>CM065808.1:22168174-23369531 GCA_033398695.1 Orobanche coerulescens
TATCTTTAAAGCTGAGTAAGGTTCGAGAGGCCCTAGGTGCATATAGAGCATCGATAACTTGGAGAAGAGTGTCGTTAGGCAACAAACATCGGGCATTGCCTCGCCCTTAGATAAGTTGGGAGGACCCATTCATCGTAGTTACCGAGGATTGATAGAGGACTAATTCAATAAATAGAAGCCTATTCCTAAGAATGGTGTGGGTGGTCCCACTATCTACCAAACATTCAAGTTCTCCTCGATTCATTCATATGAAAAAAAGGGAAAAAAATTCGAACCATAAACACGCAAGCAATATTCATTTCTTTGAAATAAATCTAAGAATATAACGTAAGCAATAATAATATCTTGTTTATAAAAATCAAACTTGCATCACACCATTACAGAAAATAAAACATCGATAAGATTGTTCTGAGGTAACAATGCCAAATGTAAACGAGAAAGTAAACATAATACTGACAATAAGTCATAAAGGGGTACCTCTAATGACTGTGACATGTATGGCTCGGTGCGATTATCGGTGACTGTGAAATTGACATCGGGGGACTCATCGAGAGCATATTCCTCCATATAGTGAGATTCCCGTTCTTTGGACTCTCTATATTTCTTGAAATGTGTTGCGACTTGCTTCCTTGCATGGCAGTTCTTGTACCAATATCCAGCATCTCCATAGCGATAGCACGGTTCATTGCCAACTCTGACTTTGTGAGCGATAGGAGGGGTAGGTGCTTTATGATTTCCTTGGCTAGTAGAGCTGGGAGCACCAAGTCTTATCATTACATTGGAAGAACCCCACATCCTCGACCATTGTACCCTTTGCCATGTTGTGGTTTGGGGTTGCCATGACCAGTCCCATGTACATTGGGGTTCTTTTCACCATTCACTTTGCCATAGTTAGACTCGGGAATATTCTTTGTCTTAGCGGGCCTGGTATTGTTGCTCACTATCACTTCATTATGCCTCGCAGCCATTTGCAGTAGGTTGATGAGCTTATTGAAGGTTACGGCTGTAAACGAACCGAGCCGAGCCGAGCTTTGACCAAAACGAGTCGAGCTCAATTTTTTTCCTGACGAGCCGAGCCGAGCCGAGCTTTTTTATCGCACAAAAAACGTGTTCGAGCTCGAGCTCGTTAATAAAACGAGTCGAACTCGAGCTGTTCGCGAACAACTCGAGCCGAGTCGAGCTCGAGCCGAGCTCGAGCTGTTCGCGAATAATTATATATTTTTAAATTATTTAAAAAATTTATCCGAATTATTTAAAATAAATATTTTAAAATAATCATTAAAAATTATATATTTTTTTAAATATAAATAAAAATTAATATTTTAATATATGAAAATTATTTTAAAAATTATTAATCTCTAATATAATATATAAATATTATTAAAATAAATTTAAAAATATATTTATTAATCGAGCTTAACGAGCCGAACCGAGCCGAACCGAGCTCGAGCCGATCTCGAGCCACACATGCCCAAGCTCGGCTCGAGCTCGTTTTCTTAACGCACAGATTTTTGTGTTCGAGCTCGAGCTCGAGTTCTTAACGAACCGAGCCGAACTGAGCCCTTAACGAGTCGAGCCGAGCTTTGTTCGCGAACAACTCTGTTCGTTTACAGCCCTATTGAAGGTAGTGATGCGTTTGTTGTCATACTCCAGCATATACTCGTTCGTTAGTATAATGGCCAAAGTAGGGAAGGTGGAAAGGGTTTTCTGAATCGTATCATCTTCTGTGATATCCTTCTCACAGAAATTAAGGCGTGCCTTGAGACGGAGCATATCTTTGTTGAAATCTTTGATCCGTTTATAATCAAGCAAGCGGATTTCATTCCACTGCACGGTCATTCTGGAAGCAAAATATTGTGGATGTTCCCAAAACAGCCTTTAAGGGCATCCCACAGTTCTTTGGGAGATTCCAACTGTAGATATTCCCATATCAGGCTGGGGTCGATATGTCGCCTAAGGAACATTAATGCACTAGCTTTGATTTTGTTAGATGGTGCTTCGCGTGCCTTTTCAGAGATAGTGGCACTATAGTCCTTAGCGACAAATGTGGTCTCTACGTCAGAAACCCATCTATGGTACTCAGGCCCTTCTGAGTCCAAGATGTCAAATTCAAGACGAGTTGGATCAACAATCTTGAGACAAGAAAAAAAAATGAGTTTTCACAATATATTATGAGTACTTTCCATGATAAAATTTTCATAATGAGGAGCGTTATTATTTTTTCGGAACCAAGATATGGTCAAAAAAATTACTTTCAATGCTATTATCCATAAAATTTCTTTATCATGGTTTAGTAGGTGATAATTAGTAGAAAAGATGTCCTCTAGGTTCTACCAATGATGAGCCTAATATACATGCCATATCTACCAATGCATGCGAGGTATATGTATAATTATAGATATAATCACATAATCCTAGGAATATATCTATACACAGATATATGCAGTCAAAGAGGTGTCTTATGGCACAATATACGTTAGTTCGTGTGAATTAGTTTTAATCCAATTTGCTCTAGGTTATATTCTTTGATTAAAATTAAAATTATTAATACATCATGCTTTTAATTAGTTTAATAAAGCATAAATAAATTCGGAATATAATATGCAATCAAAAATAATTAAAAGCATATAAAATCGCCTTTTGCAGATAGTAGGGTACGTATTGTGTACCTTACTTCGGGGTCGAGAAGGTAAAAATAAAATTCGTTTTTTGAAGCTGTCGGGTTGGGCAGCAGCGGGTTCGGTCGGGCGCTGGCGGACCGAAGTCTGGATTGGGTTGCGGGTCAGTCCGGGCAGCAGCGGGTCGGGTTAGGGCGTTCCGGAATCTGGATTTGAAAATGGACTGGACGAGCGGGCAGAATCTGGACGTGTGAGCAGATTTGGCAGACGCAAGCTGGCCGGCCGCACTAGAGTGGTCGGGCAGTAGCAGCGGGTCTTGGAGACAAGCGGGCCGGAAGCTAGACTTGCGAATGGGTTGGGATGAACGATTTGGGCTGAATGGATTGCAGCGGACGGGTCGGAGACGAGCGATTGGACAGATCGAGGATCGTCGGAGGCGAGCGACTGGACAAATCGAGGTGTCGCGGTTTCCTTGGAGAAGGCGACGGGGGCTGGCGTGGCGGGTTGCTTGGTAGCAATTTCATATCGGAAATCGGAGGGGCGCGCGAGGTCCGATCTGGTGCGGTGGGGAGGGAGGTCGCGGCCGGATTTTTAGGGGCTGGATTCTAGTTCACGATGGGGTCGAAATCGGAGCAGGGCGGTGGAGACGGAGCTTGAACTCACCACTGGATTGGATGTGAACCTCGGTCGGAGGTGGGGTCGCGTCCTGGGGGGTTGCAGGCTCGGGTGGGTCGCCGTTAGGGTTTCTGGTGGGGAAGGGAATCTGCCGTGGAAAGGGATGACGACGGCGATTGGAATTAGAGTTCCTAGAAAAAAATCCGGTTTTTTTCTCGAGATTTTTTCTTGCTCAGTTGGGGGACAACGTGCTGATAACGTGTTGAAGGAGAAATAACGGAGACAATAAAGTAGGACAAAAAGTGTATATTCTTATTGATAACATCCTTTTAATAGGGAAATATTATATACAAGCAGGCTTAATCATACCCTAACTATGAAAGTCCATGAATAACAGATTTAGACACACATTTGGTATTATTAATTTAACAATGATCATTATAAAATTAATTTATAGTTTGTGACTAAATATAAATAAAATTTAGAAATTCATATAAAATAAAACATGCAAATTAAAGGATTGCACATCGCATATATGTAGGGATTTCCCCAATTTTAAAAATTAGTGGATGACAACTGCAAATCAATGAGAAAAAAATTGAATAATAAACAATTTGACTAACAAACTATTTATTCCATAAAATCAGATTTATAATTGTCAAAACATAACTAGGTGAACTAAAATTAATGTTTGTATCAAATAAAATACCCAACAGAGAAAAGCATCATATATCATTAATGTTTGTATCAAATAAAATACCCAACAGAGAAAAGCATCATATATCTGAGACATGTTCTTAGTTCCCGAATTTAACTTAACAAAAGAAAAGAGGGGAAATGTGTGGAAATAAGAAGAAAGAAAAAATATTTGGTGTTCCTGAATTTTTTAGTGAAAAGGAACGGTAAAAAATGAAAGGAAAACTTTCCCTCCTAACTTTCCTTCCGATTTGGAAGAATTTGGAGAGAAAAGAACAAAATGGTTAATTTTCCTTCCGCTTCTTTCCAACTCGAGAACACAAAATACAATTTTCTTTCACTTTTCTTTCTCTTCTTTTCTCTCATAACTTTCTTTCCCTTTCTTTTCTTCACTTTATTAAAACTCGGGAACTAAGTGGAAGAGATATACTTTAAGAAAAAGATATGGAAGACGACGCAAATTAATAAAAAAACATATCAAATATCTATTTGTAGTTGGCAACTTGTTCTTCACAAAAGGCTCTTCTTCTGAAATTCAGCATCGCAGTCTTGCACTCTGCATAATAATGAAAAACAATTATATCTGTTAAATAAAGAAGATACAGATCTGTGGATTCGGGAGATGGTGTTATTGTAGGTTCTTTTACATTCTAAGGTTTTAAGATCGAGGTGGACAAAAAGGGATGAGTTGTAATAATAAAGAGATTTTATTTAGCAACTGAAAAATAAAAGAGTTGTAATAATGTGTGCATATTTTAATACTATAATAATCGAATAATAGTTATTCACGAATAATAAGATTATTCAAATGTCTCTGGTACAATCGCATTGAGTAGAGACTTAAGTGATTAATATACTACTATAAGTTTGATTAATAATCATCGGATGATTATGCGTATGGTACATATCAATCTTATGGGTATTGTTTTGGAGAACTAATACTGGACAGACCCGCATTGTAATCACTGCATGGAAATGTCATAAGTGAATCTCAATATAACAATATGTCAATAAATCCTTGAACTTGAGATTATCATAGAGTCCAACATGATAACTGTTATGCCTTGACGTAATCCAACATCATCTGAAACATGGTAATCATAAAGGTTAACGATCGGGATTAGTGGGAGTCATGTAGAGGGCAATGAATAATCAAGATGGGGATTTGTCCCTCTGTTTAGTGAGAGAGATATCTGCTGGGCCCCTCGATAAGTAGGACTAAAGAAAATGCATGGCCATGCTCAAATGAAGAGTCATTTGATTCAATCAGTCTACTTAAGATCGAGAAAGCATTTGAACATAATAAGTATGATAATCTCCATGACTTAGTTCAAATATGATATCGCATGACAAAGGGATTTGACACATTAAAAGGTTTAATGGACTATTAACTTATATTATTTGGGTAATCATAATATCTTGCTAGAGGCCGCTTATAATTTACTATTTAATAATGTATTAAATAATTGCCAACATAATATAAGCCTTTGGATCGCACATACGACAATTACAGACAAGCAGGAATAAATATCAATTGGAAATAATAAATATAATATTGGATATTATATTTATGAGGAGATTAAATAATAAGTAATATATATAATATTGGATATTATATATATTGTATTATTTAATAAGATGATGGGTAAGTAAGCAAATACTAGATTCTTGAATCTAGGGATTACTTAGTATAAATAAGGGGTCTATGACAAGGAGTTGTCATAAGAAGAAAATTATACAATCCTAGCCAAAACAGATAAAATCACCCCCTCAGTTTTCACTAGGCTGGCCGAAATTCTTGTACTGCAGAAGATTAATATTGGTCATTTTGTCTTACCTTAGTTGATCTTGATCAATAGTCAATCCTTCTAGTAAGGAATTTGTGTTGTACTATTTATCAATATTATTCGTAAGGATCTAGCAATCCGACATGTGGAATTGTTCGTATGTAGATTACCCAAAGAGGAAGGAGATATTCATCTGCTTCAAGTCCGGATCTAGATCTGTTCAATCGGATTAAGGTAATTTGATTAACTCTTTAACCAAACAATTAAATTACTGTATGAGATCCTAAATTGGGTTTCCATATTTATTCTTCCGCTTTGTTTTACTCTTGATTTATGTATTCGATGCATGAAAACCCAACAGTGGTATCAGAGCCAACTTGCAAATAATTTAATTATTTATGTAGAACATATTTATGTGTAAATTATGTTCTTGATCATGTTCATAAAATATAGATTTTATAAAACAATGTTTTCTGGTTTAATTTGATTAAATCGGATCATCAAAAACCAATTTTCTGGACTGTTTCGCAATAATCTGCTCCAGAACTGTTTTGGAACAGATCTGGTCCGAGACGGGTCGGGTCCGGGTCGGACCGGGACCCGCGGGTCGGAATTTTTTTTTTTTTTTGCAATACCTGGGATTCGATCCCTGGTCTTCCGCCCATGCCTTCCGCTGACTTACCAACTGGGCAGCAGTTTTATTTTGTATACAATACACGGATCTTTTATAGAAGGTAACTAGCCTGTTTTAAAATAAAAGAAAATTTGGAAATAATAGTTGCAAAATGTTGCAACTACTACCGCCGGGTTTCGAACCCGTGCGGATCCGTGGGCAAAGCGCGCAGCCAGTCATCTCGGCTGTAGTCCAGGATTGTTTACTTGATGACTCATATTTTATTTATAGTCTGATTCTCAGACAGATTTTGATTTCTATAATACATGTTTTTATTAATTATTTGATAATTATTTATGGTATGTGTATCGTGTATGGCATAACCATAAATTGACCAATGTGATTGGATACTTTATCTCCTTATGAGTTGGTTTTACGGCCTATGTGTCGTTTAATTATAATTGGTTTTACGGCATGCAAGTTATTTCAATTATTTATTATTTTACGGCCTGCGTGTCGTTTACACCTCTTGTAATTTAATTACTAGTGTAGTGTTAAATTTCATTAATGTAATGAAGACAAGAAGGACGAGATGGACGGACTAGAGGAGGCAATTGATTGCGTATGACGTTCCAAGGAGTTAGGAAGATCAATGAAGACCAATTGCAACCTTTTAGATTGACCCTTGTGATTTCATGTTGGCTCATGAAAATCACGTTTGGAATTATGGTCATGTTATACACGGTCTTATGCTTTCATTGTCATGTGATGCGATATATGTTTATATTTATGCATGTATGTGATGCTATGTATGTTTAGATGTATGTTAGCAAACATAGAAATTAACATAGGACAAATAAAATCCCTCGTTAAAGTTTTAATGCTGTTCAATTAAAACACCTATCAAGACTTCGATCATCTTGAGCAGGTCATGCAAAATTGGGTGCTCGGATTATCTTAGTAAGGTAGGATAGGTAATGGTGATACCTATATGTTTTAATGAACTAAGAATTCAAAAGAGTTTTGATACTTAAGGCATAAGATGGGATTATAACATGCTTGGGCATAAGATGCCAAATCCCATAAATATAATCTAAGAGTTGCATATGATGTAATCGATAAAGAGTTATACACCTAAAGTAGCTCAATTCTAGGCGCCATGCCAAAGCTGAGTTTAGAATTGGGCAAAATGTTGTCTTAGCCCACTAAAACTACAAATGTTGTAAAATTGAGAGTACTTTGTTTTAGTGGGAATATTTTCCGAGAAATAAAATAATGTGACTAAATAATTTGCATATTGAATTTTGTAGATAATATAGAATGGCATCAAACAACACGTCTACCATTTCATTGCGATCCGTCCTTGAGAAGGACAAGCTCAAAGAAAACGGCAGCAACTATCTGGATTGGATCCGGAGCTTAAGAATAGTTCTCAAGCAAGAAAGAAAGTTGTACGTTCTTGAGGAAAAAATTCCCGATGAGCCTGCTGACAATGCAAACAAAGCAACAAAATACAAATGGAAGAAACATTGTTATGATTCCATTGATGTCAGTTGTCTTATATTTGCTACCATTTGTCGAGAACTTCAGAAGAATCTGGAAGAAATGGAAGCTTATGAGCTTAATGCTCACCTCAAGGAAACTATCTCGAAGAATGCTAGGCAAGAGAGGTATGAGAACTTTCAAGCCTTGTATGCTTGCAAGATGGTTGAGGGGACATCTGTCAGCGCTCATGTACTCAAGATGAAAGGATATATTGATCATCTTGATAGGCTTGGTTTTCCACTTTCTAAGGAGCACTCCACGGATGTGATCCTAAACTCATTACCCGATAGTTTCGGTCAATTCATAATGAACTATAATATGAATGAGATGGATAAGTCCATTGCTGAGCTGCATGGGATGCTTAAAATGGCTGAGCAGAATATAAAGAAGAAATCAAGCCACGTGCTGATGGTCAGCAAAGGGAAGTCCTTCAAGAATAAAGGCAAGGGCAAGGATAAGGCAAAAGTTGCCAAATCTAAAGACTCGGCTAAGCCAGTTTTCAAGGCTAAATCCCTCAAATATGGATATTTCCATCATTGCAATAAACCAGGACACTGGAAAAGAAATTGCAAGGTTTACTTGGAAGAGCTAAAATGTACCAATGGTAGTGAGACTACCACATGTATATTTGTTATAGAAGTTAACTTATCTACTTCTAACTCATGAGTATTGGATACTGGATGTGGATCTCACATTTGTACAAATGTGCAGGATTGAGAAGTAGTAGAGAGATGAAGAAAGGGGAAGTGGATCTAAGAGTCGGCAATGGAGCAAGAATTGCTGCACTAGCCGTAAGAGCTTACACTACACCATATATGGGTTTCAACAACACCTGAAAAACTGTGTTCAAAAGTCCAAAAAGTGTTGCTGAAGGTAGAAAAACAAGCTATGGCTACACTTTGACCAAATTCGAAAGTGTTACAAAAACGGCCGCAACCATAGCGGTCTAAGGTAACACTTTTCTTTTTTTTTTTGGTAACATGTTAAAAAAGTGTAGCAATAGACCCCTATGCCAACACTTTTATTGTCTGTGGCTACACTAGATTTTGTGTTGCTGTAGACTTAAGGCCACACTTTTATATATTTAGTGACACAAAGATTTGTGTAGCCGTAGACCTATGCCAACACTCATGAGGTCTAATGTAACATTAAATTGTGAAACACTTTGACATCTTTACCAACAACTTTAACACTATGGCTACACTTATATATGACCAGTTCTAACTTTTGCCAACACACTTTTAATCTTTGCCAACACAATTTTTATATTTTGCCAACATAAAGAATTATAAATTATAGTCTATGGCTACATTTTTGCAGGTTTTTACCAACATTTTTCATGCTAAAAAGCAAAATTTTATATTGGAAAATAAATATTACCGTAAAATAGTCAATACCATTAAAACAATGTCAACCATAACAACATCCAAAATACATGACTGCTAATATTCAATCCATAATAGCTAAGAACAAGTTACAATCGCAATCCACAAATATAACAAAACTACTTGAGTCACTTAGCTAGCATAATATAAAATGATGAGATCAGTCAAGGAGTGACATTGTCACCGCCATAGGACTCCTCGACTGATTTCTGAGAGTCATCAATCTTTAAGTTCAAATCTGGATTCTTCTCGGCCAACATTTTCATCATTTATCGAATTTTTTGGTCAAGTTTTTCATCCATCTCTTGTTGAAGTTGAGCCCTGATCTTAGTAGTTAGGTCCGCCACATACTGATCAGGAACTTGAACGGATGGTGATGCTGAAGACTTTGATTTTGGTTGCTCCGTAATATACTCTTCTTGACTATATATATACACTCACTGGTAAGAAGAATGAGGATATGTCACATTATGTTAAGAAGGAGATAGTTGAATTTCACAAGGAAGAGATGATAGAGTATAGGATAAGATAAACTGCAAAATCAATGTTAAACCTTTTCTGCATAAGGTAGCATCGACTCCCTGAGCATTTACATAAGGTGGAATAAACTGCTTAGTATACCGAAGAATACATAGTACTCAAAACTTACAGGCAATATGAATGGGTAAA
Source organism: Orobanche coerulescens (assembly GCA_033398695.1). NCBI lineage: Eukaryota > Viridiplantae > Streptophyta > Magnoliopsida > Lamiales > Orobanchaceae > Orobanche > Orobanche coerulescens. Next base: position 22,178,103 of record CM065808.1, read on the forward strand.
AAGTTCTTGTATCGATAGGGTCGAAGTTAATAAAAAACAAAGTTTTGGAAGGTTTTGAGTTGGCTGGCGACCTTCTGGAAGTATCAGGCCTTCTACCACCACCACATTACTACTGTGGATCGAATTTAATCAAGTTATTTCGTGGAGAAAAAAAAACCATTATCGCATGAAAAAAATTACAACACAGGAAATGTGTTCTACATTCCGCAAAGCAAAAATGCTAAATACCTTGGTCCACTCAACGTGTAGTCGACGTCCTTTTCTACCAAATTCAATCCTGTCGAGTTTCCCTATTGCATCCTCTGCATCACGATCATTTTCCATATAGATGAAAGCAAATCCTACAAAGTCACAGAGCCTTAAAAACAAGCCAGAAGGCTTTAGTTGGCATTAAAATGCATATTGCCTGTGTAAATATATATATAAAGTTTATCAAGTGATTTGCATCTCCTACTATCTGCGCCAATTTATTGCAAAACACAATTTTAGGAGCTCCCCAGCTGCGGAAAAGAGAAGCAAATGTTGAGCAGCAAGAACTACAAGTACGAAAACTTACATCTCTATTCATGTCATTTGAATGCCTGAATGGAATTTAATCGTGCACAATATTTGCTCTTATTAGCAATATAAACACAACATTTGTGAGTTTTCCTTGATGTAGGAGCAGACCCAGCTGGACCTAGCGCATAGATTTCATGAAAACTTGGCATAGATGCATTAGAAAGAAACTGAGAGAGCAAAATTTTAGAGTCCTGGAAAGCATCTTCAACATCGCCATTTTCTTGTGCTTGCATTCCGTTTGACATTATTTCGATCTCCGATACGGAATCAAGAACATGTAGCTTAGAACTTGAGATAAATTGCAAACTTTGTGTTATCACCATAACAAATTACAATGGTACCTAAACTAACCGGTGGCTCAGGACAAGATAAGGCAATACATCACGCCTCAAACTATGCAAAGTTTCTTTTTGATTCAGACATCTTGCAAACGGTCTGTTCAAATATCAAATACATGTGTGAATATAAAAGAAAATTGATTAACAAAGAAATAAGCATTAATCTCCATGGAGTATAGGAAAACCCTCATACCTCTTGAATGCATACATATGAGCATCCATAAGATCGATGCAATTTCAATCAGATAGGCAGAGGCGAGAAAGAGAGTAAAACCGGAATGAAAAGTTAAGCAAGAGCAAACTAGAAGCTTATTTACCTTTTATAACGGTTGTTGGATGCTAGTTAGTCAATGCAAATGATGACAAATTCTTATGGCCACTCGAGACGATACGTAATTTTGAGAAATAATTTGAAAATATATTTTGATTTGTTGTTCAATTAGCCAAATTAGAATGTTTAGCATCGATTCAACCCGCATTTCTCATGTTCGGTGAGGAAACAAGTGTAAAATATACAACATACTCACGAGCCACCTCTCCACTCTCCACCTCCCGAATATGAGATTCAATTTAACTATGACTTTCCCATGTCCTATAGTTCATGTATATCGAGTTTTTGGCACTCAATGCGGTTGGGTGACAGAGGTCCAACGATTTACCTGACCAACGGCTCTAAGTATGCTTTTCGAACTCGAATACTTTTATCGACTTCCGCTCCTATCACAAGTTCAATAGATGTCCAGTGATGGAAAATAGAAATTAAACATCGACGAGAAAAAACCTCCGTATAGAACATCTTACTAGATGCTATATGCATTAGGAATTGTTTAGTTGGATCCGGGCCTATAATATTATGGTATCCTGATTTTTGGCTTTGTCCTTAGCCGGATGAGCACGAATCGATGGTCCAGCGGGAGCAGAGCAAAGCATTGCGTAACTTTATCAAAACTCGAGGCAGTAACTTTATCAAGTTTAATTCAATGATGCTTCAAAAGTGAATAGTAAACGTAGCAAAAGATAAGCTCATTCAACAATATAAACAAGATCAACTAATTTCGAGTAATGCACTTCCGGAAAAACAAAAGGCTTAAATGGAAACTATTTCCTTTTAGTAAAGGAATTGATACCGCCTATTCTTATCCATGCCACAGTCTGAAAAAAATGGAAGTATAATAATGAACCGATTCTAATATCTACCGGCGATGGAGAAAATGCAACAAAATGGCATACCTGCTTGCAAGGAATACCCTTCAGAGCTTCAACAAGCTTTGGCCTGAATATAGGATGGCCTGTATCTCTATGACCACAACAAAAGAATGAATTGTCTCCACATGTGAAAACCTGCATGACCAACAAAAAGTCCAGTATACAATTATGAGAAAATAGTGTGGTATCAGTACTTGAAAATATATTATTGTTCTTGAAAGCTGATCAGATCAGATGTTCGGATATTAGTTATGACTCCTTAAGCAAACGACAGGTTTTCAAAAATAGAAGCAGTCGATTCAGATTTGATTTACCACCACTGCTTCATGTGAAAGGAAAATAAGCAACTTCTTCACACGAACAAGCGTCTACTTGGAAAGGTGAAAGGGAAAACAAAAGTATCATTAAATCCTACTTAACTAACAACCTCGAAGTACCCTTGTGTGCTGAACAAATCACCTGAGCTAGTATCCAAAGACATAGATTACTAAGGTGGTGGTTAAAATGAAAATATTAAGGTCACAGTAAAAACATGCAGCAAATACGAAGGATAAGGACATGACAAACCTTTCCAGACTGTGTAACAAAGGCTGCATGGTTGTGGGAGGCCGAGATGTGAGTGACTTGGGTTCGACAATGAAAAGTTATTGGGGTAAATTCTACACATTGAGTTGTTTCTGGACCATGACCAAGGACACCACATAAGATGGACCCACAAGAATATACTTTTGACTCATTGATCAGCAATGTGTGATGTCTTCCACTTTTAATCTGCATCTGCTGAAAAAAATCTTGGAATTAGCAACAACAATAAGGTACAACAGCTACCATCAAGAAAATACATAATGCTTCCATTAAAATGTATGATCTTGTTTTACCCAATGGGCTATTGTTAGTTTTGAACAATTGCTATTATGTTCCTGCTATGAATAGGAATATTATTTCAATTTCTACATTAGATTGTGAAGGTTACAGTTTTCTTACTAAGAATAGTATTATTCGTATTTTCTTTGATGACTTGCTTTATGGTACTGGAAAGTTATATACTGGCCTTTACAATATTGATCTAGATGAGTCTGACACTTTGGAAATCTATAACATTGCATCCAAGAAACCTAAGCTCAGTGATTCTAATCCGACTTACTTATGGCATTGTCGACTTGGTCACATAAACGAGAAACGCATTTCTAAACTCCATAATGATGGACTTTTAGACTCTTTTGACTATGAATCATATGGGACATGCGAATCTTGTTTATTGGGCAAGATGACAAAGAATCCTTTCACCGGTCATGGAGAAAAGGCTAGTGATCTATTAGGCCTAATACATACTGATGTATGCGGACCTCTTAGCACTCATTCCAGAGGCGGATACCAATACTTTATTACATTTACCGATGATTTTAGCCGATATGAATATGTTTATCTTATGAAGTATAAACATGAATCTTTTGAAGTGTTCAAAATATTCCAGAATGAAGTACAGAATCAACTTGGAAAGATAATTAAAGCTCTTCGATTGGATCGAGGTGGCGAATACTTGAGCCAAGAATTCGATGATCATCTTAGGATTTGTGGAATTGTTTCACAACTTGCTCCTCCCAGAACACCTCCGCATAATGGAGTGCCTGAGAGGAGGAATCGAACTTTATTAGGTATGGTCCGATCCATGATGATTCGAATAGAGCTTCCATTAGCATTTTGGGGTCACGTCTTAGAAACAGCAGCATTCATCATTAATCGTATTCCATCTAAAGCAGTTGAAAAGACACCATTTGAGAAATGGACTGGTAGGAGACCAAACTTGTTTTTTATAAAGATCTGGGGTTGCGAAGCATTCGTAAGGCGCCAAGTGTTTGACAAACTGGAAGCCAGATCTAAAAGATATTTATTTGTGGGATATCCTAAGGAGACTAAAGGATATTACTTTTATAATCCCGCAGAGAATAAAGTGTTTGTTGCTCAAAATGCTGTATTCTTAGAAAGGGAATTTATTTCCAAAAGAGACAGTGGGAGAAGAGTAATTCTCGAGGAAACTCGAGAACCACAAGAAGACATCGTTTCACCGATGGAAACTGAACAGGCTCAACAATCAGTTGAAGAGCCCGTTCAAAGTACATAAGTCCCTCGCAGATCTGATAGGATACGACATGAACCTGAGAGATATTGTTATCTCGTGATAGAGGATGATGACGCATCGCTCATAGATGATGAGTGTAATACCCGTAATTTCGATTTCCGGTAATTTCGTTTTTTTCGGCGGAAGTCCGTTTTGACGACTCGCTCATGATCGTTTCGTCATTCTGAGAATGATTAATTCTACACTTTTTGTCATCCGAGTTCGTTTCGGTGTTGTTTTGTTGAATTCCGTGCTTTTCAGTGACTTTTCCGCACTTGAGTTCGATTCTTGCGAATCTCGTCCGAAACTGCTGTTTCGAGTTTCCCGCAAGTCTGTTTAACTTTGTTAGACGTGTTGTGAACTTCGGTTTGGTTATTCGATCACGTATCGTGATTTCCGGGCATTTTGGGCCATTTTGTAATTTCTTGAAAGTTACGGGTATCCGTATCTGTAATTGTTGTCTCGACCCATTTCTTGGTCGCGTATGATTAATTATGGTATTATGTTTTCATTTCGGGCCGTTGATGTTGTCCGCGAACTTTTCGTCGTGTTCGTTCCGTACGTTTTCGGAAATCGGGTCGTCGAGCCCTAGTGGTCTGCATCGGCCGGACGGTTGCGGATCGCCGGACGATTGCGGCACCGGCCGGACAGTGCGGCAGAACCGGCGTAAGCGCACGCCACTGGCCGGAAGAGGCTGCGCTAACCGGCAGTGTAGCGCCGCTATCGGCCGCCTAACGCACGCCATCGGATCTCGGCAGTGGGGTTACGAGGTTCTCGACTCGGCCGATCGGCGGGTAGCGCACGCCATCGCTTGGTCATAGCGCACGCTAACCGGCAGGGGTAGCGCACGCTGTCGGCCGACTAGCGTACGTTACCTGGGTGAGTTTGTTAGTCCAGAGGCTACTGGACAGGTCGGCTAGCGCATGCAGGCTTCCGGCCGTAGCGCACGCTAGCGGGAGTCGGGCGGACAGTCATGGTCGGCAGAATTAGTCGGTGGTGCAGGGTCATGCGGGCCATGGCCGAGAGTGCTCGGCCGATACTGGCCGAGAGTGCTCGGCCGATACTGGCCGATAGCGCACGCTAGTCCGGGAAGGCTAGCGCACGCTAGTTCCGGTCCAGTATATAAATGACAGACCAGCGACTTTTTCATTCATTTTTCATTTCATTTCTCTTCGGTCCGTGGCTGGGGTTTTGGAGGAGACAAAACCATGTTGTTGGACAACAAATCCATGAAGTTCTTGAGGTTATATCATTGATCAATCATCCTATAACATCCTTCGATCCAGCGAATCAAGGTTAGATCTTTAGAACCCTACTTTTGGGTAGATTTGGGGGTTTTCGCGTTTTTGTCCGATTCGTTCCGTTTTGTTGATTAATTCATGATGAATATGATTAATCTTGTTGGTATTCTTAGTTTCCCTACGGATTCATGGTATATTTCGTGGTTTTTATGGAATCGAGAGGGTTTGGTTGTGGTCCGCCCTCGTTGTTGTTTATATACGAATATACATGAATCGTAGGCGGGTTTTCGGGTGTATTCCAATTACGTATTCATTTAGAAATGGTTGTGATTGTATTCTTCGAATCGTTTGGTTCGGCTTAGTTGGTTCCTAGCGTTCGTCAGTGACTTTCCTTTCCGTTCGTTGCGTCGTCAATAATTCAAGGCAAGTATTTTTGGAAACCTTTATGCTTAACGTGGAATGGTAATGTATTTTGTGTGTGATTTGCTCACCTCGTGTTGGTCCGACGGGATCAAGGAGGGAATCCAAAGGTTTTCGTCCCGGATTCATGAGTTTGTTTAGCTAGCCAGCGCGGGAGGGTCCTTAGAGGCCTCGTGCGGAAATCTATGATATTACTCTGTTCCCAAGGCGATGCATGTGCGTGTTTTGTTTTATAATATAGCCAGTGCGGGAGGGTCCTTAGAGGCCTCGTGCGGGAATATGATATGACTCTGTTCCCAAGGCAAATTGTTTGACTGTTTGTTTCCGGAAAAGACATGTCTGGTTTTGGCTTTTGAAATTGATATTGGTGCATGTACTATGAAATGTGTAAGCGATTGGTTTGCCTTGAATACTTGTACTAGCGTAATTGCTAACCCCTTTGGGGACCCGTTGTCGGAGAAATTCTTGTTATGGATTTCAGGTTATGTTCAGCCAGACGAGCGGGCGTTGGGATGGTACGAGGATGTCGGCCAAGGTTGTTGACATGTGCAATTGAGTCTTGTTATTTCCTACTGTCTCTTTTGATGTGGATGTTTTACAAATTGTAAACTTATAGATTGTACTCGCGAGTACTTAGGCTTTTCCTTTAGGATTGTGATTGGTATTCGTTGGAGTTACTGTATTTGTCGGTTGATGTTTATTATGCCGGTTGTACCGGACGTGTTGTTTTATGTTCTTGTTGTTAACAATTATTTCTTTGCTAACCGAAACGGTTAGTCGAGTGGTGTTTTCCAATGCTCGTAAGTTTTCCTTACTCGATCCTCTTGTTTTATCGTATTGAATTTCCACTTCTTGAACTGTGATTGCCTCTCTCGTACTTATCGTCGAGTTGTTTTTTTTCGATCCATCCGGTTCGTGTACTTTTGATTCTAGTATTGCGCAGTCCTTTATCTCCCTGGAGTATGTGCGCCGTTCTGGGCTTGACCGTTTGTCGTTTTGCGAGCTTTCCATCACTAAACTTCCTAGCGTTGGTGGGATCGTTGGTGATCGAAAGATCCGAGATTTGCTCCGTGGTATATTGTGAGAGGGCTTGACTCTCTAGTCTTTTGTTGTATGATGGAATCTGTGTTTGGTAATTGCGATATACTAAATGTATGTTGAACCGAATGTACTGATGGTTGGGACACCGAAGGGTGCAGTATGATGTAGAAGTTTTGAACATTGAAATGTTCTGGGAAAGGTATTGATGGCAGAGTTTGTTGAGAAACTCACATAGATGGTTTCGACGTATGTTCGAATCGGTGTTAATTAGTTATACTATTAAACTTGGAGAGATAGTTTGACATATGCTTGGAATTAGTGTTTCCGAGTTGCGCTTGTTGAACTGGTGATTTTTGAATGCCGTATATGCGTGTGTTCGGGAATTGATGGTACTTGGCTAATTATTGTCATTTACAACCAATGTGTTTCTATTAATAATAATACATGCGGTGTGCATGCTTGAAAATTTCTTAGACTTGATCGTATTGTGGGTTTTTGAAAAGTGACATGAATTTGGGCGAGTCAGCCTTGTATTTTCAAATAAAACCTTGTGTCGGTATTTAAAGGTCGTGTTTAAAAGTGTTTTAGGACATTTTATAAAATGCTGCCGCTGTTAAACCCTTGTCGTGTTTGAAAGGGTCTTGAAAACGATTTTTAACTTATCGGTTTTATTTTCGAATAACTAGAGTATACGATTTTAAAATCAGATTAGCCTGGGGAAACCTAGGCTGTTGAGTCAAGTTGTGTTTGTTGAGTTTTGTCTCGTCGGATTTTGTCTGACTTAGTCGCATCGCGACGCGTCGTTTGAGATCATTGGTCGTGATTAGTATCGAGGGGCGGTCGTCACTTACGTGCGACCTATGGATGTAAAACTCCCTTCTTTGTGCTGTGCCTCGTGTGACACGAGTTATTTGTATGATTAGTCGTTAAATGATGGAATCCTTCTGTGGATTTTGATTTCACGATATGTGTTTATTCGACTCTCGTATTTGGTTTATACGAGGAGTGTCGTCACTGCTGATGTATTTTCGAACCTCATTTTATCCGCTGCGTGAGTTCTTTCAAAACGGCTTTCGGCATTTTGCAATCTGAGTTTTATTTCGTAAAACCGATTCCCTGAATCAAGTTTTGGCATTTTGGCCTTGAACATTTTATGACGGCTTGACAAATGAGTTTGTGAGTTTTGGAAAATATTACCATCATTGGTCTTTTTAGCATTTTCGAAATGATGTAGGAAATTGTGCTTAACCTGGTAAATCCTTGTGAGAAAGGTTTACGGCATGTAATTTTTCTGATATGTTCTGTTGTTGTCTCTGTGGGTCGTTAGCGCACGCTACGCCTTGCGGCTAGCGCGCGCGAGAGTGCATTGGTAGCACGCTAAGGGGAGGATAGCGCACGCTACCTGGTAGTTCAGGGCAGTCGAGGAGCTACTGGACTGGGTCTGAAGTTCTCGTTAGCGCACGCTAACACTTGGGGTTAGCGCACGCTAACAGTGTATTTTGGTCAGGAGTTTTGTTCGATGCCATGATAGCGCACGCTAACCTTAATGATTAGCGCACGCTAATTGTGTCCAGTATAAATACTGGACACCAATCTAGAAGTTGTATTTTTCTCTCCATTTCTTCTTCTTCCTCCATGAGTTTGAGACGTAGCGACTAGGGTGCACATCTTAGTTGACTTTTTGGAGTTCTGTTCTTGATGACGTTTTCCATCCAGTTTTGATAAACCGATTGTTGTTTTAACGATGTTGTTAAACATATCCGAGGGGTTGTATATCACTGTCTTGATTTTGAATGATTTGATACGTGTGATATGATGTGTTTAAGTGAATGTTGATACGTGCGAATTTTGGGCATTTTGGCCTATTGTACTTCTGAAAAACCTTGGGTATCTTAGAAAATAAACCTCGAGACGTACTTTTAAAATGAATTACTTTCTCACAGTGTTCTCAAGATGCCTACTAGCGCCACGCTATGTTTCAAAATTATTCTACTTTGAGGATCAAAATATTTTGAGATATTTCTAATGATTTAGAAACGCATTTACTTAGACCCGAAGGTCGAATATTGCCGAAAAGTTTTAATTTAAAGAAAGGCGTCTTCATTTTTTTTTATCAAATGCAAGATGATTTTTTTTCTAAAAGTCTCGATGACGATGTTTGTACTACTTTTTGATATATGATACTCAAGATCAACTGGTGCTTGCAAATTATTTTCAAAAGGTGGTTTTCATTTTCAAAACCTATCATTCCTATTTATGGTCCGGGAATATATGTGTGATGTTCGTACTCTCGTTAGGGTGTTAACCCCCGAGTTGTTGTTGAGTTGGTGGTGTGAGCGTTGAGTCGTTCGCCACACAGTTGTCGTGGTAGCCTCTGTGAGGGGTGTGATATTGGTATTGGATGTTGTCACCTCGTAGCGGTTTATGCGTTATCGCATATATGCGAGCTGTTAGAGATCGGGTTGGTATGATTGTGTGCATCAGTGATTGTTCCGCGTTGTGTCGATTGCTTGTTGTATTGTTACATTGGTTCCGTTGTTGTGAGTTTCGGGGGCGAGGTCAAAGGTAATACCCGTACTATTTTGACTTCTATATCTTCTCTTTCTCCAGCCTATCGATTCGCTCGTATTCATTGATACCTTCTGAACTTGTTCTGTACCTTGGTTTCATCGTTCGAACGAGCTGTAATCTGATTTTGAGTCGATCTGGTTATCGCTGTGACTTTTCCGAATTCGGTTTGATTCTCGTGAACCTTGTTCGGAAGTAACATCTTTTGGTTCTAATAGTTCTTTTAGTCGAAGTGGATCGGATTTGAACTTCTGTATTTTCGACTCTATCGACTCGTTTATGCTCGTTAACATTTCTGAACTTTCCCTATCCCTTGTTTTTGTTGATCGAACGAGGGTGGTATTGTTTCGGAATAACTCGTTTGTCGTTGTGACTTTTCAATCGCTATTCCCTTTCCTGTGGATCTTATGGGAATGCATGTCTGGAAGTTCTCACTAGATCGTCCTGGGAGTTGTTGTTTGAATTTTATTATCCTTCGTGTTTCGGACATGATTGTTCGATTTTTGTTGTCTCGATCGTTTGTTTGTTCGGTTTTTGTTCTCGTTTCGTGATTGTTGAGCGTTCAGGCTCCTTCGTAATTCCCTTAAGTTCGGGAAATTAGTCTCATTTTCGATCTTCCAACCCTTGGGCGGTGGAATTCCGTATTTGTTCAGCGTTGGCTCGCATTTTGGTTGATGAACCGTTGGGTTGGTCAATCGTATTGATTTTCGTTCGTTGAGTTTTGTGATTGTTCGGATAATCGACTCGATTGTATTGTCTATTTGATGACGCTTGTCACTCGTTGATTTTATTATGTCTCTACCGGTGGCGTTGTGTTAGTCGCCGTGGAGCGTATTTTCATGCCGTATGTCTCTTTGCGCTTCTTGCAGTGTTTCGCCGTCGGGCGCGAGTTTTCGTTTTTTGTGTATCTCGTGGAGTTTCCTGGCAGGGGATATTGCTTCTCCCTACTTATTTTAAGTTTCACGACGAAACTTCTTTTAAGGAGGGTAGAATGTAATACCCGTAATTTCGATTTCCGGTAATTTCTTTTTTTCGGCAGAAGTCCGTTTTGACGACTCGCTCATGACCGTTTCGTCATTCTGAGAATGATTAATTCTACACTTTTTGTCATCCGAGTTCGTTTCGGTGTTGTTTTGTTGAATTCCGTGCTTTTTAGCGACTTTTCCGCACTTGAGTTCGATTCTTGCGAATCTCGTCTGAAACTGCTGTTTTGAGTTTCCCGCAAGTCTGTTTAACTTTGTTAGACGTGTTGTGAACTTCGGTTTGGTTATTCGATCACGTATCGTGATTTCCGGGCGTTTTGGGCCATTTTGTAATTTCTTGAAAGTTACGGGTATCCGTATCTGTAATTGTTGTCTCGACCCATTTCTTGGTCGCGTATGATTAATTATGGTATTATGTTTTCATTTCGGTCCGTTGATGTTGTCCGCGAACTTTTCGTCGTGTTCGTTCCGTATGTTTTCGGAAATCGGGTCGTCGAGCCACAGTGGTCTGCATCGGCCGGACGGTTATGGATCGGCCGGACGATTGCGGGCACCGGACAGTGCGGCAGAACCGGCAGAGCGCACGCCTTCTGGCCGGAAGGCCGCGCACGCTAACCGGCAGTGTAGCGCACGCTATCGGCCGCCTAACGCACGCTATCGGTGCAGGCGGTGGGGTTACGAGGTTCGACTCGGCCAGATCGGCAGGTAGCGCACGCTACTGTCGGTCGTAGCGCACGTTAACCGGAAGGGGTAGCGCACGCTGTCGGCCGACTAGCGTACGTTACCTGGGTGAGTTTGTTAGTCCAGAGGCTACTGGACAGGTCGGCTAGCGCATGCAGGCTTCCGGCCGTAGCGCACGCTAGCGGGAGTCTCATAAGTGGTAATTTTACCACATTTTTCTAGGATTTTATACTAAGTTTTTATCTCATTTCGTGATTAATGTGCTCATATTTGGCTTATTTATGATTAGTCGAGCCGTATTACGCGTTTGGGTTGGTTTTAGTGTGTTTGCAGGTTTTTAGAGCCAAAAGGACCCGAAACGAGACAAAAGACCGAGAGTCGAGTCAAACGGTCGGAAGAAACGATTTTTGCAAGAGACAGACGAACCTATCGGGCCAGCCTATCGGCCGATAGGTGCGTCCGAAAGGTGTTCCTGCCTTATCGAGTGAAGTCGACCGACGAACCAACTATCGGGCAAGCTATCGACCGATAGGCCAGGCCGATAGGCTGCTACGCGGGCTCTCGTGTTTTGACGGATTTTGACTCTTTTGGATAGATTTTGTTTCCTAGATTAGGGCTAATCGGGATTTTAACTCCCATAGGCTATATACACCCCCTCCTAGACCTAGTTCTACCATCTATCATCATTCTTTTTCATCCTTTATCATCTTTTACATTTTTTAGCAAGATTAATTCCTTTGATACAAGAACTTTTTGGAGGCAACAATTATTCTTGTTTTTCGTAGATTGAAGACTCGGAGTTCATCCGTAAGGGTTGTAATCTCTCTTTTCATATTAATAAAATGCATTCTTCATCTATTTCTTGTTTAATTTCAATTATGTCTGGCTAAATTCATTGATTGATTCTAGGGTTAGTAATTTTAATTGATGTTCACATGATGTTCCTTTGATTACCTTTTTACCTTTCATCCTAGGCTTGTGATCAAGATGTGTTAAATCTCATGCTAGATTAAAGGGCCCTTAATCGATGCATGTTAGCTAATTAATTTTGCCCGGAAGGATTAATTAATTAGTGGAAATACTTGATGCACAATATGATTTGATCTTAAGACCTAAGTGGAGTAAGATAAATCATAGATAAATAAGTTGGTGCTTTTTAAGTGATTTAAATTCTTTGAGTCCTGGCGGGGAAAAGAGTTTAAATTAACTATCTTTCTAGGTTGCCTTGATCGGAATTCTAGATCGGCTGAGTGATTATTTCTAGGATTGAATTAAAATTTGGGGAGAAGGAATCAAGTGAATGGATTGTGTGAACTCAATTAGATGATACTACCCTAGGATCAATTAGCTTTCACTTGTGATTTTATCTTGCTAATTTGCTTTATTTGCTTGATTTTAGATAATTCATCTTTTATTTAATTTTTATTTTTCGATTTTTAAAGATTGATAATTAGAAACAAACCAAATTTTCGGATTCCTAAATAGCAGTCAAATTTTGAGTAGAGTTACTTCCTTTATTTTCGACACATCAATTCCCTTGGGTTCGACACCTTGGAAATACTTCGAGGTTTTACAAATTTTAAAATTGATCGAATTTGAAAACCATACTACGCGAATCCAAGCGATCAATTTTTGGCGCCGTTGCCGGGGAATTGATAGAAAACTAAAAGGGATAATTCGAAAAAGAAAAGATTGTTACTTTAGGTTGTATACTATTATTATTAATATTCGATCTCGTTTCCTCACATCTTGTTTTCTCTTCCTTGTAGGCGGTGCATGATCACGAGATCCCAAGGAAAGGACTTATTTCCTTTGGATTCGGAAATCGAGAAGTCTTTGAGGAGGAAGAAGCAAGAAGCGAGAACCGAGAATCTTTCTATACCTTTCGTTGATACCATGGCCGGCATTGTTGACCCACCACGAGAACTCGCTCGTCCCGAGAAGATCCCTTTGAATGCCCGTTTTCGACCGAAGCTGGACGATTATCAAGAAGGAGGTTGGGGGACGATTGATGCCAACAACTTCGAGCTTAAGCCGTCCCTCATCGCTACAGTGAAGTCTCAAACATACGGAGGAGGAGTTAATGAAGATCCAAACGCTCATCTTGAGTCGTTTTTGGACATATGTGCCACCATCAAGCAAAACGGAGTGCCTCCGGATGTCATTAAGCTCCACCTATTCCAGTTCTCTTTAGAAGACGATGCGCTAGATTGGTACAAGAGCCTAGATCGGAAGGAAATTAGTACTTGGAGAGAGATGACTCGGTTGTTCTTAGCACAGTTCTATCCTCCCTCGAAGGTGCAAAAACAAATCAACGATATCTTGCAATTCGAGCAATATGAGGATGAATACTTATACGAGGCATGGATCCGATTTAAGAAGCTACTTCGCAAATGCCCACAGCATGGAATTGACAAGGAGGAAATCTATATTCGGTTTTATCGGGGTTTGACGAGGAAGGCTAGAAGAGAGTTGGACTATTCATCGAAAGGGGGATTTCTTGCTAACGTTTATGAAGAGGCCAAGAATCTCTTCGAGCTAGCGGTCAACAATGATTACGAGGAGGTGACCGATAGGAAGATGACGAGAAGAAAGGTCCCATCCGGTGACGAGGACGCCTACGGTGATTTGAAGGCAAAATTTGAAAGACAACAAAAAGAGCTTGAGATACTAAGAAAGAAGACTTTGGGAGTCAATGCAGTTTTTGAAGAGCTAAACGAGCCTATTGCAATTGAAGAGGATGCAAATTACGTGCAAGGAGGAAACTTCTGGCAAGGGGGAAATAGGGGGAACTATTATCCGAACAATCGAAACCACCCTAATTTCTCCTATGCCAACCCGAACAATGCTCTCCACCACCACCGGATTTAACGTGAAAACGGGGTTATTCAAGAGCCGATTGCTAAGACACCGATGGAAGAGATGTTGGAACGGTTGGAGGCGAGTCAAAAGATTTTATTTATAAAGGCATAAGAGGTTCGGGGCTCTCGAGCATAGTGTGACATCTATTGGAAACTCGGTGATAGCCTTGACAAAGAAGATGTCGATGGTGGAGACCCAAATGAGTCAAATGGCGAACGCCTGCCGGATTTCATAAGCCGGGCCATTTTCCGGCAAAGACTGAGACCAACCCGAAGACGCAACAATGCAACGCAATCGAGCTTCGGAGTGGGACAAGGTACAGTAATCATGGGGCTGAAATTGAGGAATCTGGAAACAAGGATGTACTAGAAACGGGAGCCGAGAACGAGAAAGAAGATGAAATGCAGCAGGCCCATCGGCCAAGCCTATCGGCCGATAGGCCCACCCGACACCCAGACAGAATGCCGGAAGTTGAGCCTATCGACCCCCCTATCGGTCGAAAGGCTCCTGGAAGTTCGAATGTAAAGGATTTTGAGGTAAAAGCTCCATTTCCACAGCGATTGGCCAAGTCGAGACATGATGAAAAGCTTCAACGATTTATCGACATGTTTCAAAAGGTGAATATCAACATTCCACTTCTAGACGCTTTGAGAGACATGCCGGGGTACATTAAATTCTTGAAAGACACTGTGGCAAGCAAGAGGAAGTTGGCGAAGTTTGAAACAATAAATTTGACAGAGGAGTGTAGCGCTATCATTCAAAACAAGCTCCCGCTCAAGCAGAAGGATCCGGGACGTTTTACTTTGACATGCATGATTGGCGACCAAACGTTCCGTAATGTGTTGTGTGATCATGGGGCAAGCATCAATCTTATGCCTCTATCCATCTTTAAGAGGTTGAAGATTGGGGAGATGAAGCCGACTACCATTTCTCTACTCATGGCGGACCGGTCGATCTCTTATCCGAGGGGAGTTGTGGAGAATGTGTTAGTTAGAGTCCAACACTTAGTCTTCCCGGCCGATTTCGTAGTTCTTGATATGCCCGAGGACGAGAATCAACCATTGATCTTTGGGAGACCGTTTCTAGCGACGGGGAGAGCACTTATCGACGTCCAAGAGGGTGATCTTACCTTCCGGGTTAATGATCAAAATCTGAAAATTTCCATCTATGACGCGATGAAGAAGCCCGAGGATGCGCCCGAGGAATGTTATGCAATTGAGTCTATTATGCCGCCCCCGACCGACTTGTTGGAGCATTGCATTTCACAATCCATTTACTCACATTCCGATGTTGAAGAAATTTACGAGGATTTGCCAATGTATGTTCGAATGTTGGAGGCGAACGAGTTTCGATCTAATGAGAGGGACGTATGCTATCTTGATGTCAACAAACCCGTTCAAGGGGGAGTTGTCGCTGAGGACCGATCGATCGAGGTGCCGAAGTTAGAACTTAAGCCGTTGCCGGATCACTTACAATATTGCTTCTTGGGCGAGAACGAGTCCTATCCCGTGATAGTTTCTTCTTCTCTCGGACCTACTAACTTGGAGAACCTATTACGGGTGCTGCGAAAACACAAAGGGGCGATTAGATGGACGATTTCGGACATTAAAGGAATAAGCCCTTCTATTTGTATGCACCGGATTTTGCTAGAAGACGATCATAAGCCGAGGGTGCAACCGCAACGAAGATTAAATCCAGCAATGCAAGAGGTTGTGAGAAAAGAGGTGCTCAAATTATTAGATGCCGGGATGATATATGCGATTTCCGATAGTGAGTGGGTGAGTCCTACTCAAGTCGTCTCTAAGAAAGGGGGTATGACTGTGATCAAGGACGAGAAAGATGAATTAATCGCGACAAGGCTAGTCACGGGATGGAGAGTTTGTATCGACTACCGGCTACTTAATGCGGCGACGAGGAAGGATCATTTTCCACTTCCATTTATTGATCAAATGCTAGATCGTTTGGTGAATACGAGTATTATTGCTTTTGACGGGTATTCGGGTACAATCAAATTGCTATCGCTCCGAAGACCAACACAAGACCGCTTTCACGTGCCCTTATGGGGTATTCACACGGAGGATGCCGTTTGGCTTGTGCAACGCACCCGCAACTTTTCAAAGGTGCATGATGGCCATCTTTCACGGATTAGTCGAGAACATAATGGAGGTCTTTATGGATGATTTTTCGCTTTTGGTTCATCTTTCGACCATTGCTTGAAAAATTTATCTTTGGTACTTGCCGGTGAGGAGACGAACCTTGTTCTAAATTGGGAGAAATGTCACTTCATGGTGCAAGAGGGAGTAGTGCTGGGGCATAAAGTATCTTCGGAAGGATTGGAGGTTGATCGAGCGAAAGTGGTTGCTATCGAGAAATTACCGCCTCCAACCAATGTTAAATCAGTACGCAGCTTCCTAGGCCATGCGGGGTTCTATAGACGGTTCATTAAGGATTTCTCAAAAATCACGAAACCGTTATGTTCCTTGCTCGAGAAAGACGTGAAATTTCAGTTTGATGATGATTGCTTAAGGGCGTTTGAGACATTGAAACGAGCCTTAATTTCGACGCCGGTCTTGATCACTCCGGATTGGGGTGCACCATTCGAGTTGATGTGCGATGCGAGCGATTGGGCCGTTGGGACGTTTTGGGTCAAAAACGGGATAAGCTTTTCCGGGTAATTTATTATGCGAGTAAGACGATGGATTCGGCCCAAATGAACTACACCACGACGGAAAAAGAGCTGCTCGCTGTGGTCTATGCATTCGACAAATTCCGACCTTACCTAGTGGGCACTCACACTATTGTTCATACCGATCACGCAGCGATTCGCTATCTATTTGCCAAGAAGGATTCGAAGCCGAGATTAGTGAGATGGATACTCCTTCTACAAGAGTTCGACATGGAGATCCGGGATAGGAAGGGGTGCGAGAATGTTGTTTCCGATCACCTTTCCCGTCTCGAGAAGCCGGTTGAGGGAGAAGATTCGAGGGTCGAAATAAAGGAGAACTTTCCGGACGAGCATATCCTAGCCTTGGCCGATGATACACCATGGTACGCGGACTATGTTAATTTCCTTGCTATCAAGCATGTTCCAACGGGTCTTTCTTCTCATCAAAGAAAGAAATTCTTCCATGACGTTAAATTCTACTATTGGGAAGACCCTATTCTTTATCGGAGGTGCGCGGACGGGATTATTCGCATGTGTGTTCGACAAAGCGAATGGCAAAGGATAATTGAAGAATGCCATAGTGCACCGAGTGGGGGTCATTTTGCAGCGAATCGAACGGCCATGAAGGTGTACCAATGTGGCTTCTATTGGCCTTCTATTCATAAAGATTGCCAAGCTTTTGTGAAACATTGCGATAGATGCCAAAGTTTGGGGAACATAGCAAAAAGAGACGAGATGCCGCAGCACACTATTATGGAAGTAGAGTTGTTTGACGTATGGGGTATCGATTTTATGGGTCCGTTTGCAAAATCGCGAGGCTTTTCGTATATTTTACTTGCGGTCGACTACGTGTCGAGATGGGTTGAGGCGATGCCGACGATTACGAACGATTCGAAAGTGGTGATTAAATTTCTTAATAAGAACATTTTGACTCGTTTCGGGACTCCACGAGCTTTGTTGAGTGACGGGGGGAGCCACTTTAATAATAGGTGGTTAGGAACCCTTCTTGCAAAATATGGAGTTAAACATAAGATTACGTCCGCCTATCATCCGCAAGCTAATGGACAAGCCGAGCTCGCCAATCGGGAGATCAAACAAATTTTAGAGAAGACGGTCACGAACAAGAAGGACTGGGCTAAATATCTAGATGATGCACTTTGGGCTTATCGGACCGCGCATAAGACTCCAATTGGAATGTCTCCATACCAGCTCGTCTTTGGGAAATCCTGTCATTTACCGGTGGAGCTGGAAGTTAAAGCGTATTGGGCCACTAGAAGGATTAATTTCGAATTTCTTGAGGCTAGTGGATCGAGAAGAGAGAAGCTGCTGGAAATCGACGAGTGGAGAAATGAGGCTTTCGAAAATGCAAGGATTTATACGGAAAGAGCGAAAAAGTTTCACGATGATCGCATTCGGAAGAAGGACTTCATCCCGGGAGACGAAGTGCTCGTTTTCAATTCGCGGCTTCGTCTATTTCCGGGGAAGTTGATGTCAAAGTGGACTGGTCCATACACCGTCTTTCAAGTAAATCAAAACGGATCATGTGTCGTGATGAAAGAAGATGGGAACAAGTTTATTGTGAATGGACATCGGATGAAGCACTATTTCAAGCCATTGCACCACGAAGAGAAGTATGTTACTTACCTCGAAGACCCGGAATGAATGAGGTATCGTCTAGCTAAGGACGTTAAACGTAGAACTTGTTGGGAGGTAACCCAACGTATGTATATTAGTTCGTTTTATTCGTTTGTTTTTGATTTTTCATTTGCGTGATTTTTGTAGTTTCTAGTTTCGTAGTAGCTTTGTTAGTTTTGTTAAGTTCTAATCCATGCACGCCGAGTTTTGGATACTTGCAGGTCTTTAATCGCCATATCCAAGCAAAAACGGGACCAAGGTTGCGAGATAGGAAAAGTTGAAAAAAAAAAAATTTTGAGACAGACGATCCTATCGGGCGAGCCTATCGGCCGATAGGCCCGGCCGATAGGCTGAGGAAAATAAAAAAAAATAAAAATTAAATGTACAAGCAGTGGTCGATAGTGTCTGCATATCGACCGATATCCCACCCGATATGAGGTACGTAAGTTTCAGTAGTTCCTATCGGCCCAGCCTATCGGCCGATAGGCCTGCCCGATAGGACATACCCGGCCCAGTATCCGCTTCGACCCGGTTGATTAATACCCCTTTTAAACACCTTCACCACCCGATTTACACACACACACACACATATCGGCCGATAGAACGAAAGGGGCGATTTTCTCTTCTATTCTTCCTTAAAACTTCGATCAAGGTACTTAATTTCGATACTTAATCCTTTTGTTTTTCAATTCTATACATGTTTTGAAGCACTTTGACGGATTCTTTTTGGAGTTTTGTTGAATTTCGAATTGGGGATCCTCTTTTTGGGGGTTTTTGTTAAACTTTGATGTTCTTTGAATTTTATGCCCGATTGTTGATAGAATCTTGATGGAAACATGTTATCTATGCTTGATTGTTCATGGGTACTTCGAATTGGGGGATTAATTGATCAAATTGAACGAATTTTGAATAAAACCCCAAAATTGGAAGAACCCTAATTTCGAATTTGTTGAAATTGGGTAAATTTGTTGAATTGTATTGTTAATTGGGATTGATATGAGTTGAATTGTTGATGAATTAGATTTGATTGGAGAGAATTTGTCCTAATATGATCGTAGTGTGTTGTTTTGTTATTGTGGGTGGTGATTTTGATCCTTTGAATATGAAATGGGGGAGTCTAAGTTTGGGGGAGGTTGTGTGATTTGTTGATCGTAGTATATGGCTGTCGGGTCTATGATTTTGATGTTTATTGGGCATTATAGGGCCCTTAGTTGATATTGTGGGATTATTGGATTATGTCGATGCTCGTTGAATGTTTGTATTATGAGTTACTTATTGGATATTGATTGAATGGTTGTTTTGTAGGAACTTTGAAATGGGAAAGCAAAGCAAGAAGTCGAAGCCGAGTACGGCCGGAAAGTCTAAGGCAACCACAGAGAAGGAAAAGGCTCCGACGAAGTTAGTGCCGGCTATTCCGATCCCGGCTGCACTCGACCCGAAGAAGTTCAAGCTAAGATTGACTGGGCCAGAGTCTAAAAGAAGGTGGTCGCACCTTATCGGAATGTCACACAAGCATTGCCGATTTTTGCATGAGGAGACGGCTCGGGGTATGGGTATATATGATGATATTATGTTACTAGCGAGACAGTGCGGGTTTGAGAGCATTTTTCGGGCAAACTATCTCGCTTACCACGTGCTCACCGTGGAGTTTCTGTCCACACTTGAGGTTTTTAGGGAGAACGGAACTCCGGCATCTATTCGCTTCAACCTCGACAACATAGAAAGGGAGCTCTCGGCCGAAGTTAATGCCATTATCAACGGGGCCGAGGACGGGTCATTCCAGCAGGGCGATCATGCCAAAGAAAACTTAGAGCTGTGGTCCAAGATGATTTACCGCAGGGAGGAGACGCTTCTCATTTATAATCCAACGTATGCCAAGGCCTCCTCGATCAGGAACCCAGTTCTCCGTTATATCCACCGTCTGTTCACCTCGACGATTTTGAGCCGTACCGACTCGGGGACGTGCTTGTCCACTGATCTTCACCTTTTATGGTCGGCCTTGAACGGTACACGGAAGCACGCCGGATGTTTTCTGATTGAGCACATGGAGAAACAAGCCCGGCTGACCGGGAAGCAAAGGATTGGGATTGGGGCATTCGTGACCCCTATCGCGGAGCATCTTGGGGTGCACATTAGAGGAGAGCCGGTGTCCCGAGACATCTATTTGGATAAACCGACACTGCAGAGGCAAGAGATGCTTGCCTTCACCGAGGGGTTCGACTGGAAATTGCACGGTCGGAACAAAACCGTGTCCCTCTTCCGACTCCCCTCTCCGACCTTGACTTCTGTGATGGGCGACGCGCCCGATGTATATGCGAGGTGGAGTATGAGCTCCGAGGCTCATTTGGCACTTATCCGACCGTTGGATGCATCTCGTAAGAGGCAACGCCGGGAGGTAACCATTGATGAGCCGTTCTTGGAGGGATCCGAGGAGGAGCTTGATGATATACCCGAGGGGGGTAGCCGTGACGAGATTCCCACCGGTGGAGGTAGTAGTTTTCAGATGAGAGCTCCGGATTTTGAGGCTTTTGAGTCGAGATTTTTTGAGAGAGAGAGAGAGATGCACGAGGAGAGTATGCAGGCGCAAGACAATTATCATTTGGCGAGTATGCGTTCTTTGACAACCGAGTTTGGTTCTTTGGGAACTCGGCTGGGCGAGGTTGAGACTCGGGTGGGTGTTGTTGCCACTCGGGTCAATGAGTTGTACGAGCTCGTGGAGAAACGAGCCGAAGAGGACAGAGTGTGGCGACAAGAGGAGATTGCTTGGAGGGAGCAATAGAGGAAGAGGCAGGAAGATAGGTGGGCCCAGGAGGACCACTACAACCGAATGGTACACGAGATGTACCACTTTGCTGCCCGCTATGATCCGAGCTCGCCGACAAACCCGCCATTTCCGCCACAGTGATCAGGTACTCCGTTAACAAAGCCACTCCTTTCTCTTTTCAAACTTATTCCTCATTTGGGATGCGAAATAAGTTTGGGGGGGGGGGGGAGAAGTGCGGCTTTGTTAATTTCTTTTCGTGTGAGTACCTTGTATGCCTTGTATCATTATTTGCTTATGTTGGTGCCCGTTGTTTTTATTTGTGCTTATCATACTGGTGTTGTGTGGATTTGGCTTTTTGTTGCTTAGTTTTTAGATTTTTATGTTCATTTTCGTTTGGTGTGTTTGCTAGTTTCTATTTTTTTAGGTCGTAGTAGTTTTTTTTAGATTTCGTGTTTGCTTTTATTTGCTTTTCGTTGTTTGCTTAGATAGCCTTGCTTGTCTTAGTTTTTCTTTTTTTTTTCGTGAATTTTTCGTGCTTCTATTTGCGTGATACCGATGTTACGACACTGTTTTTCTCTCTGAAGAAACGGTCGAGTTTTAGTCGAGTTGTAGTCAGTTATTTCTGTTTTGCATAGTATTTATTTAGGTCCAAAATTTTCGTGATTGTAGAGGTCTTGGCAGATAAGAGACGATACATACTTGTTTTAAAATCACCGTCAATACGTTTGGTTACATCTTCCGGATAGTGAGTCGTACTGTTTCTTTAGTTGTGTTGGCACTTAGATTGAGTTTTGAGTCGGTCAGTTTTTCCCAAAAGTCGAGATAATGTTGTTCTATGAAGGGAAGTCTAGTAACCGGGGGCATTCGCGTGACCCGTTGTTTACCTTCGCGTAAAACGACGACCCTGATTAGACTAGTGATTTAGATATTTCACATGTGCCAATGATAGGGAGCCTAGTAACCGGGGGTATTCGCGTGACCCGCTGTTTACTCTCGCGCAAAAAGGCGACCTTGATTCGGGCATGCGGAAATTATATATTCGAGTTGTTTCTCCGCTGTAGACGGGAAATTAGTAACTAGAAGCATCCATGTGCCCCATGAGTGTCTTTTACGTCAAACGGTTTCCTAATACATGAGAATGGAAGTTCCACCCTAGGATTACCCCGATGAAACATCCCGAGATCCTAACCTAGTGGTCAACCCGAATCAAATTCTTGAACATATATTTAAGGGAATACTGTCCGAGGTTTATTTGTTATGAAACTCGTGAAAATTGTGCCACTAGACTGTGAAACGGGACGAAATAGCTTGTTTATTTTAGCCTTTCATATTGACGGTCGATTTGACTCACGTTTTGTTAATCTTTGAGCTGGATTCTCTTCATGAACGAATGAGTAGGACTGAACTTGACTACTTTGCGGAATCATTATTCGAAAGTATTTCGCTTACGACACTCGGATTATTTAGAGAGAATTACAGGATAGTATTGATTAGGTTGAACACTATGAGTTGCACGATGATTCACGACATTCTTTTTCTTTTCTTTTTGTTGTTCGGGACGAACAAGGCTTAAGTTTGGGGGAGTTTGATAAGTGGTAATTTTACCACATTTTTCTAGGATTTTATACTAGGTTTTTATCTCGTTTCGTGATTAATGTGCTCGTATTTGGCTTATTTATGATTAGTCGAGCCGTATTACGCGTTTGGGTTGGTTTTAGTGTGTTTGCAGGTTTTTAGAGCCAAAAGGACCCGAAACGAGACAAAAGACCGAGAGTCGAGTCAAACGGACGGAAGAAACGATTTTTGCAAGAGACAGACGAACCTATCGGGCCAGCCTATCGGCCGATAGGTGCGTCCGAAAGGTGTTCCTGCCTTATCGAGTGAAGTCGACCGACGAACCAACTATCGGGCAAGCTATCGACCGATAGGCCAGGCCGATAAAGTCACTGGCTCTCGTGTTTTGACGGATTTTGACTCTTTTGGATAGATTTTGTTTCCTAGATTAGGGCTAATCGGGATTTTAACTCCCATAGGCTATATACACCCCCTCCTAGACCTAGTTCTACCATCTATCATCATTCTTTTTCATCCTTTATCATCTTTTACATTTTTTAGCAAGATTAGTTCCTTTGATACAAGAACTTTTTGGAGGCAACAATTATTCTTGTTTTTCGTAGATTGAAGACTCGGAGTTCATCCGTAAGGGTTGTAATCTCTCTTTTCATATTAATAATATGCATTCTTCATCTATTTCTTGTTTAATTTCAATTATGTCTGGCTAAATTCATTGATTGATTCTAGGGTTAGTAATTTTAATTGATGTTCACATGATGTTCCTTTGATTACCTTTTTACCTTTCATCCTAGGCTTGTGATCAAGATGTGTTAAATCTCATGCTAGATTAAAGGGCCCTTAATCGATGCATGTTAGCTAATTAATTTTGCCCGGAAGGATTAATTAATTAGTGGAAATACTTGATGCACAATATGATTTGATCTTAAGACCTAAGTGGAGTAAGATAAATCATAGATAAATAAGTTGGTGCTTTTTAAGTGATTTAAATTCTTTGAGTCCTGGCGGGGAAAAGGGTTTAAACTAACTATCTTTCTAGGTTGCCTTGATCGGAATTCTAGATCGCCTGAGTGATTATTTCTAGGATTGAATTAAAATTTGGGGAGAAGGAATCAAGTGAATGGATTGTGTGAACTCAATTAGATGATACTACCCTAGGATAAATTAGCTTTCACTTGTGATTTTATCTTGCTAATTTGCTTTATTTGCTTGATTTTAGATAATTCATCTTTTATTTAATTTTTATTTTTCGATTTTTAAAGATTGATAATTAGAAACAAACCAAATTTTCGGATTCCTAAATAGCAGTCAAATTTTGAGTAGAGTTACTTCCTTTATTTTCGACACATCAATTCCCTTGGGTTCGACACCTTGGAAATACTTCGAGGTTTTACAAATTTTAAAATTGATCGGATTTGATAACCATACTACGCGAATCCAAGCGATCAGAGTCGGGCGGACAGTCATGGTCGGCAGAATTGGTCGGTGGTGCAGGGTCATGCGGGCCATGGCCGAGAGTGCTCGGCCGATACTGGCCGATAGCGCACGCTAGTCCGGGAAGGCTAGCGCACGCTAGTTCCGGCCCAGTATATAAATGACAGACCAGCGACTTTTTCATTCATTTTTCATTTCATTTCTCTTCGGTCCGCGGCTGGGGTTTTGGAGGAGACGAAACCATGTTGTTGGACAACAAATCCATGAAGTTCTTGAGGTTATATCATTGATCAATCATCCTATAACATCCTTCGATCCAGCGAATCAAGGTTAGATCTTTAGAACCCTACTTTTGGGTAGATTTGGGGGTTTTCGCGTTTTTGTCCGATTCGTTCCGTTTTGTTGATTAATTCATGATGAATATGATTAATCTTGTTGGTATTCTTAGTTTCCCTAAGGATTCATGGTATATTTCGTGGTTTTTACGGAATCGAGAGGGTTTGGTTGTGGTCCGCCCTCGTTGTTGTTTATATACGAATATACATGAATCGTAGGCGGGTTTTCGGGTGTATTCCAATTACGTATTCATTTAGAAATAGTTGTGATTGTATTCTTCGAATCGTTAGGTTCGGCTTCGTTGGTTCCTAGCATTCGTCGGTGACTTTCCTTTCCGTTCGTTGCGTCGTCAATAATTCAAGGCAAGTATTTTTGGAAACCTTTATGCTTAACGTGGAATGGTAATGTATTTTGTGTGTGATTTTCTCACCTCGTGTTGGTCCGACGGGATCAAGGAGGGAATCCAAAGGTTTTCGTCCCGGATTCATGAGTTTGTTTAGCTAGCCAGCGCGGGAGGGTCCTTAGAGGCCTCGTGCGGAAATCTATGATATTACTCTGTTCCCAAGGCGATGCATGTGCGTGTTTTGTTTTATAATATAGCCAGTGCAGGAGGGTCCTTAGAGGCCTCGTGCGGGAATATGATATGACTCTGTTCCCAAGGCAAATTGTTTGACTGTTTGTTTCCGGAAAAGACATGTCTGGTTTTGGCTTTTGAAATTGATATTGGTGCATGTACTATAAAATGTGTAAGCGATTGGTTTGCCTTGAATACTTATACTAGCGTAATTGCTAACCCCTTTGGGGACCCGTTGTCGGGGAAATTATTGTTATCGATTTCAGGTTATGTTCAGCCAGACGAGCGGGCGCTGGGATGGTACGAGGATGTCGGCCAAGGTTGTTGACATGTGCAATTGAGTCTTGTTATTTCCTACTGTCTCTTTTGATGTGGATGTTTTACAAATTGTAAACTTATAGATTGTACTCGCGAGTACTTAGGCTTTTCCTTTAGGATTGTGATTGGTATTCGTTGGAGTTACTGTATTTGTCGGTTGATGTTTATTATGCCGGTTGTACCGGACGTGTTGTTTTATGTTCTTGTTGTTAACAATTATTTCTTTGCTAACCGAAACGGTTAGTCGAGTGGTGTTTTCTTGTGTTAGCCTGGTGGGTCCCATGTAGGGGTCCACGACGCTGTAATACACCTCGAATATCTTGGGGGTGTTACAGAAAATGGTATCAGAGATCTAGGTTTATGGATACCTAGGCTTGTTGGTTATCTGGGTCTAGTTGTGTTTTGTTTTGCACATTATCACACCGCTGCCGGCATCTCAGTACATCCAGTGCTCGTATGTTTTCCTTACTCGATCCTCTTGTTTTATCGTATTGAATTTCCACTTATTGAACTGTGATTGCCTCTCTCGTACTTATTGTCGAGTTGTTTTTTTTCGATCCATCTGGTTCGTGTACTTTTGATTCTAGTATTGCGCAGTCCTTTATCTCCCTGGAGTATGTGCGCCGTTCTGGGCTTGACCGTTTGTCGTTTTGCGAGCTTTACATCGCTAAACTTCCTAGCGTTGGTGGGATCGTTGGTGATCGAAAGATCCGAGATTTGCTCCGTGGTATATTGTGAGAGGGCTTGACTCTCTAGTCTTTTGTTGTATGATGGAATCTGTGTTTGGTAATTGCGATATACTAAATGTATGTTGAACCGAATGTACTGATGGTTGGGACACCGAAGGGTGCAGTATGATGTAGAAGTTTTGAACATTGAAATGTTCTGGGAAAGGTATTGATGGCAGAGTTTGTTGAGAAACTCACATAGATGGTTTCGACGTATGTTCGAATCGGTGTTAATTAGTTATACTATTAAACTTGGAGAGATAGTTTGACATATGCTTGGAATTAGTGTTTCCGAGTTGCGCTTGTTGAACTGGTGATTTTTGAATGCCGTATATGCGTGTGTTCGGGAATTGATGGTACTTGGCTAATTATTGTCATTTACAACCAATGTGTTTCTATTAATAATAATACATGCGGCGTGCATGCTTGAAAATTTCTTAGACTTTATCGTATTATGGGTTTTTGAAAAGTGACATGAATTTGGGCGAGTCAGCCTTGTATTTTCAAGTAAAACCTTGTGTCGGTATTTAAAGGTCGTGTTTAAAAGTGTTTTAGGACATTTTATAAAATGTCATTTGTTAAACCCTTGTCGTGTTTGAAAGGGTCTTGAAAACGATTTTTAACTTATCGGTTTTATTTTCGAATAAATAGAGTATACGATTTTAAAATCAGATTAGCCTGGGGAAACCTAGGCTGTCGAGTCAAGTTGTGTTTGTTGAGTTTTGTCTCGTCGGATTTTGTCTGACTTAGTCGCATCGCGACGCGTCGTTTGAGATCATTGGTCGTGATTAGTATCGAGGGGCGGTCGTCACTTACGTGCGACCTATGGATGTAAAACTCCCTTCTTTGTGTTGTGCCTCGTGTGACACGAGTTATTTGTATGATTAGTCGTTAAATGATGGAATCCTTCTGTGGATTTTGATTTCACGATATGTGTTTATTCGACTCTCGTATTTGGTTTATACGAGGAGTGTAAATCCTTCTTGATGTATTTTCGAACCGCATTTTATCCGCTGCGTGAGTTCTTTCAAAACGGCTTTCGGCATTTTGCAATCTGAGTTTTATTTCGTAAAACCGATTCCCTGAATCAAGTTTTGGCATTTTGGCCTTGAACATTTTATGACGGCTTGACAAATGAGTTTGTGAGTTTTGGAAAATATTACCATCATTGGTCTTTTTAGCATTTTCGAAATGACGTAGGAAATTGTGCTTAACCTGGTAAATCCTTGTGAGAAAGGTTTACGGCATGTAATTTTTCTGATATGTTCTGTTGTTGTCTCTGTGGGTCGTTAGCGCACGCTACGCCTTGCGGCTAGCGCGCGCGAGAGTGCATTGGTAGCACGCTAAGGGGAGGATAGCGCACGCTACCCAGTAGTTCGAGGCGATCCAGAGCTACTGGACTGGGTCTGAAGTTCTCGTTAGCGCACGCTAACACTTGGGGTTAGCGCATGCTAACAGTGTATTTTGGTCAGGAGTTTTGTTCGATGCCGTGATAGCGCACGCTAACCTTAATGATTAGCGCACGCTAATTGTGTCCAGTATAAATACTGGACACCAATCTAGAAGTTGCATTTTTTTCTCCATTTCTTCTTCTTCCTCCATGAGTTTGAGACGTAGCGACTAGGGTTCACATCTGAGTTGACTTTTTGGAGTTCTGTTATTGATGACGTTTTCCATCCAGTTTTGATAAACCGATTGTTGTTTTAACGATGTTGTTAAACATATCCGAGGGGTTGTATATCACTGTCTTGATTTTGAAAGATTTGATGCGTGTGATATGATGTGTTTAAGTGAATGTTGATACGTGCGAATTTTGGGCATTTTGGCCTATTGTACTTCTGAAAAACCTTGGGTATCTTAGAAAATAAACCTCGAGACGTACTTTTAAAATGAATTACTTTCTCACAGTGTTCTCAAGATGCCTACTAGCGCCACGCTATGTTTCAAAATTATTCTACTTTGAGGATCAAAATATTTTGAGATATTTCTAATGATTTAGAAACGCATTTACTTAGACCCGAAGGTCGAATATTGCCGAAAAGTTTTAATTTAAAGAAAGGCGTCTTCATTTTTTTTATCAAACGCAAGATGATTTTTTTTCTAAAAGTCTCGATGACGATGTTTGTACTACTTTTTGATATATGATACTCAAGATCAACTGGTGCTTGCAAATTATTTTCAAAAGGTGGTTTTCGTTTTCAAAACCTATCATTCCTATTTATGGTCCGGGAATATATGTGTGATGTTCGTACTCTCGTTAGGGTGTTAACCCCCGAGTTGTTGTTGAGTTGGTGGTGTGAGCGTTGAGTCGTTCGCCACACAGTTGTCGTGGTAGCCTCTGTGAGGGGTGTGATATTGGTATTGGATGTTGTCGCCTCGTAGCGGTTTATGCGTTATCGCATATATGCGAGCTGTTAGAGATCGGGTTGGTATGATTGTGTGCATCGGTGATTGTTCCGCGTTGTGTCGATTGCTTGTTGTATTGTTACATTGGTTCCGTTGTTGTGAGTTTCGGGGGCGAGGTCAAAGGTAATACCCGTACTATTTTGACTTCTATATCTTCTCTTTCTCCAGCCTATCGATTCGCTCGTATTCATTGATACCTTCTGAACTTGTTCTGTACCTTGGTTTCATCGTTCGAACGAGCTGTAATCTGATTTTGAGTCGATCTGTTTATCGCTGTGACTTTTCCGAATTCGGTTTGATTCTCGTGAACCTTGTTCGGAAGTAACATCTTTTGGTTCTAATAGTTCTTTTAGTCGAAGTGGATCGGATTTGAACTTCTGTATTTTCGACTCTATCGACTCGTTTATGCTCGTTAACATTTCTGAACTTTCCCTATCCCTTGTTTTTGTTGATCGAACGAGGGTGGTATTGTTTCGGAATAACTCGTTTGTCGTTGTGACTTTTAAATCGCTATTCCCTTTCCTGTGGATCTTATGGGAATGCATGTCTGTAAGTTCTCACTAGATCGTCCTGGGAGTTGTTGTTTGAATTTTATTATCCTTCGTGTTTCGGACATGATTGTTTGATTTTTGTTGTCTCGATCGTTTGTTTGTTCGGTTTTTGTTCTCGTTTCGTGATTGTTGAGCGTTCAGGCTCCTTGGTAATTCCCTTAAGTTCGGGAAATTAGTCTCATTTTCGATCTTCCAACCCTTGGGCGGTAGAATTCCGTATTTGTTCAGCGTTGGCTCGCGTTTTGGTTGATGAACCGTTGGATTGGTCAATCGTATTGATTTTCGTTCGTTGAGTTTTGTGATTGTTCGGATAATCGGCTCGATTGTATTGTCTATTTGATGACGCTTGTCACTCGTTGATTTTATTATGTCTCTACCGGTAGCGTTGTGTTAGTCGCCGTGGAGCGTATTTTCATGCCGTATGTCTCTTTGCGCTTCTTGCAGTGTTTCGCCGTCGGGCGCGAGTTTTCATTTTTTGTGTATCTCGTGGAGTTTACTGGCAGGGGATATTGCTTCTCCCTACTTATTTTAAGTTTCGGGACGAAACTTCTTTTAAGGAGGGTAGAATGTAATACCCGTAATTTCGATTTCCGGTAATTTCTTTTTTTCGGCAGAAGTTCGGTTTGACGACTCTCTCATGACCGTTTCGTCATTCTGAGAATGATTAATTCTACACTTTTTGTCATCCGAGTTCGTTTCGGTGTTGTTTTGTTGAATTCCGTGCTTTTTAGCGACTTTTCCGCACTTGAGTTCGATTCTTGCGAATCTCGTCCGAAACTGCTGTTTCGAGTTTCCCGCAAGTCTGTTTAACTTTGTTAGACGTGTTGTGAACTTCGGTTTGGTTATTCGATCACGTATCGTGATTTCCGGGCGTTTTGGGCCATTTTGTAATTTCTTGAAAGTTACGGGTATCCGTATCTGTAATTGTTGTCTCGACCCATTTCTTGGTCGCGTATGATTAATTATGGTATTATGTTTTCATTTCGGGCCGTTGATGTTGTCCGCGAACTTTTCGTCGTGTTCGCCCGCACGTTTTGAAATCGGTCGCCGAGCCCTCGTGGTCGCATCGCCGGACGGTTGCGGGATCGGCCGGACGATTGCGGGCACCGGCCGGACAGCGCAGAACCGGCGAGAGCGCACGCCACGGCCGGCGGAAGGCTGCGCGTGCTAACCGGGCAGTGTAACGCACGCCATCTACCGCCTAACGACGCCATCGAGTCCGGGTAGTGGGGTTACGAGGTTCGACTCGGCCAGATCGGCAGGTAGCGCACGCCATCGCCGTTCAGAGCGCACGCTAACCGGCAGGGTAGCGCACGCCGCCGCCGACTAACGACGTTACACGGGTGAGTTTGTTAGTCCGCAGGCTACCGACAGCCGCTAGCGCAGCTTCCGGCCGTAGCTCACGCTAGCGGGAGTCGGGCGGACAGTCATGGTCGGCAGAATTGGTCGGTGGTGCAGGGTCATGCGGGCCATGGCCGAGAGTGCTCGGCCGATACTGGCCGATAGCGCACGCTAGTCCGGGAAGGCTAGCGCACGCTAGTTCCGGCCCAGTATATAAATGACAGACCAACGACTTTTTCATTCATTTTTCATTTCATTTCTCTTCGGTCCGCAGCTGGGGTTTTGGAGGAGACGAAACTATGTTGTTGGAAAACAAATCCATGAAGTTCTTGAGGTTATATCATTGATCAATCATCCTATAACATCCTTCGATCCAGCGAATCAAGGTTAGATCTTTAGAACCCTACTTTTGGGTAGATTTGGGGGTTTTCGCGTTTTTGTCCGATTCGTTCCGTTTTGTTGATTAATTCATGATGAATATAATTAATCTTGTTGGTATTCTTAGTTTCCCTACGGATTCATGGTATATTTCGTGGTTTTTACGGAATCGAGAGGGTTTGGTTGTGGTCCGCCCTCGTTGTTGTTTATATACGAATATAAATGAATCGTAGGCGGGTTTTCGGGTGTATTCCAATTCCGTATTCATTTAGAAATGGTTGTGATTGTATTCTTCGAATCGTTAGGTTCGGCTTCGTTGGTTCCTAGCGTTCGTCGGTGACTTTCCTTTCCGTTCGTTGCGTCATCAATAATTCAAGGCAAGTATTTTTGGAAACCTTTATGATTAACGTGGAATGGTAATGTATTTTGTGTGTGATTTGCTCACCTCGTGTTGGTCCGACGGGATCAAGGAGGGAATCCAAAGGTTTTCGTCCCGGATTCATGAGTTTGTTTAGCTAGCCAGCGCGGGAGGGTCCTTATCGGCCTCGTGCGGGAATCTATGATATTACTCTGTTCCCAAGGCGATGCATGTGCGTGTTTTGTTCTATAATATAGCCAGTGCGGGAGGGTCCTTAGAGGCCTCGTGCGGGAATTTATGATATGACTCTGTTCCCAAGGCAAATTGTTTGACTGTTTGTTTCCGGAAAAGACATGTCTGGTTTTGGCTTTTGAAATTGATATTGGTGCATGTACTATGAAATGTGTAAGCGATTGGTTTGCCTTGAATACTTGTACTAGCATAATTGCTAACCCCTTTTGGGACCCGTTGTCGGGGAAATTCTTGTTATGGATTTAAGGTTATGTTCAATGCATTTAGCGGGTCTTTGGGATGGTACGAGGATGTCGGCCAAGGTTGTTGACATGTGCAATTGAGTCTTGTTATTTCCTACTGTCTCTTTTGATGTGGATGTTTTCCAAATTGTAAACTTATAGATTGTACTCGCGAGTACTTAGGCTTTTCCTTTCGGATTGTGATTGGTATTCGTTGGAGTTACTGTATTTGTCGGTTGATGTTTATTATGCCGGTTGTACCGGACGTGTTGTTTTATGTTCTTGTTGTTAACAATTGTTTCTTTGCTAACCGAAACGGTTACTCGAGTGGTGTTTTCTTGTGTTAGCCTGGTGGGTCCCATGTAGGGGTCCACGGCGCTGTAATACACCTCGAATATCTTGGGGGTGTTACAATGAGCCTAGTATCTATACAAAAGCTACTTCAGGACCAGAGTCTGAGAAATGGCTAGAAGCCACAAAGTCAGAGATGCAGTCCATGTATGATAATGAAGTTTGAAACTTGATAGATCCACCCGAGGGTGTTAAAATTATTGGGTGCAAATGGGTCTACAAAAATAAGAAAGACATGGATGATAATCTGCAAGACTATAAAGCTAGACTAGTGGCAAAAGGTTATAGACAGATTCATAGTGTTGACTATGATGAGACCTTTTCGCCAGTAGCCATGCTTAAATCAATTAGAATTTTATGTCATTGCTGCATACTATGATTATGAAATATGGTAAATGGATGTCAAAACAGGATTCCTTAATGAAAACTTACTCGAGGATGTGTACATGACACCACATGAGGGTTTTGTTCATCCATAAAATTCTAAAAGGTTTGCAAGCTTCAAAGATCCATTTATGGGTTGAAGCAGACTTCTCGGAGCTGGAATTTCCGTTTTGATGAAATTGTCAAAAAGTTTGGGTTTAATCAAAATGAAGATGAACCATATTTGTACAAGAAGGTTAGTTAGAGCATAGTTGTTTTCTTAGTCTTATATGTAGATGACATAATACTCATTGGAAACGACATACCTACCTTACAAACAGTAAAGACTCATGTTAGGAAGTTGTTTTTCAATGAAAGACTTGGAAAAAGCTGCGTATATTCTTGATGTAAAAATCTATAGCGATAGATCAAAGAGAATGATTTGTCTGAGTCAAAGTACCTTGTACTTGACCAGATGTATAGTTTTCCCTTAGCATGAAAAGTCGATACCAATCAAATCCAGGTGAAAGTCACTGGACAGCAGTGAAAACCATCCCAAGTTAAGGATGCGTTCCAAATATATGGAGGTGTGGGAAACGAGCTGGCTGTAAATAGTTACGCCGATGCAAGTTTCAAAACCGATGGAGACGATTTAAGATCCTAGATGTTTTGTGTTTTGTTTAAAATGAAGATGGTGTGAGTTGAAAATGTTCCAAGTAAACACGCTCATAGATTCTATAACTTAAGACTGAGTACCTGGCAGCAACGGACGCAGCCAAGGAGAATATGTGGAACCTTTTAGGTCCTATAAGTCTTTACTGCGACAATAATAGTGCTATTGCGCGAGCTAAATGGTCATGGACCGATCATAATTCCAAACATATACTCATAAAATATCACCTAGTCAGAGAGATCGACAGACGAGTAGATATTGCAATATGCAAAGTAGCAACGGAAGAGAACGTTGTAGATCCACTTACCAAGCCTCTCTCACAAGGAAACCATGTTGAGCATGCTAGAGCGATTGGACTAATGTCATGAATGAATGGTCCTAGTGCAAGTGAGAGATTGTTAGGAATAGTGTCCTAGGACATTCGATGTGTCTAGATTTATAATTATCATATTTAAATAAAGTTATTTGATATCATTCATTTCTCATTGATTATTATAATGTGTGCATGTTTTAATATTATAATAACCGAATAATAGTTATTCACGAATAATAAGATTATTCAAATGTCCCTAGTACAATCGCATTGAGTAAAGACTCAAGTGATTAATATACTAGTATAAGTTTGATTGATAATCATTAGATGATTATGCGTATGGTACGGATCAATCTTATGGGTATTGGTTGGAGAACTAATACTGGACAGACCCGCATTGTAATCACTGCATGGAAAATATCATAAGTGAATCTCAATATAATAGTATGTCAATAAATCTTTGAACATGAGATTATCATAGAGTCCAACATGATAACTGTTATGCCTTGACGTAATCCAACATCATCTGAAATATGGTGATCATAAATGATAGCGACCGGGATTAGTCGGAGTCATGTAGAGGGCAATGAATAATCAAGATGTGGATTTGTCCCTCTCTTTAGTGAGAGAGATATCTGCTGCCCCCCTCGATAAGTAGGACTGAAGGAAATACATGGCCATGCTCAAATGAAGAGTCATTTGATTCAATCAGTCTACTTAAGATCGAGAAAGCATTTGAACATAATAAGTATGATAATCTCCATGACTTAGTTCAAATATGATATCGCATGGAAAAGGGATTTGACACGTTAAAAGGTTTAATGGACTATTAACTTATATTATTTGGGTAATCATAATGTCTTGCTAGAGGCCGCTTATGATTTATTATTTAATAAGGTATTAAATAATTGCCAACATAATATAAGCCTTTGGGTTGCACGTACGACAATTATAGACAAACATGAATAAATATCAAGCGGGAATAATAAATATAATATTGGATATTATATTTATGAGGAGATTAAATAATAAGTAATATGGATATTATATATATTGTATTATTTAATAAGATGAGGGGAAACTAAGCAAATACTAGATTCTTGAATCTGGGGATTACTTAGTATAAATAAGGGGTCTATAACAAGGAGTTGTCATAAGAAGAAAATTACACAACCCTAGCCAAAACAGATAAAAATCACCCCCCCTCAGTTCTCACTAGGCTCGCCGAAAATCTTCTACTGTAGAAGATTAATATTGGTCATCTTGTGTTCCCTTATTTGATCTTGATCAATAGTGCAATTCTTGGAGTAAGGAATTTGTGTTATACTATTTATCAATATTATTCGTAAGGATTTAGCAATCCGACTTGTGGAAATGTTCGTGTGTGGATTACCCAAAGAGGAAGGAGATATTCATCCGCTTCTAGTCCAGATCTAGATCTATTCAATCGGATTAAGGTAATTCGATTAACCCTTTAATCAAACAATTAAATTACTGCATGAGATCCTAAATTGGATTTTCATATTATTCTTCCGCTGCGTTTTACTCTTAATTTATGTATTCGATGCATGAAAACTCAACACGTTGTAAACAATCG
This sequence comes from Orobanche coerulescens, assembly GCA_033398695.1. Classification (NCBI taxonomy): domain Eukaryota; kingdom Viridiplantae; phylum Streptophyta; class Magnoliopsida; order Lamiales; family Orobanchaceae; genus Orobanche; species Orobanche coerulescens. Next base: position 22,212,953 of record CM065808.1, read on the forward strand.
CATCTCACCGTGTACATCGATCATGTCTTTCCCTACGATCGCTGCACACAATCGCATCCCACGGTATTATTTTGTATCGAATGATATTAAAAAATATACTGAGTTATTGATATAAAGGGATGAAAAATGATTTATAAACCTACATAATAGACCTACAAAGAGGCCTACAACTATGATTAGTGAGATTAAAAATTTGATTGGTTAATATGAAGAGAGAGAAAAAGTATTTGAAATTTGTCAAAATGTGAATGGTATAGACCTATTTGTATGTTAAGTATATAAAGAAAGAATATTACATATATGGAAAAGAAAATCCGCCTTGGGAAGTGCATAAATATTGATCCGGTCCTCCCCACCTTGTTTCTGCTGCGAATTTTGCAGAAAGACCGAACGGTGTTCTATATCTTGTACACTACCCTACAAGATCTCTACCTCGCTCTGTCTCTCTGTACTGTATATATCAGAAACGCACACAGAAAGTATATAACACGAAAAATAAAGAGCGAAACAGAAAGACATGCATAGATGCCAAAGCAAAGACCACGTGTTTGGTAGTTACTCAAAAAACAACACAGCTATTAAAAACTTCACAGGCACCGCCTGCACTGACCCGGCCCGCTCTATAATCCATCATTCCAAGCACGTCCATATACCTACATCTACATACTCATTCTGACACAGAAACACTCGCTCTCTAAATAAGGTTAGGTATGTTTTCTTATGCTTTTCCTTTCTCTTTTCTAATTATTATTACAAGGATATAGGATACAATGTGGCTAACTTTTTTTTTTTTGTGTGTGTGTGTGTGTGCTCAATCAATTTTGAAAGAAAGAAAGAAAGAAAATGGCATACAGTGTGTGTAAACATGTTGCGTCTATGTTCTTTCTCTTCTTGTCACTTGCAAACTGCAATGAACAAGGATGGGATGAAGCTCATGCAACGTTCTATGGAGGTGGCGATGCTTCTGGTACTATGGGTATGTATTTTTTTTAAAAAATAAACTATTAAGTAATAAGATGCTATAAAATGATCAGTCCTAAAAATTAAAAAAGAACCACAAAAATGAAAAGAAAGATAAATATTTTATAAAAACTAAAAAAATTACCAATAAATATAAATTAAAAAAAAACTTGAAAAACCTTATGAAAAATTACAAGAACTAAAAATTGAAAACAAAAAACCCTAAAACTGAAAGAAAAAATAACGATTAAAAAAGTACATATATTAGAATTAAACATAAAAAAGTAAATATTTGAAATCAATTTCACACTAATTACTATCATACCATTATATAGGCCTCAACTCTCACCCAAGTGTTTGCCAATTATTTATATGAACAAAGATGTATATAACTCTATCTATATATAGGAAGAGAGATGATGAATCAAATGAAAATGATTTTCAGAGTAAAAAATAGAAATAAATCTGGACTTTGATCTCTGTGTGATATACGGTCCAAATTAGTATATGGAAAAAATATATGCATTTCATGCATTAAAATGCGAGTGCATTAAACTTTTGCATTATATTTATAGAAATTAATGTCGATGCATTACAACAATACATTTCGTGCAGAATCATCTTTGGCCCTATGTAGGCTATGCTACTTCACATGGCCCCTAAAAAAAAATAAAAAAAAAAATTAGGCTCGTTTCGTTTTTATTATAGTGCCCCTAAACAATAAAAAAAAAAAAAATAGGCTCATTTCATTTTTATTATTAGTGCTAGTGTCTGGAGGCCAACCTCCCAAATCAGGGGAGGAGCCTAAATTCACTCCAATTTTTCGAAGTTTTATGTCAAAAACACGCAACAAATGTTAGAAGAATAGCTCCTTTTAAGTAGAATTTTGGTTAATCTTAAGTTGTATTGAGTTGTCATTTATAATTGAAATGAAGTAGTTTGAGTTTTTCGTACTTCAATTTGTAAGAACAAGGCAGGGTCTCCGAAATATTTAAGACGAACCTGATTTCATGCATAAATTTTCGTAACAGTCATGAGAATAAATATTGGCCATCCATTTTTTATCAAGATTTATAAAACAAATTCATTCATATTTTTTAATTCAAACTTCATTCTCATGCACCATTCTCACCGGAGCCATCAATGACCACATTGAGGTTAACTAATTATTATCTACAATATATGGTGTTTTCTTATTTGTGTGCAGGTGGGGCGTGTGGGTACGGTAATTTGTACACCCAAGGATACGGTACAAACACCGCTGCATTGAGCACAATACTCTTCAACGACGGTGAAATGTGTGGTGCTTGCTTTGAGCTGAAATGCGTGAATGATGAGAAGTGGTGCCTTGAGGGCTCAATCGTTGTGACTGCGACCAATTTATGCCCTCCAAACGATGATGATGATGGTGGGTGGTGCAACCCGCCCAACCATCATTTTGACCTCTCTCAGCCTGTTTTCGAACAGATTGCCAAACAAGAAGCTGGGGTTGTGCCTGTTCTTTACCGAAGGTATGATGATGAGTGTGCCTTATAAAAATTAATACTCTTATAAATACCTGAATGAGTGTGATTATAAAAATCAATACTCTTATAAATACCTGAATGAGTGTGATTATAAAAATCAATACTCTTATAAATACCTGAATGAGTGTGATATCTTCGTCTGAGCATTACATTAAGCATATGATGATTTAGTACCATATTACTACGTTATCGGCACATTACTATTGAATGTATCCTTTCATTAAAGTTTAATAAGAAAAATAAAATCAAACCAATTTAATATATAGAAAAAAATATTAAAAAATATATTTTAAAATATGAAAAAAGTGACCAGTTTCCGGAGGCCACCGGCTGCCAGCCCGACGACCCTTCGGAGAAGCATTATCAGGAACGCAAAAAGAGTTTTAAAAGATTAATTGTTTCTCTAACTTAATATTATAAGGAAATTCTGGAAGTTTATTATTTTTTTTAATTATGATCTTTTCCGGTGCACACTACAACGACCAACAATACAATTTTCCTTTATATTCTAGAGATGTAAGTGTTATATTTCACCTAAAAAAGTGTCCATTTGGAACACAACATCAACATCAACATTACCCCAATGCCTCAACTCACTCGCAAAAGGTAAGGGGATCGGATGTCTGCAGCCTTTACCTGTCTTAATACTGAGAAGCTTCCTGGATGATCCAAATGAAAATTGCATCGAGAATCGTGGAATAACTAAGATTTCATGAAAAGAAAAGTAGTGCGGTAGGTTTAGTGAGTCATTTTGTTTTATTCCATTATAATCCAGAACCAAAGAATAAGGAGTCTTTGCCTCCATTGGAAACAATGGAAAAACCTGCAATCATATCAAACCACCGTATCTCTCTTTTAATCTCCACTATAAACTTACAATCAATATTTCTTATATTTTTAATATACAACACATACTCATCATCAATAGTTACAAAATCTACATATCTATACATTCAATCATCTCCTAAAATATATCGAATTTTGGTGAAATGGAGCATTTGAATTGGGACGAGGGAGTATCATATATATTATGCACAAATACAAACGTGCAACAGGATCACAGGAGCAGACACCTAGTTATTTTTATGGTGCATTACATTACAACATAAGCATTGTGTAATAATATATCATCAATAATTTTTTTTTGTTTTTTTGGTTTTATAAAATACTTTTGAGTTATATATATATATATTGTGTAGGGTATCGTGCAAAAAAAAAGGAGGCATGAGGTTCACTATAAATGGGCACTCTTACTTCAATTTGGTCCTAATCACCAACGTTGGAGGGTCCGGTGATGTCCAGTCGGTTTCGATCAAGGGTTCAAGGACTAACTGGGAACCTATGTCCCGAAACTGGGGGCAAAATTGGCAATGTAATTCTGTTCTCGACGGACAAAGCCTCTCATTCAAAGTTACCACTGGTGATGGCCGATCTCTCACCTGTGATGATGTCATCCCCGCCGGCTGGACTTTCAGCCAAACCTTCACCGGAGCCCAATTCACTTAATTTTATTCCCTTGGCGGAAAATAGTGTAGCATGGATGTTACGTGAATTAACGTGTAGTAGGTGAGTCGACTCGTTAGAATGTACTTGTGTGTGTGTGGTGTGGATGGGTGGGTGGGTGGGTGGGGGGGCGTGGGAATAGCTTATTTATTTGTGAGGAGCTCTTCTCGTTTTAAGTAATGGTGATCTTAGTTCTATGAAGCTGTTCCTGTGTCTTGGGTCATTTTAGTTAGTACATAAAACAGAAATGTGGGAGTGGTGGTGATTAGGTTTTATCATCACGGCTCGCCAGTAGTAATTGGTGGAGCATTAGTTGTACCTTTGTAGTAATTAATAATGTTGTTGGAAGAAAAAATGACTTAAAATAGTAATGTATTTTACCCGAGTTTTCAATTATAGTAACTAGGGGTGGGCACGGTCCGGGACGGTTCGGGATTCGTCGGTCCCGGTCCCGGTCCCGATTAATATAAGCGGTCCGGGACCGGTCCGGGACAAGGGTGCTTCCCGTTTTGTTCCGGTATTTTCGGGACCGGAATGGTTTCGGGGCGGTCCGGGACAAAACGGGACATTTTTTTTGGTAAATATAAATAATAAAAAATATATTTAGAAAATATTTTCTTGTATTTTTGGATATTTATTTGCAAATTTATAATCAAAATTTTATAAATTTTGCATTATTTATCAATAATTTAGTAAGTTTAGGTATATTTGGCTAATTAATTTATGGGATAAAAATTAATTTACAAATTAAAATCTCATAAGTCTAATATTAATTTTATAAAATCCATATTCGGGACAAACGGGACGGGACGGGACAAAAATCACCGGTCCCGCTCCTGTCCCATTTTCGATCGGTCCGGGATTGGTTCGAGACAAAATTTGTCCGTCCCAAATGGTCCGGGACACTTTTGGAACGGGACCGGAATGGTCCGGTTTGGCCAAATGGGAAGCGGGATTTGTGCCCACCCCTAATAGTAACCTACTCTATTTTTTTACAATCTTAGCGATGTACATCATTTCCGTTTTCAATCAACACCAATTCCTAACACCGTCCATTTAGCCGTGACGGAAAGATGACGTGGAAGACATGTGACCCTCACGTGTATGTTAAATGACATGTAAGAGGAAAAAATGACTTAAAATAGTAATGTACTTTACCCGAGTTTTCAATTATACTTATCTAATTCTGGATCTTCTTTGTATATTGTTTTAATAAAAATAAAAAATTAGAATATTTTCCACAAAATAAATAAAAAATCTGAATTATTTTATCTTATTAATAAAAAAACAGCTAGTAATTTTTTTTACTTTTCATAAAAAAAACTGTTTCGAAAAATCTTAAAAAAATAAAATAGATTAAAGATTAATTACTTAAAGTCAACTTCACCGGAGAAGATAACTGATCAGATCTTTTATTTATTTTATGGAAATTAATATTTCAGTTTTTATTTTTATTAAAACAATTTATAAATAAGATCCAGATTTTTTTCTTAATTTTTTTCGAATTTTGAATAAAAACTCAATTTTTTAATATAAATATTCCAAAATATAAAAAATTGCCTGAAGTTCCGATTTTTTTATTTCCCAGATTTTTTCTATTTTCCAGATTTTTTTCCCAATATTTTTAGATTTTTTATATTTTTTTATTATTTTATATCATATATTGACTAGCCAATAAACACCTACCACGTGTCATTTAACTGCCAAATAAGCACTCCGTTAGGACTTAACGGACAAAAATTAACGGAGGTCCTAACGTGGTCTAACAGATCAAAGAGTAGCCTTCGAAAATTTAGGTCCTCAATTGCTAAAACTGAGAAACTTGAGGTCCTATTTTAGTCATTTAGCCATCAACAAACAAATTACACAAATTACATAGACACAGATAGTTTTCTTCTTCTTCATTACCACTGAGGAGTTCAGGAGTTTTCATCACCTTTAGCTCAAGTTTTACCCAGTAGTGACTGCCATGCACGATTAGCGCACGCTAAGATGTATATATTAACGTGCGCTATCGGGAACGAGTAACGTGCGCTACGTTGGATACGTAACGTACGTTATATCATCAGCAGGCGGTCATTGCTCGTAGAAGATCACAAGATACGGCTAGCGACGCTAAACCTGGTCATTTGCGACGTTAACGTGCATGCTTAGTGCACGCATGATAGTACGTAGCGCGCGCTAAGTAGTTCGTGCAATTCATTTTTAGAGCTTGCGGTCGTAAACCGGATTATTAGACGTTAAATGCGACTTGAGAGGAATTCTTTATTATTTCTTAGGTCCGAGCCTTGCATAGGGACGATCGAGGGCGGTGGCATACGGACGCGTGTCATTTGTTGGAGTATTTCATTCTTGCCATTTTCGAGGCAAGTATCATATGTTGAGTTTGATTTATATTGGAACCTTGATCATGCTTATGGTTTTGTTCATGTTGTCAAATATGAGATGTATTTCTGTAATTTCTCATGGTATTCGTTGTTAATTATTCGTATTGATGAACATATTGAAATGCATATATGTATGCATAATTGATTGATTTATGGTATAAATGATCCGAGGGGATCATGAGGATCTATGCTGAGGGCGCTGGATCGAATGTCCACCATGCGTTGGTCCGACAGGATCATCATGGGGATCTATGCTGAGGGCGCTGGATCGCTGGACGGGTTTTCCACCATGCGTTGGTCCGACGGGATCATCATGGGGATCTATACCAAGGGCGCTGGATCGCTGGATTACCCTGTACTGTGTTAATGGAATCGTGAGGATTCGCATCGTTGGATTCCGATGACGGAAGTCCGTTTTACATGTTTTATGATGCATTGATGATTTATGTATTATGATACTTGTACTAGCATTGTTTTGCTAACCCCTTCGGGGTGGACATTGTTTTGATGTTCAGGTAGCCGAGGAGCGGGGAGGCAACCACAGTACCGACATGATGATGAAATGGCTCAGTGATGTGGATGATGTTTATTGTTATTGCGATTTGTCTTCTTGGTTCATTTAGTACTCGAGTACGTCTGTTTTAATAATGTCATTTCGATATGGTTGTATAAGTTAACTCACTGGATCAGTTGAACCAAATCCGTGTTTTGAACTTCAGGGTACGATTGGATTATATTTACATTTCTTTTAAATTAGCCTTGTAAATCCTTACTTAAAGGGTTTACGGCGCTGTAATTATTCCGAATATCTCGGGGTGTTACATATATGTATGTATGTATGTATGTATGTATGTATGCATGTATATATATCAGAATAAAATATCAGTTAACAATTTATCTATGGGTGACAAAATTACCTTCTCCTTAATTAATGTCATTCACACTCTCCATCTGCTGTGATGAAGTGGCAGAATCTGGACTCTCCATATTTATTTATTTATTTATTAATTTTAATGGCTCAGGTTGGGTTTCTAGTTCTCACACCTTGAATGATTCTCACATGAACCAATATATATATATATATATATATATATATATAAAAGCAGAAATTACCCTACACCACAAAGTTAAACCCCATTTTTACCAAAAATAAAGTCACTTTAATTTTACTACCTAAAACACAATTTCTACACAATACACCTATAATACCCTTACTATATACTTCCTCTGTTACTTTATTATTACAACGTATTGACTATTACACTGTTCACATACTCTCTTTTGACCATCTTTTGTGATTTATACATATGAAAAATATAGTCATGCGAGATCTTGTTAGATTCATCTCCAAATATACTTTCAAAATATCAACGTCTTATAATTTTAAAAATAATGAATTGAAGATATTAATAATCAAAGTTGTGCACTAGCAAGCGTGAAAGTCCAGATGTTGCAGTTATAAAAGAACGGAAGTAGTATAAGTTAGACTGCACTTCCTTTTCTTTTTCTCCAACATTCACATGTTTTTCTCTCTCTCTTTACTATCCGCAAGCACCTCTACCCCTTTCTCTCTTCTCTTCTTCTCCTATATTCCTCTATTTCTTCGAAATATATATATATATATATATATATATATATATGTGTGTGTGTGTGTGATCATATGAGAATAGTTTTTATGTTGTGAATTGAGAAAAAATCTGAATCATTGATTTGTGTGTGATGTACGATCCAGATTGGCTTATGCATGCAATATATGCATTTCGTGCATCAAACTTGCAATGTATAAAAACTTTGCATTATATGCATCAAAATATCGATGCACTATAATATTACATTCTATATATACGTTTTTGTGAGAATTAATCTAGGCCATCCATTTAATCAAGATCTATGGATCAAATTCATTCTTATTTATTAACTTAAGTATCATTCTCACCAGAACACACCCCTATATAGATTATATATATAAGTTAAAGAAGTAAAGGGACAAAATGGACATTTTATGTTTTTTGTCAAGAAGGAGGGGAAAGTAAAAGCAAGGGGGATTAGTGGATGCCTAAGAACATCTCCAAGAGCAACTGCAAAATGGTGCTGAACACTATTTTTGTGTTAATTCTTCTCCAACAGTTACTATAAAAGTTTCTATATTTTTGAGATATCTACAGTGTTCCCCTATTTATAGTGTAATAATATTCATTCCACCAATACTATTATAGCTTATTTGTATCATTGTTTGTTCATTTATATATATATATATATATATATATATATATATATTATTTTTAATTATAACTTTCAAAAGATATTTATTAAATTATATTTATGCACATAAATCTGTACCAATTATTTGTTGCTCAATTTAAAAATTAAAAGCTTAGCTATTTTGATATTTTAAAATGTATTGGTTGAATATTTGTGATAATATTCTCCTAATATATAATTTTATAATATAATTATATTTTTCCGCATTAATTTAGCGAATCTGATTTAAATTTTATTATTAGTTAATGAAGATAAAATGTATTTATATTTGTACGTAATATTAAGATTAGAGAAAAAAATATAATGGAATATTTATTTTTACTGTATTTTTGTGCAAACTGTTGAAGATGCATTACTAATTTCTATATTTTGGTGCAGATTGTTGGAGATGCATTATTGATTTTCTGTATTTTGTGTTTGAAGTTGCAGTATTTTGTGTAAACAATTGGAGTTGGTCTAATGAATTCCCATTGGCTGACAAATTTCCACAATTATAACAGCCGTCCGATCCTAAAAATCTAGAAAACCAACGGTCAGCATCCAACCTTGGACCAGCGCCATAAGTACAAATTTGAAATCCAATATACTTCCAATGCATACAAATTACAAAGATGATTCCTTTTCCAGCCCATTATCCATTAACCAAAAAAAAAAAAAGTGGAAATTCCTCTCCCAAATTTCAGGTTGTACAAACATGGCCACCGTGACTAAACACGCTTTGATCGTCTGAAAGATTGAACAACGAAGCTGTACCTGTAAAACAAGCAGTTTCATTTTACAGTTCGTTCAGAGTTGAAGCCAAGAAAGGTGAATGGCTACCTGGGTTGGCCTCTCCTGGCTATCTTAATGGCCGGTTTGTCACTAAATCCAAGCACATTCATTTTATTTTATTTATTTTGTTGCCTAAAGCAATTTTTAATACTGATCTGTTCATAAAGTACGTTCAGTTAATTTTATTTTGGGACGTTCACAAAAAACATTCACTTTCTATGTTTGGGTAATAGCGCTCACATAAATTTCATAACTTTTATCCTCAATATATCCATTTAATTACAAAAAAAAGCCATCAATGGCTCATATTTTCAATCTCCTAACTAGGGCTGTCAAACGGATAATATGGAGCCGGATATGGCCGTATCCGTATTCGGACTTGGCATTTAGTAAAGATATCCGAATCCGTATCCGGATTCGGAAATATCCGGACGGATCGGATACAGATAATATCCGGCGGATGCTATCCGAATACGGATTTACATGCAGGAGGAGGGATTTGAACCCTGGTGGAGCTTCTTCTCCTTACCAGTCAATACCACTTGGGCTAGCTGACCTGATTGTTGTGTTAGAAAAGAAAATAACTAATAAGTAAAGATAATTTATACCGCATGCTTATATTTTAATATTGAGAAAATAAAGAATGAAGACATGTGACAAAGTATTATTGGGAGTAGCATGCTTATATTTTATAATTATATATTAAAATTATATTTAAAATATATATTATATATAATTAATTTCGGATACGGATATTTTCGGATACGGATGCGCCTATATCCATATCCGTATCCGGAATCTTCGGATACGGATAATATTCGTATCCGCTTTTTTTCGGATACAGATAATAGCCGCTTTTTCTGAATACGAATACAGATATTTCGGGCGGATATCGGATTTCTCGGATTTTTTTGACAGCCCTACTCATAACCAATTAAGCCCCACTCACTTTTCACTCTCACAAAATATTAAAATCATTGCCAATAATTAAGTGAGTGAGTACTATTCTATATTTATACCGGACGAAGGGAGTACTATTCTATATTTATACTTTAATTATTAACTACTCCAGTATAATTATACTCTTGCAAAACTTAATGTGCTACAGGAGAATTGTATTTAAAATTTCAAAAAAAAAAAAAACTACTTTTACGCAACCACAACCTGTTAAAAGAATGATGATGTGGCATGAAACCCGCAAGGGTAGTCGAGTTAGTGGAGTAGGTGAGCGGGACTAAAAGATAACATGTTTGATGTCTACTGCCAACACTTTTTTAGTTGAGTCTGTCACACAAAGCTTGCCTAGTGTGGTTTAATTGGTTGATGTAGTTTGTGGACTATTAAATTCAGCCCAATTATTTATCCAATGCGTACTCAAAGAGTAACGGCTGCGAGTTCCCTCGTTATAAAAAAATGGTAACATGGCATGAAGATGAAAAGACATCCTCTTGGGATCCTCTACATAAAAGGTTAATGTATTCCCATTGCAATTATTTTGTTTTAAACATAGTATTTATTTGCAAACCAAAATTATGATAATATTTATTTATTTTTTGGGTTATTTTATGCTCACTTTTGAAACAACTTATAAGCTCTCAACTTGGGATATTATAATCTTATAGAATCTCTCATTCCTTTGTATGGAGTCGAATTAAAAAAAAAAAAAAACTATTAAATATTTTGAAGAGCTTATAAGTTGAGCCATACATTTCAACCTACCGAAAATACTACAATAACTGAAAATACATGATGGAGGTAAGCTCTCTTTTCTCTCTTGCACTGTGGAGCTGAGTGAATTTCTCTCTATTAAAAATTAGACAAACATTTCAATGTATGATCATTTTTCATACAACTTATGTATGTTTTCTTGATTCAGTCTTCCAGGAGACAACGGATTCGATTCACTGGGGCTCGCCGAGGACCCAGGGTACATAAAATGGTTCGTCCGGGCCGAGCTCGTCAACGGTGCATGTATGGGCAATGTTGGGAGTTGCCGGGAATTTTCCTAACAGAAACTTCCACATCAGCCGGAATCCTTAGCGTCCCCAAGTGGTGCGATGCTGGAAAATCGGAGTACACTAGTACAAAAACAGGCTTTTGCAACGGTTATGAAAATCCATTGCACATCGCACTAGGGTGCGATGCAATAGCTTGTGATACATAAGGTCATATCAAAGGCATCGCACATTGATGCGATGCAGAAGATTGCTTTTGTATCGCATTTTTTCTACAGGTTCGTTGCGAGAGGTTATGCATATACATCGGTTTTTATGTATATGCGACGCAAAAAACTATAATTTTGTTGTTGTTGTGCACTTACTGCATCACGTATTGTAACAAATGTGATACATAAAGCAATGTTATATATCAAATGCAATTGATATTTGATGCATAAGACTATTTTTATGCATCGCAATTCTTAAATGTGCGATGCAACTATTTTTTTTCCTATGCGCTTTTGTAGTTTAAGCATCTTACCTTATAACAAATTTGATATATAAAGTAATGTTATATATCACTTGTTAATAAAATTGATGTTGAAGATTATGATTCTGCATCGCGTGTTATGTACGGCTAATGTATAAGATATGTTTTTAATGGCTAATGCATTTTTTTAATGTATACTTTTTTTTTATTGACACTTTTCACATCATATTTATTTAATGTATATATTTGACCAGAAAAGTACAAGGAAAAATAATTGAAGGCAAAAAAATCACAAACAATCACCAAATTGGAGGTACATTTTCATTTCATTATTGATCTAGTTATCCAAAATTTCACAAAATTGTTAACAAAGAAGTTTAAAATTCTAAACGAAAGAACATTTAAAGTACTTAATAAGACTTTGAAATATCACCTAAAAAAATTCTGGAACGACTGGTCAGAAAACTGGACAGAAAAAATCTGGGCAGAAAAAATTTCAAATTCAACAATCCAACATCCAAGTTCAACAGCAAGGCGCTCAAGTCCAGTCGACCTCCTTGCAACGACTGGTCGACTAGTCGCCTACTAGTCGCAACTAGTCGACCGACGTAACAACCATGGTAAAGTATATAATATATAATAAGTAAAACATACATTTATTGTATTCTATTTTAGAGTTTTGCGAGTTCCACCAGCTATATGAGCTCTATAAAACCTAGATACAAAATACGAGTAATCTGGTGAAAAAGAGTAGACAAATAAAGTTAAGACTATCATACCCAAACAAACCAGTTAAAACTTACAACCTGATTGGGTCTTTGATAGCAACATCTTCCAGTGGTGTCATCCCTGGATTGAAGTACAAAGCAACACCCCGACGAAGACATATCACAATAAGCATCCAATAATTACTACAGTCCAAAAAATTAATTCATGTTAGATAAAAAGCAAAGTGACAAGGACTAGTAGGAATTCACAATACAGAAATGGCCACAATACAATGTATAATACAGAAACTCTAAGGTGCCAAACAGAAAGAAAAATTGTTTCTAGTGCAAAGACAAACATTGAATATTATCATCTTATGGATGCAAGCGAGAATTGACAAATGCAAATCCATATATACTTCAACACACTGATCATGTAATTTTTTTCAAGTCATAATAGACCACTTTTAGCTATGGAAGAAATTTAAAAGATGAAAAAAATAGCCTATGAATAAGCTTTTACCCTCGGCCTATTAAGTGTACGTACTTACTCCTGATAATGTGGTGCCAGTAGATATTCCTTAGATGATTGGTGGGTACCTGCATGCCTCAAATACTTACTCAAAACTTGTGAGCGCTTTTTTACCATTTGTAGCTTTTGTGGACACATAAATCCAAAATTTTCAAAAGTTTTATGTTGCTTGCACAATAAGTCAGAATCTATAAACAAGTATTACAACAAATATGAATATATAATTTAATGTAGTTGAAAAATTAAAAGACTACAATTACATTAGATTTCCTAACCTGATAAAAATATTGACGATCGTCATGCTCAACTGTTTCATTTCAAGAATCTGTTTAACATCGTCCATTGTGACATAAACCTCAAATTGTTCATTGTCAGGGAATTGATAAATATCCTCATCGAACCCAACTTCAACAATATTATCTTCACCATATGAAACCATCATATCATAGAAGTCCTTGCACTTGGGAGGCAATGAAATGAGAATAACTGGATCTATAAGATTATCTGCTCCTTCATTTATGTCACCATCAGGATTGGCAAATAGTTGGAAAGTTGATGCCGCATCAACTACTTTATCGTTGCCTTTATTTTGATTTGCCATTTTTCATTCTTTTGGTAACTCAGTAGCCTAATTCAATTGGAATAAGTTAATAATGTGGAAGTCAACAATCAAAAAGTGTGTTTGAAAGCTAGATATTTCTGTTCATTTTCTATTCCTTAGTCATTTAGTTGCATAAGTTTGTCCTGCAATGAATGCCATATGACTTGTGGTTCCACTAGCATGTTTTGAACATCCTTCTATTGAAAGAACTTACTAAATGTACTTATGGTGCTCAAAGCAAATAAAAGACTTAAGAGTAACTTGAGAAATTTCATAGTTTTATTAACATGACACTTTTGCTGCTCTTGGGTTTTAGTTTCTTTTGTCTTAGGTCAGTTTAGAGTCTTATTAGTAGTCTTTTGTTGTACTGGAAGCTAGACAGAATTCGTAGGATTTCTACTTATTTCTACTTCTTATCTTGTTTCATCCAAGCTGCTAAATGAGATTTAATTAGACTCATTCAATTTTCAGTTTTACTAGCTGATGGCTGGAGAAATGGGCATGCTAGTTGATGTTAACGGTTTCAATGTCGGCATGAATAAAGCAAGAACAAAGGCTCAGAATAAGAAATTAAAAAATAATCCTCAATGTAATTGTGTCTATATTCACAAGTCAAGAAGCAAACTTGTAGCAAAGGCACAAAGAACATTTTGATCTTACCTTCAACAAAATGACTTGACTCTTCCGCCATTGTGCCCAAGTACCAATGGCTTCTCCAACTTGGTCATGAACAAAGAATGGTACCGGTAATGGTTCATTTTCCTCTCCATCTACAACAACATTGATCTTCACCTTCACATGGTCAGGGTGCAAAGGTACATTATGTACTGGTTCTCCTGGTTTGCATGGAATAAGCATACCTCTCGCCACTATTCGAAACATGGGATTGCTGATGGCTAGATCACAAGGAACTGGAGCCTGCATGCAATACACCATTATGAGGATCCAACACATTAAAATACACTATTACCCAAAAAGAAGTGTATATGTGATTCTAGACCTATGATAGCTCACAAACAGGCGATATTAAATGCTTACAAGAATTGGGCTTCTTTCAAGAATCATTAATTTACCTCAATTATATCTACCATTACACTTGGGTTGACTGATTGACAACTACTTGGCACCAAGATTGGACAAGGATTTGCAAATTCAACTTCTTCATCTGGTGGGGGGCGTATTCCCCATGCCTTAAGGATGTTAATGGTCTCCTGCTCCAATTGTGTTTCCATTTCAGCCATAGTTTTAGCTTTTACTTGTGCTGTCAGCTTCTTCGTCAACATGGCTACTTCTTCAACTGTCATCACTCCAATTGGCAACCGACGCTTGGCTTTTCCAAAATATTCCTTGAGAGTAACATTCCCTCCTACTCCTCTCACACGTCCTCCATGCTCAGGATTTCCAGTTGCTTGTGTCAATATGTCATTGTGCCTCTTAGTAAATAACTCTCCAGAATCAACTTTCTTCTGCAAATCATACTTGTCAAAAAGAAAAAAATTTAGTTAATACACTACGCAAATTCATAAACATTTGCTTCACAATTACTATTGGAAGGAAAAAAATGTTAATAGAAGAATGTTATACTTACAATCTTATCTGCAACCTTTTTTGTATTTTCTCTTTTAAAATTGCCTTGCTTATCTACTCTTCCTTCAATCCACTCCAAGTATCGAGGCATTGCTGTCACCATTTTTGGAGCCTCTTCACTGGAGACTCCTAATTGTATGATTTCTTCAATCTGCTTCTTGAAGCTGTGCTGATGCTTTTGAGCATATCCACCACGACCTAACCTGTGGACATGCTCATTCTTGGATTGACTATCTCGATTCCTGACACTTATAACCTATACAATACATATTCATGAAACTCTATCTAGGCTACTCATCTGAATTGTTAAGTACAATGCATTAAGTATTACAAACATATACGCGATATAATAACCAAAATTAGAATTCAGTCAAATAATGAATATGTACCTGAAATTGATCGTCTTCACGTTTACGCTTGAAATCTTTCCAGTGCTCCTCCTCAATGCAACTGTAATGTACCCATGGAGGGTGTTCTACCTCATTCTTTGTCTTCTTTGTAAAGTAGTTGTTAGTGAGTCTAGATTTGAAAGTCCTCCAGCTTGCATTTACACCCTTCATTACTTTTCTTTTCAGAACCTTATCCTCACTGATCATGAACTTTGTCTACAACCCAAAATTTCTAAGGTAATAATGTTGGGTCTTTTTATAGATAGTCAAATTATGAGTAACATATATCTTAAATCCAAAGGTCACAAATTCACCTCACCATCAGGAAGCATAAGCAACGGAAATTACATTAAACAAAAGACCATAATAAGAAAGCACTGCGTAACAAAATATTTATATATCTCCATGCATACAATTTATACAACTTCAAATCATTCACACCATAGAAAGTGGATGAAGTTAATGATGAATTCATTTGAAGATGTAAAGAACTCACAAGAGCCACAAATCATCATACCTGAATGTCTAACCAAATAGTTTCCTTTAGAGCTTCATCTACATGTTCCTAGTCATCGATGCTAATAGGAATATGAGTACGTGCACATACTCCAACATATGTCTTGAACCTATCGGCAAATTCTCCAATTGGGCAATGCCATTTGTCTTCTTGTGCCATGTACTTTCTAGTTGTTGGGCCTCTTTTTTTCAAAATTTTCTTCTTTTCATTCTCATCATTTCCAGGTTCCTCATCATCAAGAGATTCATGATTTTCAAAAGTCATAATTGTATATTATCCTGCACATGAAAAGAACCATACACATGATTATTTTCATACTAGTACAATTTAATATTAGATGTCACAAGATATTGACCACGTGTATCATGATTCATCATTCTGTGGTCACCAATATTCATCAAAAACCACTGTTTGCATGATCTACTCTGATGACAAGAAAGAAAACAGAAGAAATAAGAAAAACTATCCTACTGGTCTCTAATTTGATTTTCATAAGATAACAAATGAAAGAAAAATCTCTCTCTCTCTCTCTCTCTCTCTCTCTCTATATATATATATATATATATATATATATATATAAGAAACATAATAATTCAGAAAGATATCTCATTAATGTTTTGTAAAAAAACTTCCAAAAAATCAATGACAAATGATCAAATAACAAAAACTAACTTGACTTATTGAAATATAGGATACATTGCTAATGAACCATTCGAGCCCTATACTACTAAATTCCAACAACCATCTAGTATTTCAATCTTTTCGAGCTTTTTTACTCTTTGGTAGACTCTCGTCTTCAACCCAGACTCCTTCATCATGATCGTTACGTAGGTAATACCCACTCAACTCATCTTCATTCTGTGGTAAAGAGTGAACTGCATTTGGAAAGTCAGAGCTATCATCAATGTCATCATATTCATCTTCATCTACCTCAATACCAACTGATGTAACAAATTTTCTTTTTCCAGGTAGAACTACAGACCACCTTGCATCCATAGGATCAGTAATGTAAAAAATTTGTTTTGGTTGCGACGCCATTATAAATGGCTCGTCGTGGTGGCCTAATTTTGAAAAATCCACCAATGTAAAAGCCAAGTCATCCACTCGAATTCCTATATTAATATCAACCCACTTACATCGGAACACTGGCACCTTAAATTCAGTGTAGTCAAGTTCCCATATGTCCTCGATTACCCCAAATTATGACATTCTAGCATTTTGTGGTCTATTGTCCTTAGCACTGGCAGAAAGTAACGCAGATGCTACCAAACTAACCCCACTGTTTTGCATGGTGCTTTTGTCATCCCGACATTTGGTGTAAAAACAATACCCATTTATGTCATATCCTTCATAAGATATAACATTAATAGAGGGCCCGTGCGCCAACCACCTTATATCATCACTAACTTCATTCGACTTGTTCTTCAACTGAACATTGACTTGATCTTTAAACCATTTGATGAAAGAATTGTTATGTTCATTTCGTAACCATCTTTCACTTTTGCACGGATTCCAATGCTTTAAAAAAGCCAAATGTTGCACTATGTAAGAATTCACTGCTGTACTCTGTTGTAAAACATACAAGTGCGCCTGATTTTGGATTTCACGACCAACCTCAAGAACCTTGCGACCCAATGTTCCCTTACCTTCAATTCTTCCCTCATGACGAGACTTAGGAATTCCAATACTTGTAAGCCGCGATAAGTATTCGGTCTGAGTCGATGATCTCCACATTCAAGTAACCCTCAACCATACTACCTTCAGGACGATAAGGATTTCTGACATGTCGCTTCAGCACACCCATATTCCGCTCTGGTGGGTACATGTACCTTAAGAAAACTGGCCCACACAGTTTAGCCTCTCTCACTAAGTGAACAACCAAGTGAACCATAATATCAAGAAAATGGTGGGAAATATATTTCGAACTGGCATAAAGTAACAACAATGTCGTCTTGCATTACATCCAAGACCCCAGGATCAAGTACTTTTGAACAAATTTTTTTGAAGAACATACAAAGTTTGATGATAGCATACCTCACATTTTTTGGCAAAATTGACCGAATTGCCACAGGCAAGAATTGTTGTATTAAGACATGGCAGTCATGAGATTTCATCCCAATTAATTTTAAATCTTTCATTGAAACAATACTTCGAACATTTGATGAATATCCATGAGGAACCTTGATGCCATTTAAACACTCACAAAGGATTGTTTTCTCCTTTTTTTGATAATGTATAACAAGCTGGGGGCAGATATGTCCGTTTCCCCTTATTTTGTGGAGCTAACTCAGGTCGTATGCCCATTGAAACCAAGTCATACCTTGATTTGACACCATCCTTTGTCTTTCCTCGTATGTTAAGTAAAGTCCCAATAAGACTATCACACACATTTTTTTCCACTTGCATAAGATCAATACAATGTCTAACATGTAAGTGCTCCCAATAAGAGAGGCTCCAGAAGATAGACTTCTTTTTCCAAGGATTTTTTTCTTTCGAAGGCTTGTAAGGTTTACCAAACACGGTATTAATTCCACTAACCCGTTCATAAACTTGCTTGCCTGTTAACACACGAGGAGCTGATCTATGGTCGGGATCCCCATTAAATGACTTTCTCAACCTACGATAAGGGTGGTTACTGTAATATCCACAGTTTTGATTTTTCGGTAATTTTCTTTTTTGGAGTAAGTCCATCTTAGAGACTCCGTTGTGACCGTTTCGTCACTCCGGAAATATTTAATTCTACACTTTTTGTCATCTGAGTTCGTCTCGGTGTCGTTTTGTTGAGTTTCGCTTAAGCGACTTTTCCACGTATGAGTTCGACTTTGTAAAATCACCATTAATTTTTGGAAATTCCAAAAATTCTGAATCTTTTCAATATTATAGAGCATCAAGTTAGCTTTCCAATGGTTCAAGCGGTGAGTCAATCGGAGTCCGGACGAGGGAGTTATGGTCGAAATATCTAAGACACTCACATTTTTCAGTTTCGGCCGACCTGCATGCACGGGGCCGGCTCTGCCGGCAGTGGCCGCGGCACACTGCGAGTCATCGCCATGCACACACACATTTTTCATTTTGGCCGACCCGTATGTACGGGGGCGGCTCATCTGCCGACAGGCTGCGGCACACTGCTGTAGTCAGCTGCGGCACACTCGTCCGGCCACAGACACAGCAGGCGATGCACTATAACCGTTTTTGAGTCAAATCACCCATTTTTCCCATTTCTTCCACCTTGTTCCGAGAGAGAGGGCTTGAGGGAGAGACTTTCCATCCTCTATCACTTGAGTACTTGGTTTTCTTCATCTCCTTTCAATCGTGAAGCCCAGATAGTCGATCTAACGCGTGTTCTTCGGATCAAAGTGCTTGGATCTTCAAGAGGTAATTTCTTCAACATATTGGATTTCGATTTTGTATTGAGATATGATGTTTTGGATGTTAAGATCATGTTTTATGAAGTGATATACGCATGATTATGGATATGTTTGATTATTCATTGGATTATTGAAGGTTATTCAAGAACACTTTGAATGTTGATTTTGGAATTGGGGGTTTCGATTAGATGTTGTTGGAATCTCGAATTGTGTATTCCTATGAGAATATTGATCGTATATAAGATGTTTTGTTGGATTGAATCATTCATTGGAGGTTTGGTATCGATATAATCGAGATTGGTTGTAAACAATTGGAGGTTGTCTACAACGTGTTTGTTGAATTGCTTCAATGAGTTTGGGTATTGTTGTATCGAATTTTGAGTTGGTTTTGATCATACTTGATTAGTATATTAAGCGAATCGTTGGTAATTGTGTTATTCTAGGTTGTTTCGAGGACCGATAATCACTTTAAGGACGTTGCTCGTGGAAGGACTTTCTCGCCGTCGGTTTGAGGCAAGTTTTATACTTATACTAGTCAATGAGATTAATGTCATCATATATGTGTATGAATGTGTTGTATCATTCCGAGACTTAGTTTCTTCATAAATTTATTGATATTAGGGGATCGTTCGATACGATACTCTTCGGCAATTATGCCAAATTTTTATTATCATTCATAAATGGCCGGTAAGGCATTGAGATATTCGTTGTTAATGTTATTATTGATCACCGATTCGCGGTATCGATGTATCGGTTGTTGTTGTTAATATTGATGTCGATCTAATACGTTGTTGTAATCATTGTTATTAATGTTGGCGTCCTGTCATTCATGTTGTATTAGCCGATTGAAGGCATTGTGGTATTCATTCTCATCTTCGTCGTCGGTAGCCGATTAAAGGTACCGAGGAGTTCATTGTATCATTGTCATCGATTAGCCGTTCTAAGGCAATCGAGATATTGAATCATCCGCTGCATCATTGTTATCGATTGACTATTCTAAGGTAATCGAGGTATTGAATTGGGACTGTCGAGTACGATGCCCATCCGTGAGACATCATTATCGTGTTGGCCGACTCAAGGTAGCACACTAACATTCTCGTGAATTCGGTAATCTACGAATCATTGTCATTTGTGATTAATTATATTTTGGAGGCTAGTCTCGGCTAGTGCTTATTATGGGTAAGTTTGGGGCTTGAACCTTCGCGGTTGGCTTCCTAACACCTACAACTCAGTAGGTCACAGTCGTGTTTATGATCTTATGGGTAAGTTTGGGGCTTGAACCTTCGCGGTTGGCTTCCCAACACCTACAACTCAGTAGGTCACGGTCGTGTTTATGATCTTATGGGTAAGCTTGGGGCTTGAACCTTTGCGGTTGGCTTCCCAACACCTACAGCTCAGTAGGTCACGGTCGTGGTTATGACCTTATTAGCCCTCATTAACTATAGCTTCGGGCTGTTCCGGTTTCATGTGATTGTGTTATTTGACAGCTTCGGCTAAGTAGCTTTCAGGCCTTTGTGATTATCTTGATAATTTCATTGGAGCCTTCGGGCATTGTGATTCATATTTAATTCAGTTCTGGTTTGGTTCATGTCGTGTAATTCATTGCGATATTATGGGATTATGATTCGCCATTGGGCACTTATGTTCTAACCTGTCGAACAGGTATTAATAGTATGCCGTGGGCATAGTAATTCACGAATGCTCGATTCTTACCTTGGTTTGTGAGCATCTCGTATTATTATTATCATTGTACCGTTTCATTCTGCCTTTGGATGCATATCATGTTATACATGTATTTGATGTTCATTATCTGGATGACTGACCACGTGGGGGCGGAACATGTTTTCATGTTTTAGGTGCTTGCGAGGAGAGAGTTGAGACACAGGGACATGATGATGGCGACGAGGCATTCGAGCGATACTAGTCCGAGTTGTTCATGTTTGTCAGTCAGTTGGAGTGTTCTCCAGTTTGTCGGTCATTGTCATTATGTATTACCCGAGCAGCCGCTCGTGGATGTTGTTGTATTTTATTTTTGGCCATGTAGGCCCATCGTTGTCGTTGAAATTCTTTATCGGAATATTGTGTCGGATATCATAGTAGGGACTGTGATCTCCCTTGTTGGTTAATTTAATGTATTTTAGTTATGTTTCGCCTGGTGGATCTCCGTGTGGGGTCCACGGCACTGTAATAACCCAATGGGATTTGGGGGTGTTACAGAAGATGGTATCAGAGAGTTTGGGTTGTGAGATACCCTGATATGTGAGTTATGTGGCTCTACCGACGCGGTAGTAGTTGGACTGTCAGGTTATGACAATCTGGACAGTCGGTTTTTGTGAGTCGTAATATTAGTACGACTGCACGAGTCATTCATTCATCGAGTCGTCGTCTGTGAATACTAGTATCGTGAGACCTCGAAGCTTCGTATGACCTGTGTAAGGACTCGATTCTCTTTATGTTCAAACATTCATCATGTCATTAATTATTCATGCTTTGTTGAAACCTATATGTGATATTAGTGTTATGGTTGATTCATGACTAATTGTTTTAGAGCATTTGTGACTTTTGTAAGCGTTAAGGATCAACTCATTCATCAGTTAATAATCCTCAATCATCATTTTGAATTCATCACTCTGTCAATATCATTTATCACTCAGTCAATATCATTCATCACTCAATCAATATCATTCATCACTCAGTTAATTCATTCATCACCCAGTTAATTCATTCATCACTCAGTCAATTCATTCATTACTCAGATAATTCATTCATCACTCAGTTAATTCATTCATCACTCAGTCAATTCATTCATTACTTAGATAATTCATTCATCACTCAGTTAATTCATTCATCACTCAGTCAATTCATTCATTACTCAGATAATTCATTCATCACTCAGTTAATTCATTCATCACCCAGTCAATTCATTCATTACTCAGATAATTCATTCATCACTCAGATAATTCATTCATCACTCAGTTAATTCATTCATCACTCAGTCAATATCATTACTCAGATAATTCATTCATCACTCAGTTAATTCATTCATCACTCAGTCAATATGATTACTCAGATAATTCATTCATCACTCGGTTAATTCATTCATCACCCAGTCAATATCATTGCTCAGTTAATTCATTCACCACTCAGTTAATTCCTTCATCACTTCGTCAATCTCATTGTCCAGGTTAATTCATTAATCATTCATTCCATCTCATTGTTCAGTTATTGATCTTATGGATCGAATTTTCAACCTTGTTAACTTGTTCAAGGTAATCGTTTCAGGAATTTCAGCACGTAATCATGTTTCCTCATTCGATCTTTCATGCGACCTGATCATATTTCGACGTCATGTTGACGATCATTTTATTGCATTATTAATGCATTCATTGTGTTATAGAGTGTATGCTCATTGTTATCATTCCGTCACGTAATCATAATGCGATATTCATGCGGGATCTATAATTATCATGTGGCTTTCCTGCTCCAGTATAGATAGAGCTGTCAGAGGACGCGGGGGAAGAGGCTGCGGTGCGGTCCAGAACCCGGGATCTCGTATGAACGCCCGCGCGGATGCGAGGGTTAGCATGTGTTCATCAGATAGATATGCTACTCATTCACTGTCAGATAATCATTCACCGTCAGGGAGTCGTACCCGAGAAGCAGCTCACTCGGAAGGTGTTCGGGTTGACCCATTCATATTTATGCAGGGCATGATGGCCCAGATGACTCATATGACGCGGATAGTGGAGACCATGCAGACCTCGATGGTTCGTGGTCTACCGCAACAGGGATTCTAGGTGCCGTTTCATAGACAGACTGGGGGAGTGAATCAGATTGTTGGCGATATCTCTCGTCAGAGGCCGCCTACTTTTGAGGGTTCGTCGGAACCAGCTGATATTGTTCATTGGCTTGAGCATTTTGATAAACTCTTCGACATGATTCAGTGTCCGGAAGAGAGTAAAGTGGCAGTAGCGGCTTATTACTTGATTAAGGGTGCTTATTCGTGGTGGCTTTCTGTGAAACCCACCGATCGCGATTGTGGTTGGAGTGAGTTCAAGACCCTCATGTTAGAGAGGTATTATCCGGCTCCACTTCGTGAAGCCAAGTTGTCAGAGGTTTTGAACCCCGAATCCGTCGAGGACGAGGGTGTTATTGTAATTGCTGAGAAGTTTCAGGGACTACTTCACTTTGCTTCGTCAGTTATCCGTACTGAGGCGGATAAGATCAAATATTTTAGCAAGAGGCTAAATTCGCAGTTGAGGATGCAGTTGTTCAATCACAATTGTAATTCACTTAGTGAGTTCATCGGGAAGGCTCTTGAAGCAGAGCTTTTGATCAAGGAGCTTACTCAGAAGCATCCTTCAGTTTCTTCGGGTGAGAGGACTAGAATGCCGTTGCCTGGAGGGACATCGGGCCCCGACATCCAAGAGGTCATTTTCTAGTCGTCTTCGTGCGGAGGGAGCGTCCTCTTCTAAGGCCACGAGTTCGACCGTTGTTTGCTTTAACTGTGATGTAATAGGACATCGCAGCACCCGGTGCTCGATGCAGGCCGTTATTTGTTTTCGGTGTGGGCGGCAGGGACACCTTCAGAAATACTGCAGGAGTTCTAGTGCCGGTAGATCTCGAGAGAGCTCAAGGGCCTCGAGGGACTTTTTTACTCCAGCTCGTGCTTCATTCAAGGGGTCCTATCAGGCTTCGAGAGCCCGAGGTAAGGACATTCATCTCCGGTTTTGAGCAAGTTAATTCTTGCTCGGTAATAGGATAATCATTCATTACATTGTCGTTCATTCATTCATTCATATAATTCATTCATCATATATCAATCACGTTGAGACTTATAATTATCAAACTAATCATTCACTTCACGGGGAACAATGGTTCCAGTCATTTCATTTGAGCTATCACTCGTTACGTTATCATTTCACCCCGGTGAGTCAATCTTGATCCTTGTTGGATTTTGATTCATTATCATTCATTGTGATCATTCTTGTTCGTGTGTATCTCGTTGATTTTTCCTGGAGGGATATTGCTTCTCCCTACTTTTTTTAAGTTTCCGGACGAAACTTCTTTTAAGGGGGGTAGTATGTAATATCCGCAGTTTCGATTTTTCGGTAATTTTCTTTTTTGGAGTAAGTCTATATTAGAGACTCCGTTGTGACCATTTCATCACTCCGGGAATATTTAATTCTACACTTTTTGTCATCCGAGTTCGTCTCGGTGTCGTTCTATTGAGTTCCGTGTTCTTAAGCGACTTTTTCACTTATGAGTTCGACTTTGTAAAATCACCATTAATTTTTGGAAAATCCAAAAATTCTGAATCTTTTCAATATTATAGAGCATCAAGTTATCTTTAGAATGGTTCAAGCGGTGAGTCAATCGGAGTCCGGACGAGGGAGTTATGGTCGAAATAGCTAAGACACTCACATTTTTCAGTTTCGGCCGACCTGTCTGTACCAGGGGCCGCGGCACACTTGGCCGAGCCGAGGCACACACATATTTTTCAATTTTGGCCGACCCGTCTGTACCGGGGGCCGTGGCTCATGCCGACAGGGCCGCGGCACACTCGTCCGGGCCGCGGCACGCCGCGAGCACCGGGCGATTGCCCCTGTCCGCGGCACACTTCCGGGCCAGACACAAAGGCGGCCTGCACTATAACTTCGTTTTTTTGAGTCAAATCACCCATTTTTCCCATTTCTTCCACCTTGTTCCGAGAGAGAGGGCTTGAGGGAGAGACTTTCCATCCTCTATCACTTGAGTACTTGGTTTTCTTCATCTCCTTTCAATCGTGAAGCCCGGATAGTCGATCTAACGCGTGTTCTTCGGATCAAAGTGCTTGGATCTACAAGAGGTAATTTCTTCAACATATTGGATTTCGATTTTGTATTGAGATATGATGTTTTGGATGTTACGATCATGTTTTATGAAGTGATATACGCATGATTATGGATATGTTTGATTATTCATTGGATTATTGAAGGTTATTCAAGAACACTTTGAATGTTGATTTTGGAATTGGGGGTTTCGATTAGATGTTGTTGGAATCTCGAATTGTGTATTCCTATGAGAATATTGATTGTATATAAGATGTTTTGTTGGATTGAATCATTCATTGGAGGTTTGGTATCGATATAATCGAGATTGGTTGTAAACAATTGGAGGTTGTCTACAACGTGTTTGTTGAATTGCTTCAATGAGTTTGGGTATTGTTGTATCGACTTTTGAGTTGGTTGTGATCATGCTTGATTCGTATATTAAGCGAATCGTTGGTAATTGTGTTATTCTAGGTTGTTTCGAGGACCGATAATCACTTTAAGGACGTTGCTCGTGGAAGGACTTTCTCGCCGTCGGTTTGAGGCAAGTTTTATACTTATACTAGTCAATGAGATTAATGTCATCATATATGTGTATGAATGTGTTGTATCATTCCGAGACTTAGTTTCTTCATAAATTTATTGATATTAGGGGATCGTTCGATACGATACTCTTCGGCAATTATGCCAAATTTTTATTATCATTCATAAATGGCCGGTAAGGCATTGAGATATTCGTTGTTAATGTTATTATTGATCACCGGTTTGCGGTATCGATGTATCGGTTGTTGTTGTTAATATTGATGTCGATCTAAGACGTTGTTTTAATCATTGTTATTATTGTTGGCGTCCTGTCATTCATGTTGTATTAGCCGATTGAAGGCATTGTCGTATTCATTCTCATCTTCGTCGTCGGTAGCCGATTAAAGGTACCGAGGAATTCATTGTATCATTGTCATCGATTAGCCGTTCTAAGGCAATCGAGATATTGAATCATCCGCTGCATCATTGTTATCGATTGACTATTCTAAGGTAATCGAGGTATTGAATTGGGACTGTCGAGTACGATGCCCATCCGTGAGACATCATTATCATGTTGGCCGACTCAAGGTAGCACACTAACATTCTCGTGAATTCGGTAATCTACGAATCGTTGTCATTTGTGATTAATTATATTTTGGAGGCTAGTCTCAGCTAGTGCTTATTATGGGTAAGTTTGGGGCTTGAACCTTCGCGGTTGGTTTCCCAACACCTACAACTCAGTAGGTCACGGTCGTGTTTATGATCTTATGGGTAAGTTTGGGGCTTGAACCTTCGCGGTTGGCTTCCCAACACCTACAACTCAGTAGGTCACGGTCGTGTTTATGATCTTATGGGTAAGTTTGGGGCTTGAACCTTCGCGGTTGGCTTCCCAACACCTACAACTCGAGGTCACGGTCGTGTTTATGATCTTATGGGTAAGCTTGGGGCTTGAACCTTCGCGGTTGGCTTCCCAACACCTACGGCTCAAGAGGTCACGGTCGTGGTTATGACCTTATTAGCCCTCATTAACTATAGCTTGAGTACATTCGGTTTCATGTGATTGTGTTATTTGACAGCTTCGGCTGAGTGTCTTTCAGGCCTTTGTGATTGTCTTGATAATTTCATTAGAGCCTTCGGGCATTGTGATTCATATTTAATTCAGTTCTGGTTTGGTTCATGTCGTGTAATTCATTGCGATATTCTGGGATTATGATTCGCCGTTGGGCACTTATGTTCTAACCTGTCGAACAGGTATTAATAGTATGCCGTGGGCATAGTATTTCACGAATGCTCGATTTTTACCTTGGTTTGTGAGCATCTCGTATTATTATTATCATTGTACCGTTTCATTCTGCCTTTGGATGCATATCATGTTATACATGTATTTGATGTTCATTATCTGGATGACTGACCCCGTGGGGGCGGAACATGTTTTCATGTTTTAGGTGCTTGCGAGGATAGAGTTGAGACACAGGGGCATGATGATGGCGACGAGGCATTCGAGCGATACTAGTCCGAGTTGTTCATGTTTGTCAGTCAGTTGGAGTGTTCTCCAGTTTGTCGGTCATTGTCATTATGTATTACCCGAGCAGACGCTCGTGGATGTTGTTGTATTTTATTTTTGGCCATGTAGGCCCATCGTTGTCGTTGAAATTCCTTATCGGAATATTGTGTCGGATATCATAGTAGGGACTGTGATCTCCCTTGTTGGTTAATTTAATGTATTTTAGTTATGTTTCGCCTGGTGGATCTCCGGGTGTGGGGTCCACGGCACTGTAATAACCAATGGGATTTGGGGGTGTTACAGTTACGAGGGAGAAATCTACGATGGCCTAGATACACCTGCTTCCCACTTCCTTCACCTCTACCCAATGATACGGAATCTGTGTCATTTTCACATATTGGGCATGCTTTACAACCCTTGACACTATATCCAGATAAATTTTCATATGCTGGAAAATCATTAATTTTACAAAAAACCATGGCCTTTAATGTGAAAGACTCGTCAGAATATGCATCATAAACAGGCACCCCTTCATCCCATAATTTTTTCAAGTCTTCAATGAGTGGCTCCAAGTACACATCTATGTCATTTTCCGGTTGTTTGGGACCAGAAATAAGAAGTGACAACATCATATACTTTCTTTTCATACAAAGCCATGGAGGTAAATTGTAAATGACCAATAGAACTGGCCAAACACTGTATTGGCTGCTCAAAGAACCAAATGGATTTACACCATCCGTGCAAAGCCCAAGCCTCAAATTTCTCGCGTCACCCCCAAATTCTGGAAATACTGAATCAATCTTCATCCATTGCGGTGAATCAGCTGGATGTCGAAGCATACCATCTTTATTTCTCTCTTCTTCATGCCAAACAAGATTTTTTGAATCTTTGGCACTGGCAAAAAGTCGTTTAAATCTCGGAACTATTGGTAAATACCACAATACCTTAGCAGGGACCCTTTCTTGCCACAATCATCATCATATACCTTATACCACTAAACTCCACACCTTGGGCATTTTTCCAAGTCTTTGTACTCCTTCCGGTATAACAAACAGTCATTAGGACATGCATATATTTTATCAACATTCAAGCCCAATGGACACATGATTTTCTTTGCTTCATAAGTGGAACTTGGAAGTAAATTACCTTCTGGAAGCATCTCTGTCAACACTTCCAACAAAGTTGTGAAACCCTTATCACTCCAACCATTTGCGGCTTTTAAATTGAATAGCTTCATTATACCAGATAAACGAGTACATTTAGTACAACCCGTATATAATGGTTTCTCGGCATCACTCTTGAAAGATAAGTTCTCGTTCACGTCGCGTAACATCTCATTTATTCGATCATCATCGAAAGTATTTACCTCATTTTGATCTTCATACTCTAAATCATACTCGGTTTCTTCTATGGGAACATGATTGGTAGTACTGGTACTACCACTTGTTGCCCTTTCACCATGCCAAATCCATTCCGTATAACTTTTTGTCATACCATTACACCATATATGCTCCCTTAATTGATCTACGGTGCACACTTTCCTCTTATTACCACAAATTCTACAAGGACAATAGAATTTTTTCTCTTCTGATTTTTTATTCGCCACTGCCCATTTAATAAACTCCTCAACCCCTTCTTTAAATCCCTCAGAATCACGCTTACCAGAAATCCAATTTCGATCCATAAGTATTAAATAATCACTGTATTATTATCTGCATTAACATAAATATAAGAATGTTATTCACCATAAAGACAACCATTTTAATCCTTAAAATTAAACCTAAATTTTTTGTTTAGACAAGTTTTAGCAGAATTTAACAATTAGGTGAAAAAAATTGAGAGAAATTCTGGGGGAACGAATGGAGAAAAAATCAACATACCTTGAAAGAAAGAGATTGAGCAAATCCTCATGAAGAAAACAGAGCCTCGAAATTTTCTTACTGAGAACGAGGAAATATTGGACGTGCGACGCAATTGAAGAGCGAATTTTTTTATTGCATAGTCTTCAAGAGTCAATTTCGGGGAGATTTTTTTTTTAATTGAAGTGGGAAGAAGTTGAAGGTGAGAGTGAACTAGGAATTTGGGGATTATCTGTTCTGAATAGTGCAGTTTTACTTTAACAGTATTGAGAATTAAACTAAAAAAAGCTAAATCAACTCGTGCAGAAGGCAATGTAAGACAGCAAATAAGGCAAACACCAATACTCGTGCAGAAGTTAAATGAACTCGTGGAGGAATCTTGCAAACATACACAAAATTTCAGAAAGAAATGAAAATAATGTCAGCCACCAATACCCACCACTGCTATTCAATATATCATCTTCAAACAAACATCAAATTAACACAACTCACTCGTCAACCACAAGCACCCACCATTGTTACATTCTTTCAAAAATTTCACAAGGGATGAGTTGAAAATAATTTATACAATTCCCAAAAATCGGTTACATACGAGTAAACAAATGAAATTTGCAGAAAGGATAAACGTTCTTACGAATTCCCAAATAGATTTGGAGTTGAAACTACTGCTACTGATCTTTAGAAAGAGAATCTGTCATGAAGTAGAAGAAGCCAAAGCTCTGGTTCGAAATAAAATTCCAAAGCAAGGGGAGTTGATTGCTAATAGCTGGAATCGAAGAAAGCAAAGAACTAGGGCTGCTCGAAACTTGCCCACCCTGAACGAATTCACAAAGAAGATATTGGTAAAGGGTTTGATTCGCCGGATATGGCGAAGTATAAAGGTGGGTTTACAGAGGCGATCGATATAGATGAGGGGCGATTGAGAGATGAGAGTCTGTGTTGTGTCTGTGTATATACACTATATAATCGTATATAATTAATGTTAGTGTACATTTGCATCACACATGAGTAAAATTGTGATGTACAAGATTTCAACATCAAACATTATTAATATGTGATACTCAGCAATCATGAAAATATTAAAAAAAATTAGCACATTACACATCACACCTATAATTGTTTGATACATATAATATTAAAAAGTTAAAAGTTGAGACATTATGTATCGACTACTAAAAACAATTCGATGCAAAAGATTTTTAGTAAATTTTCAAACACTTTAGGTATCAGTTATATTTTAGTATATGATAGCATAATTTTTCTTAAAAATATAAAATTGACCTCAAATATGCTTACGCATCACGTTTCTTGTCAGTGCGTTGTCAGAGAGGCGATGCAAAAGCCAGTATATATTCTTAGTAAGCAAATGTACATTTTTAGTAAGCAAGTGCACATGTATCCAAACAAATAAGTTTATCCATGTATATTCAAATGTGTTAGATTTAAGTTATACGAATTCACATGCTAACGAGCCGGATACTGTTAAGTTTGAGTTTGACTCGTTTGTTTTCACGAGCCTCATCAAACGAGCTCAAATAAGTTTTTAGCCAGTCGAGGTACGAATAGCTCACGAGCAACTTGCTTCATTTGCAGTCCTCATGATAATATTTATCTTTTGGCAGGAAGACTAGCAATGTTAGCATTCTTGGGATTTATTGTTAAAGGGCCATTGGACAACCAGTTACATCACCACTGACACCCTTAGCACAACACTACATTCAGACACTCAATGGTTGAAAAGAAAGAAATGTACATGTGCACTTTCATGTAAGCTTGGGTGGATGATGGTAAAGGAATACAAGGGGAAAAAAATTGTACGATCTTTTATTCAATGGAAATACAGTATATTTGTCTATACAAGTTCTTCTTCTTCTTTTTTACAGAAATTGTTTCTATTCATTTTCTCACCTTGGCTTGGGCCGACAAGTCAGTTTAGGATTTTGAAGGCTGAACTATAAAAACCTTTAAAGGAAATTGGAAAACAAACATATATGTGGCTATAGGCAGCAACTTCTCTTAGTGCACCTCTTTGGTAGTCTTGAGGTGAAAAAACGAGTCATACACCGCCTCGAGCAAGAGCACAAAAGTGCAGTAATCTTTTACATACAATTCTTCTTAGCTTCTTAATCACCAGTATAAGTTGATCATTGAGCTAATTTGGTGGCTGCAAAAGAAGAAACACACAAATTATTTGCACAAAGTGACATCTAGTTTAGATAGCGTAGTAGTAGTAGTAGTAGTGATCGAGAATCAAACGAGAGAAAAGGTAACAAGATGCAGCAAAAAGAAATACAGTAATATACGGAGTGGTCTACAGAAAATTTGTGCTTTACGAAAAAAGTGATTTATCACAGCAGAAGCCAAAAGTAGTTGAGAATCACAAGTTGATATTATTTGCAAATGACTTCGATTTATTTTATACCACCCCGTTAAATTTCCTTTCATACTAAACAGTTTGTTATTCCTCTTCCGCATCCTTCATTCAAACAAAATTATACACTATAACAAAACATATGTGATTACGATGCCTAAATAGAATGCCAAAGCAATGTTGCATTCAAAAGGCATATCGGCAGTTTTAATCCGCATTGCAAATGTACCATAAATACAAGACAGGCTCACCGGTGGATAAGAGTTCTCGTTAAGCATAGAAATGGCACAAGAACCAGCTGTAGGAACCAAATTATGCGGAAAGTTATTGTAAACAGATTTTGGAAGTTCGAAATTCCCGTTTATCTCATAACCGATGACACTCGGTTGGAAACTGACTTCTTCTTTCCCAGGCTCCATCAAATCCGGAAAGCTCAGGTTTCCGAACGGGTGGTATGGGTACTGTTCACCTAGAGGTGGTCTCAAGTGAGCAGCAGGACACGTATAGTCTTCGATGGTAATGCCATCTTGTCTTTCGTTTTTCAATTGTCTTGTATTGTCAAGATCTTGCCCTTTCACGCCATCAAAGTAACCAGGGCCGGGCACAAACGTCGCATCTCTCGAGCACTCCATATCTCTAAGAAAAAATAAACGAACATGTTACATTTTAAGCAAGAAAAACGAAAACAAGAATGAGTAAGCCTCAACCTTTATATAGACTGTATAGTTCATGAATAAAAGTTCTGCATAATTACTAAAACTACCCCTGTACTTTAGCTTAATTAGAAAAGACATCCAGTTATCTTCAAAATTATATAAAAAACCCTGATATTTATTTTGGATAACAAAAGTGCACTCTCAGGAGGGAGCTCTTTGTAGGGTAAATACAGAGCTGAAGGTGTTATTTGTGATTTGAAGAGATAACTGGGCCTTTTTGTAATTCGGCTAAATCTTATGGGTTGTTTTGTAACTAACTCTAAGAATCCAAAAGGAATTTGCATGGAACAACATGGGATACCTCAAGAAGATTACTAATGGTTGATATACATCTAGAACTAGAAACATTTATACACTTACAGTGGCAGCTATTATATACAATGTTGATGATCAAAAACACAGAACAAGAGCACTAAAAAGAAACTAACTCACCCATTAGCCAAGAAATGGGGTTCGTTTGACAGTATCATATGTCGACTCTCGCCCCCAGGAAGCCAAGTCTGGGTTTGGCAATCCTGATGATCACTGGTTGTTGCTATGGGAAAATGCATTCCATTTTGGAAATGCGTCTCGGGAAATACTGGCTTGTAAACTCTACCGAAATCTCCACACACCTAAAACACACATGAAGAAAAAAAGAAAAGCAAGAGAGAGACGTAAAAATGTAAAATGAACTCTGAAATAGTTGCTTCGTTATTACCTGGCTCGTGCAGTCATATGGAACGAGAGAGTCCTTTAAAAACTTCTCCTGCTGAAAGAAAACATATTCGATAAGTAAAACATAAGAAAAATCACAGTTTTGGTTAAGCTTTTTATTGAGGAAAAATAAATAGAAGATACGTACCTTATGGATGCGAGTCGTGTTCAATGATTCGCTAAGTGAGTTTTCCATCTGATTAAGGTGTTCGATGTCTTCGATTTTGTCTGGATTAGTCCACCAGCTGAAAGACGTAACAAACATGTTCCATATGTCTAAACCCAATTCAGTGATGAGTAAATCATCCACATATATAGTTAACATGATTGAGCAAATACGAAAATTGTTTGAAAATTCAGCCAGCTTGATCAATGAGATTTTATCAGTATGCAAGGATGATTATGCAAGTGACTGGTGATCTATGAAGCATGGACTCGACACGCGACACGACATGGATCTATAGGGCACGTTTTTATTTTTTAAGTTATATATGTGTGTGTATATATACATATTTATATAATCTTTTGTTATTATCAAAAAGTTGTAATACTAAAATAAATAATATCAACTCAGTCCATAGGTGCCCGGACTAAACAAATAAACCCCACATAAAAAGAAGCTCAGTCCATAAGTGTTCATCAGGTTTAACCTAGTTGTAACCTTGACTACCTTCCTCCTTCTTCCTTTTCTTCTCTACAACAAGATAGAAAACAGCCCCAAGCAGGTTTTAAAAAAAAAAAAAAAAAAGGCCCCAATGTGTCCCATTCGCGTGTCCGGACGTGTCCTGAAGTGTCCAGCACGTCGGGAGCGTGTGTCCGACCAAAAAAAAGAAAAATCCGACACTCTCCAACACACATGTTGGCAGCGTGTCGGGCATGTCCGAGTGTCCAACTCATGTCGGACGGGATGTGGCTTCGAGAGAGTGTCGGTGTTTCGTAGCTGGTGATGAATATGAAAGTGATGAATGACGAATATACAAAATAGCAGTAGTGAATATAAAAATGATATTCAACATATGTGTCTTGTATATTCATCATGGGGATCATAATATGTCGCATTATGGATCCGGGTCCATGATTTAACAACTCAAAAAAAAAACAAAAAAAAAAAGAGTTGTAAGGTTGCACCTCAGCTTTTTATGTACTTGAGTGAGTTGGGCTTGCAACATCCTTACTCGGTTGTGCATTTCCTATTCAGCAGCAGACAACCATGACATTTTTCGAAAGGATTGGTCAAAACTACATTAACACCCCATTTTCAATCTATCACTACAATTGCTAGATAAAAAAGATACCTCAACTGATGGAGTACTGCAAAAAGGAAAAATCATAAGTTAGAAAAAAATAGATACTGCATAGGGCTAAAAAAATTATACTTGCCAGCAAACTAAATTATCTACCTTGCATCAAGAAACTCTTCGATATCTACATCCTGGTCGAGCTTCTTAAAATTCCTCTTTAAAGTCTATCATTCAAATTTATCCAAAGGGATTAACGTAATTTTTCTTTCCAAGAAAAATGCAAATGGATATTCGAACAAGAGAAATGTAGTTCGTTTTAGACATCAAAAAGTACCTCAAGACTCTCCAACCTCCTGTTTGGAAAGAAGTTAATGAGATGGAATTATAATGAGATCATTTTAATTGGACAGAAAGAAGAAAAAGTCGACCACGAGAATTAGTTATCAGCTATTAACTACCTTTTCGCTCGCTCTTTTGGCGTAAGTTGAGCATATTTTGCAATCATTTCATCAATGTTGCTGAAACACCAAATAAAACGAAGCTTAGGAAGTATTGGACCCAAAACAAAGGTAATGGAAATCAATTTGCAACATCCATAGTAAACGTAAGTTGAGCATATTTTGCAATCACTTGTGCTTTTTGGAATAAGTGATTTTATTACCGCACAAAAGTGGAAGTTAGTTGAGAATCAAAAGTTTGTAGCTTCTGAAAAGTGCTGTATTTGTGGGTAACCTCAAACCATAGTCACAAATCTAAACCACACCTACTCCTATTTATCAATTCGAATAAAATGAAGGAGAATCAAAAGCAAATTTTAACTTGTAGAATGAACTAAACATCTCAAACTTCACTAAATCACTTTTAACTCGTCAAAACAAATCTGACGATAACTTAGAGTTCTCGAATTCATGGAAGAGTTTACGAAATCATATGATGACAATGGCAAGAAATCATAATCAGATGTTCTTTGGAATTGTAAATATGATTCACGAACGATGAGCCACTAGTCAATAACATGCCCCGTTGCTGTCCAATGTACATCATCGAATTGAGATGTCCATAAGTACCTCTTTTGTCCACGAAATATCGATGGCTTCCCAGTTGGAGAAAACATAATAAGGATAATATCAATGTCACATAAAACCGAAATCTCCTGGGCTTTTTTCAAGATTCCAGCCCTTCGTTTGCCATACGTAACCTGCCGGCTACTCAGGCTCTCCAATCTTTGTATCTTCAACTTTACTCTTCCCATCCTACGTAACAATATGAATAAAATCAATACTCACTCTTTGAAAACTCATACTTCTAAAGAATTCCGACTTCTCTCTAACTTTAAGCATTCATCTCTCTCTCTCTCTCTCTCTCTATATATATATATATATATATATATATTGCTGTATATATATATATATATATATAATGAATAACAACCTTGAATATAATCCTTCAGCAATGCTCAGATTGGCCTATACCGTTCATAGATGTTCCTGTATTTCTACAAACAATGGTTAAAAAAATATAAGAGGAAAAATGAAAAATATAGTTTATTGTTTAGCAAGTAAAAAAGAAGAAGTTCCAGATTATCCCACTTGAGGATTTTGGCAGACAGATTAAAACCCCAGCTCTGCGTGGTGGCATTAAGGTAATAATTATGTAGAAGTGCAGAAATGACCTAAAAATTGGTTATCCAAATGAGGGAATGAATTGCAGACATGATGATGTAAATTAGAAAGATAAAAAAGAAAAGCAAAAAATAGGAACAGATGAGAATGGAATGAATAAATAAAAATTTTTAAGAGAGAGAGGGAGAAGGCTAAGGAAGAGGATTGAGGGGCAGACCATGGGTTGTACTAAGATTTCGGCAGTTAAAACTCGCGGGAGAACCGAACTAATGATTAGTACATACTAGATACGTGTAGGGCCCTACTATAGACTTATAGACGGATGGTTTAATTTGAAAATTAAAGACACGGGGCTAGTCGATGTGATTATTGGAATGAAAATTTTGAGAAAATCAGATGAAATCATCTTGACACAATCTCACTATGCCGAGAAAGTTCTCAAGAAATTTAATGCTTTTGATAGCTTGTCGGCTAAGACCCCAATAGATTTAAATGATCATTTGAGCAAAAATCGAGGGGACTCCGTTGCACAAGAAGAATATGCACGAGTCATTGGGTGTTTAATGTATCTTACAAATTGCACTTGACCTGATTTAGCTTGCGCTGTGAACAAATTGAGTCGTTACACGAGCAATCCAAGCAAAGAGCATTGGAAAGCTCTCGTTAGAGTTTTGAGGTACTTAAAGTATACTCAAAACCTTGGGCTACACTATTCGAAATACCCCCCGATACTTGAAGGGTACTGTGATGCGAATTGGATATCCGATATGAAAAGTTCATTTTCTACAAGTGGTTACGTATTTACCATTGGGGGTAGAACTGTCTCGTGGAAGTCCGCGAAACAAACGTGTATAGCCCGATCCACCATGGAATTGGAATTCATAGCTTTGGACAAAGCTGGTGAAGAAGCCGAATGGCTCAGAAACTTTCTAGAAGATATTCCATGTTGGTCCAAGCCAGTGTCTGCAGTGATGATTCACTGTGATAGCCAAGCTGCTATTGGTAGGGCGAGAAGTAACGTGTATAATGGAAAGTCTCGACATATTCGTCGACGCCATAATACCGTGAGACATTTGATCAAAAGTGGGGTTATCTCTATTGACTATGTGAGGTCATCTAGCGGATCCGCTAACCAAAGGGTTAAACCGTGATCAAATGAATAAATTGCTAGAGGGAATGGGTTTAAAATCCACAAATTGAGAATTATCATTATGGTAACCCAACCAAGATGACTGGAGATCCCAAGAACTTGGTTCAATGGGAGAACTAAGTTATGAGAGTTCGTGTGAAACACTCATCTAAGTTTATTCCCTATAGAGCAATTGAGTGTTGAAAGCTTGCCTAGTGGTGAGGTTAAGTCTATGACTTTTAATGATTCCTAAAGACCTCGAGGAGGTTAAGTATGGCAAGATACTCGGTAAAGAATCACCTATATAAGTGAGAAGTGGGGGGCGCTTCATGAAATACACTTATGAATCCAAAGGGGTGTCCAAGGCCCGCAAAGGACACAAAACGTGAGAATGGATGAGGTTGAAGTGTTCAAGTGTTAGCACCATTGTCTCGGTGCACGCCGTGGGGGAATAGTTCAAAGCATCAAGCTACTGATCCGCCTGTGTAGCCGATGATGTTAACTATGGAAGGTTTAAAGTTACGAACTACCTATCCTTATACTTTAACGCCTCTTGAGGACTGAGCTTGAGTCTGCATATTGCATTTGGGCTATTTTTACTCATGTGGGGGATTGTTGGAATCGTTAATGATTTTAATTTTATTTTGTAAAATTAAATATCATAGGATCGATCTACGTTCCGAGTAGATGATCGTGGTGTATTCACTTTCTCTAAACCGATTCCCGGTGAGTGAGAAATAGTGAATTAAAGTTTGTCACTTAATTGTGAATTAATAAGGAATGGAATCCTACATTGAATAATGAACCATCATTATTTTAGTATATAAGGAGTTACCTTTATGCATGTAATAATTAATGGCACATGTGTATGGGCTTAAATCCCACACGCACGCACACGCGCGGGCCGCCGTTGCCGCCCGCCCGCCCGCCTCGCCTCGGCCGCGAGCCGCGAGCCGCGTGCCGTGGACCTTGGATCTTGGACCTTGACCTTGACGTTGGACTTGGATCTTGGATCTTAGATCTTGGCAATTGGTCTTTGGGCTGGTCTTTGGGCCTGTTCGTGGGCTTGGCTGTGAGCTAGGCCTTGGGCTAGCTTAAAAAAAAATTTGGACAAGCTCAACAACGTAGTTGGGCTCGTATATGCACATAAGGATGTCCAGGTACATCCGTCAAATGGTTAAGGAGCTGATTATAGTCCAGGTGCATCCGGACTGTTCAAACTCAGCCAAAAACGGGCAGTAACCTCCCAGGTGTTATGAGGAGGTGTTAAGGCTTCCTGTTCAAATTTAAAACGGGCAGTAACCACTGCCTTGAATTGTGTAACTCCTGTGTTCAATGCAGGCATGAATGCCTGCATTATGACAGCCTTAAGGGATGTGTTTAAAACCCCCTGCAGGTGAGATGGCCTATAAATAGGCATGCATCCCTCTGCATCAGTACATGCAATTTTCGAACTCAGTATAAACATACAGTTTTCATCATTCTCTGCATATCATAAGTTGGAGCTTTGTCCTCACCTCTTCCAGTTCGTCGGAGCTCTCCAGTTTGCGGTGTTGCTACTGTAGAGACGTAAAGTCGTTGACCTTTGGGGACGAACCGCCAATCTGTGAACACTACCGGGGCGTTTCTCATCTTACGGGCAGAAGGCATCTTCGGGCGACTTCTACCAAAGTCTAGTTTCGTTTATTGTTTTTTGTTGTTTCGATTATCTTCTTGTATTTCTAATTTGTTTCTGGTTAGTGCAGATTCAGTTTTGTTTTTCATTTAATTTTTTTTAATTCCGCCTCGAGTCCTGTATTTTCAGTTTTCGAGTTGTAATTGTAGTTTCCAGTTGTAATTTAATTTCCGCCCAGCAAGTTTGTAACACAGATTTCTACAACAAGCGCAAGACGAGAAATCTACTTGCTGAATCCTATAACTGGAAATGACGACCGCTGCTTCCACCGACTCCAACACCACCGCTGCTTTTGCCTCCGCGACCGCCGCTTCAAACGTGGCAAACACCATTGCCGCAACCATGTCCAACATGATGAGCTCAACTACCTCATCAACAACTCCATGGGTGTTTTCGAACCCCTTTCTGACTACCGGTGGATCCACCTCGAGTGGCACCGTAGGTTCTACTTTTAGTGGTACCGTTGGATCCATGTTAGGATCTAGTGTTGGAGCCTATGGGTTCAACACGAGTGGTTCCTTTTTTGGAACGACCTCGGGGCCAAGGATGAT
Source organism: Orobanche coerulescens (assembly GCA_033398695.1). NCBI lineage: Eukaryota > Viridiplantae > Streptophyta > Magnoliopsida > Lamiales > Orobanchaceae > Orobanche > Orobanche coerulescens. Next base: position 22,252,186 of record CM065808.1, read on the forward strand.
GCCTGCCGCCGAGAAGCCACCAAAGTTTGGTGGAGCCGACTTTAAAAGGTGGCAACAGAAGATGTTGTTCTATTTGACAACATTAGGCTTTGCGAACTTCCTTAAGGAAGATGCGCCACCGGCGCCAAGTGCTCAAGAGACTAGTTTCAAAGTCCGAGCTGCCTATGACAATTGGCACAAGGGATACTATTTTTGTAAAAACTTTATTCTGAATTCTTTAGAGGATAGTTTGTACAATGTATACTCTGTTGTAAACACATCAAAAGAGATGTGGGAAGCACTTGAAAAGAAGTACCGTAGTGATGATGCAGGTACAAAGAAGTTTGTAGTCGCCAAGTATCTGGACTACAAGATGGTTGACTCAAGGCCTGTCATGGAACAAGTACAAGAGTTCCAACTCATCGTTCATGATGTCAATGCCGAGGGAATGGTCCTACCGGACGCTTTTACTGTTGCAACTGTGATCGAGAAGTTGTCCCCCAGTTGGAAAGACTTTAAGAGCTACCTTAAGCACAAGCGAAATGAGATGACTCTTGAAGACTTGATTGTGAAATTGCGCATCGAGTCTGACGTGCGCAAAAATGACCACAAACCAAAAGGCCTGATTGATGCTAAGGCCAATCTGTTGGAGCACGGTGGTCCCTCCAATAAAAGAGCTCGTCCAAGTGTCCAAAACAAGAGCAAAGGGAAGCAACCAGTCAAGAAGTTTGATGGCGATTGCTTCAACTGTGGTAAACATGGGCACTCGGCGAAGGACTGCCGGAAGCCGAAAGCCAACAAGAAGAAGAAACACGTTGCCAACATCACCGAGTCTAACGGCGAATGGAAAGAGGATGACCTTGCTGCTGTGTGTTGTTGCCCGAAATATTATCCAAAGATAGATATTGCTGGAATGGACGGACAACAAACAAGGTTGCGGGAGCACTTCCGGGGGGGTGTGAATAACATAAGATTTGCCGGGTTTGTTAGGCCCGGGCTTGAATTCTCTCGCGAGATGTTATTAATATGAATATTCGTGGATACAAGTATTAATGTAAGAATGCGATTACAATGAGTGTAAAAGATCCTATTTATCTAGCTCTTGAGCGAAGCTTTGGTGTTCTTTCTCTCTGCCGATCGTCTTCTGTGTGAGAGAGGCTGAGAGAGAAGAAAGAACCGAGAGATAGCTGTTGCCAAGAGTGAGAAAGCCAAGTTGTGGTAAAAATCCGAAGGGAGTTGGAGAGTTTTCCAAGTGCAGGGAGCCTTCTATTTATAGGGGCTGAGATGCCTTGCTTTCTGGCGGGCGATCGCCTTTTGTGCAATATAATAAAGGGGCGATCGTCTTTAAGTCACATGGGCTGTCTGCATAAAGCTTGCGGATGCTGCTGGCAGCCAGCTGCGTGGTCCAATGAGGAGCCGGCACGCGTCCTGAGTTGCTGTCACGGGCGGTCCCACTGACACCTTTCGGCGGGCCTATCGGTTGGTGGAAGGATGCTAACAGGCTATGGTCAACAAACCATGTGCATCAGCGCCTTTTCCGGATCTGCGTGTGGGTCTTGTTCCGAGCTTCAGCCTTTGCCGACTGGATGATCATCGGCCTCGCGCATCGGCCCTTGCCGACTGGGCGATCGATGGCTTCGCACATCGGCCCTTGCCGACTGGACGATCGATGGCCTCGCGTGGCATGAGGAGGTCGCCACTTGGTCGGTCGCCAGGAGTCGATCGCCAAGTACCGAGAGACGATCGCCTTCAGATGTCGATCGCTCGGCACCGGGACTTTTCCTGGGACCGTCGGCCAGCCGATCTGTCTTGGCTGCTCAGCTATGGCTAGGTCGTCTGGCCTCTGATGGGATCGCTGGTCGAGGCGTATAATTCCCGACACAACAATTGCCCCCCAGCTTGCTCCGATGTTGAAGACATGGGGCGAGGTGACCCTTGCTGGCGATCGTGTAGGATGAGGACGGGCGATCCGTTGAGCTGACTTTGGTTTCGGACTTGGGTGATCTGGTCGATTGGCTAGCTATCTTCGGTCTTGTACCTGCAAAAACAATATTGGTCGATCCCTCGTAGAAACTTGATTGTTTCATCGCTGAGGAACCGTGCACAGTCGCGGAGTTCGATGGACCGACTCCATGACCGTGTCTTATGCGCGAACGACATTGACTGTCTCGTGACTCATTTTATTGTGAGGGTCCTCTGTTAGGCTGCGCCTCGCCTCGTATTTAAACAAAGGGCGTGCGGTCTTGGTCTAGAGGAGTCCTTGCACGAGGCGTCGTCGGATTAATCAACTCCACTTCCGTGGCTTGTTAGCTCTGCTTCCACCTCGGCCCGCCATGAAGATGGCAGACCTCGACGGTGTACGTTGAGGCGGGGGTAGTGGCGCGTCGCATTGTCCGGGTTCACCATGTTAAATGATGAACCTTTGAGGGCGGGCGATCGTGTCCACTGATTAGTTTTGGAGGGCCCTCAGACTACGTCGGCCTCGTATTTAAACGAAGGGCGGGCAATCTTGGCCCAAAGGGACCTTGCAAGGCCGAAGCAGCCGGTTCCATCGACTGTCAGGACCATAGCTGCACTGTTCTACCTCAGATCGTCATGTAGATGCCGACCTTCGACGGTGTACGTTGTGCGGTGGAGGCGATCTCGTACCTCCGGTTTTGGTGATGTTGCATGATACCGGCGATCGGGATGGAATACTGGAGATCTCCGTTCGGGCGCCGATCGCGCTGCTCATAGGCTAAGAAGAAACCTTTGCCTGGCCAGAAAGTCTGCGGCTTTAGCGCGGAAGATCGCGTAGGTCGGGGGATGGTCCTTCGTAAGATGCCTGAACATAGGCGGAAGACCATGGAATCCTCCTAGGACCGCATAGAGGGCGATCTCATCACTTATGGGCTCGCCGTTGAGGATGATCTCGTCTACCCGATTGATGTAGTCCGAGTCGGACTCTTCTTCCCCTTGCCTGATCTGCATCATGCGATGGGGACCTTCTGGCCCAGCGACACTGGTGGCGAAGTACGCTGTGAAGTCGTTCGCCAGTTGATTAAATGAACCAATGGATCGAGGTGGCAATGAGGTGTACCACCTGTGGGCAAGGTCGTCCAGCGTCAGAGGGAACATTCGGCACCTGGTCGCGTCTGATGCCCCACACCCGGTCATGTAGATGTTGAACTTGCTCAGGTGAGTTTCGGGATCTGATCTCCCCTCGTACAGAGGTGTTTGCGGAGGAGCGATCTTATGCTGCACGGGAGCGAGCTCGATGTGGACCGCGAGCGGCTCGCTCGGCCCGGTGATCTTGCTCTTGGCGCCTGCCCCAGATTCCAGGAGCGCCTTCATATCGTCGAGCTGGCATTGCATCGCGGCCATCGCTGTAGCTTGGTCGCTCGTGGATCGGCTTTTGGAGCGGGAGCCGAGGCGATCGTGTACCGATCTCCTGACTCCGCTATTGCCGACCTCGGCTCTTTGGCGAGGGGGAGCCAGATGGCTGGTCGGCCTTCTGGGAATCGGATACACCGAACTCCTGGTGACGGACTCGAGCTCCGTCATCTCGTGGCTGGGGCCGGACTGCCCCGGTCGCCATGACGGGTCACTGCCTAGACGATCGAAAATGGAGGTGCCCCGGATGGCGATCGCCTCTTCTTGCGAATGGGAGCCTCCTGGCGATCGCTCGGTCAGTAACGCCTTGAACTTCCATTTGGTCCTGCGGCGGATGGATGAGGGGGTTATAGCGGGAGGCGCGTCGAGAGCACTCCGTCGCTCCTGTAGGATGGCCAATGCCTTTTCGATCTGTTCCGCGGTTTGGAACTGATCGAGCGAGAGACTTGGGCCGTCCCTCAGGGGTGGGATCGAGCGTCTCGGACCGCGGCGGCTACCCTCCGCCATCGGCTGTGGCTCGGACTGAGACGGAATGAGGCGTCTGGCGGATCGGCCAGCGGCTTTCTTCGACGAGGAGGCAAAAGTCATGATTCTGAAAGCTTTCTCTGAAGAACAGTGAGTGTTTCTTCAGGTATATGTCCCAGAGAACAGTGAGTGTTCTTCGAGACGGTAGGAATAAAAATGAGGGTTAGATCCCCTTCCTCTAGCGCCAATTGTTGTTGCCCGAAATATTATCCGAAGATAGATATTGCTGGAATGGACGGACAACAAACAAGGTTGAGGGAGCACTTCCGGGGGGGTGTGAATAACACAAGATTTGCCGGGTTTGTTAGGCCCGGGCTTGAATGCTCTCGCGAGATGTTATTAATACGAATATTCGTGGATACAAGTATTAATGTAAGAATGCGATTACAATGAGTGTAAAAGATCCTATTTATCTAGCTCTTGAGCGAAGCTTTGGTGTTCTTGCTCTCTGCCGATCGTCTTCTGTGTGAGAGAGGATGAGAGAGAAGAAAGAACCGAGAGATAGCTGTTGCCAAGAGTGAGAAAGCCAAGTTGTGGTAAAAATCCGAAGGGAGTTGGAGAGTTTTCCAAGTGCAGGAAGCCTTCTATTTATAGGGGCTGAGATGCCTTGCTTTCTGGCGGGCGATCTCCTTTTGTGCAATATAATAAAGGGGCGATCGTCTTTAAGTCACATGGGATGTCTGCATAAAGCTTGCGGCTGCTGCTGGAAGCCAGCTGTGTGGTCCAATGAGGAACCGGCACGCGTCCTGAGTTGCTGTCACGGGCGGTCCCACTGACACCTTTCGGCGGGCCTGTCGGTTGGTGGAAGGATGCTGACAGGCTATGGTCAACGGACCATGTGCATCAGCGCCTTTTTCGGATCTGCATGTGGGTCTTGTTCCGAGCTTCGACCTTTGCCGACTGGATGATCATCGGCCTCGCGCATCGGCCTTTGCCGACTGGGCGATCGATGGCTTCGCACATCGGCCCTTGCCGACTGGACGATCGATGGGCTCGCGTGGCATGAGGAGGTCGCCACTTGGTCGGTCGCCAGGAGTCGATCGCCAAGTACCGATAGACGATCGCCTTCAGATGTCGATCGCTAGGCACCGGGACTTGTCCTTGGACCGTCGGCCGGCCGATCTGTCTTGGCTGTTCGGCTATGGCTAGGTCGCCTGGCCTCTGAGGCGATCGCCAGTCGAGGCGTATAATTCTCGACACAACACTGTGGTCACCGAAGAAGTCAACCATGTTGAGAACCAAGGTGGTTGGTACGTCGATACCGGTGCTACCGCCCATGTTGGTGCCGATTGGAGCTAGTTTAAGAACTATCAAGCTGTTGAGGGGAGAAAGCTCAACATGGGGAATCCAGCTTCATCTGAAATTATCGGAGTTGGAGAAGTGGACTTCAAACTTACGTCCGGACAGACACTTGCCTTGAAGAATGTGCTTCATGTTCCGGATATGAGGAAGAATTTGATCTCAGGCTCTATACTAGTTAAAAAGGGGTTTAAACTAGTGTTTGAGTCAGATAGAATTATCATAAAAAAGTTTGATAGGTTTCTTGGTAAGGGTTACCTCACGGAGGGACTCTTTAAACTTAATGCTTTGGCTAAATGCCATGTAACCAAGTCCAGTAATGCTAATGAAAATGCTACTTCTTCCTCTTACTTGACTGAGTGTTCTGATTTATGGCATTGTAGATTAGGTCATGTGAATCTAAATGCTATAAAAAGATTAGTAAACTTAGGTTTACTAAAATTAAATGAAGTCAATACTCAAAACAAATGTGAGATTTGTGTTGAAGCAAAAATGATGAAACTTCCGTTTCATTCGGTAAAACGAAACACAAAACCTCTTGAATTAATTTACACTGATGTGTTTTGTGCAAACTAGAGGTGGTAAGAAGTACTTTATCACTTTTATAGATGACTGTACAAGATATTGTTATCTTTATCTTTTGAGAAGTAAAGATGAGGCTATTGAAGCTTTTAAGAACTTCAAGAATGAAGCCGAGAATCAATTAGGTTGTCGTATTAAGATAGTTCGAAGCGATAGAGGTGGCGAATATGTAGCCCCGATTGAGGAATTATTCAACGAAAGTGGTATAATTCACCAAACAACAGCTCCATATGCACCACAATCTAATGGTGTTGTTGAACGTAAGAATCGAACTCTTAAAGATATGATGAATGCCTTATTGATTAGTTCAGGGTTGCCCCATAACATGTGGGGGGAATCTGTCCTGACAGCCAACTACATATTGAACAAGATTCCACGCAAAGGTAAGGATATTACCCCTTATGAGTTGTGGAAAGGTAGAAAACCTTCATACAAATATCTCAAAGTGTGGGGGTGTTTGTCTAAGGTTGAGGTACCTCTACCTAAACAAGTTAAAATCGGACCTAAGACGGTCGATTGTATCTTTATTGGGTATGCACTGAATAGTAGTGCCTATCGGTTTGTTATCCACAAGTCAGAAGTTCCTGAAATGACTGTGGGAACAACAATTGAATCAATGAATGATGTAATCTTTGAAAACATATATCCTTGTAAGGATAACGATAAAGTTGAGAACAATTCTAGCAATAGAGTTGAAGATGAAGGAACAAGTTCAAAACCTGTGGATGTAGATCTAAAGTCACGTAAGCGCACATGAAGGCCGAAGCCACGGCACGAAACCGTATCACAATGAGGGCCGAAGCCACGGCACGAAGCCGTATCAAAATGAGGGCCGAAGCCATGGCACGAAGCCGTATCATAATGAGGGCCGAATCCACGGCACGAAGCCGTATCACAATGAGGGCCGAAGCCGTATCACAATGAGAGTCGAAGCCACGACACGAAGCCGTATCACAATGAGGGCCGAAGCCACGGCACGAAGCCATATCACAATGAGATCATCCAATGACCGTGACTTGCTGAATTGCAGGTGCTGGGAAACCAACCACGAAGGTTCAAGCCCTAGACTTACCCATAATGAGATCACCTAGTGACCGTGATCTACTGAACTGTAGGTGTTGGGAAACCAACCGCGAAGGTTCAAGCCCCAAACTTACTCATAATGAGATCATCAACATGACCATGACCTACTGAACTGTAGGTGTTGGGAAACTAACCGCGAAGGTTCAAACCCCAAACTTACCCATCGAGCACTAGCCGAGACTAGCCTCCAAAACATAGTTAATCATAAACGGCAATGATCCCAAGATTGCCGAATTCACAAGAATAATAGTGTGCTGCCTTGAGTCGGACAACACGTCAACAATGCTTGGTCAGCCATGTTCCCTACGTACCCTCTCGTTATTACCATGATTCCCCATTGCACCTATTCATATGCCAAAGAACTCACGGATGGGCACCGTCCTCGGTGGTTCCAGTTCAAATACCTCGACGGCCTTGGAATGGCCAATCGATCACAACGACTCAATGGATGGGAATTATCCTCGACAGTCCCAATTCAGTACCTTGATTGTCTTAGAACGACCAATCGATAACAACGACTCAACGGGTGGGAACTATCCTCGACAGTCCCAATTCAATACATCGATTATCTTAGAATGGTTAATCGATAATAACGACTCAACGGATGGGAAATGTCTTCAACAGTCCCAATTCAATACATACTGCCAATCGATAACAACGATACGATGGATGGGAAATGTCCTCGACAGTCCCAATTCAATACCTCGATTGGTTTAGAACGGCCAATCGATAACAACGATACAATTGGAACAGATGTCCTGGTGCCTTTAACCGACCACTAGAAACAGGGATGATAATCGATTACGTCAACGCCTTTAGTCGGCCAATACAACATCAACAGAAAAACAACGATATCAATAACAATGATCAAAACGATATCTCAATCGAACATCAATCAACAATAACCATTGATACATCGATACCGCAAATCGGCTATCGACAACAACATAATCCAACAAGTATCTCCATGCCTTGAACCGGACATTAACGAACAACAATAACAACAAGACGATCAATCAACAACGTTGGCATAATTAACAAAGGGTCTTGTATAAAACAATTCCCTGACATCAACAGATCATGAAGAGACTACGTCTCGAAATGATACAACACATTCATACACATATATGATAACATTTATCTCATTGACTAGTGCAAGTATAAAACTTGCCTCAAAGCGAAGGCGAGAAAGTCCTTCCACGATCAACATCCTCCCACGAAACGACGAACGGCATCCTCCGACAGTCACAAGCACCTGAAAGACCTTGAATGAAATACAATTCATTCAATAACACAAAATCAATGGAAAACAACACCAAAGACAATCCCGATTCAATCACGAATTGGTTAAACTCCACAAACGAATATCAGAGTTCTCAATCAAGATCTAATCTGGAAGATGTAGAACCGAGACGCGGTAGTAGAGTTAGGACACCAAAGACATTTGGACCTGACTACATAGCATTCATGTTGGATGAAGAACCAACATCGATCAAAGTAGCTTATGCCAGACCAGACGGGTTGCTCTGGAAAGAAGCTGTTCAGAGTGAAATTGACTCAATTTTACAAAACCAAACTTGGGTTTTGGTTGATTTACCTGAAGGTTGTAAGCCCTTAGGATACAAATGGATCCTTAAAAGAAAGTACAAGGCTGATGGGTCAATCGACAAGTATAAAGCTCGTTTAGTAGTCAAAGGTTTCAAACAGAAGGAAGGGTATGATTTTTTCGATACCTATTCACCTATAACGAGAATTACATCTATTCGAGTGCTTCTCGCGATTGCTGATTTGCACGATCTTGAGATTCATCAAATGGATGTTAAGACTTCTTTTCTGAACGGTGATCTGGATGAAGAGATCTATATGGAACAACCTGAAGGGTTTGTAGTACCTAGACAAGAGAAAAAGGTATGCAAACTGGTTAAGTCTCTATATGGATTGAAACAAGCTCCACTACACTGGCACTTGAAATTTGATAATGTAATGTTATCAAATGGTTTTAAAATAAACGAGTGTGATAAATGTGTTTATATTAAGAACACTAATAACGGTTATGTTATTGTGTGTCTTTATATAGATGACATGTTAATCATGGGTAACAATATACAAGTGATTAACGATACTAAGAACATGTTAAAAAGGAATTTTGACATGAAAGACATGGGGCTAGCCTGTGTGATTCTTGGAATGAAAATTTTGAGAAAATCAGATGGAATCATCTTGACACAATCTCACTATGCCGAGAAAGTTCTCAAGAAATTTAATGCTTTTGATAGCTTGCCGGCTAAGACCCCAATAGATTTAAATGATCACTTGAGCAAAAATCGAGGGGACCCCGTTGCACAAGAAGAATATGCACGAGTCATTGGGTGTTTAATGTATCTTACAAATTGCACTCGACCCGATTTAGCTTGCGCTGTGAACAAATTGAGTAGTTACACGAGCAATCCAAGCAAAGAGCATTGGAAAGCTCTCGTTAGAGTTTTGAGGTACTTAAAGTATACTCAAAACCTTGGGCTACACTATTCGAGATACCCCCCGGTACTTGAAGGGTACTGTGATGCGAATTGGATATCTGATACAAAAAGTTCATTTTCTACAAGTGGTTACGTATTTACCATTGGGGGTGGAACAGTCTCGTGGAAGTCCGCGAAACAAACGTGTATAGCCCGATCCACCATGGAATTGGAATTCATAGCTTTGGACAAAGCTGGTGAAGAAGCCGAATGGCTCAGAAAATTCTAGAAGATATTCCATGTTGGTCCAAGCCAGTGCCTGCAGTGATGATTCACGGTGATAGCCAAGCTGCTATTGGTAGGGCAAGAAGTAATGTGTATAATGGAAAGTCTCGACATATTCGTGGACGTTATAATACTGTGAAATATTTGATCAAAAGTGGGGTTATCTCTATTGACTATGTGAGGTCATTGGATAATCTAGCGGATCCGCTAACCAAAGGGTTAAACCGTGATCGAATGAATAAATTGCTAGAGGGAATGGGTTTAAAATCCACAAATTGAGAATTATCATAGTGGTAACCCAACCAAGATAACTGGAGATTCCAAGAACTTGATTCAATGGGAGAACTAAGCTATGAGAGTTCGTGTGAAACACTCATCTAAGTTTATTCCCTATAGAGCAATTGAGTGTTGAAAGCTTGCCTAGTGGTGAGGTCAAGTCTATGACTTTTAATGATTCCTAAAGACCTCGAGGAGGTTAAGTATGGCTAGATACTCGGTAAAGAATCACCTATATAAGTGAGAAGTGGGGGCCGCTTCATGAAATACACTTATGAATCCAAAGGGGTGTCCAAGGCCCGCAAAGGACACAAAACGTGAGAACGGATGAGGTTGAAGTGTTCAAGTGTTAGCACCATTGTCTCGGTGCACGCCGTTGGGGAATAGTTCAAAGCATCAAGCTACTAATCCGCCTGTGTACCCGATGATGTTAACTATGGAAGGCTCAAAGTCACGAACTACCTATCCTTATACTTTAACGCCTCTTGAGGACTGAGCTTGAGTCTGCATATTGCATTTGAGCTATTTTCACTCATGTGGGGGATTGTTGGAATCGTTAATGATTTTAATTTTATTTTGTAAAATTAAATATCATAGGATCGATCTACGTTCCGAGTAGATGATCGTGGTGTATTCACTTTCTCTAAACCGATTCTCGGTGAGTGAGAAATAGTGAATTAAAGTTTGTCACTTAATTGTGAATTAATAAGGGATGGAACTCCACATTGAATAATGAACCATCATTATTTTAGTATATAAGGAGTTACCTTTATGCATGTAATAATTAATGGCACATGTGTATGGGCTTAAAGTCCACACACGCACACGCGCGCGCCGCCGCCGCCGCCCGCCCGCCTCGGCCTTGGCCTCGGCCGCGAGCCGCGAGCCGCGTGCCGTGGACCGGGGACCGTGGACCTTGGACCTTGGCCTTGACCTTGACCTTGACCTTGATCTTGATCTTGATCTTGGACTTGGACTTGGACTTGGATCTTGGATCTTGGATCTTGGATCTTGCCAATTGGTCTTTGGGCCTGTTCGTGGGCTTTGCCGTGAGCTAGGCCTTGGGCTAGCTTAAAGAATTTTTTGGACAAGCTCAACAACGTAGTTGGGCTCGTATATGCACATAAGGATGTCCAGGTACATCCGTCAAATGGTTAAGGAGCTGATTATAGTCCAGGTGCATCCGGACTGTTCAAACTTAGCCAAAAACGGGCAGTAACTGTTGGGATTCCGAAAATAAAACGAAATACGCAGCGGAAATAAATACGAATCCCAAACAGGATCGATCAAGTAACGTATATACGAAAATATAAATACGAAGATAAAGATCATACCCTTGAAGCCTTTGAAATAAATCTTCGTAAAAATGGATGATCACGAACCCGAGCTCGAGCACGAAAAATCCTTCGTCCCAAACACCGAAAATACGATGCCTCTACTTCACACGCGTCGGAAGTTGCCCGGAAAAATCTACAAAACTCCGTTCTATGTAGAACACGGCTAGGAAGTGTTGTAGGAATTTTTTTCTCTCTTATTTTTCTTACTCCTTTTCACCTCAAAGATGAACAAAAATGAAGATGAAAAATTCTCTCACCCTCAATCTTACTTCACGGCGGTGGGCTGGTGTCCATGTATATATGGAGAGTTGAAAAATGTTTTCTATATTGTCATCATGAGAATGATACAATATATTACACATAACAACTCATCAACCTACATTATAAAATGAGTGGAATCTCATCATTATAATCATATACCAACCAACATAACATGCAAGTATAACCAAGCCATGTGAGAGAGGCGGCCCATTGGAAATTTCCTAGAAGCAGCCGAGCCACTCGGCTCGTGTACCGACGTTAAATCAAACGACTCCGTTAAATACATTCCGTTTAATCACCAATGTATTTATATTAATTAATTAATCTAATTAATTAATTATATCAAATACATATATATTTCTCTAAAATATAATTTATGAATTAAATTAATTACCCATTAACTTAATTTTAATTCATAAGACCGCTATTTGATTTATCCAATAAATCTAATTAGATATCCAATATCTAATATTAATAGAGAGATAATAAATTCACATTAATCCGTCAACGTTCCCGATGCGCGACTCCGTAGGTCCGTCTCACCGGCATTGGGAGGAGCTAATGAGTGCGGGCGGCACTTAGCCAATTTAGCGGGCCGCACAGTAAACCCCGATCGAGAACGAATGAAGGGATCATTCCGTAACCATTATGTCGTGAATACCATATACGTATAGACCCTTCATCGATGTCCCGGTCAAGTCTTCGGTCACGGTAAAGTCAAACCCTACATTGACTAAACTCTATACATGTGTTAATGCAAATCAAGACCGACTGATTAATAGTGTATCTAATACGACTATATCAGAATGCTTTGGCCAAAGACTTATGATCTTATTTGCCATTAACCGTATAGGACATTCGCCTGCTCACTAACAGGAGATAGAATCCTTTCTTGGCGTACAGTAAAGACTGCTACCTGTCCGTATAGTCCGCACTTCGAGGTCGACTCAGTAATTAAGTAAATGAGTCTAACTACTCTAATGACAGACTAAACGTCACAGGCACATCTTCTACTGAACCCTCAAGTCAAAGGTCCACATATACTATCACAACCTTTCGATTCGTCATCGACTCTCCGAGAGTGAATACCGTGTGACTGAATCGAGTATGAGTCGTGTTCGAGTATACTGGCCCCACCAATATACTTATAACTATGCTATCAAGACGTGCACACGTCCTAGCATCAGTTATACAAGTCGTATTAAAACTTAATGCCCATTTTAAGTTTATTGACTTGCGAACGATTTACGTAAATAAACTTTAAACACTTCCAGTGCATTTTCTCTTATCCCATAACGAGAATGGAATGTTCGATTTATTTACATGGACTTCACTTCAATGTTTACCAAGTCAAGAATGCAATTGAAATACAATAAACAATGAATGAATCGTATTGCCTTTTTAATAATTATTCCATAATTACAAGTACAATGCCCCTACTCTCTCATCCCCTGAGTGGCATTCGAGGGCATATTCCTAACAATCTCCCACTTGCACTCAATGCCACAAACTATGATATCTAATACCCATACTCTCCAGATGTCTCTCTAAGACCTTCTGAGATAGTGGCTTGGTAAGCGGATCAGCAACGTTATTTGCTGTGTCTACTCTCTGCAGTAAAACATTCTCATCCCAAATCGCTTCAGGATCTTTTCTATATAGAGGGCTTGGGAAAGACCTAACATTCTTTTCGCTCTATCCCGGTAGAGACGAATACCCAGAATATAGGTAACTTCTCCCAAGTCTTTCACTAAGAACTCTTTAGTAAGCCAAGCTTTCACAGAACTGAGAATTCCTACGTAGTTTCCTATAAGTAGAATGTCATCTACATATAGTATTAAGAACGCAATTTTGCTCCCACTAACCTTCTTGTAAATACAGGGCTCTTCTTCATTTTGGACAAAATCAAACTCTTTGACTGTCACGTTAAAACGAAGATTCCAACTCCGTGAAGCTTGCTTCAGTCCATAAATGGCACGCTGAAGTTTGCATGCTTTATGAATATTGGTTTGAGATATGAATTCCTTAGGCTGTTCCATGTAAATCTCCTCCTAGAGGAATCCATTTAGGAATGCCGTTTTCACATCCCTTTGCCATATTTCATAATCTAAGTGGGCTGCTATAGCAATCATCATGCGAATAGACTTAATCATAGCTACAGGCGAGAATGTCTCGAAGTAAGTGATTCCTTCTCTTTGGGAGTAACCCTTTGCCACAAGCCTGGCCTTATAGGTATCAACCTTGCCATCTCCATCAGTCTTTCTCTTATAGATCCATTTGTTTCCAATAGGCACTATGCCTTTAGGACGATCTACTAAAGTCCAGACCTGATTAGCATGCATTGAGTCTATCTCAGCTTCCATAGCTTCTTGCCACTTGGTGGAGTCAACGTCTACCATCGCTTGGTCGTATGTAGAAGGATCATTCTCTTGACTACTTTCTGTCATCTCATGGACACCCAGTTCCTCTTGATGCAGATAGCCATACCTCTCAGGTATTTGAGAAATTCTACTAGACTTGCGAGGTTGTGTTTGTATTTCAGAAGGTTGGGTTCTAATATCTTGCATAGGTGTCTCATTTAGTGTTTCTTTTATTCCTTCCAAAGAAATATTTCTACCTGCCCCTCCTTCCTGAATAAACTGATCTTCCAGGAAGTGTGCTTGTATAGCAACGATGATCCTATGATCTTCGTGCGTGTAGAATAGATATCCCATAGAATCCCCTGGATATCCTATGAAACGACCTTTCACAGACCTAGTTTCCAATTTCTCTACTTTAGTCTTCTTGACATAGGCAGGGCATCCCCAAATCCTAATGTGATTAAGACTTGGTTTCCTACCTCTCCACATCTCATGGGGAGTCTTAGGAATGGATTTGGAAGGACATATATTCAAGATATGTAACACCCCCAAGTTATTCAGGGTATATTACAGCGCCGTGAGCCCCGTCGTGGGACCCACAAGGCTAAACATACGCGGAACTATAAACTTGACCGATAAGGTCTACATACAATAGAAAGAAAGACGATACAAATGGTATTCGAAACCATAAACAATGAAACCATATACATCACTGCACAAATCAATACCTCGGCAACACAGGCCGGAACATCAAGGAAACTGAAATACAATACTCGAGTATTTAAAAATCCATTCCAGTACAACAACACTGAATGGAGGAAACCAAAAGAGATAACCGGAGACAAGACACAGTATCACACTTGCCCATCAACTACATGCCGACCCGGCACCCGTCTGTCCGCTCTCCTGGAACTGAAATACATGAACGTATTTCCCCTAAAGGGGTTAGCCGTCGAATAGCTAGTGCAAGTATAACAATATGAAACATAATACTTCTCGACAATAAAGTAAATGTAATCCGTCAATTCATCAATATCCGTCAATTCATCAATATCCGTCAATTCATCAATTTAAGACTAGTATTCCTAATAACTAAAATCTCATAAGACGTATGTGAATGCCGTAGAAACGGTTCGTTCACCTCATACGCCGTTACGTATGTGAATGCCGTCAAAACGGTTCGTTCACCTCATACGCCGATACATGTAGGAATGCCGTCAAAACGGTTCGTTCATTACATGCCAATCAATATATCTATGAATGCCGTAAAAACGGTTCGTTCATATCATACCATCAATTCCTCTTACTTTCAAAGTCGAGAACGCATAATCATAAATGTATACTTGCCTTAATAAACGTTATCAAGATCCCGAAGAACACGGTTCGACCGAAGCTTGAACCACGAGGAAGACAACGAGCGGAAGGGTTTCACTCGAGTTCTTCACAAGAATTCGACCCTAACAACATAAATTCAATAAATCATCGATCATACGAGGAAGAATAATCGTAGAACGCCCGAAAACCCCTCTATGACATTTTACCGGACACCTTCAAGGCGTCGGTCAAGAACTCGACCAAAACAACGAATCGATACGATCCAACCATGGGATAACAAGGAAATGATACAATACATCTAAATAATCATCAATCCTTCACAATCCTAAGTTAAATCGGATTAAACGGACGAAATCGAATAAAATACCCAAAATCCCCAAAATTAGATTTGAAAATCTTACGATTCGCTCGATCAAAGGATGTTATCGGACGAATGATTGATGATATAACCAAGGAACTCCATGGATATGTTCATAAACAACATGGCTTCAAGTTTAGAACACGCCCGGCTTCGGAAGAGGAGAAGAAGAAGGTGAAAATGGCAAGAAAAAGCGTCTGCGGGGGCCTTTTATAGGGGTTGGTGCTGCCGGACACGGCCGTGCGGTCGGCACGGTCGTGTTACCTGATTGGCGGCGAGGACTCGACCGTGTCCTCGCTTGACACGGTCGCGGCCGAGGGCCTTCCGACAATGACCGCCCGACGGCGGCCCAGGCATGACTCGGCCGTGTCCTGGGACACGGTGGGCGTGTCGGCGATCGTTCGTGCCTATCCTAAGAAATGCAGCACGGGCCGTGTCGGACGACACGGCCGAGTTTGGTCGGCAGAAACTCCGGCATTTCCGGACGAGTACGGCACGGGCCGTGTCGGACGACACGGCCGAGTCCCGCCGGCGATGATCGCCAATAACGAGCGGGTGAGTTAAAGCGACCATAACTCTCTCGTCCCGACTCCGATTGACTCACCGTTTGAACCATTGGAAAGCTAACTCGATGCTCTATAATATTGCAAAGATTCAGAATTTTTGGAGTTACCAAAAATTAATGGTGATCTAACAAAGTCGAACTCCCACGTGAAAAGTCGATAAAGAACACGGAATTCAATGAACGATACCGAAACGAACTCGGATGACAAAAAGTATAGAATTAATCATTTCTCGGGAAGACGAAAGCGGTCCCAAGCAAGTCGTCAAAATAGACTTCCGCCAAAAATAGAAAATTTCCGGGATAAAAATAACGGTATTACATTCTACCCTCCTTAAAAGAAGTTTCGTCCCGAAACTTAAAACAGTAGGAGAAGAAATATTTCGCCAGGAAAAACTCAACGAGATGCACAAGAATCAAACTTACGCCCAAACGGCGAATCATCAATATAGAACACCACAATACATTACCCGAAGGCAAACCAAACCAATGCGAAAAAGATACGAATTCACAATGCCCAAGGCTCCAACGGAAATACCGATATATCACAATGGCTCGAAAGCCGAGCACCCCAAAGTGTAAATCATCACAATACGATCTCAAAGGAGCAAACTCGATCGCCGGACATACCCCTCGGCGTATGAACAACGATCGGAAATCGTCGGACATATCGATACAACATGGACTACGAACGATCAATCAATAAACCTCAAGAGGGACATCACAAGACGCCCGATCCGAAATGTGTCCATGCACATGTCCACCCGTATACGGAATCCGTAATATACGTGTGACAATGTACCTAATTAGCCTCAAGAACTACGTCTCGTGTGCACGGTCCAATGCGGAAATATCCACGCATGACCATCGAGTGCTGGCTAAAAATCCTACACATAACCAATCGGCACGCAGACATGATTCCGGATATGCCACGATACAACATGACAACGAAACTCAAGGGATAAAACATCCAATATGGATCATACGACTCACCAAGTGAACGATGACACACGAATAATAAAAGATCGACACGACCAACGATATTCAAAACAACCATCCCGGGATCGAATTTCCCTAAGGACCGATTAACACGAGCAACGATCACAACATAACGATTCGGAAATCCTCAACCTTCAACGATCACAAAATTACCGAGTTCACAAGAAAATAGTGTCGCCTTGAATCGGTCAACACGACAATAATAATTTAACGGATGGGAACTATCGTTGATAATCCCGATTCAATACTTCGATTACCGTAGGATGCCAATCAATAACAATAATACAAAGGATGGAAATTATCTTTGATAACGTATGGGAATTATCTTGATAATCCCAATTCAATACCTCGATTACCTTAGAAGCGGTCAATCGATAATCAATGATACGATAGAATAGATGTCCGGTGTCTTAAACCGACCACCGAAAGCGGAGATGACAAAAGGATATATCAAACGTCCCCAATCGGTTAACGAAATCATCATAGCAACAGATCAATTTGATGACAAAGATTCAACGATGTCTCGTAACGACATTAATCGCGAATAATAATAATCGATACATCGATACATGAACCTATCGATAGCAACTTAACCAACAAGTATCGCAATGCCTCGAATCGCCATTTACAAACAATAGTAACATTTGGCATAATTTGCCGACGGCGTCGTGTCAACCAATCCACGACATCAATACAATCATAAAGAGGCCAAGTCCCAAAATGATACACACAATCGTACGCCTACACGATAACATTAGTCTCATTGATTAGTACGAGTATAAAACTTGTCTCGATATCAATACAAAGTACATTACCAATTCGTTTATTTCGTATTACGAATTCCCTCGATCTCGACCAAGTTAATCTACGAACCCTTCAACCTTAACCGCATAACAATGATCATAATTCACGATCAAATATCATACCTTATTGTAAAATGAAGGATTGATAATCAACCGGTTCGATGACGACCAATATCAATACCACCAAACCACGAACTCAATCGCTTTACCATATCTCGACTAATCACAATCGAACAATCCAACTCAGACACTTACAAATCCTGTCCACAATACGAGTCGAAAAATGATGATCATATCAGCAACCAATTCGGACCAATAATAAGGGTCTAAATGTTCCAAACTCAATTCTTAAATACGAATTGACAAGGTTCCCTTCTCGTAAATCCATTGTTAAAATTTACTTATAACCGTCATCAATTCGAATCATCCGACTGGTTCAAAATAATAGATAATCATATTAAAAAGGTTATCAAACAATCCAATCATTCGATTTGAATTTTTGCTCCCTACGTATGGGCTTCCAAATTCAGAGATGAATAATAGTCTCATCAAACTCATAATCACATTCGTATTCCTATACGAACATTATTTCCAACACGTAGTTCAGCTCTAGATATGAATATTCCATATTCATTTTCAAAACATCAACACTTCAAAAAAAAAAAAAAAAAATTTTATCACCTCGTATAATTCAAGAGTTCTTCAAGAACATGAAATATCCGAAATCACGTTCAGAACAACATCTCCGAGGTATATATCTCCATGTTACCATTTTCTTCATCATGTCATTCATACAATCTCAAGAATCGCAACAAAACCCTTATCACCATATGAAGAAGATCTCAATGATCATATCAACATCCGAAATCTCTTATTACAATTCCAATAAATCTCGTATAACATTATCACATGATACCATAATTGTAACACCCTGCATCCTCCAGGAATATTACACGCCGTAAACCCTTCTCACAAGGATTTACTGTGTTAAGCACAATTTCCACGTCGTTCCAAAAATGCTAAAAAGACCGATGACGGTAATATTTTTCAAATACTAAAAAAATCATTTTCCAAATACCGTCAAAGCGATCAAGGTTAAAATGCAAAACTCGGTTTAGGGAATCGGTTTTACAAAATAAAATTTTAGTTGGCAAAATACCAAAATCCATTTCAAAAATACTCACGCGGATAAAAGTACATCCAATTTATGCATTTTCATTGAAATAAGACGAACATCAAAATACACGATTCCCAACATACTCCCTCCCAAGTAGTAACCCAAAAGAAAAAAAATTGAGCCACTATCAAAGGAATACGAAGATTACCTTGCATGGACGAACCACGAAGAAAGAATAATTGAACTCAATTCCAAGAATCATTAAATCATCATAGTCATCATATAGCCTCAAGAACATCAAGATCTCTATGATTCCATAATCATAATCAACATATTCAAAGCATATCATTATCTTCCTTCGACATAAACCTCATACAATATGGATAACACAAGAAATCACTTCAAGAATCAACAATAGTTCCATAACCAAGCTCTAATTCCATGATTCCAAGCTCACAATCATGTTAAAAGTGTTTAGAACACTCTTAAAAGTGAAGAGGGACGAGTTTTGGAGAGAAATATCTCAAAGGATCGTGAGAGAAATGAAGGGCAACACTTCAATATATAAATTGCACTCTCATTACGTACGTAAGTGTCCTTTCTTAACGTACGTAACAACTTTAACGTACGTAATCCAATATCCATAAAGTACGTAACCAACTCACTGTCTCATTCTGCGATCCATTACGTACGGTAACCCATACCATATAACGTACGTAATATACCAGTTGACTTGCTACAGTACAATGGTTGTGTTACGTGCGTAACACGTTCTGTATAACGTACGTAACACGTACGTTGACTCACCTGTCAACATTCTCCGCCGAAAGTTGCCAAACAGGTCCCACGCCTCACATGACTCGGTTACGTCCGATGCCTTCGTTACGTACGTAATACCTTAGCCTTGACGTACGTAACCATGCCAATCTTACGTACGTAATCTCACCTCATTAACGTACGTAATAATTCCATACTTAGCCAATTTCAACAATTCCTGTCCAAAGTCATGACATACTAAATACGAGCATACGGCAAAATCAATACATATACTCAATTCAATAACATTTTCAACGTTCACAACGTCCTCGAGCATAATTAACCATCCACGATATCCAATATATAAACGAAAAAAAATATCCGAAAAAATCGGGGTATTACACTCTACCCCCCTTAAAAATAAGTTTCGTCCTCGAAACTTGCAATCACTCGCACAAACATTTCAACGGAAAATCCAAAATCACCAAGATAACCCAGAATTATCGAATAATCCGAACAACATACTTACAAGTCTGCGAAGTCGAAGATCTCCCGTGATACTAGCATGCGACTCCTAAGCAAAGTCTCAACATAATACCGTTACACACCAATATCGCAATTAGCAATTTAACAAAATCTCAAGGAAGAGTTCACGTCCGTGACCACGGCCACGATTCTTCCTACTTTCAGCCAACATTCTGAAGGGCACATACGTGCGTAAGTATAATCCGAATCGCACATTCTCGAAGTGACCAATTCCCAAGAATACCAAGCTATAAACGAAACGATTAAGGAAAATACGAGAAGAGTGAGAGGACTTACAAGTACCGGTCGCACTGTGATGATGGCGAGTAGTGATACGTGGGCAAATGCCAACTCAATCGACCCAGACCGACCGACACCTAGGTATCCATAAACCTAAGCTCGATACCATATTCCGTAACACCCCAAGTTATTCGGGGTATATTACGGCCGTGAGCCCGCCGTGGGACCCACAAGGCTAAACATACGCGGAACTATAAACTTGACCGATAAGGTCTACATACAATAGAAAGAAAGACGATACAAATGGTATTCAAACCATAAACAATGAAACCATATACATCACGCACAAATCAATACCTCGGCAACACAGTAGGAACATCAAGGAAAGCGAAATACAATACTCGAGTATTTAAAAATCCATTCCAAGACAACAACACCGAATGGAGGAAACCAAAAGAGATAACCGGAGACAAGACACATGATCACACTTGCCCATCATCTTCATGCCGACCCGGTACCCGTCTGTCCGCTCTCCTGGAACCTGAAATACATGAAACGTATTTCCCCTAAAGGGTTAGCGTCGAATAGCTAGTGCAAGTATAACAATATGAAACATAATACTTCTCGACAATAAAGTAAATGTAATCCGTCAATTCATCAATATCCGTCAATTCATCAATATCCGTCAATTCATCAATTTAAGACTAGTATTCCGGAATAACTAAAATCTCATAAGACGTATGTGAATGCCGTAGAAACGGTTCGTTCACCTCATACGCCGTTACGTATGTGAATGCCGTCAAAACGGTTCGTTCACCTCATACGCCGATACATGTAGGAATGCCGTCAAAACGGTTCGTTCATTACATGCCAATCAATATATCTATGAATGCCGTAAAAACGGTTCGTTCATATCATACCATCAATTCCTCTTACTTTCAAAGTCGAGAACGTACAATCATAAATGTATACTTGCCTTAATAAACGTTACCGAAGATCCCGAAGAACACGGTTCGACCGGGAAGCTTGAACCACGAGGAAGACAACGAACGGAAGGGTTTCGACTCGAGTTCTTCACAAGAATTCGACCCTAACAACATAAATTCAATAAATCATCGATCATACGAGGAAGAATAATCGTAGAACGCCCGAAAACCCCTCTATGACATTTTACCGGACACCTTCAAGGCGTCGGTCAAGAACTCGACCAAAACAACGAATCGATACGATCCAACCATGGGATAACAAGGGAAATGATACAATACATCTAAATAATCATCAATCCTTCACAATCCTAAGTTAAATCGGATTAAACGGACGAAATCGAATAAAATACCCAAAATCCCCAAAATTAGATTTCTGGAAAATCTTACCTGATTCGCTCGATCAAAGGATGTTATCGGACGAATGATTGATGATATAACCCAAGGAACTCCATGGATATGTTCATAAACAACATGGCTTCAAGTTTAGAACACGCCCAGCTTCGGAAGAGGAGAAGAAGAAGGTGAAAAATGGCAAGAAAAACGTCTGCAGGGCCTTTTATAGGGGTTGACTGCCTGCCGGACACGGCCCGTGCCGGTCGGCACGGTCGTGTTGCACAGTTGGCCGACAGGGACTCGACCGTGTCTGCCCGGCTGACGCGGCGGCCGAGGGCCTTCCGGCGACTCCGCCCGACAGCGGCCCAGGCATGACTTCGACCGTGTCCTGGGACACGGTGGGCGTGTCGGCGATCGTTCGAGCCTATCCGGAAGAGTAATGCAGCCGCGGGCCGTGTCGGGCGACACGGCCGAGTTTGGTCGGCGAAACTCCGGCATTTCCGGACGAAATGCGGCACGGGCCGTGTCGGACGACACGGCCGAGTCCCGCCGGCTGATCGCCAATAACGAGCGGGTGAGTTAAAACGACCATAACTCTCTCGTCCGGACTCCGATTGACTCACCGTTTGAACCATTGGAAAGCTAACTCGATGCTCTATAATATTGCAAAGATTCAGAATTTTTGGAGTTACCAAAAATTAATGGTGATCTAACAAAGTCGAACTCCCACGTGAAAAAGTCGATAAAGAACACGGAATTCAACAGAACGATACCGAAACGAACTCGGATGACAAAAAGTATAGAATTAATCATTTCTCAGGAAGACGAAACGGTCCCAAGCAAGTCGTCAAAATAGACTTCCGCCAAAAATAGAAAATTTCCGGGGATAAAAATAACGGGTATTACAAGATATGCACAGCAGTAAGGAGCGCGTACCCCACAGATAAATCAATAGATCAGTATAGTTAAGCATGGAGCGAACCATGTCCAACAAGGTTCAGTTCCTTCTTTCTGATACACCATTTAATTGTGGAGTAGCTGGAGGAGTGAATTGTGACACTATTCCTAGTTCTTATAAGAACTCATCAAATTCGGTACTCATGTACTCACCATCCCGGTCTGACTGAAGAGCCTTAACACGGTTACCTGTTTGATTTTCAACTAGGGCTTTAAATTCCTTGAATTTATCAAAAGCTTCAGATTTATGTTTCATTAAGTACACGAATCCATACCTGGTATGGTCATCAGTGAATGTAATAAAATACTGAAAGCCGTCTCGTGCCACTTAGAAAGGGCCACAGACGTCGGTATGGATCAATCCAAGTTTTTCAGCAGCTCTTTCAAAAGTCCCTGCGAAGGGTAACTTAGTCATTTTGCCTTGAAGGCAAGATTCACAAGTTGGATAGGGATCTGATCCCAATGGACCCGTAAGCCCATCTTTCTCCATTTTATGAACCTTGGTCTGACCGATATGACCAAGTCTAAGATGCCACTTAAGTGCTTGGTTTGTTTCATCCCTACCATGCTTCCTAGTTATAGTGTTCACAGTTGTTTTATTCTTTAGATTTAAATGGTATAAACCATTTAATAATGTAGCAGTACCAACCAATTTATTTCTAAAATAAATACGACAGGACCCATCTCCAATAAAGAAGTGAAATCCCTTTCGGTCCATGACCGGAATTGATACAATATTTTTGTGCCCCTTGGGCAAAACAAGTACATCATCTAAAGTAAGAATAAAACCAGATTCTAAATCCAACATAAGGGATCCAATATCAGAAGCCTCGACACTATGCCCACTTCCGACGGTGACCATCACCTCCCCTGAATCCAGCTTCCTACTTCGTTCTAGATCCTGATTCATTGTACAAATGTGAGAACTCGCACCAGAATCAAGTATCCAAGAAGTAGAATATACAGTTACAGAACAATTAGTTTCTAAAACCAGTAGTTCCGTACCTGAAGGCGCATTACGGTCAAGCTTTGGACAGTACCTCTTCCAGTGGCCTAGCTCACCGCAGTTGAGGCATACATCCGTTTTCTTGGCCCCCTTGCTCTTTTGAACCATTGGGGCCTTGCCCTTTCCCTTGTCGATCTTGCCTATTGGACCTAACTGCTTCTTGTTCTTTTTCTTCTTATTCTTGGACTTCCAAGTCCCAGAAGAAATCACAAGTGCAGCTCCTTTCCCTTTGTCTTCATCTGAGACTGGGCAGTCGTCAGTTTGTTCATTAGCCCAGCTAAGTTACATGCAATTTCATTGCAATTGAAGTTCATGACAAATTGTGAAAAGGAGTCAGGAAGTGACTGCAGGATAAGGTCAGTTTGGAGAGATGCATGCATCTGAAAATCAAGAGCTTCCAATATCTCAATCATCGAGATCATCTTGAGGATATGGTCCCCAACCCTCTCTCCTTCCTTCATCCTGGCGCCGAATAATTGCTTCGATATCTCATATCTAGCAGTTCGGCTATGCTCTCCATAGAGCTTAGCCAGGTGCGATAAGATGGCTCTCGAAGACGTCATCTTTTCATGGGCACGTTGAAGCTCATTGGTCATTGAGCCTAACATGCACCCTCGCACTCTTATGTCGTCTTTTACCCATTTCTCATGGGCATCGACATCTTCCTAATTGGCTCGGGTTCTTGCAGGAGCTGCTGGGATGTCCGCCTCTAAGACGTATCCCAGCATTTCCATAGTTAGGACAATCCTCAAGTTCCGCTTGATCACATAGTTCGGACCAGTCAGGACGTTCTTTTCAAGTAGTATAGCGAGTGGGTTCATTGTCATATTGAGAGTTTTGTTAACTGCAGAGAATAATTTAAGATTCGTTAATGATTATTTAATTATGATCCGAGTAAAGAATTTAAGGGCTTTCTTTATTCATAACTCGGCTCCCACTATTTTATCGGCATTTACATACTCCCATGTTAAATCCGGAAGTCTTGGGTGACTTCATAGTGGTGATCGATTTCTTTACAAAGTTTAATAGAGGGCAACCCATACGGTTTCTATTCTATTATTCTTTATAAAGTGGTGTCTAATACCAACCCATCTAATGTATGATTCGATCTTCTTTTATCCCTAGTTCACTTGCCCTCAACCCATTCGGTTTCTATGGCTCGCTGAACTATCTAAGTTTAAACCGTCAACTCCTATTAGTCTGACAATTGAATCTTACCCGGCAACCCATACGGTTTATAGGGGTTTGATTTGTCACAACCAAAGGCATCTAATGCACTCTAGGAATTTATCAACTTTCCCCAAAAATATTACCGCGACATACTCGGAAGAATAATATTCCGGTTTAGATTTCAATTTTCCATGAGTTTGACGGAGGGTAGGAAACTTCGTAACCTTTATAACTTAGTGTGTTTGTAGTCGGGAGAATTTCGCGATTAATGTTATACTTTGCACATTAATTCATTTATACGCGCGTTTGTTGGTTTGTCAATCATTCAAAATGAAAAACAGAAAATAGTAACCTAGTTACTACCAACATATAGCTCATGGACCTAATTCCTAAGTACTGGGCCAAGCGAATGACCCAATAAATAAAAAACACAGTCTTCAAATCTTCGTCTTCTCGGTCGGTTGTCTTCGGTCTTCGTCATACCCAAAATAATAATTACATCATTGAAAAATTGCATCCTATACAAATTTTTCTAGTAAATATAAATAGGCTTAAAACGGCCTTTACAACTCAATCGAATCGAACAAATCAAAAACTAAGTCCACGAGCTATATCACCATCACATAAGGATTCCATACAACATGTAATGGCAACGAAATTAAACAATTAATTTTAATATAACTTAATCTAATTAATCTATAAATTAATCTATTCAATTTCTACTATATTAATCCAATTAATATAAAGTGGCATTAAAATTAAATAATCAATTAATATATTAATCCAATCAATATAAAATTAATCTATTCAATTTTAATGGTATTAATCCAATTAATACTAATAATCGTCATTTAAATTCATTCGAAGTAATCCGGCCAAAATAATATTTTCGTTTAATTTATTTCTCTTAACTAAAAAAATATTTTAAATATTAATTTAGCCAAATTAAAATCCAATTTAAATTTTGGGAAATAATTACAACGAAATATAAACTTAAAACGGAGTCCCGGACAATCCGGTTTTAGGCCCAGCCCGCGGCCCGATTCAAAATCGGGCCAAAAACCCGAGGGCTGCCTGGCCGAGTCCTGATCGGCAGGCATCGGCTGCATCTCGGCAGTTGAGGCCGAGCATGCTCGGCAGCCTGGGCAGGCAGCCCAGGCAGTGCCGCCAGCACCACTGCCGGCAGCCCCGTTTCTTCGTTTTTCGGCTCGTTTGCAAAAACGTGATGCTACAACGAACAATTTAAAATCTACAATTATTCCAAACATGATTCTAAATCATAATCATCATCCAAAAGCATTCAAAATGCACAAATAATCGTATATACAGAAACATTGACCTCGCTCCGATACCACTGTTGTGATTCCGAAAATAAAACGAAATACGCAGCGGAAATAAATACGAATCCCAAACAGGATCGATCAAGTAACGTATATACGAAAATATAAATACGAAGATAAAGATCATACCCTTGAAGCCTTTGAAATAAATCTTCGTAAAAATGGATGATCACGAACCCGAGCTCGAGCACGAAAAATCCTTCGTCCCAAACACCGAAAATACGATGCCTCTACTTCACACGCGTCGGAAGTTGCCCGGAAAAATCTACAAAACTCCGTTCTATGTAGAACACGGCTAGGAAGTGTTGTAGGAATTTTTTTCTCTCTTATTTTTCTTACTCCTTTTCACCTCAAAGATGAACAAAAAATGAAGATGAAAAATTCTCTCACCCTCAATCTTACTTCACGGCAGTGGGCTGGTGTCCATGTATATATGGAGAGTTGAAAAATGTTTTCTATATTGTCATCATGAGAATGATACAATATATTACACATAACAACTCATCAACCTACATTATAAAATGAGTGGAATCTCATCATTATAATCATATACCAACCAACATAACATGCAAGTATAACCAAGCCATGTGAGAGAGGGGGCGGCCCATTGGAAATTTCCTAGAAACGAGCCGAGCCACTCGGCTCGTGTATGACGTTCACAAACGACTCGTTAAATACATTCCGTGTAATCACCCATGTATTTATATTACTTTATTAAAATAATTAATTATTTATATCAAATACATATATATTTCTCTAAAATATAATTTATGAATTAAATTAATTACCCTAACTTAATTTTAATTCATAAGACCGCTATTTGATTTATCCAATAAATCTAATTAGATATCCAATATCTAATATTAATAGAGAGATAATAAATTCACATTAATCCAACGTTAGGATGCGCGACTCGTAGGTCCGTCTCGGTAGGCATTGGGAGGAGCGATGAGTGCGGGCGGCACTTAGCCGAGCCGCATTGTAAACCCGGCGAGAACGAATGAAGGGATCATTCCAGAACCATTATGTCGTGAATACCATATACGTATAGACCCTTCATCAGATGTCCCGGTCAAGTCTTCGGGTCACGGTAAAGTCAAACCCTACTGTTGACTAAACTCTATATATGTGTTAATGCAAATCAAGACCGACTGATTAATAGTGTATCTAATACGACTATATCAGAATGCTTTGGCCAAAGACTTATGATCTTATTTGTCATTAACCGTATAGGACATTCGCCTGCTCACTAACAGGAGATAGAATCCTTTCTTGGCATACAGTAAAGACTGCTACCTGTCCGTATAGTCCGCACTTCGAGGTCGACTCAGCAATTAAGTAAATGAGTGTAACTACTCCAATGACAAACTAAACGTCACAGGCACATCTTCTACTGAACTCTCAAGTCAAAGGTCCACATATACTATCACAACCTTTCGATTCGTCATCGACTCTCCGAGAGTGAATACCGTGTGACTGAATCGAGTATGAGTCGTGTTCGAGTATACTGGCCCCACCAATATACTTATAACTATGCTATCAAGACGTGCACACGTCCTAGCATCAGTTATACAAGTCGTATTAAAACTTAATGCCCATTTTAAGTTTATTGACTTGCGAACGATTTACGTAAATAAACTTTAAACACTTCCAGTGCATTTTCTCTTATCCCATAACGAGAATGGAATGTTCGATTTATTTACATGGACTTCACTTCAATGTTTACCAAGTCAAGAATGCAATTGAAATACAATAAACAATGAATGAATCGTATTGCCTTTTTAATAATTATTCCATAATTACAAGTACAATGCCCCTACTCTCTCATCCCCTGAGTGGCATTCGAGGGCATATTCCTAACAGTAACCTCCCAGGTGTTATGAGGAGGTGTTAAGGCTGCCTGTTCAAATTCAAAACGGACAGTAACCACTGCCTTGAATTGTGTAACTCCTGTGTTCAATGCAGGCATGAATGCCTGCATTATGACAGCCTTAAGGGTTGTGTAAACTCCGTGCAGGTGAGATGGCCTATAAATAGGCATGCATCCCTCTGCATCAGTACATGCAATTTTCGAACTCAGTATAAACATACAGTTTTCATCATTCTCTGCATATCATAAGTCGGAGCTTTGTCCTCACCTCTTCCAGTTCGTCGGAGCCCTCCAGTTTGCGGTGTTGCTACTGTAGAGACGTAAAGTCGTTGACCTTTGGGGACGAACCGCCAATCCGTGAACACTACCGGGGCGTTTCTCGTCTTGCGGGCAGAAGACATCTTCGGGCGACTTCTACCACAGTCTAGTTTCGTTTATTGTTTTTTGTTGTTTCGATTATCTTCTTGTATTTCTAATTTGTTTCTGGTTAGTGCAGATTCAGTTTCATTTTTCATTGTTTTTTTTAATTCAGCCTCGAGTCCTGTATTTTCAGTTTTCGAGTTGTAATTGTAGTTTTCAGTTGTAATTTAATTTCCGCTTAGCAAGTTTGTAACACAGATTTCTACAACACTTTATACACAATATTAGTCGTTGTATTATGCGTATCACCGTCCTTGTCGCATATTAAAACTTTTAGCTATTCTTGCTGGTCACCCTGGACATATAACTGAATATGGGTGAAGGTGGGTTGGGGAAGATAGAGACCTAAAGAGGTTGCCACTAACTCTTGTTTATAGTGATGGCAAAGCAAACAATTAATGATAACTATCTTCTTAGAAAGCTGGCGGGGGACTGAAATCTTACGGGTTCATAATCACATATGTAATCAACACATTCCAATCTCTATCTTTGACAATAATCAGTGATATCTCGATTATTTGCTCCCAGAGTCCACTAAACAATCCTTGTTCCATTATGCATAGCTCGCGCCTGATCAATATTTCTGAGCAACCTAATCAAGCAACCAACCCTCTTCTTGATCTCATTG
This sequence comes from Orobanche coerulescens, assembly GCA_033398695.1. NCBI lineage: Eukaryota > Viridiplantae > Streptophyta > Magnoliopsida > Lamiales > Orobanchaceae > Orobanche > Orobanche coerulescens. Next base: position 22,281,406 of record CM065808.1, read on the forward strand.
CTTGGCAACCAAGAACATTTATCGTGTTAAGGAACTTAGGACAAAATACATCATCCTCATCTACCACATCCTCCTCCGTTTTGCAAAGGTTATCTCCTATCTGATGTGCCGCCGTCGGAGCTGCCTCCGGCCTCATCCAATGGTGGTGAGCTTAACAAAAAATGCAGATCTGCTGGACCTGTGGAATGGATTTCGAGTCCTGCTGTCTTCCAAGCGGGTGGATCATGGATCGAGAAGACTGTTTAGAATATCCCTAAGCCGGATGTACCCTTCACTGATGATGTGGATGCGGAGATTGAGAAAATCAGATTTAAAATCCCATGTAGATTGTGGAACGTGGATCTCCTAAGGGCACGCCTAAATACCTTATGGGATCTACAGAGAAATTATAACCTGATTGATGTTGGTTTAACCTCTTCATTATTAAGGGACTGGACGCTATTCGCCGTGAACAAATTTTGACAAAGGCCCAATGGCAGATTGCGAGACGATTTTGGGAATTGAGAAAGTGGTATCCTGATTTCGATCCTGAAAAATTCAATATGGATACTGCAATTACTTGGGGTGAGGATCCAGCATTTTCCGCCATACCCTACCAAAAATCAGTTTTTTTGCAGATTGCCAAAAGTCTTGGGAATCCGATTAAGGTTGATAGGAATACTTTCCATGGAACAAGGGGCAAGTTCGCTCGAGTTTACATTCAGGTCGATCTATCGAAGCTGGTGGAGAGAGGTGTCATTATCAACGATAGGGAGTATAGTGTGGTGTATGAGAATCTACCTATATTATGCTTCACGTGTGGAAAGGTTGCTCACCCCACTGGTAAATGCCTGGCTGCGGTGCAAATGAATGAGGAAATGATGAGTGTTGATAGTGGTGGCGACGGGAACCCTACTTTCGCTCAAGATGTGGAGCTAGTGAGTGGAACCCCCAGTAACAATAACCCTAGTGTCGGCCGAAAGAAAGATTCAGTCTCAGAAGTTGCGAAGGGCTATGGACCATGGCTTATATTATCCAGGAAACCTAGAAAATCTACCAAGAAATCCTTTAAACAGCAGGCGAGATAGCAACCCCGGCCAGAGCTTGATAAGGCGATTGCGGCTTCTTCTTCGCCTAGTGTAGGTAATGCTAAAACTTCTACACCTCCTAATCGCTCTCTATGGTTAGGAATAAAAAGGGTCCTGACCGGAATACTGGTGAGGCATCTGTTGTGAAATCATATAGTAGTCCCAACCCCTTTGCTGTCCTTGACGAGGGAGATGAGGAGAATAATGGGGTGCTGGGAAATGTCATGGAAATGGAGGCTGGTGGTCAGCGTTCTAAGCTGGTTATTGGCCGGGATCATATAGATGAGGCCCCTAGAGGGTTGGGGCGGGGAGTGTTTGGCTCCCCTCGGGGCCATGCTCACTCAAATTAATTGTGTTATGGCCACACCTCTCAAAATTTTGGCGTGGAATGCTAGAGGGGCGCTGAGAGACGGTTCAGACCCGGATTTGATTATTTGAAGACTATTCATAGACCTAATGTCTCTTTCGTTATGGAAATAAATACTGATTCAGCTAGATATTGGACTCTTGGTTCTGTCTTGGGTTATTCGAATTTAATTATATCTCCATTGTTCGGAGCCTCTGGAGGTATCTGGATGCTATATAATAGTCTGGATGTTGAACTTGATATTTTGGTGATTTTGGATCAACGCATTCATGCTAAAGTTGGAGCTAATAGACCGGATATGTGGGTTCACTCGGGGGTGTACTCCAACCCTACCCCGAGTGCAAAACAGGAAATTTGGGAGGAATTACGTAGCTTCAGTCGGTCCATTAATGTTCCTTGGATGTGTACTGGAGATTTTTAATGATATTTTATTTGCTTATGAAAAGAGAGGGGGAAGGACTCTGACACTGTCTCGCTGCAGGACATTCAAAGCTCGATTGGATTCGTGTAGTTTGGTGGATGTGCAACATCAGGGACTGAATTTCACCTGGTATAATGGTCAGTACGGGCTCTCTCGGATATGGGAAAGGGTAGACCGATCTCATGCTACTTTGGACTGGCTAGAACTTTTCTCGAACGGAATTATACTCAACCTCCAAAGGACTCGTTCTGACCATAACCCTATTCTTACCTTGTGTGGTGGTAGTGAGGAGAGGAGGAGGAAGCCTTTTAGATTTGAAGCTATTTGGTTAACCGATCTTGGATGTGAGGAAGTTGTCCGTCGCAACTTGAATCTTTCTAATTCTATGGTCGCAGCCATCTCTAGTTTGCCAGGTGCACTTCTATCATGGAACCGAGAATTATTTGGGAACATTTTCCGGCATAAGAGAAGACTTCTTGCTCGTTTGGCTGGAGTCAGAAAAGTCTTGATGAACATCAGTCAGAGAGTCTTCTGAGGTTTGAAAAATGGCTAATCTATATGTTCAATAATACTCTCCGCCAAGAGGAGCTACTTTGGCAACAAAATTCTCGTGTCCAGTAGATTATTGAAGGAGAAAGGAATACGAGACTTTTCATCAAACTACAATTCAAAGAATATGTCAAAATGCTATCACTACTTTGCGGGTTGATGGAGAATGGTGCACTGATGGTTCGGTTCTCCAATCACATGTTTGGCACTTCTTTAACAACTTGTTCTCTAATAGTGGAGCTTCCGCACAGCCCATGTGATAGCTCACTTCCAGTTGGATCTTTCAGCGACTAACAGAAATGATTTGGAAAGGCAAGTTGATCTTGAGGAACTTCGGGATGTGGTTTGGAGTTTCCACCCAAATAAGGACCCGGGTCCTGATGGGTTCCAGCCGATGTTCTTTCAGAGGTTCTGGGACATTTCTAAGGACCTTTTATTGAGGTTCGTTCAGGAGTTCATGGAGTCTTGTAGCTTCTGTAATTCTGTTGAGGACTCTTTAATTTGCCTAATCCCCAAGGTGCAAAATCCATATGCAGCGTCTAAGCTTTGACTAATTACACTCTGTAACACTTCTTACAAGATCCGTACTAAGGTTTTGACTAGAAGACTTAGAGATATTATGCCTCATATTATTGGCCTGATGCTGAGTGCTTTTATTAAGGGGAGGGGCACTCATGATAACATACGCCTTGTGCAAGAAGCTCTTCACTCTTTCCGTACCAAGAAAAAAGACAAGACGGGGTATATGATTATTAAGCTTGACCTTGAAAAGGCATATGATAAGGTTGGTTGGAAATTTTTGGAACAGACATTGAGTTTCTTCCATTTCCCTCAAAATATCATTAAACTCATTATGCACTGTGTTCATATTTGTAAGCCTCGTATATTGTGGAATGATTCTCCTATGGAACTTATGAGTCCTTCTTGTGTCCTCCAATAAGGAGACCCCTTATCTACATACTTATCCATCTTGTGTATGGAGAGACTTTCATACCTTATTATGGAAAGTGTTACCGCTGGGAGGTGGAGCCCGATGTCGATTTGTAGAGGTGACCCTAATGTCTTATGTTTTATTTACGGATGATCTCTTACTTTTTGTGAAGGCTACTAAGGCGGTAGCAAGGAATGTGAAAGGGGTGCTAGAGACATTTTTGACTCAGAAGTCCCGTATTTTTTTCTCCAATACTCGGGGCATGGCGATGAAACGCGAGATCAGTGATGTTCTTGGATATGGTATTACTCGGAATCTGGGGAACTATTTGGAGAACATTTGGCGCATGTTAGGATCTCTAAGACTTATTTTAGGGATCTGGTGGATAGGATAGCAGCTAGACTTTCAAGTTGGAAGTCAAAATTGCTATCTATGGCTGGTTGGGTTACTTTGATCCATGCAGTGACTAGTGCATTGCCCAATCATGCAAGCACATCTGCTGCCAATGGCCACTTGTGATGAACTGGATCGACTCAACAGAATATTTCTTTGGTCCAACGATGTATGCAAAAATAAGCTTCATTTAATCAGTTGGGATATTGTTACCAAGCCAAAGTCTCTGGGGGTTTGGGCATACGAAGAGCGAGGGTGGAAATTTAGCTTTACTCGCTAAAGAGGGTTGGAGAGTTATAAAGGGGATTGAGTCTGTGGATCGAAACTTGCAAGGCGAAGTACTTACATGGTGGGACTCTACAGTCTTACCTCCTTAAACGTACTGAATCAAATTATTTTAAGGGTATTGTAAGGAGCTGCGAATCTCTGCGGGATCGTTTGTAACACCCCAAACTAGGCGGTTATTACAGTGCCGTGGAACCCCAACTGGGACCCACCAGGCGAATGAAGATTAATGAATTAAATAATATAATTATAGTACCGAACCACATTACATTATCAAATACTCCGATGAGGAGCTTTAAGTACCATACACCCAGGAATACAGAATACTTGTACATTTTATATGAAGATAAAATATACAACCCTGAATAAATGAACATTCAACCGGAAGTTTGCAGCGGAAATAAAAAGAAGAAAGACATGAAAGACTGAAAGGACTGGGCCCCCCTACTAGTATCACTCTCGCCGTCAACGTTCTCTTCCGTGCTTTTGCCTTGCCATGACACGAAAACAATATCTCCAACGTCGATTCTGCGAACAACAATCCTCAAGAGTTGAATAAACAAAATCATGAAATATCCTTAGTTATGAATTTAAGCTGAAGAGGAGCATCATAGTACACCCGTAATGGAATGTGCACGTGCACAAAACGAGTGTCCGGACACACCCACCCTTGTACCTAATTATTCTCACGGAGGTACATTACCGTGTGCACAGTCCAATGTGTCGGTGAACCCAACACATGACTATTGTGTGCCCGACTAAAAATTCCACACATCCCTACCCGGCCACGCAATATGAACCCAGAAGGTCACACGATCAAAAGTGACCAATGAACATAATGAATAACAATCCGACAAGGGTCAAGAATGACTCACCGAGATGAGATAATAATGAAATGAATGGTAGCTCATTGAATTGATTTGGAACCGTCGTTCCTCGTGAGTGAAATGATTATTTGACATTTACAAGTCTCAATACGGTTAATATATTATGAATGAGTTATGATTATGAATGAACAACAACGAAAGGAATGAGTATCCTTTTAACCGAGTAAGAATTAACTTACACAACACCGGTGAAGAATGTCCTTCCACGAACAAACGTCCTAAATAAGGTGTCGGTCGCTCGAACAACCTTGAATAACACAATTACCAACAATCCGTTCAATATACAAATCAAACACGATTATAACTAACTTCACATTATAACAAACACGTTGTAACCAATCTTCGATTGGTTACAATCAACCTCAATTATATCCATATCAAAACCCCAAAGAGTGTTTCAAACCAACAGAACATCTTCAATACAATCAATAATCCAATATGAATATCCAATTCGTGATTTCAACAACAACTAATCGAAAACCCCCAAATCCAACTCATTATTCAAAGTGTTCTTGAATAATCTTTCAATAATCCAATGAATATTCATACACACTCATAATCGTATGTATATCTCTTCATACAACATGATTATAACGTCCAAAACATCATATCTCAACACAAAATCGAAATCCAAGATGTTGAAGAATTACCTCTTGAAGATTCAAATACTTTGATCCGATGAACACGTGTTAAATCGACTATCCAAGCTTCACAAATAAATGAAGATGATGAAAACCGAACACCCAAGTGATTGATGAAGAAAAATCTCTCCATCAAGCTCTCTCTCTCTCGGAAACAAGGTAAAGAAATGATAAAAATGACCTCAAAAACCCGTCCAGGTACTTAAGTAATGCCATTGTTACGGCCGTAACTCGACCAACATACGGCCGTAACATTCCCAAGTCAACGGCCTTACGGCCGTGACCAGCCATCTCGTACGGTCGTAACTCGGCTTCGTCCAGAATCTGCCGACAGTCATACGGCCGTACCCGCACCTGCCTTACAGGTGTAACTCGACTGATACGGCCGTACTCGGCAAAAATTACGGGCGTATGAAGCCCTCAATTGTTCCTCAACTGTTTGATTCGCCGCTCTAAAACTCGTATAGGACGCTCCTCATACGAATGATCATCCGCGATCTCGATTTCGTCGAACTGAAGTATGTGACTCGGATCGGAAGACGTGAAACACATTATGAATTCGGCTCAAGGCTGGAGGTAAAGCCAATCGATAATCCAGACTGCCTACTCGATCCAAAATCTCAAACGGTCCAATGAATCTCGGACTCAACTTTCCTCGCTTCCCGAAACGGAAGATACCTCGACTCGAGGATACCTTGACCAAAACGTGGTCACCTGCCTCGAACTCTAATGGCCGACGACGATTATCTGCATATGATTTCTGTCGACTCTGGGCGGTCAACAAACGACTCCTGATCACAGCTACCTTCTCGCGGGCGGCTATAAGCATATCGGGCTCGGTGCTGATTGATTCTGATAAGTCATCCCAACACAAAGGAGATCGACAACAACGACCGTACAAGGCCTCGTAAGGTGCCATCTTAATCGAAGCATGCCAACTATTGTTATACGTGAACTCGATCAACGGTAGTTGGGCTTCCCAATCATCTTTCCAGTCGAGGACACATGCTCTCAACATGTCCTCCAATGTCTGAATAGTCCTCTCTGATTGTCCGTCGGACTGGGGATAAAAAGTTGTGCTAAGATTAAGCTGAGTTCCCATAGCACGATGAACTGACTTCCAAAAATGTGACACGAATCGCCCGTCACGATCAGAAACGATACTCTTAGGAGTACCGTGCAATCTCACTATCTCTTTGATGAATAACTAGGCAAGTCTCTCGGGACCCCACGTATCCTTAATCTCAAGGAAATGAGCTGACATAGTCAAAGGGTCCACAATTACCCAGATTGTATTCATGCCACGACGACTCGTCGGCAAACTCGTGATGAAGTCCATTGAGATATCCTCGCACTTCCACTCTGGAATAGGGAGTGGTTTCAGCATACCCGTCGGTCTCTGATGTTCAATCTTGACTTGCTTACAGGTTAAGCATCTCGAAATAAATTCTGCGACTTCTCGCTTCATATTACTCCACCAGTAATTTTGTTTCAAGTCTTTGTACATCTTGCTAGACCCCGGATGAATGGAATAAGGGGTAGCATGAGCTTCTCTCAAAATCGAGTTTTTCAACTCGTCATTCACCGGAACGCATAAGCGGTTCTTAAATCGCAAAAGTCCATCCTCGTGGACCACAAATCCAGGGGCTTTCCCCTGAGCCACATCCTCTCGGATGCGCGACAAAAACGGGTCTGAATCCCGATTCACTCTGATCGCCTCCTCAAGTGGCGATGAAATCTCTAATATGCAAAGTTGCCCTTGCACTCGCTGTAACCAGACCTTGATCTCGGGTCTCAGAATTTCCTGCTGAAGCTCCTTCTGAACTGTTAAACGAGCAAGCATTTGCTCCTGAACGGACTTACGACTCAAGGCATTGTCGACAACGTTCGCCTTGCCCGGGTGGTATAGTATCTCGATATCATAATCTTTAATCAGTTCTAACCACCGTATCTGTCGCATATTCAACTCCTTCTGAGTAAATATATACTTCAAACTCTTATGATCTGTGAAAATCTGACAGGTGACGCCATAAAGGTAATGACGCCAAATCTTCAATGCGAAAACCACGGCTGCTAGCTCCAGGTCGTGGGTCTGGTAATTGACCTCGTAAGGTCTCAGTTGCCGTGAAGCATAGGCAATGACCTTACCGTTCTGCATTAGTACACATCTGAGACCGTGTCCGGATGCGTCACTATAAACCACGAATCCTTCCGTCCCTTGTGGTAAGGAAAGGATAGGCGCTGAAATTAAACGGCTCTTGAGTTCCTCAAAACTCATCAACAAGCACCACAACAAACCAACATACAAGGTATGGAACAATATAACTCCAATGGTTGCGTACTTTCCATATTTGTATGCAGGAGTAATGTTCTCAACAATGGGAAGGATCAACTGAAGACCTTTGATGAAAACTCTTATGAAGGTATGACCACGTGTATTTCTTATCCTTCCGCAAAAGGTTCGTCATGGGTTGAGCGATTTTAGAAAATCCCTCCACAAATCGCCGGTAATATCCTGCTAATCCGAGAAAGCTTCGGATTTCCTTAACATTCTTCGGAGGTTGCCAATCTCGGATAGCCTCCGTCTTCTGAGGGTCGACACGAACTCCGTCTGATGAATTACATGTCCAAGAAACATCACTTCGGACATCCAGAACTCAGATTTGGAAAACTTTCCATAGAGTTGCTCTCGTCTTAACACGTCGAGAACCTGATGAAGGTGAACTTCATCTTGGTCACGAGAATAAATCAAAATATCGTCAATGAAGACAACCACGAACTGATCCAAACAATTGATGAAAACTCGATTCATTAATTCCATGAACACCGCAGGTGCGTTAGTCAACCCAAACGGCATTACCACAAACTCATAATGACCATAGCGTGTTCGAAACGCCGTCCTAGCGATATCCGACTCTCGAATTCGCAACTGATGATAACCAGATCTTAAATCGAACTTGGAAAATACTGAAGCACCCTGAAGTTGATCTAAGAGATCATCAATACGGGGTAGAGGATATTTATTCTTGATCGTCACCCTGTTCAACTCTCGGTAATCAATACACAAAGGAAAAGAACCATCCTTCTTCTTGACAAATAACACAGGTGCTCCCCACGGGAACGCACTCGATCGGATATAACCCTTCTCGGTCAAATCCTCCAATTGATTCTTCAGTTCCTGCATTTCGGTCGGGGCCATCCGATACGGTGCCATAGATAATGGGGACGTACCAGGCTCCAATTCTATCGTGAATTCCACATCTCTCTGTGGAGGCAAACCAGGTAACTCGTCTGGAAAAATATCGGCATATTCTCTCACTAAAGGAATATCCACCAACATCACTGATGATTTCTCCGTCATGGTCATATAGCACCAATAACCAACACACCCTTGATTGAGTAATTTCACCGCTTTCATCATATTAATGATCTTACCAGAACAGGTGGGATTACCTCCCTGAAATACACACTCGACTCCATCATCTGAAACAATAGTGACCATATGCTTACGGACACTAATGATGGCATCGTGACGATCCATCTAATCGATACCCAAAATAACATCATCTCTCAGTAAATCTACCACGATCAAGTTCGCCAACCAAACATGGCCATTAAGCTGAATCGGACAATTCTCAATCTCACGATCACCAATAATCCTTCTACCGTCAAGTAGACCAATGATATAAGGTTCACAACTAGTAGTACTATCCAGATGAAGTCTATTCAAGCATAACTCGGAAATGAGTGAATGCGATGCACCAGTATCAAAAAGTGTACACACGGGTTGAGAAAGAATTTCGAGTGTACCTGAGATCATCCGGGCCTCCGGATCGTCGGTCCTCTTCATCTCGTAAATTCGGGGCTTGCCATCCCCAGTACTGGATGCTCCTACCTGATAACTGTGAGCTCTGCCCTTGTTTTCTCCCGTCGTTTTAGACGACGCGGACTGAGTGGCCTGATTATGAACAGCTGACTGCTTCAGGGCCTGAGATGACGCCGGAGTAGGTTTGGAGTCTCTTATGCCCAGCAATCCCACAGTTATGGCATGTGATAGTCTGCCTCGGACACTTGGTGCTGACATGACCCTATTCTTCACAGTTGAAACAGGTGATGGCCGAACTGGCCACTCGGGACTGAGATTCCGCAGGTTTAGGCGCCGCAAGAGGTCGCCCCAAAAAAGTAAAGCCTGTACAAGGCTTCTTGAAGGTTGCCTGACTGCCTTCAGACTGATTACGGCTCTTAGACTTCTTGCCAGAAGATGAAGTTTGATTCTTAACAATTTCCTTCGCAGTAAGCTCACAAGTAAGAGCTTTCTCGATGAATTCGGCCAAGGTTTTGCAACTGTGATTAAGAAACTGCATCCGCATATGAGGTTTCAACCGCTTGCTGAAATATTTGACCTTGTCCGCCTCGGAGTGAATAATAGATGAGGCGAAAGGAAGAAGTTCTTGAAATTTCTCGGCGATGGCGAGAACATCATCGTCTGCTGAGAGATCGGGAATGAGTAATTCTGATAACTTGGCCTCCCTGAGTGGGGCCGGATAATACCTCTCCATCATGAGAGTCTTGAATTGATCCCAAGTACAAGACCCGTCGGTGGGTTTCAGAGATAACCACCAAGAGTGAGCGCTCTTACCCAGATAGTAAGCCGCAACTGAAACTTTGTGTCCCTCAGGACAGTCCACCATAGCAAACAGTTTCTCGAAATGCTCAATCCAGTGAATGATATCCGCCGGCTCAAATGAGCCCTCGAAGGTAGGTGGTCTCTGGCGAGAGATGTCGCCAATGATACTGCTCACACCCCTCTCTTGCCTCTGAGGTGGCGGCGGAGGAGCCTGTTGATTTTGAGTAGTTGAGTTATGCATCGTCTCCATCAGTTGTGCCATCTGAGTCATTTAGGCCGTCATGCCCTACATAAAAGCGAGTGGATCAACCCGAACACCTTCTGACTGAGATGTGTCCTGGGTACGACTCTCTGATAGTGAATGATTACGTCCAGGTGAATGAGTGGCAGCGTCACTGCTCGATGAATTAACATTATTCCTTGCATTAGCGTGTGTATTCACACGAGCTCCCGGGTTTTGGCCCGCACCGCGGCCTCTTCCCCTGCGTCCTCTGACCGCTCTATCCATACTGAAGTAGGAAAGTCACACGATAATTATAGATCTCGCATGAATATCACATTATGATTACGTTATGAGATGATAATAACGAGCATACGCGCTCTGACATAATGATTATATGAATGATTAACTGAGGTGACATGATTGTCCGATGAAATTCTTGAAATGATTATCTTGGACAAGTTAACAAGATTAATGATACGATCCTCAAGATCGACAACTGAGTAAATGAAATGAACTGAGTGATTAATGAGTTAACATGATCAACATGATCAAAATGAAAATGATGTTTGAGGATTGTTAACTGATGAATGATGAATGAATGATTCTTATTGCCAGAAAGTATACCATGGCGTCAGAAATCTTACAGTTCTTGGTCTGAGGGGCTTGGCATTTGCACAGGTCACACGCGACGCGAAAGTCCAATGATACTAGTCTGGTGAATGATGATTTCAATGAGACATGACTCGGAAGGTAGTATTCAAAACCACGCTCCGATACCAACTCTGTAACACCCCAAACTAGGCAACTATTACAGTGTCGTGGAACCCCAACTGGGACCCACCAGGCGAATGAAGATTAATGAATTAAATAATATAATTGTAGTACCGAACCACATTACATTATCAAATACTCCGATGAGGAGCTTTAAGTACCATACACCCAGGAATACAGAATACTTGTATATTTTATATGAAAATAAAATATACAACTCTGAATAAATGAACATTCAACCGGAAGTTTGCAGCGGAAATAAAAAAAAGAAAGACATGAAAGACTGAAAGGACTGGGGCCCCTACTAGTATCACTGGGACTCCTCGCCGTCAACGGTCTCTTCCCGTGCTTTTGCCTTGCCATGACCTGAAAACAATATCCCCCAACGGGGTCAGTTACACAGAACAACAATCCTCAAGAGTTGAATAAACAAAATCATGAAATGTCCTTAGTTATGAATTTAAGATGAAGAGGAGCATCATAGTACGCCCGTAATGGAATGTGCACGTGCACAAGACGAGTGTCCGGACACACCCGCCCTTGTACCTAATTAGTCTCATGGAGGTACATTACCGTGTGCACAGTCCAATGTGTCGGTGAACCCAACACATGACTATCGTGTGCCCGACTAAAAATTCCACACATCCCTACCCGGCCACGCAATATGAACCCAGAAGGTCACACAATCAAAAGTGACCAATGAACATAATGAATAACAATCCGACAAGGGTCAAGAATGACTCACCGAGATGAGATAATAATGAAATGAATGGTAGCTCATTGAAATGATTTGGAACCGTCGTTCCTCGTGAGTGAAATGATTATTTGACAATTACAAGTCTCAATACGGTTAATACATTATGAATGAGTTATGATTATGAATGAACAACAACGAAAGGAATGAGTATCCTTTTAACCGAGTAAGAATTAACTTACACAACACCAGTGAAGAATGTCCTTCCACGAACAAACGTCCTAAATAAGGTGTCGGTCGCTCGAACAACCTTGAATAACACAATTACCAACAATCCGTTCAATATACAAATCAAACACGATTATAACTAACTCCGAACGTCGATATGACAAAACCAAGTCCATTGGGACATTATAACAAACACGTTGTAACCAATCTTCGATTGGTTACAATCAACCTCAATTATATCCATATCAAAACCCCAATGAGTGTTTCAAACCAACAAAACATCTTCAATACAATCAATAATCCAATATGAATATCCAATTCGTGATTTCAACAACAACTAATCGAAAACCCCCAAATCCAACTCATTATTCAAAGTGTTCTTGAATAATCTTTCAATAATCCAATGAATATTCATACACACTCATAATTGTATGTATATCTCTTCATACAACATGATTATAACGTCCAAAACATCATATCTCAACACAAAATCGAAATCCAAGATGTTGAAGAATTACCTCTTGAAGATCCAAATACTTTGATCCGATGAACACGTGTTAAATCGACTATCCAAGCTTCACAAATGAATGAAGATGATGAAAACCAAACACCCAAATGATTGATGAAGAAAAATCTCTCCCTCAAGCTCTCTCTCTCTCGGAAACAAGGTGAAGAAATGATAAAAATGGCCTCAAAAACCTGTCCAGGTACTTAAGTAATGCCATTGTTATGGCCGTAACATTCCCAAGTCAACGGCCTTACGGCCGTAACCAGCCATCTCGTACGGACTTAACTCGGCTTCATCCATAATCTGCCGACAGTCATACGGCCGTACCCGCACCTGCCTTACGGGCGTAACTCGACTGATACTGCCGTACTCGGCAAAACTTACGGGCGTATGAAGCCCTCGTCGAAACTGCCTGGGAACCTTGCTCGAAACGTACAGCTGTAACCGGCCAAGCCTTACGGCCGTACCTACCTCAACTTACGACCGTATGCCGCAACCCTTACGGTCGTAAGTCCTATTCGTCCGAACTGTCCTAAAAACAACGAACGCATGTTACGGCCGTATCCGCCCATCCTTACGGCCGTAACTCACCTTCGTCCAAAACATTCCTAAACCAATGAATGCATGTTACGCCCGTAATGCCTGATTAGTTAGGGCCGTAACTCGCTGCTGGAAGTGACAAAAATCTGACCACTCCGTTTTCACTACAATTGATGAATGATCCGATATACCGTACGTATGTGAATGAAAATAAGTCCAACACATGTCATAGATGATACTTCCAACACAAGACTACCAATCACGATGATAACGATAATGCTCTCGGATCGATACTCAAACGGAGGCGAAAGACGATCGGTAATTGATACACGGCTAAAAATACGCCAACAATGAATACAATGAATGAACGTGAATGATGAATGATTATTAATGAGTGAAATTTACTGAGTGACAATTATTGAATGATAATTACTGAATGATAATGAATGAATTACAACCGGATATTACATCGTTTTGGTTGGCGACTGGGGTCGGGACGTGAAGTCTCCTTTTGGTATGATACTTGGTTAGGCGAATGGCCTATTGTTGATAAATATGACGTCGATGTTGTTGAAAGGGACAAATATCTACGTGTCAGTGATCTTTGGCATAATAGCAGGGGGTGGAGCCTTAACTCCCTCTCCAATGTGATTGATGGAGATTTGAAGAAGGAAACCTTTGCCATGCCTATTCCAGAAGGCAGATACGAACACGATGCATATATTTTCTTGGGTTTCCCTAAAGGTAATCTTACTTGTAAAGCTACCTACGTATCCCTCTTGTAATCTGCAGGTGGTAACCGTACTTTGGATGATTAGAATTGGACGTAGATATGGGGTATTAAGTGTCAAGCAAAGCTCAAGTTTTTTATTTGGTTAAGTCATCACAAGAAGCTCGTTAATCACTCATTGCTTGCTAGTTTGGGGATGCGGGACAGCCCGTGTTGGCCCGTCCGAGGATGTTGAGCATACTCTTAGATCGTGCCTAGATTCGACAAGGTTGTGGAAATTGGTGGTCGCGCCTTTGCAATGGGCTGATTTATACCATCTGGATTCGATAGTCTGGACTGGTAATGCTTTGACGAGGATGAAATTTAGGAATAATATTTACATGATGGGCCTTGGGAGTTCTGTTCTTATTTTCTATTTGGCACATACGGAAAGCCCACAATTGTTGGGTGTACGAGCACCAGGAAGTGACTACGAGTATGTTTGTATTTAGGCTCCGTTTGCTTGCAGTGGGTACTAATCCGCCAGATTAAATAGCCCGGTATGTATTGCGGATGATAATATTTATGTGGGGTATTATGTTGTTTGGTTGAGGTCTGTTTTGCATCTTATTACTACAAGTTTCTGTTTGGTTGGGCATTTTATTAAGTCAGATTTACTATTCAAAAGACAAAATTATCCTCATATCTCTACCCCTCTTTTCACCTTTTCACCCCCATTTGTTTCATCCACGACGAAGAGATCCAGCTTGCAAGAACCATACTCGGCGCCGCGACGGAGGCTATCAGTGCAGTTGACGCCGCGACCGTTTTTTGCAGATCAGTAATTCATCTTCGTTTTGAGGTTTCACCGTCGGGTCTTTAACGTTTTTTTTCATCCGCGCTCAGTGAGAGAAGACGAAGAGATCCAGCTTGCAAGAACCCTACTCGGCGCTGCGACGGTTTGTGCAGGTCAGTAATTCATCTTCGTTTTGGGGTTTCACCGTCGGATTCGTAACGATTTGGGGATTCGATTTTGGGGATTCATGCGATCCCTATTTTTTCGGACAATCCTTAGCCAACAGAAGCAACAACCATGATGCTGCTTGGCTTCAAAATTAAAAAAAAATACTTGTATTGAATGTGTTTGAACTATATATCGGTTTCCGACATCAAAATTTTTTGTTCATTTTTGAATATGATTTATTTCTGTTGGTCTTCTTATGGCTGCAGTGTGATTTCATAGAAATATATTGATCGGTTTTTCTGGTTTAGTTTTGATAAAATTTTGTTTGTTGGATCTTGGATGATTGCAGATGTGTTTCACTCCAGAACATAAGTAGAACTTGTTTGATTTTCTTGTTATACATATTACTTGTGTCCAGAACATAAGTCTTAAATGTAGTTTGCTATTTATTGCAGAGAAAGTTCTCAAAATCCAGAAATGAGTACAGATATCCCTTGTCGCTCAAAAGGTGAAATATGATTTTGCGCCGTGCAGGCAAATTTGCAACGTTTCCTAATCGTTATTACTATAAATGTCCAAACAATTACCAACACGTAAAGAACTTCATTTGGGCTGACGAGTTTCAAAATGCAACTCCAAAATACTCCTCATCTTCTACTTGTCCTTCTCCATCAAATTACTCGGTGAAAAGAAATGCCGATCATGAGAATTCGGAATTCTCACGTCGATCCACTTCAGCGGGTGAAAATCATATTTTCCTGGCATCTCATGGAGGATTCGTGTTTGGATTCTCATTAGGAATTATGATATGTTTGTTGGGTCTTGCTCTTGTATCGATAGGCATTTTGATTGGACTACATATGTAATTTATTAAACTAGTATCGATGGTACTTTTTAAATTGTTGTAAGGATGATATTCGGTTTAAACTTTGTAAGGATGATTTAAGTTGTGTAGGATGGTCTAAACTTTATTAAACTATTATCGATGGTACTTTTTTAATTGTTGTAAGGATGATATTCGGTTTAAACTTTATAAGGATGATTTAAGTTGTGTAGGATGGTCCAAACTTTATTAAACTAGTATCGATGGTACTTTTTTAATTGTTGTAAGAATGATATTCGGTTTAAAACTTTGTAAGGATGATTTAAGTTGTGTAGGATGGTTTAAACTTTATTAAACTTTGTTAGGGTTGATAATACCAACATTATTAAGAACATACAATCATCATACAACAGTGAAAAGCAAAATGAGAGTCTGCATAAATCAACAAATGATAGGACCAATGTACGTGGTTCGATCACCAAAGTATGTCTAAAACAGGAATATAGATAGATGAAACTGCGTGCTTAACCAAGATTCAAACTTGATCACTTAATTTCATGATTACAAACTCAACACGATCCGCCTCGGGCAAAGAAAAGAACACATCTATGTCCTCCACACTACGTGCAATCAGGGTAGTGGCACGTAACATCTCTTGTTTTGTGATCATGGTCATCGCCGAGACAGATTTGTAGATTTCACATCTCGAAGAAGCGATGTCTTGCTCAAATCCAATCCTTTGGGTGATATCGCCCAACCTAGCAGTGGCAGTGTCACAAAAACTTTGCATAACAGAAATGAAAGGATCGGGAGTAGTGCGTCTCCTCCTTTTTCTTGCACCCATCTCGCTGCTTTCACCTTGAGTATTTGCGGTTGCAGTCTGGCTTTCGTCTTCTATCTCTTCGTTCACCCTCGCAGACACATCATCCGCATCAACATCCAGATTATAATCAGTTGGGGGAGTGGATGCATTCAAAAAGTCAGATGCACCCTCACCAGTGGCCCTTGAGATCCCGAATATCTCACACCAGTCGTCGTACAAGGGACACGACTTGAACTTCAAAAGTCTAGCATTACGGTCCTTCTACAAACATCACAAAAAAATCCATCAAAAATCATAGTTAACTTAAATTCCAGCAAATGCACGATGTGATATAACAATAACCAAAATGGACATTGTACCTTAATCATTTCAACCCACTGCTCCTCAGTTGCTTCAATCATGTTGGTGGTTGAATCCATACCAACTCCAGTCCTTGAAAGCATGATTGAAGCTGGTATGGTAATTCTTTTTCCACACAGTAATGCGTGATGTGATATGGGGCTCTGGCTTGATATTGGTATTTGGAAAAACTGCTCTTATGCTGTTGGCTAAAACTTGAAGATATCCAGTCCGAAATCCATTCTCCGATTTCCATCCCTCCCTCACAATCTTCTTCATTGCTTCAGCTAGGACCTTTTCCTCCCGGGCACTCCACCGCCTACGACCCTTATCAACCCTTGAACGGATGCCCCCCACCAGCTGCAGCCATACCTTCCATTTAATCTACAAATTGGACCATATTCAATACATAAGTACAACAAAAGTCAATAACCACAGTAATTAAAAAGAGAGTAAACACAGTAATTAAAAAGTGAATACATAAGTTGCAATATGCAAAGTAAGAACATCGACACGTACAACAAAAGTCAATAAACACAGTAATTAAAAAAAGTCACTCCAAAATTGTCAACACAAATAGAACATCCTAACATCTGTATTCATACAACAAATCACACAGGCCCCCTCCAATTATTAAACATCTGATGTGCTAGATTGTCCCTCCAATCTGTCCAGGCTTGTGAGGAATTAATTGATTCTATGAACGGTCCTTCTTCATCATCCTCATTGTTCAGGTCCACCTCATTATCGTCATACAACGGATCATTTGACATTTCATTACGGATGAAATTATGGAGAAGGGCACAAGCGAGTATCATCTTGTTCTGCACTTTGATGGGATAAAAGGACGGGCTTCTCAACACAGCCCATCGTTTCTTCAGTAAACCGAAAGTGCGCTCTATTACATTACGGGCTTTGGCGTGGTTCAGGTTATAGTACTCCTTGTAGTTCTGTGGAGTCGATGGTCTGTTGCCCCACTCATTCAAATGGTATCTCACCATTTTGTACGGGGTCAAGAATCCTTCTCCATTTGTATAACCATTGTCACACAGATAGAACTTACCTATTATACACAAACATATGAAAAACGGTTATTATGATCATCTGTTTACGACTCGATATAAAAGGTGGAGACACTTAATGTAGATGTTATCTTACCTTGAGGGACCTTAAAACCATTTGTCCTAGTGACTGCATCTCTAAGGACACATGCATCGGCAACAGAACCTTCCCATCCAGTTAGCATGTAGATGAACCGCATATTCCTATCACAAACTGCAAGAACATTCACAGCTAGGCCACCCTTTCTGGTCCGGTACCTCGGTTTATCAGTCTCCGGAACTGTAACATCGATGTAGGTGCCATCCAATGCCCCCAAGCAACCCTAGGAATTATGACATACATACCAAAATAAAGTGGAAATTGAGTTAGAAACTTTAAAGAAGATATAACATTTCAGAGAACATCAAATAATGGCAATAATACCTTGAAATGTCTCCATTGAGGGTGAGTACAGTCTTCTTCAACCGGTGTAGGAGTAGCAAGTAGGATTCCATGAAGTCGTAGTATAGCATTCAACACTTTGTGAAAGTGCTTACTTATTGTTTGACCACTACGCTTAAAATCAAATCTCACACACCTTACCTTTGAGTGATGGGATAACACACACAGTAAGCTACTTGTTCTGGTACCAACACGTATTTACTATCAACTAGACCCCCCTCAGAAGACAGCACAATCGATTAAAGGTTGCACGATTCATCCTTAATTTATCAAAACAATCAGTGTCACTTAAGCCAACTAGGTCATTCATGTGGGCAATTTGTTTTGGGATGTTATCAGCCATCCTATATCTAATCAAACGCCTTAAATTAGTACCTCCTAGATCTCTATACCGTGAGTACATCATTGCCATCATAAATAGAATCTGGAAAACAATTTCTTCCAACACAAGGACAGTCTCAACCCTTCTTCTGCATAGACGTGCCATGGATACTGCACCAAATTTAATTCGCACCAGATTACAAATAATACAATGAACCGGTGAATCAAGAATAATACCTGAAAAGAAGAGAGCGCTGCACCTTCGTCGCTCCAGAGAAGAGAAGAGAAGTTGTTACAATCCGCTGCTTGGGAAAGAAGAGAGCGTTGCACCTTCGTTTTTTCGGACCAGAGAAGAGGAGAAGTTTTTCGCACCTGAGAAGAGAGAGCGGCGCAAAAAGATGTGCGTAATGTCTAGGGTTTTCAATTTTGGAACGAGTTACATGAGGGATATTTTAGTCATTTGTTGTCCAAATTAAAACACCTTAATCGCACAGATAAGTTATCCGAGGGGGGGGGGGGGGGGCAGCCGATTAATATTACGGAAGCCTGGAAAATGAAGAGCGGGCCACTAATAATTCTCAGGCCCATTACGAACCAACCAAACACCTTAATCTGATTGATAATCCTAGATATCAGCCCTAATAAAGTGGATTTTGTCCAAGCAAACGGACCCTTAATGTAAAAAGGTTGTGTCTTGACCTTATTGCTGGGTTTCTGAAGCCAAGTTCGAAGACAATGGGATCGTACAGAAGCTTTGTTGTTTGGAAATACCCGCCCGAGTCTTGGTATAAGTTGAACACGGATGCTAGTGTTCTAACACAGTCGGGGTATGTTGCTATTGGTAGACTGGTGCGAGATGATAGGGGTGCCTAGGTTATTGGCTTTGCCCGTCGACTTCATGGGGTCAACATTAATGTGGCCGAGCTGATTGCCATCCAAGAGGGTTTGAAAGTTGCATGAGATAGACGATGTTGTAAGATTATTGTTGAGACAGATTCATAGGTTAACTTCAAGCTCCTCAATTCGCGAGACACTTTAGATCACCCCCTCCATTGTATTCTGGAATATTGTCGACGATATGAACACTTGCCATGGGAATTTTAGCTGGTACATACGAGGAGAGATGGTAATCGATGTGCGGATGTTTTGGCGAAGATGGGTCATCAGCTTGAGACCCCTGTTTAGCTCCTCTTCTGGCTGAAAAATGATCTATATACTGGCTCGATTGATGTTGTGTAATTTTGATTACTTTCCAAGGGAGCAAAAAAAAGTTTGTTGAATACTTTTTATACAGAATATTAGTCGTCGTGTTATGCTTATCACCGTCCTTTTCGCATATTAAAACTTTTAAGCCATTCTTGATGGTTACCCTGGACATATAACTGAATATGGGTGAAGATAGGTTGGGGAAGGTAGAGACCTACGTAGGGAAGAGACTGCCACTAACTCTTTTTTATAGTCATGGCAAAGCAAACAGCTAATGATAACTATCTTCTTAGAAAGCTGGTGGGGGACTTTGTGAAATCTTTCGGGCTCATAATCACATATGTAATCAACACATTTCAGTCTCTATCTTTGACAATAATTAGTGATATATCGATTATTTGCTCCCAGAGTCCAGTAACAACAATCCTCATTCCATTATGCATAGCTCGCGCCTGATCAATATTTATGAGCAACCTAATCAAGCAATTGTTAGGAATATGCTTTCGAATACCACTCAGAGGATGAGAGGGCATTGTATGGTAATTATGAATATTTATTAAATAAGGCATTTATTATTACTATATTATTGTATATCACTGGCATTGTGATTTGGTATATAGAATAATAGTCACTGCATTCGAGAGCAAACATTCCACTCCTTATGGAGATAAGGAAATAGGCACTGGAAGTGTTTAAAGCTCGAATGCTCAATTAGTTCACAAGTCGATAAAACTTAACTGGGAAGTAAGTTTTGACAAGGCTTGTATAATGTATACTCTGACATGTAGAGTGTCTGCCTTCACTAAGGATTAGTGGGAGCACACGTTATAGGTATGCTAATGGGATTAGTTTACTCGAACACGACTCACCCCGATTCAGTCACATGGATATCACTAAGGGATTGTCAATGACTGAATCGAAAGGTTGTGATAGGTATACGTGAGCCTTTGACTTGAAGTTTTAGTAGGAGATGTATTTGTGACATTAAGTTAGTCATTAGAGTAGTGCGATTCAATCACCGGCTGGTGGGGGTCAAC
Organism: Orobanche coerulescens; assembly: GCA_033398695.1. NCBI lineage: Eukaryota > Viridiplantae > Streptophyta > Magnoliopsida > Lamiales > Orobanchaceae > Orobanche > Orobanche coerulescens. Next base: position 22,302,263 of record CM065808.1, read on the forward strand.
CTCGAAATGCAACTTAGTGGGCAAGTAGCAGTCTCTAATGAATACCAAGATAGGATTTTTTTTCTCGTGTTAGTGAGCAGGTAAATGTCCTATGTGGTTAATAGAAAATGAGATCATAAGTCTTTGACCAAATCAGTTAGAGATAGTTGTATTTGATACACAAGAGCTCGACGATCTCAGTTTGCATTAACAAATGCATAGAGTCAAGTTACGATAGGGTTTGACTTTACCATGACCCTAATACTTGACCGGGACATATGATTGAAGGGTTTATACGTATACAGAATTCACGACATAATGGTTTTGGAATTATCCGATCATTCGTTCTGAGTTGGATTACGGCACAGAGCACTAGACTGGCTAAATATTACCCGTACTCCTTGGTTCCTCCAATTGCCAACTAAGATGGACCTATGGAGTCATGCACAAGGATATTTGATGGATAAAATATGTATTTATTATCTCTTCATGAATATTGGATATTAGATATTTAATTTGATTTATTTGATAAATCATGCGGTCTAGTGAAGTGAAATTAAGTACCAGGTGGTTAATTTAATTCATAAATAATTATTTCTTGAAAATATATTACTATAATTTTGTATTTGATAAAATTAATTAATTGGGTTAATTAATTAAGTATAAATACATATGAGATAAAATGAAGTGTACTTAACGGACTAGACACGCAAACGTCCGGTACACGAACCGAGTGGCTCGGCTTATTTTCTCACCTAGACACCACGTGGCCGCACCCTCACCTTCTCCTTACCTTCGATGTTACTTCCTAACATGTGGGGTGTGCTTGATTATAGAATGACATGAGGACAAATGGATGAAATATCATATCTCAGCATTTGATCTCATTTTTATTTTATTAAATGAGAATGTCTTTCATTTGATGAAGACTAAGAAAACACACACACACACACAAGAGCTGCTGTTGGCCGTAGTGTGGGAGAAGAGGAAATTTTTTCTTGTTTTTATTTCATCTTAGAGATAAATAAAAAGGAAGAAGAGAAGAAAAATATTATATCAATTCCTAGTCGTGTTCTTCGAGAACGAATTGATATATAATTTTTCAGATTAATATCCAACGGGTGATAAAGTAGAGACACTCGGCATATTCAGTCTTTGATCATTCATCAAGCTAGAACGAATCGGATTCGTGTTCGTGTTGGTGATCGAAAACGATCAAAGCTTGACTCGGGAAGTTTTCGTTCAAGAAGATATTATCAAAGGTCTACGATGGTATGACTTTCTAATTTTATCTTCGTCATTTTATATTCGTTTATACGATGCTTGATCGAACTATTTTTGGGGTTTGGTTTTATCCGGTTAGATCGGTTTATTTTCTACTGCGTATCACCGAATCCCAACAGCAACCAACCCTCTTCTTGATCTCGTTGTTTGGCAACCCAGAACATTTATCGTGTTAAGGAACTTAGGACAAAATACATCTTCCTCATCTACCATATCCTCCTCCGTTTTGCAAAGGTTGTATCCTATTGATATTAGTATTTTCCACAATGATAGACAAATGATCAACAATGTCTCATATAATAATATCATCCCTTAAGCTAATGCGAATATACTCGTCGATTTCCTCGCTAGCAACTCCATCTCCTACTTGCAATATTCACTCACCAAACTCTCTAATCTTAGTTGCATTGGATGGAAAAACACCAATCTGAAAAACTAGACACGTTATATAATATCATATTCATATAGTTAGATAACCACTCGACAATAAGAATAAAAGTATAACGTATAAGCATATCAAGAACTTGACGTATGTTCCTCATTAATTTAAGGACACGACAATCATCCCACAACTTAAGCACTTATGATAGCATGCACAATATTATGTTGCCCTCTTTAAAAACCACTGGCATGATCTGCCGGAAATCACCTCCAAGAACTACAACAAAATCCCAAAATGGCATAGGCGACAGTTCCCAACAGGTGTTCTCATTACATCTCTCAAACTCCTATCAAGAGCTTTGAAGCAGTGTTTGTGTGCCATCAGCACCTCGTCCCAAATAATAAATTTTGTTTTTTAAGAATGTTCATCAATCCGGTGTCAGGCTTAATATTGGTATATAAAGATCTCTCATCAATCGGTAATGGTATATCGGATCTGGAATTTATGGTTCTATCTAGGGGTGGGCACGGTATGGTCCGGTCCGGGATTTGGCTAGTCCCAATCCCGGTCCCCGTTAGATGGAACGGTTCGGAATCGGTCCGGTTTAGCACAAAATCCCGATTATGCATGCAATTATTTGGGATCGGGACAAATCGGCCCGGTATAATACCATTTCGGGACACAGAAATATAAAATTTAAAACTGCCATAAAAATAAAAATCTAAATAAAATAGTTATAAAAATACATTCCAACAACTAGGGATATAGTACAAATAATAGAAAAAAAGTCTAAATTCTAAAATATAATATTACAAACATTGTTAAAATACACCAGTCCAGATAATACAGATTCCAGATTAAGCCAGAATAACATAAAAATTTCGGAGGAGAAAAGGTAAAAACTAAAAACTGGAGAGAAGATCGAGCGAGAAGATCTACAAGATCGAACTCGGATCGCGGAGGCCGAAGAATCAAGAATCTGGTTTTTCTTTTTTCACTCGCTCTCTCTCTCTCTCAAACTCTCTGCGGAGATTTTTTATTTTTCATAATGCGTAAAATGAAGATGAGATAAAGGCGGCGGACAAAGCAATGTTTGTTGGCAAACCCTAGTTATTATGTATTATTAATAGTATTACATTTACTATTAGGATAGGAACTACAAGCTTTATTGCGATGTAGTCTACACTAAGTTCCAAAAACAAAATTGTCTTTTCTTTTAACAAAACAGATGTAGTACAATAGTAACTGCTCAAAAGTCCAAAGTCTAAAAGAAATACTGACTATACATATACATATGTTATTTTATTATGTTTATCATGTGTACATCAACCGGACAATCGGTTCGCTTCGGCACATAATTTTAGGGAACCGGGTATGGTATTATTTGAACCGGATTGGGACCAGGACCGGGCCAAAATTTTATAGATCCGATTAGATCCATTATTTTTTGGAATGGAACCTGTTGGGATAAACAATACTGTACCTTGTTTTGATAATTGCCAACATACAGTAATAGCCAACAAACAGCAAGTCTAGCCATCTTACAGAAAGCTGTCTCAAGAAACCAAAAGAACTCGGAATAACGCTAAGTATGGAAACTGCCTAGAAACTCTATACAGCATCCTTCCATACAGAATGGGAGATAGCCTACAGCGTTGAAGTCTACAGCTACATCAATAAAATCGTATTATGTTGGATACAACATACAGGCTGAAAGTGTTAGGAAATAAACACTCATCCAACAGGACTGAAGCCCGTTGTGAAGAAATCTACTTTATTCACTAAAGTCAGAACGCCATTAGAAAGAAATATTTAAATATTGACTGGATAAAATATTTAAATACCAGCCGACAAGGATCTTCAGACAAGGAGCAAAATCTGGATCGTGTATCTTGAAAGTCAATCAACCAATCAGAATGGATCTCAACTCACCAACCCAGCCAACATATCTATAACGGATCTATTCTAAAGTTATAAATAGTACATGGGAGAGGACATTGCAGACACACAATAAATCGAACAAAAACGAACGAGATTGAGATACTGAACTTCATACGTGATCAAGCACATAAAGATTTATCTCAAGCTTACAAGAGGAAACACATTTCTTCGAGCATACTGCAATACTTGAGAGAAGAAATATACAAGTGCTCAACCTGAACAACACATAATCAACCTAAGCTCATCAAGCATTCAAGCTATTGTTCAAACCTGTGATTTTACCTTTGAAGAACATCATCAGCCCTGTGTGGACTGAAGAAGCCTTGCTCATTCCGAACTGTGTGAAGAATCAGCATTGTAGATGAAGCTTCCAACTGTGTGTGAAGAAGCAAGTGATAATGTGTTTCACATCTCTCAGTTGCAGAAATATGTTGCCGACCCGAGTCACATACTTCAGTTCGATGAAATCGAGATCGCGGATGATCATACATACGAGGAGAATCCTGTACGAGTCTTAGAGCGGCGAATCAAACAGTTGAGGAACAAGACAATTCCTTTGGTTAAGATCCAGTGGTCTAGACACGGAGTCGAAGAGGCTACTTGGGAAACCGAAGATAGTATGCGGGAGTGTTATCCCGAAATTTTTGACCCTTAGTTTCGAGGACGAAACTCTTTTAAGGGGGGGTGTATGTAATACCCGGTTGTAAATTCATTAATTGTCATTCAGTATATTGTAACTCAGTAATAGTCATTCATCAATCATATTCGTATTCACCGTTCGGAGTAATTTGTATTGTGTATCAGTTATTATTCGTCATTCAACCTGGTTGGAGAATCGGGCCGAGAATATCATCTTTGTCATCTTTGTAGTGGCCTGTGTGTGAGGAGTAGCGCACGCTATGTACTCTTTTTAGCGCGTGCTAATTGAGTACGGGTAGCGCACGCTACTTCTCAGCATTAGTGCACGCTAGTGTGGTTCAGGCAGATAGTCCAGAAGGCACTGGACTGGATTGGTGAGATTCATAGCGTAAGCTACGATTGGAGTATAACATACGCTAATGGTGTTTGTAGCACACGCTATCGGAATCCATCAGCGCGTGCTATCATATTGGAACAGGCACTCCAGTGGGTACTGGACTGAGATGGGAGATAATTAACGCACGCTAGGTGTGGTTGTAGCTGTTAGGCGTATTTTTATACGCTTATTTATCATTATTTTGTAGTATTTGGAGAGTGAAATTGTCTAAATGAGCCTTTAATGCCTTAATTTTGTATGATTGACAGGAAATTGAAGTCCGGAAGCTAAAACGAGGCAAAACGGGCGAAAACGTCAAATTGACTCGAGCCGCAGACAAGGAAGCGTGGCCGCGGCACAAGAAGACACCCACCAAAGGCGAGTAATCAGATTTCCAGGCCGCGGCACACCCTGTGAGCCGCGACACGTAAGAAATTGAGGACGCCTGCATCCACTGAAAGCTCTGTGCCGCGCACAGTTTAGTGCGCCGCGGCACACTTGGCGGTTTTTGGTTGTCCGCGCGATTAAGGCCGCTTTGCGGGCCGACCTACGGATACGGACGCGATTTGGAGGATATGCTGAGCTATAAATAGGGTTTAAGACCCTAATTAATTATCTTTGGATCTTTTATCTTTTGGAGCTTAAGCTTGGAGACGGCGGAAGAAGAGGAAGCGTAAGACTTCAAGGGCAGAGGCGGAAGTCAAGAACGGAGGAATCCGAGCTTCATCTGCGTTTGATTTTTATGCTTTCATTTATTTATTCTGTAATTTCAATTATTAGTATGTCAGGCTAAAGCCCTAATCTAGGGTTTTGATGAAACCTATGTTTTGACGAATTTCTTGAGATTATCCAATTAATTACCTTTTTATTGAGTTGTCCCAATTGTGTTTAATGCTTGCAATTATATGGTCAATAGTTGTATTGATTTAATCATTCACTTCGAATCGGGAGAGGAGATTTGGTGAGGAACTATTGGTGAGGACCGTTTTATTCTGTGAGATAGGAATATACTCATAGGAACTACGTGGCCTTTGGGAGATTTTATGCTTTTCGCCTATTGACGAATTAATTCACCTCGGGATAGAGTGCGTTATTCGCCTTTAGATAAATCTATTGACCTCGGGAGAGGCGGTAGAATATATTAGCAATCTCCGCCTTCAATAAATTGGGAAAATTATTTATTACGGATAATCGAGGGTAAATTCGGATAAACTGAGGTGGATTCAGAATCCTAGACTTATTCATCATTTGATTTCTTTTATTCAAGCTATCGTTTTCTACTGTTTAGTCGCTTAGTAATTCTTTTAGTTATTAATTGCGAAAACCCAAATTCGATTGTTCAAATAAAATTGGAATACACAAAAATCGGTAGTTAGAGATTCAGTCCTCGTGGGAACGATACTCTACTTATCACTTTATTACTTGTAAACGATGACGTGCACTTGCGTGTAAGAAAAATCGCAACAAGTTTTTGGCGCCGTTGCCGGGGACTGAAATTTTCTAATATCGATTTAAGTATTTCTAGTCTTAATTTGAACGTTTTATTTTTATTTTTGTGTATTTAATTTCGTTTATTTGTTTTTTTCTTTCAGGACCTTTCGTGTAGTGCATGAGAAAACTCGGTAACGAAGGCCTACTACCTTTGGATACCGAGCTCGAGCGCACTCTAAGAAGGAACAAGAAGGAGAAAAGAGAGTTGCGGCATTTACGGTCAACATGGCCGAGACTATCGAAGTCCAAGGAGGAGATAACCATGTGCGGCAAGTTCAACCGGAACTAGCTCTTCGAGATTATGCCATACCGCAGATCAATGCTAATTTTTCGGGAATCCGGCGTCCCACTATCCAAGCCAATAATTTTGAGATCAAGCCTGCTACTATTCAGATGGTGCAGGCGAGCCAATTCTGCGGACTGCCGAATGACGACCCGAATGCCCATATTGCTTCTTTCCTTGAGATATGCGACACGTTCAAGACCAATGGTGTCACCGACGATGCCATCCGATTGAGGCTTTTCCCTTTCTCTTTGAGGGATAAAGCGAAATTTTGGTTAAATTCCTTACCGCCGGGGTCGATTACAACATGGGAGGGGTTAGCGCAAGCCTTCCTTGCCAAATTCTTCCCACCTGCTAAGACGGCGAGGTTGAGAAACGAAATAACCACCTTTGGTCAGTACGACATGGAATCGCTCCACGAGGCGTGGGAGCGATATAAAGATTTGTTACGAAGATGCCCTCATCACGGCCTTCCTGATTGGCTTCAGATTCAGACGTTCTATCTTGGTTTGAGTGCTTCTACACGCACTCTCGTGGACGCGGCCGCTGGAGGGGCCTTGATGGGAAAGTCTATGGCCGAGGCACACTCGCTTTTGGAAGATATGGCCGCAAATGCATACCAATGGCCATCGGAAAGATTGACACCGAAGAGAGTTATGGAAGTTTCAAGTAATGACCCGATTTCCACTTTGTCAGCTCAAGTCGCCGCTTTGACCCAACAGCTCCAAGCATTTTCGCACGCACCAGCCCCCGTTACCATAGAGACATGCAATTGGTGTAACGGATCACACCCGAGCGTGGAATGTCAAGTTGGAAACCCGTTCGAGCAACATCAGATGGAGCAAGCTCAATTTGTGGCCAATGGAAATCGACAAAACAGTTATTACCCCAGCACTTATAATCAAGGGTGGCGAAATCAACAAAGTTTTCCATGGAGAAATGGGCAAGCTTGGAAACCTCCACAACCTCACTTCGCGCAGCCCCCACAGCAGCCCCCTCAATCACCAAAGGTATCTTTGGAAGATGCTCTTACTCAATTGGCGGCTAACACAAGCCAATTCATGACCCGCACCGAGACGACCCTCCAAAATCATTCTACCTCCATCCGAAATCTAGAAACACAAATGGGGCAGATTGCTAATTTATTGTCTTCTCGGTCTCAAGGTGCATCACCCAGCGCAGCCGAAGTGAAATCCAAGGAAAATGTACAAGCGATCGAATTACGAAGCGGAAAAGAGTTGAAAGGGCAGCCTATTATTGACAAAGAGCACCGATCGAAAGCGAACGAGAAGGAAAAGGAAGAGGCGCCCAAGCCAAAGGAAGTATCGACCACTCAGCCCACTCCTCAAATTCCATTCCCACAGCGTTTCCAAAAGCAAAAACTGGACAAGCAGTTTTCAAAATTCCTCGACGTCTTCAAGAAATTGCACATAAACATTCCATTTGCCGATGCATTGAGTTATGTGAAATTCATGAAAGAAGTCTTGTCCAACAAAAGAAAGCTCGAGGAATATGAAACGGTCGCTTTAACGGAGGAGTGCAGCGCTATTTTACAAAAGAAGCTCCCACCTAAATTGAGAGATCCGGGAAGTTTCACCATCCCTTGCATCATCGGAAATTCGTCTTTTGAAAGAGCCCTATGCGATCTCGGGGCCAGTATAAATCTTATTCCCCTTTCTATTTTTTAAAAGCTGGATATTGGGGAAGCCAAGCCGACGACAGTCTCTTTACAATTGGCCGATAGATCCATCAAATATCCGAGGGGTGTGATAGAGGCCGTTTTAGTCAAAGTTGATAAGTTCATCTTTCCGGCCGATTTCATCGTACTTGACATGGAAGAAGACCAAGATATCCCAATTATCTTGGGAAGACCATTTTTGGCGACCGGCCGAACATTGATTGATGTGGAAAAGGGGAAGCTGACTTTGCGTGTTCAAGAGGAGTATCTTTCGATCCGTAAAATATCTAAGTGGCGCTGAAAATTGTTTCCAAATTGACGTCATTGACTCGTGCGTGAGTAGAACTTTTCGAGAAAATTATCCAACCGATCCATTGGAATCTGTTTTGATTGGGGCTGTTTCCGAACCAAATGGAGAGCATGCAGCCTACGTACGACACATGGATGCTTCCCCGCCAATTTTTATTCGTAAACCGTTCGAGGAGCTCGGAAGTTCACTAACTCGACAAACCTCATCGATTGAAAAACCTCCAAAGTTGGAACTCAAAAAGCTGCCACCTCATTTGAAATATGCATTCCTAGGGCCCGACAACTCCCTTCCAGTTATTCTTTCGGCCACTTTAGCGGGAGATCAAGAGGTGAAATTATTAAGAGTTTTGAGGGAGTACAAATCTGCTCTTGGGTGGTCTATTGCGGATATTAAGGGGATCAGCCCGTCAATTTGCATGCACAAGATTTTGATGGAGGAAGACTACAAACCATCCGTGGAGCATCAACGCCGGCTGAATCCCAACATGAAGGAGGTGGTAAAAGTAGAGGTTTTAAAACTCCTCGACGCAGGTATGATCTTTCCAATTTCTGATAGAAAGTGGGTAAGCCCGGTCCAAGTTGTGTCGAAAAAGGGTGGGATAACAGTTGTTCAAAACGATAATAATTAATTAATTCCCACTAGGATTGTTACGGGGTGGCGTATGTGCATAGATTATAGGAAATTAAATAAGGCCACTAGAAAAGATCATTTCCCCTTGCCTTTTATTGATTAGATGTTAGATAGATTAGCCGGACACGATTTCTATTGCTTTCTCGATGGTTATTCGGGGTATAATCAGATTTACATAGCCCCCGAAGACCAAGAGAAAACGACGTTTACATGTCCTTACGGCATTTTCGCTTATAGGCGCATGCCTTTTGGATTGTGTAATGCGCCGGCTACTTTTCAACGGTGTATGATGGCTATTTTTTCTGACATGGTAGAGCAGTGTATTGAGATTTTTATGGATGATTTTTCTGTTTTTGGAGATTCGTTTGACATTTGTTTGAAAAACTTGCAGAAAGTCTTGAGAAGATGCAAAGAGACCAATTTAGTCTTGAATTGGGAGAAGTGTCATTTTATGGTGCAGGAGGGCATTGTGCTTGGCCATCGAATATCCTCACATGGAATTGAAGTCGACCGAGCGAAAATTGAGACAATTGAGAAGATGCCTCCACCCACTTCGGTCAAGGGGATTAGAAGTTTTTTGGGACATGCCGGTTTCTATCGCCGATTTATTAAGGATTTTTCAAAGATCACGAAGCCGCTGTGCAATTTACTCATGAAAGATGTCCCATTTACTTTTGACGAGTCTTGTAAAGAAAGTTTCGAGTTGCTGAAGAAAGCTCTAAGCACGGCACCGATGATAGTCGCTCCAGATTGGGACCTTCCGTTCGAATTAACGTGTGATGCTAGCGACTTTGCCATTGGGGCTGTTTTGGGGCAGAGACTAGGGAAGGTGTTCCATGTCATATACTATGCGAGCCGAACACTCGATGATGCCCAAAGAAATTATGCCACAACGGAGAAGGAATTGTTGGCGGTGATCTTTGCATTTGATAAATTTCGGGCTTATCTACTAGGAACGAAAGTGATAGTGTGGACCGATCATTCGGCAATAAAATACCTTTTGGAGAAGAAGGATGCCAAACCAAGGTTGATTCGGTGGGTGCTACTCCTTCAAGAATTCAACTTGGAGATTCGGGACAAGAAAGGGACAGAAAACGTTATAGCCGATCACCTTTCACGATTAGAGAGTCCCCTCGAGAAGGAAGAAAGTCAGCCACAAATTATAGAAACCTTCCCCGACGAGCAGCTCTACAAGTTGGATTCAACACATGCGCCTTGGTATGCTGATCTAGTGAACTACTTGGCAAGTAAAACAATTCCGAACGACCTCTCACGTCATCAAAAGAAGAAGCTAATCTCGGATGCTAAGTACTATTTGTGGGACGATCCTTTTCTCTTCAAGCGATGCCCCGATTAAATTATCCGTAGATGCATTCCGGATGAGGAAATCCACAGTGTGCTGAACCATTGCCATGCATCACCCTACGGTGGACATTTTAGTGGAAATAGAACAACAGCGAAAGTCTTACAATCGGGATTTTATTGGCCGTCCTTATTCAAAGATGCTCACTCCTTTGTGTCTGCGTGTGATCGGTGTCAACGGACGGGAAACATCTCAAGACGACACGAAATGCCGCTGAACACCATACTTGAAGTCAAATTGTTTGATGTATGGGGGATCGACTTCGTGGGTCCATTTCCCCCATCAAACAAGAATCTCTATATTTTGGTGGCCGTAGATTATGTCTCAAAATGGGTTGAAGCGGTGGCACTACCTACGAATGGGTCCAATGTCGTAATCAAGTTTATTAAACAACATATCTTCACACGCTTTGGGACTCCACGTGCTATTATAAGTGATGGTGGGTCACACTTCAACAACAAATTTCTTGATGCGGTTTTGAGAAAATACGGAGTCACTCATCGTGTTGCTACAGCATACCATCCGCAGACGAGCGGTCAAGTCGAGATATCAAATCGAGAGCTGAACTGGATTCTAGAAAAGACGGTCAGCTCGTCTCGAAAAGATTGGTCATTTAAACTCGATGATGCACTTTGGGCGTACCGGACTGCGTATAAAACACCTATCGGAATGTCGCCCTACAGATTGGTCTATGGGAAAGGTTGCCATCTACCCGTAGAGATGGAACACCGTGCTTACTGGGCGATAAAGAAACTAAACTTTGATCTAAAATCCGCTGGTGAAAAGCGTTGTTTGCAGCTGAACGAGTTGGAAGAAATTCGCCACAACTCATACGAAAATGCAAAACTTTATAAGGAGCGGACAAAGATTTGGCATGATAAGCACATCACGCAGAGAGAATTTGTCCCGGGTCAAGAGGTGTTGCTATTTAACTCTCGCCTAAAGTTATTTCCCGGGAAATTGCGTTCACGATGGTCGGGACCGTTCACCGTAGTTCAAGTGTTTCCACATGGTGCAGTAGAAGTCCAAAAAGATGCCCGGAAATTCAAAGTTAATGGACAACGGTTGAAGTCATACTTAGGAAATCCAATAGACACGCAGAAAACGAGCGTCACCTTATCCACCGCCGGATGAATGCGAGAAAAGTCCGGCTGAAGACTATAAACTTAGCGCTCCTCGGGAGGCAACCCGAATATTAGTTGTAGATTCTTTATTGTTTTCTTGCATTTTTAGAGTTTTTCTTCGTCGTCATTCTTCTTTGATCCGTCCTTCCCTCTCGTCTTGATGTTTTTCGTGTAAAAATTCTGTGCAGGAATCAGCAAAGGGGAGGAATTCAATGATGGGCCGCGACACAACAGAAGTGAGCCGCGGCACACACCAGCTGATGAAAAATGGCCGATCAAACTGTACCATGTGCCGCGGCACGATCTTACTGAGCCGCGGCACACCAGGTCACTGAGCCGCGGCACACTAAATCTGAGCCGCGGCACACCAAATGGCCAAGAAACGCCCAGGAGGCTGTACTTTGTGCCGCGGCACGCGTAAAATGAGCCGCGGCACACTAACTTACTGAGCCGCGGCACACGAAAACTGAGCCGCGGCACCCGGCGGTATTACAAAATGTCCCAGGCCTGCTGTACTTTGGGCCGCAGCTCACTTATATTGTGCCGCGGCCCCCGTCGCAAAATAAGAGCAACCAGGTTGGGCTCATTCAAACGATCGGCCTGCACAAGGTATCTTCTTCCCTTCCCTCCTTCCTTCACACAATGAGGTCAGTTGATACCATTCTATTAGTCTCCTTTTCAAATTCTCCAGGTAATTTTTGATTTCTAAATCATAAGTGATTCTTGATGTGAAAAGATTTGAAGTTATATATTGCTAGTTGTTCTTCACTGTTGTTTCTAAAATGGAGTTGGAATATGGGGAATTTGATATTGTGATGGAATTGATATTTATGAACGAATTGTTGATGATAGTTGTCGTGATTCAGGGTTATTATCTGTGTTATTATTTTTGGGATTTGGAATTAACCATCAAAATTCTTGTTCTTCATTTTAACTTGTGCACACAAGGTATTTGATAAATTGCAGCAATGGAAAATTGGTAAGCTAGGCATTTTCAAAATTATATGCAATGAATCATGTTATCGAATTACATTATCCCCAACCCTTACATCATGTTAAACTTGAGAGCTTGTACTTAAACTTCCTTTTTGATGATGCAAGCTCATTTATTCACACTCCGCATGATGTAGTCAAGAAGCGTGCAAGCTCACCGGATGATGCCGGCACCAGCTCCTGAGCAGACTGGAGGGGAGTACTTGACCTTTTACTTTTATTGCATATCATTTTTGTCCATTGAGGTCAATGTACGTCCTAAGTTTGGGGGGGGATTTACTTTCAGTTGCTACATTCATTGCTGTACTTTATTTTGTTGCACTTTTCATTGCTTTCCGTTATTTTTTTTATATACGTTTGGATAGCCTTGCTTGTCTTAATTCTCCTTTATTCGTGAATTTTTCGTGCTTCTATTTGTGTGATACTGATGTTACGACACTGTTTTTCTCTCTGAAGAAACGGTCGAGTTTTAGTCGAGGTGTAGTCAGTTATTTTTGTTCTGCTTAGTATTCATTTAGGTCCAAAATTTTTCGCGATTGTAGAGGTCTTGGCAGATAAGAGACGATACATACTTGTTTTAAAATCACCGTCAATACGTTTGGTTACATTTTTCGGTTAGTTAGTCGTCCAGTTATATTAGTCGTGTTGGCACTTAGATTGAGTTTAGAGTCGGTCAGTTTTTCCCAAAAGTCGAGATAATGTTGTTCTATGAAGGGAAGTCTAGTAACCGGGGGCATTCGCGTGACCCGTTGTTTACTCTCGCGTGAAACGACGACCCTGATTAGACTAGTGATTTAGATATTTCACATGTGCCAATGATAGGGAGCCTAGTAACCGGGGGCATTCGCGTGACCCGCTGTTTACTCTCGCGTAAAACGGCGACCTTGATTCGAACATGCGGAAATTATATATTCGAGTTATTTCTCCGCTGTAGACGGGAACTTAGTAACTAGAAGCATCCATGTGCCCCATGAGTGTCTTTTATGTCAAACGGTTTTCCAATACATGATAATGGAAGTTCCACCCTAGGATTATCCCGAGGAAACATCCCGAGATCCTAACCTAGTGGTCAACTCGAATCAAATTCTTGAACATATATATAAGGGGATACTGTCCGAGGTTTATTTGTTATGAAACTCGTGAAAATTGTGCCACTAGACTGTGGAACGGGACGAACTAGCTTGTTTATTTTAGCCTTTCATATTGACGGTCGATTTGACTCACGTTTTGTTAATCTTTGAGCTGGATTTTCTCCATGAACGAGTGATTAGGACTGAACTTGATTACTTTGCGGAATCATTATTCTGAGTGCAGCTTGCTATTATGACACTTGTATTATTTAGAGAGAATTACAGGATAGTATTGATTAGGTTGAACACTATGAGTTGCACGATGATTCACGACATTCTTTTATTGAATTTAATTCTTTTTGCTTGAGGACAAGCAAAGGCTTAAGTTTGGGGGTATTTGTTAGGCGTATTTTTATACGCTTATTTATCATTATTTTGTAGTATTTTGGAGAGTGAAATTGTCTAAATGAGCCTTTAATGCCTTAATTTTGTATGATTGACAGAAATTGAAGTCCTAAGCTAAAACGAGGCAAAACGGCGAAACGGCAAATGGACTCGAGCCGCGGCACAAGGAAGCGGGCCGCGGCACAGAAGACACCCACCAAAGGCGAGTAAATCAGACTCAGTGCGCGGCACAACCCAGTGAGCCGCGGCACGTAAGAAATTGAAGACGCCCGTGCATCCGGTGAAAGCTCTGTGCGGCAAAGACAGTTTAGTGCGCGCGGCACACTTGGCGGTTTTTGGTTGTCCGCGCAATTAAGGCCGTTTGAAGCCGATTTCGACCTACGGATACGGACGCGATTTGGAGGATATGCTGAGCTATAAATAGGGTTTAAGACCCTAATTAATTATCTTTGGATCTTTTATCTTTTGGAGCTTAAGCTTGGAGACGGCGAAGAAGAGGAGAGCGAAGACTTCAAGGGCGGAGGCGGAAGTCAAGAACGGAGGAATCCGAGCTTCATCTGCGTTTGATTTTTATGCTTTCATTTATTTATTCTGTAATTTCAATTATTAGTATGTCAAAGCTAAAGCCCTAATCTAGGGTTTTGATGAAACCTATGTTTTGTGAATTTCTTGAGATTATCCAATTAATTACCTTTTTATTGAGTTGTCCCAATTGTGTTTAATGCTTGCAATTATCCGATAGTTGTATTGATTTAATCATTCGCTTCGAATCGGGAGAGGAGATTTGGTGAGGAACTATTGGTGAGGACCGTTTTATTCTGTGAGATAGGAATATACTCATAGGAACTACGTGGCCTTTGGGAGATTTTATGCTTTTCGCCTATTGACGAATTAATTCACCTCGGGATAGAGTGCGTTATTCGCCTTTAGATAAATCTATTGACCTCGGGAGAGGCGGTAGAATATATTAGCAATCTCCGCCTTCAATAAATTGGGAAAATTATTTATTACGGATAATCGAGGGTAAATTCGGATAAACTGAGGTGGATTCAGAATCCTAGACTTATTCATCATTTGATTTCTTTTATTCAAGCTATCGTTTTCTACTGTTTAGTCGCTTAGTAATTCTTTTAGTTATTAATTGCGAAAACCCAAATTCGATTGTTCAAATAAAATTGGAATACACAAAAATCGGTAGTTAGAGATTCAGTCCTCGTGGGAACGATACTCTACTTATCACTTTATTACTTGTAAACGATGACGTGCACTTGCGTGTAAGAAAAATCGCAACAGTAGCGTACGCTAGTTGTATTGATAGCACACGCTAAGCCATCAGTGTAATGCACGCTAAGGCTCAATCAGACCAGAGGACAGTGGGTTCTGGACTCCAGTATTCTGGACACCAACCATCAGGTAGCGCGCGCTAACACAAGATTTAAGCACGCTAAGAAGGGAAGTTAGCGCACGCTACCAAGGTATGTAGCGCACGCTAACGATGCAGACAGCGGGTACTGGACTACCCAGTAAACCCGCTAGTGCATGCTAAGCACAGGAGCTAGCGCGCACTAAGCCGGGTTTATTATATATTGGACAGTTTAGCCCCATTTCGTCATTTCATCATCTCTCTTCCTCATCCCGGCGGTTTTGGGTGATTTTGAGCATTTTGTGTAGTGTTCTTCAGGCTGCATTCAACTATCATCATTTTCAAGCTTCTAGTTCGGATTATTCATCATCTTATCCTCTCCAACACACCAAATCAAGGTAAACATTTCTTGAATCTAGAATTTTGGGATTTGAGTGTTTTCCTTCCGATATCTTTGTGTTAGCTTGCTATTATGTTGGAATATGTTAGATATGGATTATCTACCTTGGATACATGTATTCCTACGGATTTATTGGTGTATATTTCGGATTTGATGAATATTTGGGGAAATATTCAAGAACCCTTGATGTTGATTTTGGTTTTTGGGTGTTTCCGATTGATGTTGTCGTAACCTTGAGTTGTGGTTTCCTATGGGATTATTGATGTCATTGAAGGTGTTTTGTTGGATTGTATTACTCATTTGGAGGTTGGTTTCGATATAATTGGGGTTGGTCGTAACCAATGGAAGTATGTTTGCAACATATTCGTTAGAATGTCCCTATGAGTTTGGTTATTGTTGTATCAACTTTTGAGTTGGTCTTGATTCATGCTTGAAACGTATATTAAGCGTTTGTTGGTAATTATGTTATTCAAGGTTGTTCGAGCGACCGATATTTCCTTTAGGACGTTGTTCGAAGGAGGACGTTTCATCACCGGTATTTGTGTAAGTTAATTCTTACTCAGTTAAAAGGATATTCATTCCTTTCGTTGTTGTTCATTCATATTCATAATTCATTCATGATATATTAATCATGTCGAGACTTGTAATTATCAAACTAATCATTCAATTCACAAGGAACGACGGTTCCAATCATTTCAGTGAGCTATCATTCATTTCATTATTATTTCATCTCGGTGAGTCATTCTTGACCTTTGACGGATTGTTATTCATTAATATTCTTCATGGTCACTTTTGTTCTTGTGACCTTCTGGGATCATATTGCGTGGTCGGGTGGTTATGTGTGGAATTTTTAGTCGGGCACACGATAGTCATGTGATACGGGTTCACCGACACAATGGACTGTGACGTGCCTCCGTGAGACTAATTAGGTACAAGTGCGGGTGTGTCTGGACACTCGTCTTGTGCACTTGCACGTCCCATTACGGGCGTACTATGATGCCCTTCTTCAGCTTGATTTCATGACTAATATATTTAATGATTGTGCTTGTTCAACTCTTGAGGATTATTGTTCTGTGTAACTGACCCCGTTGGGGGATATTGTTTTCAGGTCATGGCAAGGCAAAGGCACGGGAAGAGAACATTGACGGTGAGGAGTCCTAGTGATACTAGTAGGGGCCCCCAATCCATTTCAGTTATTCATGTTTCTTCATTTGTATATCCGCTGCAGTTCCGTTTGGATTTTTATTTCATTCAGTGTTGTATATTTTATCTTCACATGAAATATACATGTATTCAGTATTTTTCCTGGGTGTGTTGTACTTGAAACTCTTCATCGGAGTAATTGGTAATATAATGTGGTTCGGTACTATAATTATATTATTTATTTCATTAATGTTCATTCGCCTGGTGGGTCCTAGTTGGGGGTCCACGGCACTGTAATAGCCGCCTAGTTTGGGGTGTTACAGAGTTGGTATCAGAGCGTGGTTTTGAATACTACCTTCCGAGTCATGTCTCATTGAAATCATCATTCATCAGACTAGTATCATTAGACTTTCGCGTCACGTGTGACCTGTGCAAGAGCCAAGCCCCTCAGACCAAAAGAACAGTAAGATTTCTGACGCCATGGTATAATTTCTGGCATTAAGAATCACTCATTCATTATTCAACACTCAACAATCTTATCATCATTTTCATTTTTGATCATGTCGATCATGTTAACTCATTAATCATCCAGTCAATTTCATTGCTCAGTTGTTGATCTTGTGGATCGTATCATCAATCTTGTTAACTTGTTCAAGATAATCATTTCAAGAATTTCATCAGATAATCATGTCACCTCAATTGATCCTTTATGTAATCACTGTGTTGGAGCGCGTATGCTCATTATTATCATTTCAAAACGTAATCATAATGTGATATTCATGCGAGATCTATAATTATCATGTGACTTTCCTACTTCAGTATGGAAAGAGCTGTTAGAGGACGCAGGGGAAGAGGACGCGGTGCGGGTAGAAACCCGAGATCTCATGTGAATACATGCGCCAACGATAGGAATAATGCTAATTCATCGAGCAACGACGCTGCCACTCATTCACCTGGAAAGAATCATTCACTGTCAGGGAGTCGTACCCGGGACACAGCTCAAACATAAGATGTTCGGGTCGATCCACTCGCTTTTATGCAGGGTATGATGGCCCAAATAACTCAGATGGCATGTCTGATGGAGTCGATGCATAACTCAACCGCTCAGAATCAGCAGGCTCCTCCGCCGCCACCTTAGAGGCAAGAGAGGAGTGTGAGTAGTATTATTGGCGACATCTCTCGCCAGACACCACCTACTTTTGAGGGCTCGTCTGAGCCGGCAGATATTGTTCACTGACTTGATCATTTCGAGAAGTTGTTTGCTATACTGGAGTGTCCCTAAAGGCACAAAGTTTCAGTCGCGGCTTACTATCTGGGTAAGAGCATACGTGGGACCAGTTCAAGACCCTCATGATGGAAAGATATTATCCGGCCCCACTCGGGGAGGCTAAATTGTCGGAGTTACTCAGTCCGGATCCCTCAATGGAAGATGATGTTCTCGCCATTGCCGAGAAGTTTCAGGAGCTACTTCCATTCACCTCACCATTATCCACTCCGAGGTGGATAAGATCAAGTATTTCAGTAAGAGGTTGAAACCTCGTATGCGGATGCAACTGCTTAATCATCATTGCACCACCCTGGACGAATTCATCGAGAAAGCTCTTACTTATGAGCTTACTGTGAAGGAAATTGCTAAGCAATAAACTTCATCTTCTGGCAAGAAATCGAAGAATCGTAATCAGTCCGAAGGCAGTCAGACGACCTTCAAAAAGCCTCGTGCGGGCTCAATTTTTTCTGAGCGACCTCCTATGGTGACGAAACCTGCGGAATCTCAATCCCGAGCGGCCAGTTCGGCCATCACCTGTTTCACCTGTGGAGAACAGGGTCATTTCAGCACTAAGTGTCCGAGGCAGACTATCACGTGCAATAACTGTGGGATTGCTGGGCATAAGGCCTGTTTCTGCCGAAGAGATTCCAAACCTACTCCAGCAACATCTCAGGCCCCGAAACATTCAGCAGTTCAGAATCAGGTCACTCAGTCTGCGTCGTTCAAGACAACGGGAGCGAATAAAGGTGGAGCCCACAGCTATCATACAGTAGCATCCGGTGCAGGGACTAGCAAGCCCCGAATTTATGAGATGAAGAGAGCTGACGATCCGGAGGCCCGAATGATCTCAGGTACACTCGAAATTTTATCTCAACCTGTATGTACCCATTTTGATACTGGCGCGTCACATTCATTCATTACTGAGTCATGTTTGAGTAGACTTCACCTGGATAGTGCTACTAGTTGTGAACCTTACTTCATTGGTATACTAGACGGTAGAAGAATTATCGGAGATCGTGAGATTAAGAATTGTCCGATTCAGCTTAATGGTCATGTTTGGTTGGCGGACCTGATCATGGTAGATTTACCTAGAGATGATGCTATTTTGGGTATTGGTTGGATGGATCATCATGATGCCATCCTCAGTATTCGTAAGCGTATGGTCACTATCATTTCAGACGATGGAGTCGAGTGTGTATTTCAGGGGGGTAACCCAGCCGTTATGGAAAAGTTATTAATATGATGAAGGCAGTGAAGTTACTCAATCAGGGGTGTGTAGGTTATTGGTGCTATATGGCCAAGGTCGAGAAATCATCAGTGATGTTGGCGGATATTCGTGTAGTGATAGAATATGCCAATGTATTTCCCGACGAGTTACCTAGTTTACCTCCGCAAAGAGATGTGGAATTCACGATAGAGTTGGAGCCTGGTACATCTCCAATATCAAAAGCACCATATCGTATGGCCCCGACTGAAATGCAGGAATTGAAGAATCAACTGGAGGAATTGACCAAGAAGGGTTATAACCGACTGAGTGCGTCTCAGTGGGGAGCACCAGTATTATTTGTCAAGAAGAAGGATGGTTCTTTTCGCTTGTGCATTGATTATCGAGAATTGAACAGGGTGACGATCAAGAATAAATACCCCCTACCCCGCATCGATGATCTTTTGGATCAACTTCAGGGAGCTTCAGTATTTTCCAAGATCGATTTAAGATTTGGGTATCATCAGTTGCGAATTCGAGAGTCGATATCGCTAGAACGACATTTCGAACACGCTATGGTCATTAAGAGTTTATGGTGATGCCGTTTGGGTTAACTAATGCACCTGCTGTATTCATGGAGTTGATGAACCGAGTTTTCATCGACTATTTAGATCAATTCGTGGTTGTTTTCATAGACGACATTTTGATTTATTCTCGTGACCGAGAGGAGCACGAATTTCACCTTCATCAGGTTCTCGACGTGTTGAGACGAGAGCAACTCTATGGAAAGGTTTCCAAATGTGAATTTTGGATGTCTGAGGTGACGTTTCTCGGACATGTAATTTCATTAGACGGAGTACGTGTCGACCCTCAGAACACGGAGGCTGTCCGAGATTGGCAACCTCCAAAGAATGTTAAGGAAATCCGAAGCTTTCTCGAATTAGCTAGGTATCACCGGCGATTTGTGGAAGGATTTTCTAAAATCGCTCAACCTATGATGAACCTTTTGCGGAAGGATAAGAAATACAGGTGGTCTGAGGCGTGTCAGTAGAGTTTTGAGGAAATCAAGAGCCGTTTAATTTCAGCACCTGTCATTTCCTTGCCACAAGGGACGGAAGGATTCGTGGTTTATAATGACGCGTCCGGACATGGTCTTGGATGTGTACTAATACAGAACGGGAAAGTAATTGCTTATGCTTCACGGCAACTGAGGCCTTATGAGGTCAATTATCCGACCCACGACCTGGAGCTAGCAGCCATGGTATTTGCATTGAAGATTTGATGTCATTATCTTTATGGCGTCACCTGTCAGATTTTCACCGATTATAAGAGTTTGAAGTATATATTTACTCAAAAGGAGTTGAATATGCGTCAGAGACGGTGGTTAGCACTGATTAAGGATTATGATATTGAGATTCAATACCACCCGGGTAAGGCGAACATTGTCACCGATGCCTTGAGTTGTAAGTCTCTTAAGGAGCAAATGCTTGCTCGTTTAACTGTCCAGAAGGAGCTTCAACAGGAGTTCCTAAATCATGAGATCGAGTTTGGTTACAGCGAGTTCAAGGGCAACTTTGCATGCTAGAGATCTCATCGCCACTAGAAGAGGCGATCAGAATGAGTCAGGGTTCAGACCCATTTTTATTGCGCATTCGAGATGATGTGGCTCAGGGGAAAGCCCCTGGATTCGTGGTCCACGAGGATGGACTTTTGCGATTTAAGAACCGGTTATGCGTACCGGCTTATGCCGAGTTGAAAAACTCAATTTTGAGAGAAGCTCATGCTACCCCTTATTCCATTCATCCGGGGTCTAGCAAGATGTATAAAGACTTGAAACAGAATTACTGGTGGAGTAATATGAAGCGAGAAGTCGCAGAATTTGTTTCGAGATGTTTAACATGTCAGCAAGTCAAGATAGAACATCAGCGACAGGCGGGTATGCTGAAACCGCTCCCTATTCCAGAGTGGAAGTGGGAGGATATTTCAATGGACTTCATCACGAGTTTGCCGATGAGTCATCGTGGCATGAATACAATGTTGGGATTCTGAAAATAAAACGAAATACGCAGCGGAAAATAAAAACGAATCCCAAACAGGATCGATCAAGTAACGTATATACAAAAAAATAAATACGAAGATAAAGATCATACCCTTGAAGCCTTTGAAATAAATCTTCGTAAAAATGATGATGATCACGAACCCCGTCCCGAACACGAAATCCCTTCGTTCCAAGCATCGAAAAGTACGAAGCCTCTACTTCACACGCGTCGGAAGTTGCCCGGAAAAATTCGATAGCAATCCGTTCTCCAAGAACACGGCTAGGAATTACTATAGGAATTTATATCTCTCTTTTTCTTGATTTTGTATCACCTCAAAGATGAACAAAAATTGAAAATAAAAATTTTTCTCTCTCCCTCAAGAATTCCTCACGGCTGAACTCTTCCAAAAATATACATGAAGGTGATAGATATATATTTAGTCTTTGAGATCATGTGAGTTGGTTATTATATCACATATAATAACAACTCATAATGTGATAATAATAATGAGAGAATCAAATGCATTATTATCAAGACTTCACCATAACATGCATGACTAATCAAGCCATGTGAGGGAGGGGGTGGCCCATTGGAAATTTCCTAGAAACGAGCCGCGCAACTCGGCTCATGTACCGGACATTCGTCAAACGACTCTGTTAAATACACTCCGTTTAATCACTAATGTATTTATATTAATTAATTAATCTAATTAATTAATAATATCAAATACAAATATATTTCTCTAAGAAATATAATTTATGAATTAAATTAATTACCCGGTAACTTAATTTTAATTCATAAGACCGCTATTTTGATTTATCTAATAAATCATAATTAGATATCCAATATCTAATATTAATAGAGAGATAATAAATTCACATTTATCCGTCAACGCTCCTGATGTGCGACTCCGTAGGTCCGTCTCAGCCGGCATTGGGAGGAACCAATGAGTGCGGGCAGCACTTAGCCAGCCTAGCGGGCCGCACTGTAAACCCCGACTGAGAACGAATGAAGGGATCATTCCAGAACCATTATTTCGTGAATACTATATACGTATAGACCCTTCATCAGATGTCCCGGTCAAGTCTTCGGGTCACGGTAAAGTCAAACCCTACTGTTGACTAAACTCTATACATGTGTTAATGCAAATCAAGACCGACTGATTAATAGTGCATCTAATACGACTATATCAGAATGCTTTGGCCAAAGACTTATGATCTTATTTGCCATTAACCGTATAGGACATTCGCCTGCTCACTAATAGGAGATAGAATCCTTTCTTGGCGTACAGTAAAGACTGCTACCTGCGCGTATAGTCCGCACTTCGAGGTCGACTCAGCAATTAAGCAAATGAGTCTAACTACTCTAATGACAAACTAAACGTCACAGGCACATCTTCTACTGAACCCTCAAGTCAAAGGTCCACGTATACTATCACAACCTTTCGATTCGTCATCGACTCTCCGAGAGTGAATACCGTGTGACTGAATCGAGTATGAGTCGTGTTCGAGTATACTGGCCCCACCAATATACTTATAACTATGCTATCAAGACGTGCACACGTCCTAGCATCAGTTATACAAGTCATATTAAAACTTAATGCCCATTTTAAGTTTATTGACTTGCGAACAATTTACGTAAATAAACTTTAAACACTTCTAGTATATTTTCTCTTATCCCATAACGAGAATGGAATGTTCGATTTATTTACATGGACTTCACTTCAATGTTTACCAAGTCAAGAATGCAATTGAAATACAATAAACAGTGAATGAATCGTATTGCCTTTTTATTAATTATTCCATAATTACAAGTATAATGCCCTTACTCTCTCATCCCCTGAGTGGCATTCGAGGGCATATTCCTAACAATATCCCACTTTCACTCAATGCCACACATCATGGTATCCAATACCCATGTTCTTCAGATGTCTTTCTAAGACGGCCTGAGATAATGGCTTAGTCAGCGGGTCAGAGACATTGTCTTCTGAGTCTACTTTTTGCAATGAAACATATCATTTTTCCACCATCTCTCAAACGATGTGGTATTTTCTCTCTATATGCTTGGTGTTGTGGTAAGCCCTAGGCTCCTTGGCTTGGGCGATAGCTCCATCATTATCACAGAATAATGATATAGGCAGCTCCGCATTAGGCACCACTTGAAGTTCTTGCATAAACTTCTGCATCCAAAATGCTTCTTTGCTAGCCTCTGAGGTAGTTAGATACTCTGCTTGGCTGGTGGAATCTCCAGTAGCAGTTTCCTTGGAGCTTCTCCAAGATACTGCTCCTCCATTAAGAGTAAATAAATACCCAGATGTCGACTTAGAGTCGTCATTGTCTCCTTGAAAATCAGAATCGGTGAATCCAATCACCTTCAGTTCTCCATCACCTTCATACGCCGAGGGGTATGTCCGACAGTCAGGTTTGCTTCTTTGAGATCTGTATTGTGATGATTTACAGCTTTGGGCTGTTCGGCTTTCAGGCCATTGTGATGTATCGGTATTTCCGTTGGAGCCTTCGGGCATTGTGAATTCGTATCTTTTTCGGCATTGGTTTGGTTTGCCTTCGGATAATGTATTGTGGTGTTCTATATTGATGATTCGCCGTTTGGGCATAAGATTCGGTTCTTGTACATCTCGTTGAGTTTTTCCTGGCGAAATATTTCTTCTCCCTACCTGTTTTAAGTTTCGGGACGAAACTTCTTTTAAGGAGGGTAGAATGTAATACCCGTAATTTTGATCCCCGGAAATTTTCTATTTTTGGCGGAAGTCTATTTTGACGACTTGCTTGGGACCGTTTCGTCATCCTGAGAATGATTAACTCTACACTTTTTGTCATCCGAGTTCGTTTCGGTATCGTTCTGTTGAATTCCGTGTTCTTTAGCGACTTTTCCACGTATGAGTTCGACTTTGTTAAATCACCATAAATTCTTGGAAACTCCAAAAATTCTGAATCTTGGCACTATTATAAAGCATCGAGCTAGCTTTCCAATGGTTCAAACGGTGAGTCAATCGGAGTCCAGACGAGGGAGTTATGGTCGAAATAGCTAAGTCACTCTCATTTTCCAGATTCGGCCAAAACCGCCTGTACCCGGTGCCGCGGCACACCTGGGCTGAGCCGCGGCACCGCCGAGCCACAGGAGCAAATTTTGGGCCTGTGCCGCGGCACACCTATACTGAGCCGCGGCACACATGACAGTTTACCCTTTATCTGCATTTTTTTTGTGCGATTCAACCGATACCTTTTCATTTCTTCACCTTCACACGGGAGAGAAGGCTTGAGAGAGGGAAGTTTCTTCATCTATCACTTGAGTGGGTGACTTCCTTCATCTATTTTCGATTGTGAAGCCCGGATCATCGTTCTATCGCGTGCTCTTCGAATCATAGTGCTTGAATCTTCAAGAGGTAATTTCTTCAACATCTTGGATTTCGATTTTGTATTGGGTAATGATGTTTTGGATGTTAAAATCATGGGGTATGAAGTGATATACGCATGATTATGGACTTGTTGGAGTATTCATCGGATTATTGAAAGATTATTCAAGAACACTTCGAATTTTGTGTTGGAAATTGGGGATTTTGTTTGACTTCATCCTTTTAATCCGTAGTAATTTAGATTAGTGATGGATTGATAATGATTTAGGTGTATTCTATCATTTCCATCATTATTCCACGGTTGGAGTGTATTGATTCGTCGTTTCGGTTAAGTTATTAGTCGACGCCTTGAAGGTGTCCGACAAAAGGTCTAAGAGGGGGGTTTTTGTGCGTTGTACGATTATTATTCATCGTACGATTGTTGATTTATCATTGATATGACTTAGGGACGAAATCCTTGTGAAGAACTCAAGTCGGAACCCTTCCGTTCGTTGTCTTCTTCGTGGTTCAAGCTTCCCGGTCGAACCGTGTTCTTCGGGATCTTCGGTAACGATTATTAAGGCAAGTATACATTTATGATTGTACGTTCTCGACTTTGAAAGTATGAAATATTGATGGTATGATTATTTCTAGCCACTCAGACGGGCCTATGGTCCTCTGAGGGTTTCGTAGCCTCTGGTGCGATTCCATGGTTGATATGAACGAACCGTTTCTACGACATTCATATGAAATAATGTTGGCATGTAATGAACGAACCGTTTTGACG
The DNA here is from genome assembly GCA_033398695.1 of Orobanche coerulescens. Lineage (NCBI taxonomy): Eukaryota > Viridiplantae > Streptophyta > Magnoliopsida > Lamiales > Orobanchaceae > Orobanche > Orobanche coerulescens. Next base: position 22,327,766 of record CM065808.1, read on the forward strand.
GCATTCCTACATGTAACGGCGTATGATATGAACGAACCGTTTCTAAGGCATTCACATACGTCTTGAGATTTTAGTTATTCCGGAATACTAGTCTTAAATTGATGAATTGACGGATATTGATGAATTGACGGATTACATTTACTTTATTGTCGAGGAGTATTATGTTTCATATTGTTATACTTGCACTAGCTATTCGACGGCTAACCCCTTTATGGGGGAAATACGTTTCATGTATTTCAGGTTCCAGGAGAGCAGACAGGTGGGTACCGGGTCGGCATGAAGATGATGGGCAAGTGTGATACTGTGTTTTGTCTCCGGTTATTTTCTTGGATTCCTCCATTCAGTGTTGTTGTACTGGAATGGATCTTTAAATAATCGAGTATTGTATTTCAGTTTCCTTGATGTTCCGGCCTGTGTTGCCGAGGTATTGATTTGTGCAGTGATGTATATGGTTTCATTGGTTATGGTTTTGAATACCATTTGTATCGTCTTTCTTTCCATTGTATGTAGACCTTCTCAGTCAAGTTTATAGTTCCGCGTATGTTTAGCCTTGTGGGTCCCACGGCGGGGCTCACGGCGCTGTAATATACCCTGAATAACTTGGGGGTGTTACAGAATATGGTATTAGAGCTTAGGTTTATGGATACCTAGGTTGTCGGTCTTTTGGGTCGATTGAGTCGGCATTTGCCCACAGTATCACTACTCTGCCATCATCACAGTGCGACCGGTACTTGTAAGTCCTCTCACTCTTCTCGTATTTTTCTTAATCGTTTCGTTTATAGCTTGGTATCCTTGGGAATTGGTCACTTCGAGAATGTGCGATTCGGATTATACTTACGCACGTGTGTGCCTTTCAGAATGTTGGCTGAAAGTAGGAAGAATCGTGGCCGTGGTCACGGACGTGAACTCTTCCTTGAGATTTTGTTAAGTTGCTAATGGCGATAATGGTGTGTATCGATATTATGTTGAGACTTTGTTTAGGAGTCGCATGCTAGTATCACGGAGATCTTCGACTTCGCAGACTTGTAAGTATGTTGTTCGAATTATTCGATAATTCTTGGTGAAATTGAATTCCCGTTGAAATGTTGTTTGTACGAGTGATTGTAAGTTTCGAGGACGAAACTTATTTTTAAGGGGGGTAGAGTGTAATACCCCAATTTTCGGATATATTTTTTTCGTTTATATATTGGATATCGTGGATGGTTAATTATGCTCGAGGACGTTGTGAACGTATGACAATGTTATTGAATTGAGTATATGTATTGATTTTCCGTATGCTCGTATTTGGTATGTCATGACTTTGGACAGAATTGTTGAAATTGGCTAAGTATGGAATTATTACGTCGTTAATAAGGTGAGATTACGTCGCAAGATTGGCATGGTTACGTGCGTTAAGGCTAAGGTATTACGTGCGTAACGAAGGCATCGGACGTAACCGAGTCTGGTGGCGGTGGGACCTGTTTCGGCAACTTTCGGCGGAGGATGTTGACATGTGAGTCAACGTACGTGTTACGTACGTTATACAGGACGTGTTACGTACGTAACACAACCATTGTACTGTAGCAAGTCAACTGGTATGTTACGTACGTTATATGGTATGGGTTACGTACGTAATGGACTGCACGGAATGAGACGGTGAGTTGGTTACGTACGTTATGGATATTGGATTACGTACGTTAAAGTTGTTACGTACGTTAAGAAAGGACACTTACGTACGTAATGAGAGTGCAATTTATATATTGAAGTGTTGCCTTTCATTTCTCTCACGATCCTTTGAGATATTTCTCTCCAAAACTCGTCCCTCTTCACTTTTAAGAGTGTTCTAAACACTTTTAACATGATTGTGAGCTTGGAATCATGGAATTAGAGCTTGGTTATGGAACTATTGTTGATTCTTGAAGTGATTTCTTATGTTATCCATATTCTATGAGGTTTATGTTGAAGGAAGATAATGATATGCTTTGAATATGTTGATTATGATTATGGAATCATAGAGATCTTGATGTTCTTGAGGCCATATGATGACTATGATGATTTAATGATTCTTGGAATGGAGTTCAATTATTCTTTCTTCGTGGTTCGTCCATACAAGGTAATCCTCGTATCCCTTTGATAGTGGCTCATTTTTTTTCTTTTTGGGTTACTACTTGGGAGGGAGTATGTTGGGAATCGTGTATTTTGATGTTCGTCTTATTTCAATGAAAATGCATAAATTGGACTGTACTTTTATCCGCTGCGTGAGTATTTTTGAAATGGATTTTGGTATTTTGCCAACTGAAATTTTATTTTGTAAAACCGATTCCCTAAACTGAGTTTTTGGCATTTTAACCTTGATCGTTTTGACGGTATTTGGAAAATGATTTTTTTTAGTATTTGAAAAATATTACCGTCATCGGTCTTTTTGGCATTTTTGGAATGACGTGGAAATTGTGCTTAGCCTAGTAAATCCTTGTGAGAAGGGTTTACGGCGTGTAATATTCCCAGGAGAATCTGGGGTGTTACAATTATGGTATCATGTGATAATGTTATACGAGATTTATTGGAATTGTAATAAGAGATTTCGGATGTTGATATGATCATTGAGATCTTCTTCATATGGTGATAAGGGTTTTGTTGCGATTCTTGAGATTGTATGAATGACATGATGAAGAAAATGGTAACATGGAGATATATACCTCGGATATGTTGTTCTGAACGTGATTTCGGATATTTCATGTTCTTGAAGAACTCTTGAATTATACGATGTGATGAAATTTTTTTTTTTTTTAGAAGTGTTGATGTTTTGAAAATGAATATGGAATATTCATATCTAGAGCTAAACTATGTGTTGGAAATAATATTCGTATAGGAATACGAATGTGATTATGAGTTTGATGAGACTATTATTCATCTCTGAATTTGGAAGCCCATACGTATGGAGCAAATATTCAAATCGAATGATTGGATTGTTTGATAACCTTTTTAATATGATTATCTATTGTTTTGAACCAGTCGGATGATTCGAATTGATGACGGTCATAAGTAAATTTTAACGATGGATTTACGAGAAGGGAACCTTGTCAATTCGTATTTAAGAATTGAGTTTGGAACATTTAGACCCTTATTATTGGTCCTAATTGGTTGCTGATATGATCATCATATTTCGACTCGTATTGTGGACGGGATTTGTAAGTGTAAGTTGGATTGTTCGGTGTGATTAGTCGAGATATGGTAAAACGATTGAGTTCGTGGTTTGGTGGTATTGATATTGGTCGTCATCGAACCGGTTGATTATCAATCCTTCGTTTTACAATAAGGTATGATGTTTGATCGTGAATTATGACTGTTGTGTTGCGGTTAAGGTTGAAGGGTTCGTAGATTAACTTGGTCGAGACTGAGGGAATTCGTAAGACGAAATCAACTGAATTGGTAACAGTACGTTGTATTGATATCGAGACAAGTTTTATACTCGTACTAATCAATGAGACTAATGTTATCGTGTAGGCGTACGATTGTGTGTATCATTTTGGGACTTGGCCTCCTTATGATTGTATTGATATCAAGGGATTGGTTGACACGACGCCGTCGGCAAATTATGCCCAATGTTACTGTTGTTTGTAAATGGCCGGTTCAAGGCATTACGATACTTGTTGGTAAAGTTGCTATCGATAGCCGGTTCGTGGTATCGATGTATCGATTATTATTGTTCGCGATTAATGTCGTTCTGAGACATCGTTGAATCTTTGTCGTCGAATTGGAACTGTTGCTATGATGTTGCGTTAACCGATTGGGGACGTTTGATATATCCTTTTGTCATCTCCGTTTCGGTGGTCGGTTTAAGACACCGGGACATCTATTCTATCGTATCATTGATTATCGATTGACCGTTCTAAGGTAATCGAGGTATTGAATTGGGATTATCAAAGATAATTCCCATCCGTTGTCGAAGATAATTCCCATCCGTTGTATAATTGTTATCGATTGGCCGTTCTACGGTAATCGAAGTATTGAATTGGGACTGTCGAGGATAGTTCCCATCCGTTGAATTATTATTGTCGTGTTGACCGATTCAAGGCAGCACACTATTATTCTTGTGAACTCAGTAATTCTGTGATCGTTGAAGGTTGAGGATTTCCCGAACTGTTGTGTTGTGATCGTTGCTCGTGTTAATCGGTCCTTAGGGATTTTGATCCCAGGATTGTTGTTTTGAATATCGTTGGTCGTGTCGATCTTTCATTATTCGTGTGTCATCGTTCACTTGGTGAGTCGTATGATCCATATTGGATGTTTTATCCCTTGAGTTTCGTTGTCATGTTGTATCGTGGCATATCCGGAATCATGTCTGCGTGCCGATTGGTTATGTGTAGGATTTTTAGCCAGGCACTCGATGGTCATGCGTGGATATTTCCGCATTGGACCGTGCACACGAGACGTAGTTCTTGAGGCTAATTAGGTACATTGTCACACGTATATTCTGGATTCCGTATACGGGGTGGACATGTGTACGGACACATTTCCGGATCGGGCGTACTGTGATGTCCCTCTTGAGCTTTATTGATTGATCGTTCGTAGTCCATGTTGTATTGGATATGTCCGACGATTTGCGACTGGTTGTTCATACGCCGAGGGGTATGTCCGATCGAGTTTGCTTCTTTGAGATCTCAGATTGTGATGATTTACACTTTGGGTCATCGGCTTCGAGCCATTGTGATGTATCGGTATTTCCGTTGGAGCCTTCGGGCATTGTGAATTCGTATCTTTTTCGGCATTGGTTTGGTTTGCCTTCGGATAATGTATTGTGGTGTTCTATATTGATGATTCGCCGTTTGGGCATAAGTTTCGGTTCTTGTACATCTCGTTGAGTTTTTCCTGGCGAAATATTTCTTCTCCCTACCTGTTTTAAGTTTCGGGACGAAACTTCTTTTAAGGAGGGTAGAATGTAATACCCGTAATTTTGATCCCCGGAAATTTTCTATTTTTGGCGGAAGTCTATTTTGACGACTTGCTTGGGACCGTTTCGTCATCCTGAGAATGATTAATTCTACACTTTTTGTCATCCGAGTTCGTTTCGGTATCGTTCTGTTGAATTCCGTGTTCTTTAGCGACTTTTCCACGTATGAGTTCGACTTTGTTAAATCACCATAAATTCTTGGAAACTCCAAAAATTTTGAATCTTGGCAATATTATAAAGAATCGAGCTAGCTTTCCAATGGTTCAAACGGTGAGTCAATCGGATTCCAGACGAGGGAGTTATGGTCGAAATAGCTAAGTCACTCTCATTTTCCAGATTCGGCCAAAACCGCCTGTACCCGGTGCCGCGGCACACCTGGGCTGAGCCGCGGAACACTGACGAGCCCTGGGAGCAAATTTTGGGCCTGTGCCGCGACACACCTATACTGAGCCGTGGCACACATGACAGTTTACCCTTTATCTGCGTTTTTTTGTGCGATTCAACCGATACCTTTTCATTTCTTCACCTTCACACGGGAGAGAAGGCTTGAGAGAGGGAAGTTTCTTCATCTATCACTTGAGTGGGTGACTTCCTTCATCTATTTTCGATTGTGAAGCCCGGATCACCGTTCTATCGCGTGCTCTTCGAATCATAGTGCTTGAATCTTCAAGAGGTAATTTCTTCAACATCTTGGATTTCGATTTTGTATTGGGTAATGATGTTTTGGATGTTAAAATCATGGGGTATGAAGTGATATACGCATGATTATGGACTTGTTGGAGTATTCATCGGATTATTGAAAGATTATTCAAGAACACTTCGAATTTTGTATTGGAAATTGGGGATTTTGTTTGACTTCATCCTTTTAATCCGTAGTAATTTAGATTAGTGATGGATTGATAATGATTTAGGTGTATTCTATCATTTCCATCGTTATTCCACGGTTGGAGTGTATTGATTCGTCGTTTCGGTTAAGTTATTAGTCGACGCCTTGAAGGTGTCCGACAAAAGGTCTAAGAGGGGGGTTTTTGTGCGTTGTACGATTATTATTCATCGTACGATTGTTGATTTATCATTGATATGACTTAGGGACGAAATCCTTGTGAAGAACTCAAGTCGGAACCCTTCCGTTCGTTGTCTTCTTCGTGGTTCAAGCTTCCCGGTCGAACCGTGTTCTTCGGGATCTTGATACGATTATTAAGGCAAGTATACATTTATGATTGTACGTTCTCGACTTTGAAAGTATGAAATATTGATGGTATGATTATTTCTAGCCACTCCGGGACGGGCCTATGGTCCTCTGAGGGTTTCGTAGCCTCTGGTGCGATTCCATGGTTGATATGAACGAACCGTTTCTACGGCATTCATATGAAATAATGTTGGCATGTAATGAACGAACCATTTTGACGGCATTCCTACATGTAACGGCGTATGATATGAACGAACCGTTTCTACGGCATTCACATACGTCTTGAGATTTTAGTTATTCCGGAATACTAGTCTTAAATTGATGAATTGACGGATATTAATGAATTGACGGATTACATTTACTTTATTGTCGAGGAGTATTATGTTTCATATTGTTATACTTGCACTAGCTATTCGACGGCTAACCCCTTTATGGGGGAAATACGTTTCATGTATTTCAGGTTCCAGGAGAGCGGACAGGTGGGTACCGGGTCGGCATGAAGATGATGGGCAAGTGTGATACTGTGTTTTATCTCCGGTTATTTTCTTGGATTCCTCCATTCAGTGTTGTTGTACTGGAATGGATTTTTAAATACTCGAGTATTGTATTTCAGTTTCCTTGATGTTCCGGCCTGTGTTGCCGAGGTATTGATTTGTGCAGAGATGTATATGGTTTCATTGGTTATGGTTTTGAATACCATTTGTATCGTCTTTCTTTCTATTGTATGTAGACCTTCTCGGTCAAGTTTATAGTTCCGCGTATGTTTAGCCTTGTGGGTCCCATGGCGGGGCTCACGGCGCTGTAATATACCCTGAATAACTTGGGGGTGTTACACCTGGCGGCGTGAATTGTGAAACTATTCCATGTTCCTTAAGTAACTCATCAAACTCTGTGCTCATATATTCGCAACCTCGGTCCGACCGAAGTGCTTTGATATGATATCGAGTCTGTTTTTCAACTAGGGCCTTAAATTCTTTGAATTTAGTAAAGGCTTCGGATTTATGTTTCATTAAGTACACAATCCCATACCTAGTATGATCATCTGTGAACGTTATGAAATATTGATATCCATCTCGGGCCACTTTTAGAGCACCACAAACGTCGGTATGTACCAATCCAAGTTTATCGGCAGCCCTTTCAAAAGTCCCTGTGAAGGGGGGACTTAGTCATTTTGCCTTTAAGGCAAGATTCACAAGCTGGATAGGGTTCTACACCTAATGAACTTAAAAATCCATCTTTCTCCATTTTCTGAACCTTGTTCTGACCAACATGACCAAGTCTAAGGTGCCATTTAAAAGCTTGATTAGTATCTTGCCTACCATGTTTCCTAGTTATAGTTTTCACTGCTGTTTTATTTTGCATGTTCAGATGATATAATCATTCAACAATGTAGTTGTGCCAACCAATTTATTTCGAAAATAAATTTTACAACTACCATTTCCAATGAAGAAACAAAATCCTTTCCGGTCCAAGACACGAATGGATACAATGTTTTTATGCCCCTTGGGCAAAACAAGTACTTCATCTAATGTCAAAATAAAACTGGATTCTAAACCCAGTAGGATTGATCCAATATCGGTTGTCTCGACACTTTGTCCGCTTCCGACAGTGATCATTATTTCCCCAGCTTCAAGTTTTCTACTTTGTTCTAGATCCTGATTCATAGTACAATTGTGAGAAGTGGCACATGAATCCAGAATCCATGAAGCAGAATTTACAGTAGCGGAACAATTTGTTTCAAAAACAAAAAGTTCCATACCTGATGCGCCATTAATCTTAGGACAAGTCCTTCGCCAGTGGCCCAGCTCACCACATTCAAGGCATTTGTCCGTAGGTTTTGGACCGCCTACCTTTTGAACCTTTTGGGCCTTGCCCTTTCCTTTCTGTACCTCTTTCTTGGGTTTGTACTGCTCGTAGGTCTTTTTCTTCTTGTTCTTGGACCTCCGAGGCCCAGAAGAAATCACAAGAGCAGCCTCTCTCGGTTTAGTCTTCATGTTGGACTGCGACGTCACCAGTTTATTCATTAGCCCAGCTAATGTGCATGAAATTTTATTACAGTTGAAATTCATTACAAACTGCGTGAAAGAGTCAGGGCGAGATTGAAGGATGAGATCAATTTGAAGGGATAAATCCATATTAAAGTTGAGCACCTCGAGCCTCTCAATCATAGAGATCATCTTGAGGACGTGGTCTCCCACTTTTTCTCCTTCTTTCATCCTAGCACTGAACAACTGCTTTGATATCTCATATCTAGCAGTCCTACTGTGCGCTCCATAAAGTTCAGTCAAGTGTGCGAGAATCTGCCTAGCAGAAGTTATTTTCTCGTGCGCTCTCTGCAACTCATTTGTCATTGAGCCCATCATAAAGCCACGGACTAGCACGTCATCCTTGACCCATTTTTCATAGACGTCAATATCTTCCTGATTACCCCTGGTTCGGATTGGATTCGGTGGAATGTCCGCCTCCAAGACGTATCCCAGAGACTCCATACTGAGTACACTAATCAGATTCGGCAACCAGTCAACAAAATTGGGTCCAGTTAGGAGATTCTTTTAAAGTAGTATTGCAAGTGGGTTTTTTAGCCATTTTTAGAGAGATTCAGTTTCGTTTTCTGCAAAGATTTCGACAAGATTCAATTAGTGACTTGTTTAATTATGACCGAGTATAGAACTTAAGGGCTTGTATAATTCTTGTCTCGGCTCCCACTAATTTTATCGGAATTATACACTCCCATGTTATAATCCGGAAATCATGGTTAGATCGACTTCTTAGTGGTGATCAAGTTCTTTACAAATTTTAACAGACGCAACCTATCAGGTTTCTTGCCAATTAATTTCTGTAAAGTGGTGTCTAACACAAACCCGTCTAACGGATGATTTGATCTTCTTTTACCCCTAGTCTTCATGCCCTCAACCTATCAGGTTTCTTGGCAATCCAGACTATCTAAGTTGTTGACCATCAACGTCTATCAGTTTGACTATTGAATCTCACCCGGCAACCTATCAGGTTTCTAGGGGCGAAATTTATCACCAACCGAAGGCATTTAATGCACTCAAGAATTTTTCAACCTCTACCAAATGTACTACCCCGATAACTCGGAAGCATAGCACACCAGCTCGGGTATCAATTTTCTACGAGTTTGATGGAGGGTAGGAAACCTCGTAACCTTTTTCAAACTTAGTCTGTTTGTAGTCGGGAGAATTTCGCGATTTAATGTTACACTTTGCACATTAATTCAATTATACGCGCGTTTGTTGGTTTGTCAATCATTCAAAATGAAAAACAGAAAACAGTAACCTAGTTACTACCAACATATAGCTCATGGACCTAATTCCTAAGTACTGGGCCAAGCGAATGACCCAATAAAAAAAACAGTCTTCGATTCTTCGTCTTCTCGGTCGGTTGTCTTCGGTCTTCTTCATACCCAAAATAATAATTACATCATAGAAAAATTGCATCCTATACAAGTTTTTCTAGTAAATATAAATAGGCTCAAAACGGCCTTTACAACCCAATCGAATCGAACAAATCAAAAAACTAAGTCCACGAGCTATATCACCATCACATAAGGATTCCATACAACATGTAATGGCAACGAAATTAAACAATTAATCTTAATATAAATTAATCTATTTAATCTATAAATTAATCTATTCAATTTCTACTAAATTAATCCAATTAATATAAAGTGGCATTAAAATTAAATAATCAATTAAGATATTAATCCAATCAATATAAAATTAATCTATTCAATTTTAATGGTATTAATCCAATTAATACTAATAATCGTCATTTAAATTCATTCGAAGTAATCTGGCCAAAATAATATTTTCGTTTAATTTATTTCCTTTAACTAAAAAAAATATTCCAAATATTAATTTAGTCAAATTAAAATCCAATTTAAATTTTGGGAAATAATTAAAACGAAATATAAACTTAAAAGCAGTCCCTGACAATCCGATTTTAGGCCCGGCCCGATTCAAAATCGGGCCAAAAATCACATTGCTGGCGAGCCACGCTCGGCGAGCTAGCCGATCATTCTCGGCCGTGGCGAGACATGGCGATCATGGCCGATCATGCTCGGCGATGCAGGCGGCGGCCAGGCGATCTTTGCCGACACCTGCCGACCGTTTCTTCGTTTTTCGGCCCGTTTCAAAAAACGTGATGCTACAACGAAAAATTTAAAATCTACAATTATTCCAAACATGATTCTAAATCATAATCATCATTCAAAAGCATTCAAAATGCACAAATAATCGTATATACGGAAACATTGACCTCTCTCTGATACCACTGTTTGGATTCCGAAAATAAAACGAAATACGCAGCGGAAAATAAAAACGAATCACAAACAGGATCGATCAAGTAACGTATATACAAAAAAATAAATACGAAGATAAAGATCATACCCTTGAAGACTTTGAAATAAATCTTCGTAAAAATGATGATGATCACGAACCCCGTCCCGAACACGAAATCCCTTCGTTCCAAGCATCGAAAAGTACGAAGCCTCTACTTCACACGCATCGGAAGTTGCCCGGAAAAATTCGATAGCAATCCGTTCTCCAAGAACACGGCTAGGAATTACTATAGGAATTTATATCTCTCTTTTTCTTGATTTTGTATCACCTCAAAGATGAACAAAAATTGAAAATAAAAATTTTTCTCTCTCCCTCAAGAATTCCTCACGGCTGAACTCTTCCAAAAATATACATGAAGGTGATAGATATATATTTAGTCTTTGAGATCATGTGAGTTGGTTATTATATCACATATAATAACAACTCATAATGTGATAATAATAATGAGAGAATCAAATGCATTATTATCAAGACTTCACCATAACATGCATGACTAATCAAGCCATGTGAGGGAGGGGTGGCCCATTGGAAATTTCTAGAAAAGCAGCCGAGCCACTCGGCTCATGTACCGACATTCGTCAAACGACTCGTTAAATACACTCCGTTTAATCACTAATGTATTTATATTAATTAATTAATCTAATTAATTAATAATATCAAATACAAATATATTTCTCTAAAAATATAATTTATGAATTAAATTAATTACCCATTAACTTAATTTTAATTCATAAGACCGCTATTTTGATTTATCTAATAAATCATAATTAGATATCAATATCTAATATTAATAGAGAGATAATAAATTCACATTTATCCGTCAACGCTCCCGATGCGCGACTCAGTAGGTCCGTCTCGGTAGGCATTGGGAGGAACCAATGAGTGCGGCGGACTTAGCCACTAGCGGGCCGCCTTTGTAAACCCCGACTGAGAACGAATGAAGGGATCATTCCAGAATCATTATGTCGTGAATACTATATACGTATAGACCCTTCATCAGATGTCCCGGTCAAGTCTTCGGGTCACGGTAAAGTCAAACCCTACTGTTGACTAAACTCTATACATGTGTTAATGCAAATCAAGACCGACTGATTAATAGTGTATCTAATACGACTATATTAGAATGCTTTGGCCAAAGACTTATGATCTTATTTGCCATTAACCGTATAGGACATTCGCCTGCTCACTAACAGGAGATAGAATCCTTTCTTGGCATACAGTAAAGACTACTACCTGCGCGTATAGTCCGCACTTCGAGGTCGACTCAACAATTAAGCAAATGAGTCTAACTACTCTAATGACAAACTAAACGTCACAGGCACATCTTCTACTGAACCCTCAAGTCAAAGGTCCACGTATACTATCACAACCTTTCGATTCGTCATCGACTCTCCGAGAGTGAATACCGTGTGACTGAATCGAGTATGAGTCGTGTTCGAGTATACTGGCCCCACCAATATACTTATAACTATGCTATCAAGACGTGCACACGTCCTAGCACCAGTTATACAAGTCATATTAAAACTTAATGCCCATTTTAAGTTTATTGACTTGCGAACAATTTACGTAAATAAACTTTAAACACTTCCAATACATTTTCTCTTATCCCATAACGAGAATGGAATGTTCGATTTATTTACATGGACTTCACTTCAATGTTTACCAAGTCAAGAATGTAATTGAAATACAATAAACAGTGAATGAATCGTATTGCCTTTTTATTAATTATTCCATAATTACAAGTATAATGCCCTTACTCTCTCATCCCCTGAGTGGCATTCGAGGGCATATTCCTAACATACAATTTGGGTAATTGTGGACCGCTTAACTAAGTCAGCTCATTTCCTTGAGATTAAGGATATGTGGGGTCCCGAGATACTTGCCCAGTTGTTCATCAAAGAGATAGTGAGACTGCACGATACTCCTAAGAGTATCGTTTCTGATCGTGACGGGCGATTCGTGTCACATTTTTGGAAATACGTTCATCGTGCTATGGGAACTCAGCTTAATCTCAGCACAGCTTTTCATCCTCAGCCCGACGGACAATCAGAGAGGACTATTCAGACGTTGGAGGACATGTTGAGGGCATGTGTTCTCGATTGGAAAAACGATTGGGAAGCCCAAATACCGTTGATTGAGTTCACGTACAATAACAGTTGGCATGCTTCGATTAACATGGCACCTTACGAGGCCTTGTACGGCTATCGTTGTCGATCTCCTTTGTGTTGAGATGACTTATCAGAATCAATCGGCACCGAGCCCGATATGCTTATAGCCACCCACGAGAAGGTAGCTTTGATCAGGAATCGTTTGTTGACCGCTCAGAGTCGACAAAAGTCATATGCAGATAATCGTCGTCGACCATTAGAGTTCAAGGCAGGTGACCACGTTTTGGTCAAGGTATCCCCGAATCGAGGTATCTTCCATTTCTGGGAGCGGGGAAAGTTGAGTCCGAGATTCATTGGACCGTTTGAGATTTTGGATCGAGTAGGTAGTCTGGCTTATCGATTGGCCTTACCTCTGGCGTTGAGCCGAATTCATAATGTGTTTCACATCTCTCAGTTGCGGAAGTATGTTGCCGACCCGATTCACATACTTCAGTTCGATGAAATCGAGATCGCGGATGATCATACGTACGAGGAACATCCTGTACAAGTCTTAGAGCGGTGAATCAAACAGTTGAGGAACAAGACGATTCCTTTGGTTAAGATCCAGTGGTCTAGACATGGAGTCGAAGAGGCTACTTGGGAAACCGAAGATAGTATGCGGGAGAATTATCCCTAATTGTTTGACCCTTAGTTTCGAAGACTAAACTCTTTTAAGGGGGGGTGTATGTAATACCCGGTTGTAAATTCATTAATTGTCATTCAGTATATTGTCACTCAGTAATTTTCACTCAGTAATAGTCATTCATAAATCATATTCATTCATTGTATTCACCGTTCGGAGTAATTTGTATCATTTATCAGTTATTATTCGTCATTCAACCTGGTTGGAGAATCGGGCCGAGAATATCATCTTTGTCATCTTTGTAGTGGGCTGTGTGTGAGGAGTAGCGCACGCTACGTACTCTCTTTAGCGTGCGCTAATTGAGTACGGGTAGAGCACGCTACCTCTCAGCATTAGCACATGCTAGTGTGGTTCAGGCAGACAGTCCAGAAGGCACTGGACTGGATTGGTGAGATTCATAGCGCACGCCACGATTGGATTATAACATACACTACTGGTGTTTGTAGCGCACGCTATCAGAATCCATCAGCGTGCGCTAGCGTATTGGAACAGACAGTCCGGTGGGTACTGGACTGAGATGGGAGATAATTAACGTACGCTATGTGTGGTTGTAGCGTACGCTAGTTGTATTGATAGCGAATGCTAAGCCATCCATGTAATGCATGCTAAGGCTCAATCAGACCAGAGGACAGTAGGTTCTGGACTCCAATATTCTGGACACCAACCATCAGGTAGCGCGCGCTAACACAAGATTAGCACACGCTAAGAAGGGAAGTTAGCGCACGCTACCAAGGTATGTAGCGCACGCTAACGATGCAGACAGCGGGTACTGGACTACCCGGTAAACCCGCTAGCGCACGCTAAGCACAGGATCTAGCGCGCGCTAAATTGGGTTTACTATATATTGGACAATTTAGCCCCATTTCGTCATTTCATCATCTCTCTTCCTCATCCCGGTGGTTTTGGGCGATTTTGGGCATTTTGTGTAGTGTTCTTCGAGCTGCATTCAACTATCATCATTTTCAAGCTTCTAGTTCGGATTATTCATCATCTAATCCTCTCCAACACACCAAATCAAGGTTAACATTTCTTGAATCTCGAATTTTGGGATTTGAGTGTTTTCCTTCCGATATCTTTGTGTTAGCTTGCTATTATGTTGGAATATGTTAGATATGGATTATCTACCTTGGATACATGTATTCCTACGGATTTATTGGTGTATATTTTGGATTTGATGAATATTTGGGGAATTATTCAAAAACCCTTGATGTTGATTTTGTTTTTTGGGGGTTTCCGATTGATGTTGTCATAACCTTGAGTTGTGGTTTCTTATTGGATTATTGATGTCATTGAAGGTGTTTTGTTGGATTGTATTACTCATTTGGAGGTTGGTATCGATATAATTGGGGTTGGTCGTAACCAATGGAAGTATGTTTGCTACATATTCGTTAGAATGTCCCTATGAGTTTGGTTATTGTTGTATTGACTTTTGAGTTGGTCGTGATTCATGCTTGATACGTATATTAAGCGTTTGTTGGTAATTATGTTATTCAAGGTTATTCGAGCGACCGATATTTCCGTTAGACATTGTTCGAGGGAGGACATTTCATCGCCGGTATTTGTGTAAGTTAATTCTTACTCGGTTAAAAGGATATTCATTCCTTTCGTTGTTGTTCATTCTTATTCATAATTCATTCATGATATATTAATCATGTCGAGACTTGTAATTATCAAATTAATCATTCAATTCACGAGGAACGACGGTTCCAATCATTTCAGTGAGCTATTATTCATTTCATTATTATTTCATCTCGGTGAGTCATTATTGACCTTTGGCGGATTGTTATTCATTAATATTCTTCATGGTCACTTGTTCTTTTGAACTTCTGGGATCATATTGCATGGCCAGGTGGTTATGTGTGGAGATTTTAGTCGGGCACACGATAGTCATGTGATACGGGTTCACCGACACAATGGACTGTACACACGGTAACATACCTCTGTGAGACTAATTAGGTACAAGTGCGGGTGTGTCCGGATACTCGTCTTGTGCACTTGCACGTCCCATTACGGACGTACTATGATGCCCCTCTTCAGCTTGATTTCATGACTACTATATTTAATGATTGTGCTTGTTCAACTCTTGAGGATTGCTGTTCTGTGTAACTGACTGTTAGGGTTGTATACGTCAAAGCATACTTTATACTTATATTGCCTAATTTCCCGGTCTTTATCTACGAGAATATTTAATTCATTTATCACATGTTTTGCATATTTATTCACGATATGGTTATGCAAATGTTGTCTAAATTACTTTATATTGTAGATAATGTGATGTGTCGAGTCACATAGAAGATCACATTATCGGTTCCTTATATAGTAATATATAGTTCACAACCTATATAACATTAGACCGTTATGTGAGAGGTTGTAGTATATACTTGAGATTGGTTGGTCTTGACCATTAGCATATATTAGCGTATTCGGTATACGTTGAACATGATCGAGGTGAGATAGATTCTTCTGTACTGACTATAAGAACGTACATCTCGTACAATTATTATTTCTTAATTCTAGTGATTAATATTTAATTATATATATTTAATATTTATTGCTTTGATTTATCATGGGTGAGAGCCACAATGATTGACTCAATATGCTCGATATTTTGGGCAATATTATCATTCATATGATAATTAATATTATAGCTAGAAATCGTGTCCCGACCAGTCGGGTTGATCATGTCCCTTGATGTAACACCCCCAGAGCCATCCAGGAATATTACAGTGTCATGGGCCCCGGAATAGAACCCACAAGGCTAAAAGAAATTTTCGCAAATATTTACAAATGCCCAAGAGGTCAACGACGGTACTATCTTTAAAACATTTGAAGACTATATAAAATCTGTTTATCAAAACCGTCGTAAACTCTCGTTTGAAAGGACAAGGCCTGAAATGCCAGGACTCAACAGTTTAAAAACATACGTTAAGCTATCGCTTACACATACCGAAAAAATAGTTTAGAAAACGGTTGCCAAAGTAACCTAAGTTACCAGATACCACAAGGCCATTTAAAAATACTCACGCAGTGGAAAAGACAAACAATTAAAAATACTCTAGCAGCGGAATACAACAACTGATCAGGAAACTCAGTACACAATTACATGCCCTAGCCAGTATTCTCCGGGAAGCTCATCTCTCCACGACTGCTACAAACTCGATATCTCAAGAACCTAAAAAGAAAGCCCTCGACGGGGTCAGCCATAATATCCAACAATGATAACCGTCACATCACATTAATAATTACATACCAATGAGAATACAAAATAAGAATACAACCAACGTAATCTTATCGTCATAACTTTACCAAAATTCACATCTCGCACAGTACCCAAGGTTCTCAAAACATCATCATAACTCACTTGTTACGAAATCTACTAACTCTGTCCAACCCAAATCCGTCGGGTAACATCATCACATCTCGACAAGAAAACCAATTGTCCATCAAAGGCAAATACCAAGGGAAATACGGAACATACCTCGAGATACACAATACCACGACAATCATGTCAGTCTAATCCGAGATCAGATCAAAGCAACATACGGGCACGGTTCTAACACAAGACCTACAAATGCATACTCATATGACAACATCAATATGCTCAAAACAATAACAACAGTGTATACTCAATGGAAATCCCATGTTCCAGCGCCCTCAGCATAGATCCCAAGATGATCCTACTAGATCAATACGAGGTGGATAACCAACAATATACATATGCACAACAACACATGATAAAATCAATGACGCGAATCCACATGATTCCACCAACGCAACACTGGGTAATCCAACGATCCAGCGCCCTCAGCATAGATCCCCATGATGATCCCGTCGGACCAACGCATGGTGGAAAACCTGTCCAACAATCTAGCGCCCTCAGCATAGATCCCCATGATGATCCCGTCGGACCAACGCATAGTAGACATCCGATCCAGCGCCCTCAGCATAGATTACATGATCCCATCAGATCAACACAACATAAACAATACAATTATGCATACACATATGCAAATCAATATGTTCATCAACATGAACAACATATGAATCAATAACACGAACGACACTATGACAAATCACTAGGACGACCTCATGTTTAACAACATGAAAGACAATATGCATGACCAAAATCATTAACACTAAACCCCAATCATTATAAAATACTTGCCCCGAGTCCTTCGGGAGCAATCTCGATGTTAAATCATCACCAACGATTATCCTCAATGCTCGGCGACCAAACATACCAAGGACTATAGATACTCATATCCTCATCTTTATCATAATATATCCTCGATACCCAAATATACCAATAACCGAAATAAATTATATACTTTATGATTTAACTCGCAAAATCGTAAAACAACATATAATCATTGCTATATGCATTATAAACGAAATGAAACTAAAACCATTTATTAAACATTATAACTGAGCAAGTAATAACTTGCCTCGATACCGATGAAGCCGTCACCAATCCCTTGCCGTCATCTGTAAGTTCCTCGGCCCCGATCAATGCAATCCACGAGCATCCTCGAACTTGATCGTAAGGCATGATTATAATCACCGATCAATATTCTCAACCTATTACCATAATTCGATGCACAACAAGTTCAATAACAATCAATAACCGACATGTCCAACCAATCAATCACAACGGTTCACGACACTTCGATCATATACAAAACCAAATAGTATAACCCAAACCGTTACGAACTCATATCCACAATACGAACCAAAATCCGCTAATCGATATTAACGATCAATATAACCGATCAACAAACCCAATGATTTCACAATATCTCGATTAGACACAAGTCCGAACAATTCAATTCAAACAATTACGAATTCATGACCAAAACACGATTATGGATGCGAATGTAAAAGAAATCATATTTGGTGTTCGATCACAATTTTGGATTCCAAATTGATATCATGATTCGTATTTCATCAAGAACATATGAATTCTACCACTATAATCAACAAACATTCGATCTTAATATCTGAAAATACCGATAATTCAACATACGATCGTCTTGTTTTGTTAAATTCATCAAGGAGTTCCTCAAGAACACTAAATGATTCGAAACCTTGTTCATAGCCATCAAAACAACGTAATTTGATATCCTTTAACAGGTGGATATTCATCCAATTCGAAATCCAAGTCATGTATCATCATATCCTTCGATATACACTTCACATAACTTAAAGAATCATAACAACAACACCCAATCATCATTATACGAAGTAAATACGGATGACAATACCAATAATCCGAAATCAAGGTGTAGAGTTCATCAACATACCTCAAGAACATGAATAACACAATCAAACTCTTCAAGAATCATCAATATCTTCATATCCAAGCTTCTAGTCCATGCTTCCAAGCTCATAACCAAGATAGAAGAGGTTTATTCTCACTTTCATGTGCAGAGGAACGAAGTTGGAGGAAGGATATCGATTTTCTCTCGTGAAGAAATGAAAAAATGAACCTTATTTTATAAACTGCATCACTCATTACGTACGTTATCAATCCATATTAACATACGTAATGCACCTTACATACGCTACATGTCTCTCATAGCGTACGTAACATCATCCCAGAACTCACTGGCATATTTCGTTAAATCGATTACGTACGCAACATATCCTTCATAGCGTACGTAATATGTACGTTGACTTGCTACAGTGAAACTCCATTTAACGTACATCATACACTTCTCGTAGCGTACGTTAACCTCAGCGTTGACTTTCTCGTCCGCATCTGCGTCGAAAGCTGCCGACCACGGGTCCCACCTATCGGCCATAGCATGAGCTGTCCGATTCCTCTCGTTACGTACGTAATGCCTTATACATAGCGTACGTAACACTTAGCATCTTCACGTACGTTAACTATAATCATTAACGTACGTAATCCTTGTGCCTTAGCGTACGCTAAGTATACATCGTAGCGTGCGCTAATGTGGCTGTACTTAGCCATTTTCAGCTATTCTTGTCCAAGGTCTCAACATACTATATACGAACATACGGCATACTGAATACGTATACTACTTCCAACAATATTCCCGTATGTTATGCCCGAGACACAATATCTTCAAATACAACTGTCAACCAAATGCAGTAATTATACCAATACATATGTCTCAGTCCTTCATTTATTTTATCTATACTGTACAGATTCCACGCTGTACAACATAACTCGGATAAAATAACATTAAATAACAGTAGTAGAAATTCCGGATATTACATACTACACCACTTAAAATAAGTTTCGTCCTCGAAACTTGCAATTCGCCATAAAGAAACAAACAAACCGTTCAACCAAAATATTCTGAAACCATCACAACAACGATCAATCATCATCATTAACGAATAACCAAAACAGTACACTTACAAATGCGCAAAGTCGACGATCTCCTGAGATACTAGCAAGAGACTTCATTGTAAAGCCTCAATACGCTTACGATCACCTTCCATGAGTCTCAACAAAATATATCATCTTCGGAAGAAATAATCTATCCGTTTCAAATTCTGTCTGCCTGATTACACAATCAAATCCAAATCCTAATATAAATTAATAATACGCGATACATCTGTGAAACAACTGCCCAACACAATGGCAACGAATCCCGAAACATCGACACAAAATCCGAATGCTCAAATGATCACCAGCAATGATCAACCAATAAATTAATCGAGAATATCATCGACATGATAAACTCTAATACGACCAATCCAAAGGTCAACACGCAGCTGAGAATATCATCAACATGATAAACTCTAATATGACCAACCAGAGGTCAAAACACAATCGAGAATATCATCATCATCATGATAAACTCCGATATTACCAACGAACGATCAGTGATAATCGAGAATACCTTCACACAGTAAACTTCAACACGATCAATACAGGACCACAGAAACCGATATACGAACAAATAAAGTTCTCAAAACGACACACCAATCACATACAATGGATCTCAATAAACATACCCGACTAGTGGACATACTCCTCGGCATACAAAAAACCAATCACAAACCGATGAACATATCCAATCATACATGGAGTGGGAACGACCACTCAATATCCAAAACAACCATTCTGGTGTCACCATCCTCAATTCTACACTTACTAAGGAATCATTCAAAAATCATTATGGTAAAATCGTACTACTACCATACCAATGGAATCACATAGCACATATGTCCCGGTTTCATAAAACCCATAGTTCCAAAATCACATTCTGTACCCGAATCTACAATACGCAGCATATTCTTCTTATCCGATCAATTAACTGATCATCCCTGGATAGCTAAACTACCATACTGAAGTTCGAATCTCTATTCATCGTACCATACTGATGTATTATCCAGTTCGTGAGTCACACTCATAACTTGACCATGATATGCATTATGCACTAAATGCGTATGTATATCAATCATATTTTCAAACCAGTTTGAAATCATATAGTCTCATCAAGAAGACAAATTTTCGAAAGTTCTTTCAAAAATTTCAAAGCTCAAAACATAAATTTTGGTAAGACCACAAAATCAATTTTCGAAAAGTTATTTTGGCTCGCAATGCCAAGTATTCGATAACAGTTTCCTTCGAATCCACACGATTTTGATGTTTTAAAATGAAAACTATGCAAATGATTGGCCACATCCATACTACTGTATACCAAATCGGCTTGTCGCCAATATCCATTGATATTCCATCGGGAAAACCACACGATAGAGTTCCAAAATCTCAATATATAAATTCCGTTAAAACTCCTTTTTCCTCACATGGCTGGTAACGTCGACCATTATCCCATTATGGATCACCTCAACCATGCTATGACAAAACATTGAAACAAATCAACACAGCGAAAGACTTCCCAAGAAGTTTTATTTGAATAAGAAAACCAAAACCCCGAAAAGTAGTAATAAAATGCATAAACGACTAGTAAAGTGTTTTACAAATCTCGGGAGTTCTAGAAAACAGAAAAGGCTTTTGAAAAATTAGGGTCTCAGCCCGTATCTCGTTCCGCATTACAAGAAGTTTAAAAAGTAGAAAACCTTTTTGGACCCCAAATCATGAGTTATAAAACTATTTCAAAATCGATTGGGTCTCGGCCCAAAATCATTTTCCGTAAAAATTCGTAAAACATTTATTTTGAAAAGTATCATTTTCAAATGCTCAAAAACAGTTCATATATCTCAAAATGTACTAACATGACTACATGTTCTTCTCATCCATCCACAACATTCTCCCAAATACATAACTTCGGTCCAAAGTTTAACCGACATATTGATTTCCAAATCATAGCTGTAACACCCCCGAGATCTTCGAAGTATATTACAGCGCAGTGGACCCCTACATGGGACCCACCAGGCTAAAACAAGAAAAACACCACTCGACTAACCATCTCAGTTAGCGAGGGCACACATTTAAATAATGCAACATATAAAGATACGCTCGGAGCAACCGGCGTAATAAACATCAACCGACAATATAGAAATCTGAGTTAATACAAAATGAAGTTCGGAGTGAAAAGCCTAAGTACTCGCGAGTACAATCTATAAGTTTATAAATGTGAGAAACAACCATATCGAAAAAGACAAGAGAAATAAAAAGACTCGAATGCACATGTCAACGACCCTGGCCAACATCTATAATATCCGGATTTTTACGGAAGTATTTCATCTGTATTTGAACCCTGTATTATTTGGAATGATGATATTGATAATTGAAGTATGATATTTATCGTATTTGTATCCTTGTACATGAGTGTGGCAACATGTAAATTTTATCCATGCATATACGTGATAACGTACGCTAAGAATGTAGCTTAACGTACGTTACCTGTTAATAATAACGTACGCTACGAATGAAGCGTAGCGTGCATTTAATGCGATTATTGGGTAGGCCGGCTAGCACATGGGGTAACTGGTGGTGGGCTCGACCAATATACTCACCAGATTCGCACGGCATGAACCTGGACACTTTTAAGTCAACGGACTTTAACGTACGTTATGGATATTATGTAGCGTATGCCAATTATATGGATTACGTACGTAACATGATAAGTGTAGCGTACGTAATGAAGTTCAGAAACAAGACAGTGAGCTATTTTGGACGATAACGTACGTTATGAAGTAGTTCTAGCGTACGTAACACTCAGAAAGTTATAAAAGGGGCAGCACCCCATTTCATTTCATGTCGTTCTTCTGCCTCTAAGCTTCACCATATTTCGTCCCCAGAAGATTTCTAGCCCCTTTTAACACACTTAGATCACTTGTTACTGAATCATTGAGATTGTAAGATACTACTTGATCATTGAAGACTACTTATATTGGACTTCGGAGTGGAAATCATCACGAGTCGGCGTTGAAGCAACCGAAGTTGGATTCTACTTATAGTCTCAGTATTTTCTTCATCTTAAGGTATGTTATACTACGTCCAACCTTGAAGTTATGTTGTTAAAGACGATATGATCACACTACCGAGAATAGTAGATCACTTTGATGATGTATGCAACCTAGTATCATGTTTAAACTATGATGATCGAGTTATTATGGTTTAGAACACCGTAGTTGAACCTTGTTGTGGCAAAGGATGAGAATAGTGAATTATAAACCGTATCAAATGTTATCGTCATATTGATCGTAAACTTGGTGTCGATTTCCACTTTTATTGAATGGATTTTGGAAAGAATCATCATAGTTGTAATCTTGCTTACAAGATGGAATAAGTAGTTCACCTTCAGGATAAGCCTGGATTTAATGACGATATTAGATCAAATACATCAACCATAGACCAGCCGAATTTTGCATGAGTATTACAATCAAGATTGAGAATAGTGTTACGATGATATTCGTATCCTTGAGATTGAAGATATTAATCCGTAGATCATTCATGAGCATGATATATATTTGAAGGTATTATAAGTTACTCACTGAGGATTTCGTAATACTCCATCACTAATCGAGACAGTCGTCTGCCCAGTGAGAAACTGACATGCATGATTAACGTACGTTAAGATTGGTAACTAACGTACATTATATTACATGGTTAACGTATGCTACATAACGTACGTTATACTATCAGGCGAGTCAAGTCGACTGATCAGAGAGGAACTGTCGGTATATGGTTAGCGTATGCTAGACTTCATAGTTTACGTACGCTAATGAGTAAGTTTAACGTACTTTACAGAGGACATGTAACGTACGTTATGCAGGTCAGACAGCTTTCATTTTATGAACTTTCAACCGTAATTTGGATGGTTAGATGTTCGTTCGACCTAAGATGAATTCCATGTTATTTCTCTTATTTAAGGTTCGAACTTTGCTACGTGATTGATCGAGAGGGGCGACCTTCGAGTGTTTCGTCTTCATGGAAGTATTGTTCTTGTCTTCGAATCGAGGCAAGTACCTTATTTATTTTATGTATTGATGTTATACATATTGTCGTGCATGTATGTCGTTGTTGTATGTCCACCTCGTGTTGGTCCGACGGATCATCAGGGGATCTATGCTAGCGTGCGCTGGATCATCGGACGGGTTTTTCCACCACGGGTTGGTCTGACGGGATCATCGTGGGTTCTAGGCAGTGAACGCTGGATCGTCGGAATTACCATGTGTATGTTATGATATCATGTTGTGATTATCAGTTATGTATGTTATTTGTGAGTTTCTCGTGGGAGAAGACTCGTTGGTATTTTTGTCATTTACGTTATTATTCTTCGTGAGATATGAATAATGTGTTGTGGTACTTGTACTAGCATCGTTGTGCTAACCCCTTCTGGGGTGAATATTTTGTTTATGTTCAGGATCCAGGAGAACGGGGAAACAACCACTGGAGCTGCATGACGACGAGGGTGCAGAGTGATGTTCCGGCCGGGTTTATTTGTCTGTTGTTTGTTAGTTATTTCAATAAGTACTCGAGTACGAAGTCGTTTATGATGAATTTGAATTTGGTGATGTATTAATAAGTTTTTGTTGAACATTTGTATTTTCAGTATTTGGTCAGAACTGTTGTATCTTAATTCCGTTATTTCCATTCGTTAGTACCTCTTAATGTCTGTTCAATTCTCCAACCTTGTAAATCCTTATGTAAAGGATTTACGGCGCTGTAATATTCCTGAATATATCGGGGGTGTTACAGAATATGGTATCAGAGCTAAGATTATGGATATCTTGGCCCTTGGGTTAAAATAGGGGTCATTTATGTCTTTTGAGGTAACCGGCCGCGAATAACATCACTGTACTGCCTACGTCTTCGTGCGGGCGGTGGCTGTAAGTTTCTAAACTCTATCTCATCTTTTACATGTTATATTCCTTTGTACTTGAGCATTTGAATGGTATTGTTTCCTGTATATTGAGTATTTATGCTTACAGTATGTTGAGAGGCGGACGTGGACGTGGTCGCGGTCGCGGATGCGGACGAAGGAATGCAGAAAGGGAAGCGTCGCCTTCAAATCAAGCCAGTCATAGCTCAGGCGAGCCACAACAATCTATCAATAACGAACCGGAACCTGCTGTACCAGAGATCCTTCGTCGGGGTGGTGAACCAGATGACTCAGTTCGCTCAGGTCGTGGACCGAATGCAGGTGGCGGTAGGATTACAGCAGGGAGATACACAGCAAGGAATCCCAGACATGGGAAATCGAGGTGACCGATGGATGCAAGAGGTGGCGAAGATGCAACCACCCAAATTCGACGGTATTTCTGAGACTCCCACTTGGGACCATTGGTTGAAGGAACTGGAGAAAATCTTTGCCGGAATTAACTGCCTAGACGACCGGAGAGCCTCTATCGCTCAATACTTTCTGATAGGGGAAGCGTCTGAATGGTGGGAAGCCATCCGGACTGTAGACCATGATGCTGATTGGACAGAATTTAAATTAATGATGGAAGCTCAGTACTGCCCTCGTCCTGTGAGGGAAGCCAATGTTCGGGAGTTTTTCTCCGCTCAGCCTTTAGATGTGCTAGTATCTCAGGCAATTAAGACGTTTAACTAGTAGCTGGCATTTGTTCGACATCTGGTCAAAACAGATGCAGAAATGATGATCCATTTTGATATGAGGATGAAACCAGAAATCCAGAGGTACATGCCCGGTTTTGAATGTACCACACTCCGTCAATACCAGGATAAGGCGTTGGCGTATGAGATCAAGGAAGCAGCTATAGAGAAATTTACGGAATCCAAGAAGCAGAAAGTCTCTGGTACTTTTACAGAGCACAAGAGCAGCGGGCACCGCAAGGCCCAGTCATCTTTTCATTCTTTCAAGAAACCTCCGCACCCAGTTAGGAGCGGAAAGAACTTCGGAGCAACATTAACCATGACTGATGTTACTAGGAAATGCTTTAACTGTGCCCAGACGGGGCACTATCGACGGAATTGCCCCCTACCTGTCATGACTTGTTTTGATTGTGGTCGAGAGGGACATCGTGCGGTGTTCTGTGAAGAGGCTGCAAAGTATTTTAGAGCCCGTACGCCACAGCCAGTCCAGAAGGAAGCCAGTATCCAACAAACGCAGCAAAGTGTTCACATGCCTCAGAATTTTGGCCGCGGGCGAGGCAGAGGACAGTGGGACCGAAAGGGTACATCGAGTGCTGGATCTGTTCCCCCACGTCTGTACGAGATGAGGAGAACAGACGATCAGGATGCTGCTATCGCATCAGGTAATGTCCAGATCCTTTCCCAGCCAGTTAGCGTTTTATTCGATACAGGAGCTACGTATTCTTTTATATCCTTGTCTTGTGTAAATCGTTTGAATATTTCTGGTTTTCATACTTGTGAACCTTATGTTGTTGGTTTACCGAGTGGAGAGAGGATTGTCGGGAACTTAGAAACTAGAAATTTCCCTGTATCATTTGGAGGCAGAGAGTGGCTCTCAAATTTGATTGTGATAGAAATGCAAGGAGATGACCTGATACTCGGAGACGATTGGCTAAATCGATATGGAGCAATTGTAAACTACCGAAGGAGGAATATCTTGCTGATCGCTGACGATGGTTCCGAAATACTGTTTGAAGGATGGAAACCAGGAAGCTCAGGAAAGTTGATCAAGGTAATGAAAGCTGTCAAATTGTTGAAATAGGGTTGTACCGGATACTGGTGCTATGCAATGAAGAAGGAAGACGAAATTGTGGAACTTTCATCCATTTCTGTTGTGAACGAATTTCCTGATGTATTTCCTGATGAGTTACCTGGACTACCTCCACGACGGGATGTAGAATTCACCATTGAGTTGGAACCCGCAGCTACACCAATTTCTAAGGCGCCGTATCGTATGGCACCTACTGAGATGTACGAACTGAAGAAGCAACTGGAGGAGTTACTGGACAAAGGCTATATTCAGCCAAGCGTTTCGCCCTAGGGAGCGCCAGTTCTTTTTGTCCGAAAGAAGGATGGATCGCTTCGACTGTGTATTGACTATCGAGAACTGAACAAGATGACGATTAAGAACAAGTATCTGTTGCCACGGATTGATGATCTGTTTGACCAGCTGCAAGGAGCAACAGTATTTTCTAAAATCGATCTGAGATTAGGATATCATCAGCTGAGGATTAAGGAATTTGATGTTCCGAAATCAGCGTTCAGAACTCGTTACGGACACTATGAGTTTGTAGTGATGCCGTTTGGTCTCACTAATGCACCTGCTGTATTCATGCAATTGATGAACCGAGTGTTCATCGAATATTTGGATAAATTTGTGGTCGTGTTCATTGATGACATTCTGGTGTATTCTAAGAGCCCGGAAGAGCATGCACAGCATTTGCGAATTGTATTAGAACTTTTAAAAAGCGAGAAACTGTACGCCAAACTCTCTAAGCGTGAATTCTGGCTAAAGGAAGTAATGTTCCTCGGTCATGTGGTATCAGCTGAAGGAGTCCGAGTAGATCCTCAGAAGATTGAAGCGGTTTTGGATTGGAAGCCTCCAAAGAACGTCAAAGTGGTCCAAAGTTTCTTAGGACTTGCTGGGTATTATCGTCGGTTCGTGGAAGGGTTTTCCAAAATTTCCCGCCCACTTACTCGACTCCTGTAGAAAACTCAAAAGTTTGAGTGGAATGAGTTGTGTTAGATTAGCTTTGATGAATTGAAGAAGAGATTGATGACGGCGCCGATTCTATCACTTCCACAGGAAACTGGAGGACTTATAGTTTACAGTGATGCTTCGAACCAAGGGCTCGGATGCGTATTGATGCATAATGATAAGGTGATCGCTTATGCGTCACAATAGCTGAAACCTTATGAAGTGAATTACCCAACGCACGATTTGGAGCTGGCAGCAGTGGTTTTTGCTTTGAAAATCTGGAGGCATTATCTGTACGGGACTCACTGTCAGGTCTTTATGGATCACAAGAGTCTCAAATACATCTTCAGTCAGAAAGAGTTGAACATGCGGCAAAGAGGATGGTTAGAACTGATTAAGGACTATGACTTGGAGATTTTGTATCATCCAGGCAAAGCGAATGTAGTGGCCGATGCACTCAGCCGCAAGCCTGTTTCTATTCAGATGCTGGAGACTCTGACCTCCCAACTTAGCCTTCAGCAAGAGATGATTCGAGAAGGAATTGAAGTGTGGTTACAAAGAGTCCAGGGACAACTGTGCGTGATGGAAATAACTTCATCATTAACCGAAGAAATCAAATCTAGACAGGCAGATGATCCTCTGATGATTCGGTTACGTGATGAAATGATCAAGGGAAAGGCCCCCGGATTCGTAATTCATGATGATGGAGTTTTGATATTTCAGAACTGACTCTGCATTCCTGATATCGATGTTCTGAAACAGACGATTATGAAGGAAGCTCACAGAACGCCCTATTCTATCCACCCGGGCACCAGTAAGATGTATAAGGACCTGAAACAGAACTTTTGGTGGGGCAACATGAAGAAAGAGGTAGCGGAGTATGTCTCGAAATACTTGACTTGTCAGCAGGTTAAGATCGAGCATCAACGACCTGTCGGGATGTTGAAGCCGCTCCCGATTCCTGAATGGAAGTGGGAGGACATATCGATGGAAATTATCACTAGTATGCCGAGAACCAAGACAGGAATGAACATGATTTGGGTGATAGTTGATCGTCTAACCAAATCAGCTCATTTTCTAGGTATTAAGGACACGTGAGGACCAGAGAGGTTGGCACGAGTATTTATTTTGGAGATAGTTTGATTGCATGGTACGCCGGAGACCATTGTTTCTGATCGAGACGGCCGTTTTGTGTCCCACTTTGGGAAAGCAGTTCATAGGGCCTTGGGAACCGAATTGAACTTCAGCACAGCTTATCACCCGGAGACTGATGGAAAATCCGAGAGGACTATTCAAATGGTGGAAGATATGCTGAGGGCTTGTGCCTTAGGTTGGTCAACTGATTGGGAAGTTCATCTACCATTGATTGAATTTACCTACAACAATAGTTGGCATGCTTCCATTAAGATGGCACCATTTGAGGCATTATACGGGAGGAGATGTAGATCGCCCCTATGTTGGGACAATTCATCAGACTTAATCGGGACAGAACCAGAGTTGATCGTACAGACTCGAGAGAAGATAGCCTTGATTCGTGAAAGGCTGTTGACCGCCCAGAGTCTCCAGAAATCTTACGCAGACGTACGCCGTCACCCTTTGGAGTTCAGTACTGGAGACCACGTACTTTTAAAGGTTTCTCCTACTCGGGGAATCTTCCGTTTTGGAAGGAAAGGAAAACTAAGTCCGAGATATATCGGACCATTCGAGATCCTTGAGAGAGTTGGAGAGTTGGCATACAGGTTGGCATTACCGCCGTCATTGGTCCATGTTCATAACGTGTTCCACGTATCCCAGTTACGGAGATATATACCGGATCCTAGTCATGTCATTGATTTCGGTGAAATCGAAGTCACTCAGGATGGGACGTTTGAAGAAAGACCGGTCAAGATACTCGAGAGTCGAGTTAAGCAGTTGAGGAACAAACCAATCGTTTTGGTCAAAGTTCAGTGGTCGCGCCACGGAGTGGAAGAAGCCACTTGGGAAACAGAAGATAGCATGAAATCCAGATATCCAGAATTATTTTCGTCTTGAGTTTCGGGACGAAACTCCTTTTTAGTAGGAGAGTATATAATATTCGGATTTTTATGGAAGTATTTCATCTGTATTTGAACCCTGTATTATTTGGAATGATGATATTGATAATTTAAGTATGATATTTATCGTATTTGTATCCTTGTACATGAGTGTGGCAACATGTAAATTTTCTCCATGCATATACGTGATAACGTACGCTAAGAATGTAGCTTAACGTACGTTACCTGTTAATGATAACGTACGCTACGAATGAAGCGTAGCGTACGT
Source organism: Orobanche coerulescens (assembly GCA_033398695.1). Taxonomy (NCBI): domain Eukaryota; kingdom Viridiplantae; phylum Streptophyta; class Magnoliopsida; order Lamiales; family Orobanchaceae; genus Orobanche; species Orobanche coerulescens. Next base: position 22,357,358 of record CM065808.1, read on the forward strand.
AATGCAGTCAATTATTGGGTAGGCCAGCTAGCACATGGGGTAACTGGTGGTGGGCTCGACCAATATACCCACCAGATTCGCACGGCATGAACCTGGACACTTTTAAGTCAATGGACTTTAACGTACGTTATGGACATTATGTAGCGTACGCAAATTATATGGATTACGTACGTAACATGATAAGTGTAGCGTACGTAATGAAGTTCAGAAACAAGACAGTGAGCTATTTTGGACGATAATGTATGTTCTGAAGTAGTTCTAGCGTACGTAACACTCAGAAAGTTATAAAAGGGGTAGCACCCCATTTCATTTCATCCCGTTCTTCTGCCTCTAAGCTTCACCATATTTCGTCCCCAGAAGATTTCCAGCCCCTTTTAACACATTTAGATCACTTGTTACTGAATCATTGAGATTGTAAGATACTACTTGATCATTGAAGACTACTTATATTGGACTTCGGAGTGGAAATCATCACGAGTCGGCGTTGAAGCAACCGGAGTTGAATTCTACTTATAGTCTCAGTATTTTCTTCATCTTAAGGTATGTTATACTACTTCCAACCTTGGAGTTATGTTGTTAAAGACGATATGATCACACTACCGAGAATAGTAGATCACTTTGACGATGTATGCAACCTAGTATTATGTTTAAACTATGATGATCGAGTTATTATGGTTTAGAACACCGTAGTTGAACCTTGTTGTGTCAAGGATGAGAATAGTGAATTATAAACCGTAAATGTTATCGTCATATTGATCGTAAACTTGGTGTCGATTTCCACTTTTACTAAATGGATTTTGGAAAGAATCATCATAGTTGTAATCTTGCTTACAAGATGGAATAAGTAGTTCACCTTCAGGATAAGCCTGGATTTAATGACGATATTAGATCAAATACATCAACCATAGACCAGCCGAATTTTGCATGAGTATTACAATCAAGATTGAGAATAGTGTTACGATGATATTCGTATCCTTGAGATTGAAGATATTAATCCATAGATCATTCATGAGCATGATATATATTTGAAGGTATTATAAGTTACTCACTGAGGATTTCGTAATACTCCATCACTAATCGAGACAGTCGTCTGCCCAGTGAGAAACTGACATGCATGATTAACGTACGTTAAGATTGGTAACTAATGTACGTTATATTACATGGTTAACGTACGTTATACTATCAGGCGAGTCATGTCGACTGATCAGATAGGAACTGTCGGTATATGGTTATCGTACTCTAGACTTCGTAGTTTACGTACGCTAACGAGTAAGTTTAACATACGTTACAGAGGACATGTAACGTACGTTATGCAGGTCAGACAGCTTTCATTTTATGAACTTTCAACCGTAATTTGGATTGTTAGATGTTCGTTCGACCTAAGATGAATTCCATGTTATTTCTCTTATTTAAGGTTCGAACTTTGCTACGTGATTGATCGAGAGGGGCGACCTTCGAGTGTTTCGTCTTCGTGGAAGTATTGTTCTTGTCTTCGAATCGAGGCAAGTACCTTATTTGTTTTATGTATTGATATTATACATATTGTCGTGCATGTATGTCTTTCTTGTATGTCCACCTCGTGTTGGTCCGACGGGATCATCGGGGGATCTATGCTAGCGTGCGCTGGATCATCGGACGGGTTCTCCACCATGGGTTGGTCTGACGGGATCATCGTGGGTTCTAGGCAGTGAACGCTGGATCGTCGGAATTACCATGTGTATGTTATGATATCATGTTGTGATTATCAGTTATGTATGTTATTTGTGAGTTTCTCGTGGGAGAAGACTCGTTGGTATTTTTGTCGTTTACGTTATTATTCTTCGTGAGATATGAATAATATGTTGTGGTACTTGTACTAGCATCGTTGTGCTAACCCCTTCGGGGGTGAACATTTTATTTATGTTCAGGATCCAGGAGAGCGGGGAAACAACCACTGGAGCTGCATGACGACGAGGGTGCATAGTGATGTTCCGGCCGGGTTTATTTATCTGTTGTTTGTTGGTTATTTCAATAAGTACTCGAGTACGAAGTCGTTTATGATGAATTTGAATTTGGTGGTGTATTAATAAGTTTCTGTTGAACATTTGTATTTTCAATATTTGGTCAGAACTGTTGTATCTTAATTCCGTTATTTCCATTCGTTAGTACCTCTTAATGTCTGTTCAATTCTTCAGCCTTGTAAATCCTTATGTAAAGGATTTACGGCGCTGTAATATTCCTGAATATATCGGGGGTGTTACAACATCCTCGTACTGTCCCAGCGCACGCTCGTCCGGCAGAACATAACCTGAAATCCATAACAAGAATTTCCCCAAAACAGGTCCCAAAGGGGTTAGCAATTACGCTAGTATAAGTAATCAAGGCAAACCATTCACTTACACGTTTCATAGTACAATGCACCAAAACATTTCAAAACCAAAACCAGACATGTCTTTTCCGGAAACAAACAGTCAATCACATTTTCTTAGAACCGGGACGAAGCCACAAATCCCACTCGAGGCCTCTAAGGACCTTCCCGAGCTGGCCATATCATAAAACAAATCACGCACATGCATCGCCTAGGACCGGGACGAAGCCACAAATCCCACTCGAGGCCTCTAAGGACCCTCCCGAGCTGGCTAGCTAAACAAACTCGTGAATCCAGGGCTCAAACCATTGGACTCCCTCCGTGGCCCCATCGGACCCTCCCGAGGTAAGCAAATCACACACAATATACATTACCATTTCAAGTTAAGCATAAAGGTTTCCAAAAATACTTGCCTTGGATAATTGACGACGCAACGAATGGAAAGGAAAATCACCGACGAATGCTGGGAACCAACGGAACCGAACCTAACGATTCGAAGAACATAATCACAACCAACTCTAAACGAATACGAAAATGGAATACACTCAAAAACCCGCCTACGATTCATGTATATTCGTATAAAAATAACAACGAGGGCGGACCACAACCGAACCCTCTCGAATACGCAACAACCACGAAATATACCATGAATCCATAGGGAAAACAAGAATACTAGCAAGATTAATCATATTCAACATGAATTAATCAACCGTATGGAACGAATCGAAGAAAAACCCGAAAACCCCTAATTTACTCAAAAGTAGGGTTCTAAGAAGATTTACCTTGGATTATGATGAAAGATTCGTGTTGATGTTGTTATAATACACCAAGAACTCAAGGAAGATGATGGTTGAGATGATTGGAGGAAGAAATCGCCAAGAAATCGCCCAAAATCGCCAAAGCCGCGGAGGAAGGAGGTGAAATGAGAATTAGATCCGTCCAAGGTCAACTCCTGGGTATATATAGCCACACGGCTTAGCGCGCGCTAACGGCTAAGTGTTAGCGTGCGCTACCCAGTTATATTACAGTCCAGAACTCACTGTCCTGGACCGTTAGCGTGCACTACTACTATCTAGCATGCGCTAACAACGACTCGGTAGCGCGTGCTATCGAGCTATAGCATGCGCTACCTGGACAACTGAACGAGTCCAGAATAAATTGTCCAGTACTGGACAGTCACGCTAGCGCACGCTACCGAACACCTAGCGCGCACTAGTCCCCCAACATTAGCGTGCGCTAGACAACGTAGCGTACACTAATCCGCTAGTCCAGAGGACTGGAATCAGAAATAAGTTCACTGCCACTCCCAGGGTTCAGCTCGCTAGCGCGCGCTACGAACCAAACGTAGCGTGCGCTATGCAGAAAGAGTAGCGCATGCTAGGCACGAAATAATAACGGCCCAAAATACCGGAACATGAACGAAACATCAAACGGAACATCTCAAAACGCATAATAACCTAGGATAGATCCACGGCAACCCCGAAACGGCAGTTCCGAACAACAATTACGAGAATCAGATCAATAGATGACGGAAGAACCAATAAACGTAGAACTGGATGACAAAAAGTCTCGAAACAATTATTCTCAAAAATTAATACGGTTACACGAGGGTCGCTAAAACGAGAAACACACCAAAAAATGAAAATACCGGGAAAGGAAAAATGCGGATATTACATTCTACCCCTCTAAAAATAAGTTTAGTCCCGAAACTTAAGAAACAAACAACTCGGGGTACCTAGCACGCATGCTATCTTCGGTTTCCCAAGTTGCCTCCTCGACACCGTGTCTCGACCACTGCACCTTGACCAAAGGGGTGGTCTTATGCCTCAGTCGCTTCGCACGATGTTCCAAAATCTTACGCTCCTCAAAAGTAATATCCTCGGCGACATCAATCTCACCATAATCGATGATGTGACTAGGATCCGGGACATATTTCCTCAGTTGGGAAACATGAAAAACGCTATGAACATGACTCAGGACCGGGGGTAACGCCAAACGGTATGCCAACCCACCGACTCGCTCGAGAATCTCGAAGGGTCCAATGAATCTCGGACTCAACTTCCCCTTTTTCCCGAAACGGAAAACTCCTCTCGTCGGCGATACCTTTAGCAAAACGTGGTCCCCCACCTCGAATTCCAAAGGTCGGCGACGGACATCGGCATATGACTTCTGTCGACTCTGGGCAGTCAACATCCGTTCCCGAATTAATTCTATCTTCCGCCTCGTCTCTAAAGCGATATCCGACTCGGTCCCGACCAAATCGGACGCCTTATTCCAACAAATCGGTGATCGACAACGCCGCCCATAAAGTGCCTCAAATGGTTCCATCCGAATCGACGCGTGCCAACTCTTGTTGTACGTGAATTTGATCAACGGCAAATGCTCCTCCCAGTCACTGCTCCAATCGAGAGCACATGCACGCAACATATACTCGAACGTCTGGATAATGCGTTCCGACTGTCCATATGACTGAGGATGAAAAGAGGTACTCAAACGCAAACGAGTACCCAACGCCTTAAGCACTGCCGGCCAAAAGTGCGATACAAAACGGCCATCAATATCCGAAACAATAGACTTCGGAGTACCGTGAAGCCTCACAATCTGCGCGATAAACACCCGAGCCAACTTCTCCGGGCCCCAAGTGTCCTTGTTGCCCAGAAAATGTACCGACTTGGTCAGACGATCGACAATCACCCGGACCATATTCATGCCCGACCTCGATCTCGGCAAACTCGTAATGAAATCCATCGATATATCTTCCCATTTCCATTTCGGAACGGGAAGTGACTGCATTAACTCGGTCGGTCGCTGATACTCGATTTTGACCTGTTGACAAGTCAAACATCTCGCTACAAACTGTGCGACCTCCCCCTTCATATCATTCCACCAGAAATTCCTTCTCAGGTCCTTGTACATCTTACTCGAACCAGGATGAACGGAGTAAGGTGTAGCATGGGCCTCACGTAAAATACTCTGTCTCAACTCTGAGTCGTTCGGTACACAAATCTGACTCTGGAATCTCAAAACACCATCCGCATGAATCACAAACCCAGGAGACTTTCCCTTAAGAACGTTCTCTCGGATTTGAGTAATCATCGGATCCTCCAACTGCTTCTGCTTAATTTCATCGATCAAAGATGACGAGATCTTTAAAGCACAAAGTTGCCCGACTCGATCAAAACCCGCCGAAGCTCAGGTTGAGACGTAAGGATCTCAAGCGTTCGCAACGCAACCGGTTTCCGACTCAAGGCGTCGGCCACGACGTTCGCCTTGCCCGGATGATAAAGGATTTTGAGGTCATAATCCTTAATCAACTCTAACCACCTCCTCTGCCTCATATTCAACTCCCGCTGAGTAAATATGTATTTCAGACTTTTATGATCGGTAAAAATCTGACATGCAGAGCCGAAAAGATAGTGACGCCAGATCTTGAGCACAAAAACAACTGCCGCTAACTCCAAATCATGAGTAGGGTAGTTAAGCTCATACAGCCTCAACTGTCTCGACGCATATGCAATGGTCTTGCCGTGATGCATCAATACGCACCCAAGACCCTGACCCGAAGCATCACTATAAACAGCAAAACCCCCATTGCCACACGACAACGCTAAAATTGGGGCTGAAGTCAAACGCCTTTTCATCTCCTCAAAACTCGACTGCCTCTCGTCATTCCAGACGAACTTCTCGGACTTCTGGAGCAACTGTGTAAGTGGGCGATCCAGTTTCGAGAAACCCTTGACGAACCTACGGTAGTAGCCGGCCAAACCCAAGAAACTACGGATCTCCTTCACATTCTTGGGCGGTACCCAATCCAGCACTGCCTCAATCTTCTGCGGATCCACACGAACCCCCTCGGATGAAATCACGTGACCTAAAAACATCACTTCCTTCAGCCAGAACTCACATTTCGAGAACTTCGCATGAGTTGCTCGGTCCTCAAAATGTCTAACACTACTCGCAAATGATGGGCATGCTCTTCCTCGTTCCTCGAATAAATAAGAATATCATCAATGAAGAAGACGACACACTTATCCAAATACTCGATAAAGACTTTGTTCATCAACTGCATGAACACCGCCGGCGCATTAGTTAGCCCGAAAGGCATAACTACAAACTCATAATGTCCGTATCTTGTCCGAAAAGCTGTTTTCGGCACATCGGACCCCCTCACCCGGAGCTGATAGTATCCCGATCTCAAATCAATCTTCGAGAATACCACAGCTCCCTGCAACTGATCGAACAAGTCATCAATCCTCGGCAAAGGATACTTGTTCTTGATGGTCACCTTGTTTAGTTCGCGATAGTCGATACACAAATGCAGTGAACCATCCTTCTTTCGCACAAACAGGACCGGTGCGCCCCAAGGCGAGGCGCTTGGTCGAACATACACCGACTCAAGAAGCTCACTCAACTGCTTCTTCAATTCGGCCATCTCTGAGGTGCCATGCAATACGGTGCCTTCGAAATCGGAGCCGCGCCCGGATCTAACTCTATGGCAAACTCGACCTCACGATCCGGTGGCAATCCCAGTAACTCGTCAGGAAATACATCAGGAAACTCACTAACGACTGGAATCGACAAAAGCTCGACTCCACCATCCTCCGCCTTCAAGGCATAGCACCAATAACCAGAACACCCCTTTCGCAGGAGCCTCATCGCCTTCAAGGCGTTAATAACGAACTTTTGGTTTCCCCTCTTTCGCCCCGCGAAAGAGTGCTCGGTGCCGTCCTCGGCTAACATAGTGATGACTCTCGTGCAGTAGTTCATGATTGTGCCATGTCGCTTGAGCCAATCATCCCTGAGAATCAAATCCTCACCCTCAATATTAACGACAATAAGATTGGAGAGCCAAGCTCTCTCACAAATAAACACAGAGCAGTCTCGGACCTCTCGATCGCCGACGATCCTATCACCGCTAGGGAGTTTAACGATGAAAGACTCACAAGGCGACAAACAGTCGAGACTCAAACGGCGCACACACTCCAGCGATATGAATGAATGTGTAGCACCAGAATCGAAAATCACCTGACAGGATGAGAATGGATATGAACGGTACCTTCCGCCACAGTGGCCGCCGGATCATCGGCCCTCCTCATCTCGTAGATACGCGGCTGGGCAGAGCCGACACTGGAAGCTCCTCCTCTAGCGGGCTGACCCCGACCTCTACCTCGGCTGGCACTCGGCGGAGGCTGCAGAGCAAACGAGCCCTGGTTCACACTCGGCTCTCTAAGTGCTGGAAAAGAATCACGGGACTCGCGAATCTGTCTGACCTGTTCACAAAAGAGGGCCTTGTGGCCCGACTGACCACAAGTATGACAAGTGAACGGACGAGGACACTGCCGGTTCCTATGGCCCGACTGGCCACAGTTAAAGCATGTCAGATCACGAACGGAGGTTCCGGCGGCACCTCGAAATCTCCCAGAGAAATGAGCCGAACCGCCCGTAGAAATATTCGCAGCCTGAGATTTCTGCTGGCCACCACCCTTGGGACCAGAAAAGTTTCCGAATGACTTATGCTTCTTGCTCTCACAAGCCACATCACTAGCCATCACCGACATATCGTAAGCAAGAGCCCTACTCTGATAATCCTTCAAAGTAGTGCAGATGAGCCCAGACATATAGTCCCGAATTGACAGTTTCATCCGCCTAGAAAAGTGAAAAATTTTGTTGTTCTCCTCGACAACTTGGGTCTTCACATAGCCCAACTCCTTGATAAAATCAGCAATAGCTTGGGATACAGGAATATCCCATGGTTGAGCATCATAGAAAGCATGGACTCGAGCCTGTCTAACCGGCCATGGGTAATATTCAGTCTCCATTAGGTCCTTGAACTCCACCCATGAAGCAACGTGGTCCTTAGGCCTAACATCCTCCCACCAGTCAGTAGCGTCCCCAGTGAGAAAGTACTGGGCAATAGGGACCTTACGGTCCTCGGGACAGTTGGTGGCAATAAAGACTTTAGATATCTCCTTGATCCACCCCTCCCAGCCGATCGGGTCTGATGCTCCCGAAAACTGAGGAGGATGCATCTTGATGACATCTTGAAGCCAACGGTCTGCTCCACCCCGATTAGCATGGGCCGGATTCGGGTTCTGAACCACCTGAGCTATAGCCGCCATCTGGTTCACCATTTGCTGCATGACGGCCGCAATACCAAGGTCGGCGCGCTCCTGAGAAGAAGCATGACTGTGACGGTCACCGGTACTGCCGGCTCCCGAAGAATGCGACGTGGCCACCCCACCGGCTGCCCCACGTCCCCGGCCGCGTCCACGGCCACGACCACGACCCCTTCCAGCATCCATACTGGTGTTAAGAGGTGGCAAAAAGCAACTCGATGATAAGTAAAAGAGGGAAAATAACCACAGTTCAAGAAACAAAAATACTGTACGAGAAAACAAAGAACCGAGTAAGAAAACTTACGAACACTGGAAGTACTGAGATGCCGGGAGCGGTGTGACAATGTGCAAAACAAAACACAACTAGACCCAAATAACCGACAAGCCTAGGTATCCATAAACCTAGTGCTCTCTGATACCATTTTCTGTAACACCCCCGAGATCTTCGAAGTATATTACAGCATCGTGGACCCCTACATGGGACCCACCAGGCTAAAACAAGAAAAACACCACTCGACTAACCATCTCAGTTAGCGAGGGCACACATTTAAATAATGCAACATATAAAGATACGCCCAGAGCAACCGGCGTAATAAAAATCAACCGACAATATAGCAATTTGAGTTAATACAAAACGAAGTTCGGAGTGAAAAGCCTAAGTACTCGCGAGTACAATCTATTAGTTTATAAATGTGAGAAACAACCATATCGAAAAAGACAAGAGAAATAAGAAGACTCGAATGCACATATCAACGACCCTGGCCAACATCCTCGTACTGTCCCAGCGCCCGCTCGTCCGGCAGAACATAACCTGAAATCCATAACAAGAATTTCCCCAAAACGGGTCCCCAAAGGGGTTAGCAATTACGCTAGTACAAGTAATCAAGGCAAACTATTCGCTTACACATTTCATAGTACAATGCACCAAAACATTTCAAAACCAAAACTAGACATGTCTTTTCCGGAAACAAACAGTCAATCACATTTGCCTAGGACCGGGACGAAGCCACAAATCCCACTCGAGGCCTCTAAGGACCCTGGCCATATCATAAAACAAATCACGCACATGCATCGCCTAGGACCGGGACGAAGCCACAAATCCCATTCGAGGCCTCTAAGGACCCTCCCGAGCTGGCTAGATAAACAAACTCGTGAATCCAGGGCTCAAACCATTGGACTCCCTCCGTGGCCCCTTCGGACCCTCCTGAGGTGAGCAAATCACACACAATATACATTACCATTTCACGTTAAGCACAAAGGTTTCCAAAAATACTTGCCTTGGATAATTGACGACGCAACGAATGGAAAGGAAACTCACCGACGAACGCTAGGAACCAAGGGAACCGAACCTAACGATTCGAAGAACATAATCACAACCAACTCTAAACGAATACGGAAATAGAATACACCCGAAAACCCACCTACGATTCATGTATATTCGTATAAAAATAACAACGAGGGCGGACCACAACCGAACCCTCTCGAATACGCAACAACCACGAAATATACCATGAATCCGTAGGGAAAACACCAATACTAGCAAGATTAATCATATTCAACATGAATTAATCAACCGTACGGAAAGAATCGAAGAAAAACCCGAAAACCCCCAATTTACTCAAAAGTAGGGTTCTAAGAAGATTTACCTTGGATTAGGATGAAAGATTCGTGTTGATGTTGTTATAATACACCAAGAACTCAAGGAAGATGATGGTTGAGATGATTGGAGGAAGAAATCGCCCAAAATCTCCAAAGCCACGGAGGAAGGAGGTGAAATGAGAATTAGATCCGTCCAAGGTCAACTTCTAGGTATATATAGCCACACGGCTTAGCGCGCGCTAACGGCTTAAGTGTTAGCGTGCGCTACCCAGTTATATTACAGTCCAGAACTCACTGTCCTGGACCGTTAGCGTGCGATACTACTATCTAACGTGCGCTAACAACGACTCGGTAGCGCGCGCTATCGAGCTATAGCATGCGCTACCTGGACACCTAAACGAGTCCAGAACAAACTGTCCAGTACTGGACAGTCATGCTAGCGCACGCTACCGGACACCTAGCGCGCGCTAGTCCCCCGACATTAGCGTGTGCTAGACAACGTAACATACGCTAATCCTCTAGTCCAGAGGACTAGAATCAGAAATAAGTTCACTGCCACTCCCAGGGTTCAGCTCGCGAGCGCGTGCTACGAACCAAATGTAGCATGCGCTAGTAAGGGATCCCTAGCGTGCGCTATGCAGAAAGAGTAGCGCGGGCTAGGCACGAAATAATAACGGCCCAAAATACCAGAACATGAACGAAACATCAAACGGAACATCTCAAAACGCATAATAACCTAGAATAGATCCACGGCAACCCCGAAACGGCGGTTCCGAACAAAAATTACGAGAATCAGATCAATAGATGATGGAAGAACCAATAAACGTAGAACTGGATGACAAAAAGTCTCGAAACAATTATTCTCAAAAATTAATACGGTTACATGAGGGTCGCTAAAAACGAGAAATACACTGAAAAATGAAAATACCGGGAAAGGAAAAATGCAGATATTACAATAGCTTCTCAAGATCATCAATCCTGTCCCAACTCTGTCATCTCATACTGTAACGCATAATATCTTCCTGAATCTCAAAACATATCAACTTAGAACGGCAATAAATCTCAATACAATTCAATAATCCAAATACTTACAGATCATGAAGCCGACGATTCCCCGTGATACTGGCACATGTCTCAACTCCAGAAAATACTCGACACAGACATTTTCAAAACACACATTTTGCAAACTTAGTTCAACTCGAGAACACAACATAGCTCTATCCGAAGAAACACGTTAACATCGTTTGGAAAAGTTTACAACAACCTCAGTACTACACCGGTAAATCACATAACGCACAAGCCTGAGTGAACAGCAAAAACTCAGGGCTCTAATATTCATCAATCGAAAACTCGAATGACGCGACAAAAACACGACTCGACTCGACCCGACTGCCTAGGTTTTCTCAACCTAAGCTCTGATACCATATTCTGGAACACCCCCAGAGCCATCCAGGAATATTACAGTGCCGTGGGCCCCATAATGGAACCCACAAGGCTAAAGGAAATTTTCGCAAACATTTACAATGTCCAAGAGGCCAACGGCGGTACTATCTTTAAAATATTTGAAGACTATATAAAATCTATTTATCAAAACCATCGTAAAATCTCGTTTGAAAGGACAAGGCCTGAAATGCCAGAACTCAACAGTTTAAAAATATATGTTAAGCTATCGCCTACACGTAACGACAAAATAGTTTAGAAAACGGTTGCCAAAGTAACCTAAGTTACCAGATACCACAAGGCCATTTAAAAATACTCACGCAGCGGAAAAGACAAACAATTAAAAATACTCTAGCAGCGGAATACAACAACTGATCAAGAAACTCAGTACACAATTACATGCCCTAGCCAGTATCCTCCGGGAAGCTCATCTCTCCACGATTGTTACAAGCTCGATATCTCAAGAACCTAAAAAGAAAGCCCACAACGGGGTCAGCAATAATATCCAACAATGATAACCGTCACATCACATTAATAATTACATACTAATGAGAATACAAAATAAGAATACGACCAACGTAATCTTATCGTCATAACTTTACCAAAATTCACATCTCGCACAGTACCCAAGGTTCTCAAAACATCATCATAACTCACTGTTATGAAATCTACTAACTCTGTCCAACCCAAATCCGTCAGGTAACATCATCACATCTCGACAAGAAAACCAATTGTCCATCAAAGACAAACACCAAGGGAAATACGAAACATACCTCGAGATACACAATACCACGATAATCATGTCAGTCTAATCCGAGATCAGATCAAAGCAACATACGGGCACAGTCCTAACACAACACCTACAAATGCATACTCATATGACAACATCAATATGCTCAAAACAATAACAACAGTGTATACTCAATGGAAATACCATGATCCAGCGCCCTCAGCATAGATCCCAAGATGATCCTACTAGATCAATACGAGGTGGATAACCAACAATATACATATGCACAACAACACATGATAAAATCAATGACACGAATCCACATGATTGCATCAACGCAACACTGGGTAATCCAACGATCCAGCGCCCTCAGCATAGATCCCCATGATGATCCCGTCGGACCAACGCATGGTGGAAAACCTGTCCAACGTTCCAGCGCCCTCAGCATAGATCCCCATGATGATCCCATCGGACCAACGCATAGTGGACATCTGATCCAGCGCCCTCAGCATAGATCACACGATCCCATCGGATCAACACAACATAAACAATACAATTATGCATACACATGTGCAAATCAATATGTTCATCAACATGAACAACATATGAATCAATAACACGAACGACACTATGACAAATCACTAGAACGACCTCATGTTCAACAACATGAAAGACAATATGCATGACCAAAATCATTAACACTAAACCACAATCAGTATAAAATACTTGCTCCGAGTCCTTCGGGAGCAATCTCAATGTCAAATCATCACCAACGATTATCTTCAATGCTCGGCGACCAAACATACCAAGGACTATAGATACTCATATCCTCATCTTTATCATAATGTATTCTCGATACCCAAATATGCCAATAACCGAAATAAATTATATACATTATGATTTAACTCCCAAAATCGTAAAACAACATATAATCATTGCTATATGCATTATAAACGAAATGAAACTGAAACCATTTATTAAACATTATAACTGAGCAAGTAATAACTTGCCTCGATACCGATGAAGCCGCCACCAATCCCTTGCCGTCGTTTGTAAGTTCCTCGGCCCCGATCAATGCAATCCACAAGCATCCTCGAAATTGACCGTAAGGCACGATTATAATCACCGATCAACATTATCAACCTATTACCATAATTCGATGCACAGCAAGTTCAATAACAATCAATAACTGACATGTCCAACCAATCAATCACAACGGTTCAACGACACTTCGATCATATACAAAACCAAATAGTATAACCCAAACCGTTACGAACTCATATCCACAATACGAACCAAAATCTGCTAATTGATATTAACGATCAATATAACCGATCAACAACCTAACGATTTCACAATATCTCGATTAGACACAAGTCCGAACAATTCAATTCAAACAATTACGAATTCATGACCAAAATACGATTATGGATACGAATGTAAAGGAAATCATATTTGGTGTTCGATCACAATCTTTTTGGATTCCAAATTGATATCATGATTCGCATTTCATCAAGAACATACGAATTCTACCACTATAGTCAAGGAACATTCGATCTTCATATCTGAAAATAACAATGATTCAACATACGATCATCTTGTTATGTTAAATTCATCAAGGAGTTCCTCAAGAACACTAAATGATTCGAAACATTGTTCATAGCCATCAAAACAACGTAATTCGATATCTTTTAATAGGTGGATAATCATCTAATTCGAAATCCAAGTCATGTATCATCATATAATTCAATATACACTTCACATAACTTCAAGAATCATAACAACAACACCCTAATCATCATTATACGAAGCAAATACGGATGACAATACCGATAATCCGAAATTAAGGTGTAGAGTTCATCAACATACCTCAAGAACAAGAATAACACAACCAAACTCTTCAAGAATCATCATTATCTTCATATCCAAGCTTCTAATCCATGCTTCCAATCTCATAACCAAGATAGAAGAGGTTTATTCTCACTTTCATGTACAGAGGGACGAAGTTGGAGGAAGGATATCGATTTTCTCTCATGAAGAAATGAAAGAACGAACCTTATTTTATAAATCGCATCACTCATTACGTACGTTATCAATCCATATTAACGTACGTAATGCACCTTACGTACACTACATGTCTCTCATAGCGTACGTAACATCATCCCAGAACTCACTGGCATATTTCGTTAAATCGATTACGTACGCAACATATCCTTCATAGCGTACGTAATATGTACGTTGACTTGCTACAGTGAAACTCCATTTAACGTACGTTATACACTTTTTTTTTTTTTTTTTTTTAAACAAACCACCACATATATTAGACGGAATACAACGAGTGTGGGGGGACGAGCCCCACTACACGCCCAAAAAATTGAGGGAGGACGAATCCCTCTACACGCCCAACATTATATCAAAAAACGATGGCCACCAAAAAGCCAACTAAGAAAATATTTTTTTGCATCGTAAATATGGATAACACATTTTATCTAACCGAATAAGGCCAAGGATCCTCCCCTTGAGATCATGGCCATCCGAACAAAAAAAATCTCGATGGAGGCACCCTTGGTTGGCAAAAAAGTCGGCAACCGAGTTCCCTTCCCTATAGATGTGGGAAAGGCGGACATTCATGCACGAAAGAAGTTTATGAATTTTGCTAATTAAGCTTTGAACATTCCAAGGAGATGATGAGTTCTCCTTGATTAATTTGAGAGATATGGTAGAATCCACTTCAACCCACACATTAGCAAAACCTTTCTCCAAACAAAGAAGAAGCCCTCTCCAAATGGCATGCAACTCCGCGAATGTGTTAGTTTGTAACCCGACAAATTCCCAAAAATAGAAGAGAGGCGACCCAAAGTGATCCCTAAGAACCCCGCCCGCGGCCGCGATGCCCGGGTTCCCTTTGGCCGCCCCATCTGTGTTGAGTTTAACCCACCCGAGATCCGGTTTCATCCAACGAACACTAACCACTTTGCGCGTGAAATTAATATTCGCATTAATACCGAGAGTAGCCGCCAAATTCTCGGCCCCTTTCCAAAAAAGCACCCGATTCTTCCCCTCGACTTTGATGGATTTTAAGTACGTCCATATCCGGGAACACACACGATCAACCGTGAATGGAATTTGCTTCATTCTTTTATCATTCCTACAACACCATAGAAACCAACATATAAGCACGGGAATGATATGAAATATATGAGTCTTACCAAAAGTCTTGTTGAACCAAGAAGGGAAGATAAGATTGAGATCCTTGGTGATGAGTTTCGCACACCCAACCAAAGAATGGAAAAAGTCCCACACTTTGCTAGCCACGGGACCATCCCAAAACAAGTGAATGAGAGTTTCGTCTCCGTTACAACAATAACACCGAGTGTCGGCCACCATCCCCCTACGAATCAAACAATCGGGCGTGGGGATCCAATTATTAAAAACCCGGACCATAAACACCGAGATGGTTGGAGTGATAGCAAAATTCCAACACCTCTTAAGAATAAAGTGAGCGGGTTTTTTTTGGCGGACTTTCTCCCAAGTACTATTAAATGAGAAATCCCCGTTAGAGGAAAGCTTCCAACTCGGTTTGCAATTGGCTACATTACAAGGAAGAGAGCAAATATAATCACAATAGCCTTGGGGAAGGATCTCCTTAAGCTTGGAATAATTCCACTCCCCGTTATTCCAAAATTTATTAAGACAATCTTTAGATTTCGTGGGAAACAAATTCGAAAGGGGACTAAAATCGCACCAATTATCATGCCAAAAAGATGAATTAGCATTACCACTATTCCAAAAAATGTACTTATCAACCTCCCCACGAACGGCACATAACCTTTTCCAATTGGGAGAATCAAAAGGATTAGGTTTGACCACCATGGGGTGGAGCCTTTTACAATATTTAGCCATAAGCAAGTTAGACCAAATATTCTTATTGGTCCTAAATCTCCACCACAATTTAAACTCCGCCGCTTGGATTAAATCATTTAAGTCACGGCACCCTATACCACCTTCATGAGTAGGGTAACAAAGTCTTTTCCAAGCGGCCCAATGCATTTTTTTCTTACGCTCGTTAGAACCCCAAAGGAACTTGTTAAAAAGTCTTTCAAAGAATAAGATAACATTAGCCGGAGGTTTGATAACTTGAAGATTATAAAAAAGAATGGAATTAAGAACCGACTTTATTAGCTCGATCCTCCCTCCTAAAGAAAGGAGGTGGTGATTCCAAGTGCAAATTTTGTTTTGGATTTTAAGGATGGCATTACTAAACATATTGAAAGTGGGTTTGCCTTTCCAAATAGGGACACCAAGGTAGATCATGGGGAGTTCCGAAAAAGAAAATCCCATAATATCCTTAACCCGAGCGATATCGCCGGATGTCGGGTTATGCATAAGAAAAGTACTCTTAGCTTTATTAATTTTTTGGCCCGAAACCGCTTCAAAATGTTGGAGACAACGTCTAAGCAAAATAAGGTTATTGTGAGACGCATTAACAAAAAGGAGCATGTCATCGGCAAAAGCAAGATGAGTAATATGAACGTTTTTGCGAATAGTAAAAACATGGCCGGATTTTTATTGAAAGTATGCTCAATGTTCCTTGAAAGGTAATCCTCGGCTAAAATAAAAGGAGAGGGGATAAGGGATCCCCTTGTCTAAGACCCCTCTCACTTTTCAAAACCCACGGAAGAGCCATTAATAATAATAGAAAACCAAGCATTGCACACACATTGTGAATTAATTTGATAAGATTAGGGAAAAGCCAAAACTAGTAAGCACTTTGAAGAGAAACCCCAATCAATCCTATCATAAGCTTTTTCCATATCAAGTTTAATAACCGAGTTGTCCTTAGAACGAGATATGTCATGGATGACTTCTAAGGCCGTGAGAATATTATCCGTGATTAACCGGTCCTTAATGAAACCCGATTGAGCGGGATTGATGATTCTAGGAAGGATAGTGCTCAACCTTTTGCTAAGAATTTTGGAAATGATTTTATAAGTAGTATTGCACAAACTAATTGGTCTAAAATCTTTCCAAGAGTTGGGGAGGATTTTGGGAATGAGCGTTATAGACGTAGAGCAAAACGCTTGAGAGAGAACGGCCCCTCCAAAAAAATCTAATACCGCCTCCAAAACATCACTTTTAATAATATCCCAACAAGATTGAAAAAATTTCGCATTAAAGCCATCGGGACCGGCAACACTATCCCCCTCCATATCAAAAACAATTTGCTTAACCTCATCGAGGGTAGGGGGACAACACAAAAAAAGATTGTCACTATCGAGAATATTGTTATTAATGAGCTCCTTGTCAAATTGGTCAATGTCAACCGGTTCATTTTTGAATAAATTCGAAAAATACCCGACGGCCGATTGATGAATGCCAATCTCATCCGTGATGACGGACCCATTATCATGAATGCTATGAATGTGGTTGTTGTGCCTTTTTTTCTTAACCAAATCATGGAAGAATTTGCTATTTCTTTCCCCTTCCCTTGTCCATTTCATACGAGCCTTTTGTTTCCAAAAAGCCTCTTCCATAGACAACGTGCGAAGGAGGGACGCATTGTGTTTTTTAAGGTTAACCATGTTGGCAATGGTTGGATCCGAGTCAAAAATCTCTTCGGCCTTGGCGACCTCCATTTGATGTTTTTCAACGTTTTTAAAAATGTTGCCGAAGGTATATTTGTTCCACTCTTTAAGAGTGAGTTTAAGACGCAAAAGCTTGTTCGATAGTTTAAAAAGCCCCAAGAAAGGCGAGGGAATGTCCCAAGATTCTTTAACCGTTTGTAAGAAAAGGTGGTGTTGAACCCACATGTTTTGAAAACGAAAAGATGCTTTGGGCCGATTTAAATCCGGACTAAAATTACACAAAAGAGAATTATGATCGAGGTATGCCTCGGAGATGTCTAACACAACAATGGGGAAATTTGTTAACCCATTCCGAAGAGAAGAAAATCCGATCCAACCTTTGCCATATCGAATTACTATACCAAGTGAACGGGTATCCCACATATCCTCCGTCCATGAGGTCGCATTCAAGGACCGCGTCCCTAAATTCCTCCATTTCGGAAGGGATAGGAGGGTTGTTCCCTTTTTTTTCCTGTGGATATAGGACGATATTGAAATCACCGCCTACCATCCAAGGAGTATGGTTTTGACTGACCAAAGTAAGATCCTCCCAAAGGGCCCGTCTCTCAATTTTTGTATTTTTACCATAAACGACAGTGAGTAGAATAGGGTGACTCAACTCCTGAAAAGTAATTTGAGTATGAAGCATTTGATCCGCATTATGTAAAACGCTAATGTTAGTGGCGTGGTCCGAAAAAATCCAAATATGATTGTTAGCATTCGCCACGACATTATCAAAACCAAACAACCTACAAAAAAAAGACGCGTTTAAAGCAACTTTAGGCTCAATAAGGGCCAAAATATTAGGACGATGATCCCTCTTAAGCAATTTAACAATTTTTTGGGCGGATTCATTCCCGATGCCTCTCACATTCCAAATAATGACACTAATCATTGATTACGAGATCGTCTAGTTTCCCTTTTAGTTGAAACAGCCGCTTGTTTAGTAGAGTTATTTTTCTTATTTTTTTCCGGTTTTTTACCGGGAGATTCAGATTTGCGGTCCAAGACATTAAAAGCTATCTTTTTCCGCCCTTTACCCTCTCCTTTACTATCCGAGAGAGATTGAGACAGACCATCATCTTTCGGTTCAAAAGATGGTTCGGATCCCGCATCCTCAAGATCGTCCTTCGAATCTCTATGTACGGAGTCACTATCCGAGGATAATAACTCCTGCTCATTCGTGATTCGTAAGGGTTCTTGGGGCGAGCCACTATGGGTATTAGATCCCCCACTAGCGGCCGAGGAGCCCGAACCCGAAGTGGAGCCAACAGATTTTAAAACAACATCAGGAGCAATCGGTTCAGAAATAATAACCTCAGAAGCTGGGCCCGGCCCATTTTGATTATTAAGAAACGGCCCAGAGGCAATTTCAGTGCCTGGCCCATTTTGAATAATATGAAACGGCCCAGAGGCAATTTCTGTGCCTGGCCCCTTTTGAGTAATATTAAACGGCCCAGTGTCCTTTTTGTTACCTGACTTAAAGTCAGTAGGGGAAACCTTTTTGTTGCCTGACTCATTTTTGTGAAACGTTCCAGATTCATTTTGGGCAGAGGGGTTCTTATTTTTTTTGTTACCTGATGTTGAAGGTGACAGTTTGTTTTTCTTACTGGAGGAGTGAGTCTCTCGAATTTGTTGTTCAATTTGTTCCAAATCTTCGGCGTTCTGAAGGGCAGCATACATGTTGTCAACCGGAATATCATCATCCTCTTTAGAATCCCTGTGTCATCCTCAACAATACACACGTTAGAGGGGCAGAAGTGCAGGTTAACTCTGACCCTTGCCCCTTGATATTATCGGTCGATATATTTTTATGGTTTCCAACACGAACCTGCACCCATTCTTCTTTATTTTTACCTTGTTTCACATTGTTCGTGTTTTCAAACTTATTCACAAAACTTTCGGTTTAAGCTCCGGATTTTTAACATAACACTCATCAATATCATGACCAATGTGGTGGCAATGGTGGCAAAATTTAGGTAGTTTTTCATATTCTACCTCGAGTTTAGTAAAAACATCACCACACCGAATAGCAACCGTTTTTGGAGGTCTATTTTTCAGATTAATTTCCACACATATCCTAGCAAAATTCAGCCGGGATCGGTTTAAAGTGAGGTTATCCGCTTTAATATAGTTGCCGACAAGGGAGCCTACCGTTTGTAACGCCCTCGGATCAAACCATTGAATGGGCAAAGCAAAAATTTTAATCCAAATTGGAGCGGATGCCGGTTCATGTTTAAAGTTAAAAAATGGATCCCATTTAAAAAGCCTCATCGGGTATCCAAGAAGATTAAACTCCCTTTTGAGCCAAAGTTTAGCATATAAATCTTCATTTTGCAATGAGATTAATACATGTTTAAAATTCAAGAATTGAACTTTGCACACACCAAAACCCGATTTTTGCAAGAAATTAGCAATAGAGATATTATCAGGTTTGCCAAATGAAAATTTTCCAATTAGGGCGTTTTTGTAAACGTCCGATACCTGAGCACACTCCTCCGGCGAGAATACAGCTGTCGGCATCTCCCCCGAGAGATCAATAGTGCCCAGTGTTTCCGGTCGTTGAGGTTGGTTGTTGACTATTTTCGCAAAAGATACCGCAGGAACCACCGCCGGACCGTCAGGGACGCTGGACAGATTTTTCCCTTGGTCGCTTTTTGGAGTTTCCGGAATAAACTCCTCTACATCCGGGATCTCCCCTTCTTCCATCTCTTGGGCTCCGATTTTAACATTAAGCTTCCCCAGAAAAGGGCCATCCCCGGACCGCTCCACTGATTTTGATGGCGGATGAAGATCGTCCAAAACATATATGCCCCGATTCGATTTCACTGAGGTAGTTTGTGTGAGATACATTTCCTTCCTCCCGTCGGCCGATTTGCTTGAGAAGGAGGGTGTTTTGTAGTTTAGGAAATTCGATGTCAGATTTTTGGGGAGATTAAACGATGCGAAGTGAGAAAAAAACTCCGCATCGGGTTTGTTAGACGGATCCATGGAAAAAAAACGCCCGAAACGGCGAAGGACCGCCGCTCAGAGGCGGCGGTGACAGGCGGAGAAAGAGCCGTTACCAGAGAAAAAGTGCAAAACGGGTCGCTGGGAAGAGAAAAAATGCAGCGGTAGGTGGAGAAATCTAGAGAGAAGGCAGAGAGAAAAAAGCTAGAGAGAGAGAGAAAAAAAACTGACAAAATTATACACTTCTCGTAGCATACGTTAATCTCAGTGTTGAATTGCCCGTCCACATCCGCACCGAAAGATGCCGACCACGGGTCCCATCTGTCGGCCATAGCCTGAGCTGTCCGATTCCTCTCGTTACGTACGTAATGCCTTATACATAGCGTACGTACCACTTAGCATCTTAACGTACGTTAACTATACTCATTAACGTACGTAATCCTTGTGCCTTAGCGTACGCTAAGTATACATCGTAGTGTGCGCTAATATGGATGTACTTAGCCATTTTCAGCTATTCTTGTCCAACGTCTCAACATACTATATACGAACATACGGCATACTGAATACGTATACTACTTCCAACAATATTCCCGTATGTTATGCCCGACAATAATATCTTCAAATACAACTGTCAACCAAATGCAGTAATTATACCAATACAGATGTCTCAGTCCTTAATTTATTTTATCCATATTGTACAGATTCCACGTTGTACAACATAACTCGGATAAAATAACATTAAATAACTGTAGTAGAAATTCCGGATATTACACTCGAGGCACTCGAAAGGATTATTATATTAAACCATGCAGGTGGAATTAATTTTCCGATATAATAATAAAGGTCGAGTGGTATACTCATGTATAACACATTAATTCATTAAAAGCTGTCAGTAGCTTAAATTAATTAATGGACATGGAATATCTTAAACATGGAAAATAATTAATTCAAAAAAGAGCCAAATTTCGTAATTTTGGGATTTTGGTAGGAAGTGCAATATTAACTTATTAGTGGACTAAGTTGATATTAATAGAGTCTTAATATTAGGAAGAGTCCTAATATTGGAAAGAAGACATCTATTGGGAGTCCTTACCATATCCTCCTTAAGGTCCCTAGAGTAGCCCAAAACACCTATAAATAGGACTTCAATGGTGGCCGATTTTTACACATTATTGGAACAAGAAATTCGATTTTTTTCTTTTGTGTTTAATTGTGGATCTTGACTTGTATCTTGTATTCCACAATTTAGCTAACACAATATTTTTCTAAAATACATAAATATTCAGAAAAATAGAGAGGAAAAATTTGTAAGGTATTTCTTGGAGATATAGGGATTCGGCCGATCCCATAAGTTGTCCAAGTAGTCCGGTAGATTGTTGCCCACACGACATCCGGATAGTAGACGGGATATACTCTAGAAGATCTTGAGGTAGAAATACAAGAAGGTCGGAGAGAAACACGAAGAGGAGACAAATCGACCAAAAGGGAATTTCTACCACTTCGCGTCGAAGGTATAAATTACCGACTCCCATACGTAAATATGTTTATTTAATTGTTTATTAATTTGTTTAGTTAATTAGTTGACAAGCCTAAATAGATCCGGTTTTTTTGTTGGTTAGTTTATAAAACATTTCATTAAATAATTTCCACCAACTTACTTCCGCTGCGTTTTATATTCCAACAATTGGTATCGGAGACGGTCTTTAGGTTCTGTTCAATTTAATTAATTTGGTAATTAATATGCTAGCAATTAAATATTCATGTAGTATGATTTTGGAATATTTTGCTAGAATTTTTCTTGCTGGAGAATATGATCCAGTAATCATGTCTATGTGATGTTTTTATTTATTTACGCATTTTAGTAATTTGGCCCGTTTTTTAGGCATGCATAAGTTTTTCCCGTGAGAAAATCCACGGGTAGAATAGGATTTATTTTTCTTGTAATTTGATGTAAATTCGAAGTATTTTATTTCGAATAAAATTGTAATCGAATTGGAACACTCAAAGTATAAAAGAGAAAGAAGCCCAGCGCGAAGAGGAGTCCCGATCAGACGAACCGACCGAGATCGCAGGAGCCGATCAAGACTCGCCAGACTGCTCTCGCCGTGGCACAGTGCACTCGCCACCGGGAAGCTCGGCAATCGGGCAAAGGTCGGGCGCTTCGGCAGTTAGCCGGCAATGGGCGTGAGTCGGGCAGCGGCCAACGGGTCAAGTTGTCCGGTTCGGGTCGTTCAATTCGTTTTTCCGCGAGATGCTTGAAGCAGTGGGAGCAAACGAGCCGAAGATTTTCTCGTTATTCAAAACGAGGAATAAAAGCCATGATAATTGGATTTAATTATCCAATTTTTATTATTTGTTGGTTTTTATTGTTTTGATGTATGGCATGTATGTATGCGTGATATGTTTCCTTGCATGTTAGGACGAAAAAATTAAAAATCTTAATTTTTCAAAATAACTAAGTGATTTTAAATTGATTTTTCAAAATCAAATTGGCCTCCATAATTGGTTTAAATTGGGAAATAATTAGCATGCGCGTTGACATTAGAGTCTTCCTGCACATTGGACGTGCTAATTATTGGCTCACTGGTTTTAAACTTCAAATTTGATAACAAAAAGGTGAATATTATTTTTTAAGATAGGACCTCTCCATCTGTAGAACTATTATCATTGAATAATATTCTAAGGTTTGTTAAATTATGGTATTCACTTAGGTGTATTGATTAATAAGCTCCCCATCAGAGTCTATGTTAATTAAATACATGGCCAAGAGGAACCAACTATTAATTTTACTTGTCAAAATGCATCTTGGCTAGATAGTAAAATTAAGGACATTAAAATCTACTTGAAAATGTACGTGTAAACGTCCACACTATCGTGGCTTGCATGTGCAGTTTTTAAAGGTGTTGGTTGATTGCATATATATTGTTTTGAGGTTTTTCAATATATTATGCGTCGAATTATGTGATGAATGGTGTTTTTAATTTTATTCTCAGATGTCTTTCAATCCACTAGCTGTTATTCTCAAAGAAAACAAACTTGATGGCACTAACTTTGCCGACTGGAAAAGAAATCTTGATATTGTCTTGACTGCCGAGGGACATAAATTTGTTTTAACTGAGGAGAGCCTTTTGGAACCACAAATGGATGCCACTCCTGAAGAGTTGGCTGAATTCCGGAAATGGAAAAAGTCTGATGAGATGGCTCGCTGTTACATTTTGGCTTCATTGACAAATGTATTGCAGCATCAGCATCAGACGATGGGCTCGGCCGCAGAAATGATGAAAAATCTCACTGAGATATTTGGTCATTATAACCGGGCGGCTAGGCAAAATGCGATGAGGGTTTTGATGACAACCCAAATGTCTGAAGGGATCCCAGTAAGGGATCATGTTCTTAAAATGATGTCTCATTTGAACAAACTGAGCATATTGGGGGCCACTATCGATGCGGAGTCGCAGGTCGATATTATCTTGGGCAGTTTAACAAGAAGCTTTGAGCAGTTCCGCCTCAACTATAATATGAATCGTAGGACTTACACATTGGCGGAACTTCTGACAGAGCTTCAGTCTGCCGAAGGTCTCTTCAAACAAGGTTATCATCAAATTCTTGCGGCAACCGGTGCTGCTTCTTCAAAACCCAAATGGCGAAAGAAGAAAAAGCAGGTTGGCCAAAAGCAAGTGGCAAACTTCAAAGCTAAGGGCAAGGCTCTTCAGTCAAAGGCTCCTCAGTCGGAAGCGAACAAAAAGCCGAAGGGCAAGTGCTTCAATTGCGGTCTGAAAGGACATTTCAAGAGTGACTGCCCTAAGAAAGGTACGTCTCATGCACTAGTAGTCAAAACATGTTTGGCTACCTGTTCTATCACTTCATGGATAGTGGATTCAGGCTCCACTGATCATATTTGTTATGACTCGCAGGGGTTCCAAGTAATCAAGGTACTTAGTGCGGATGAGATTACAATAAGCTGGGGCGACTATTCCAGGCTGAAGGCTGTTGTAGTGGGAGTCGTGCAGCTAAAAGTTGATGATAGGATTTTAGTTCTTAATAATGTATTATTGGTACCCGATTTTAGAATGAATTTGATTTCAGTTTCTAAATTGCGTCGTGATGGATATTCAGTTTCTTTTGAAGATAATGCAGTTATTAAAAGAAACGGTGAATATTTTTGCACGAGTTCTTATAGTGAAGAACTTTATATCATTAATGCTGCACCAGCTCCCTTGCATACTTATAAATCACTTAATTCTTTGACTAATCCTAATAAAAGAAAAGAGCCTTCAAGCATAAATCCAACATATTTGTGGCATTTACGATTGGGTTATATTAACCTTAGAAGGATTCAAAGATTGATGAGTGATGGCCCATTGGATCCGCTCCAAGTTGAGTCGTTTTCAACCTGCGAATCCTGTCTAGAAGGTAAAATGACTAAAAGAGCTTTTCATAGCAAAGGAAATCGTGCACAAAATGTGTTGGAATTGGTTCATAATGATGTATGTGGTCCAATGAACACCCAGGCTAAGGGTGGTTTCGAATACTTCATCACGTGTGTAGATGATTATTTGAGATATGGATACATCTATTTGATGCGACGTAAGTCTGAATCTTTTGATAAGTTCAAAGAATTCAAGGCTGAAACGGAGAAGTGTCATGGAGAGAGTATCAAGTCACTACGATCTAATCATGGTGGCGAATACCTTAGTGGAGAGTTTTTGGATTTCTTGGCATATGAGGGAATTACTTCCCAGCTCACAGCGCCTGGTACACCACAACAAAATGGTGTTGCTGAACGAAGGAATCGTACTTTATTAGAGATGGTTAGGTCAATGATGAGTTATTCTGATTTACCTATTTCGTTTTGGGGATACGCCTTGGAAACAGCGGCGTACATTTTAAACTTGGTGCCTTCAAAATTAGTTCCAAAAACACCCACAGAACTGTGGAATGGGCGCAAGCCCAGTCTAGGACATGTTCGGATTTGGGGTTCACCAGCACACGTACTGAATAAGGAAGCTGATAAGTTGGCATCTCGTACAGAAGTACGAGTGTTTGTAGGATATCCGAAGAGAACGAAGGGTGGCTTATTCTACAGTCCTAAAGACCAGAAGGTCATTGTTAGCACCAATGCCTGGTTCTTAGAGGAGGACTATATGATAAGCCACAAGCCTAGGAGTGAGGTCATTCTATAAGAACTTAGGGGCGAGATTTCGATAATACCAATTGTGCAAACACCTAGTGTACTACATATCGACACTATTGTGGATACGCAAACCAAGGACATGCCTCGTCATAGTGGGAGGGTTGTTCGTCAATCTGAACATTTCATCGGTGTGGGAGCATCTTCGGACCACTGCCCGGACCAGGATGAAACGGATCTATGTATGTACAAACAGGCAGTTCAAGACAAGGATGCTGAATCCTGGAAAACATCAATGGAATCCGAAATGGGATCTATGGATTCTAATCAAGTGTGGGAGCTAGTAAAGCTACCCAATGGGGTAAAACCCATTGGAAGTAAGTGGGTCTACAAGCGTAAGAGAGGATCTAAAGGGAAGGTTGAAACCTTCAAAGCAAGGCTTGTTGCGAAAGGTTACACTCAGAAGGAAGGCATCGACTACGATGAGACCTTTTCGCCAGTAGCCATGCTTAAATCGATTCAGATTCTCTTAGCTATAGCTGCGCATTTGGATATGGAGATTTGGCAGATGGATGTCAAGACTACGTTCTTGAATGGGAGTCTTGATAAGGAAATATACATGCGCCAACCTGAAGGATTCATTGCTGAAGAGGAGCACTTAGTGTGCAAACTTAAGAGAGCCATTTATGGTCTCAATCAAGCATCAAGGTCTTGGAACATGCGATTTGATGAGGTCATTCAATCGTATGGTTTTGAACAGTGTCCTAGTGAGGTTTGTGTATACAAAAAGAGCGATGGAAACATGCTGGTGTTTCTTGTACTATACGTAAATGATATACTTCTAATTGAAAACAATGTGAGGGTATTATCAGGCGTAAGGGTATGGCTGTCTGAGCAGTTCGATATGAAGGATTTGGGAGAATCCGGGCACATCTTTGGTGTTAAGATCTTTCGAGATCGCAAGAAAAGGATGTTGTGCTTATCTCAGGCATCCTATATCGATACGCTGCTAAAGCGGTTCAGCATGGAGAATTCCAATAAAGGTTTCTTACCTTACAGACACGGAATTCAGCTATCTAAGGCTATGTGTCCTAAGACACTGAAGGAGGTAGATGACATGAAGCTGGTCCCTTATGCTTCGGCAGTGGGAAGCCTCATGTATGCTATGCTTTGCACCAATCCTGATATGTGTCATGCTGTAGGCATGGTGGCGAGATATCAGTCGAACCCAGGACCGAGACATTGGATTGCTGTCAAGCATATACTCAAGTACCTGAGAAGGACTAGGGAGCATATGCTTGTATATCAATCAGATACACTTTGTCCTTGGGGTTACACTGACTCGGATTTCAGTGCGGACAAAGAAAAGTCGAAATCAACTTCCGGATATGTTTGCACTTTGGGAGGTGGAGCCATCAGTTGGAGGAGTGTGAAGCAGAAATGCATAGCGGACTCTACCATGGAAGCCGAGTATGTAGCAGCCTCAGAGGCAGCTAAAGAGGCAGTATGGCTCAAGTACTTCCTAAAGGATTTGGGTGTGATTCCTAATTTGCCTAGGAGTATTACACTTTATTGTGATAATACCGGTGTTGTTGCAAATTCGAAGGAACCACGGGCCCACAAAGCAAGCAAACATATCAATCGCAAATATCATATCATTCGAGATTTTGTGAAGAGAGGGAACATTATTTTCTCCAAGATAGCATCTGAAGACAACCTAGCTGATCCTTTCACGAAAGGGTTGCCCTCAAAGTCATTTGAAGGGCATGTGGAATGAATGGGGTTGAGATGTATGGCAGCATTGCTTTGAGTATAAGTGGGAGATAGATAGACATAGTCTAGAAAGTATACTTCAAAAGTATGCTTTGAGTATAAGTGAGAGATTGTTAGGGTTTTATACGTCAAAGCATATTTTATACTTGTATTACCTAATTTCCCGGTCTTTATCTATGAGAATATTTAATTCATTTATCACATGTTTTGCATATTTATTCACGCTATGGTTATGCAAATGTTGTCTAAATTACTTTATATTGTAGATAATGTGGTGTGTCGAGCCACACAGAAGATCACATTATCGGTTCCTTATATAGTAATATTTAGTTCACAACCTATATAACATTAGACCGTTATGTGAGAGGTTGTAGTATATGCTTGAGATTGGTTGGTCTTGACCATTAGCATATATTAGCGTATTCGGTATACGTTAAACAGGATCTAGGTGAGATAGATTCTTTTGTACTGACTATAAGAAGAACGTACATCTCGGACAATTATTATTTCTTAATTCTAGTAATTAATATTTAATTATATATATTTAATATTTATTGCTTTGATTTATCATGGGTGAGAGCCACAATGATTGACTCAATATGCTCGATATTTTGGGCAATATTTTTATTTATATGATAATTAATATTATAGCTAGAAATCGTGTCCTGACCAGTCGGGTTGATCATGTCCCTTGAGGCACTCGAAAGGATTATTATATTAAACCCTGCAGGTGGAATTAATTTTCCGATATAATAATAAAGGTCGAGTGGTATACTCATGTATAACACATTAATTAATTAAAAACTGTCACTAGCTTAAATTAATTAATGGACATAGAATATCTTAAACACGGGAAATAATTAATTCAAAAAGGAGCCCAATTTCGTAATTTGAGATTTTGGTAGGAAATGCAACATTAACTTATTAGTGGACTAAGTTGATATTAATAGAGTCTTAATATTAGGAAGAGTCCTAATATTGGAAAGAAGACATCTATTGGGAGTCATTATCATATCCTCCTTAAGGTCCCTAGAGTAGCCCAAAACACCTATAAATAGGACTTCAATGGTGGCCGATTTTTACACATTATTGGAACAAGAAATTCGATTTTTTTCCTTTATGTTTAATTGTGGATCTTGACTTGTGTCTTGTATTCCACAATTTAGCTAACACAATCTTTTTCTAAAATACATAAATATTCAGAAAAATAGAGAGGAAAAATTTGTAAGGTAGTTCTTGGAGATATAGTGATTTGGCCGATCCCATAAGCTGTCCAAGTAGTCCAGTAGATTGTTGCCCACACGACATCCGGATAGTAAGCGGGATATACTCTAGAAGATCTTGAGGTAGAAATACAAGAAGATCGGAGAGGAACACGAAGAGGAGACAAATCGACCAAAAGGGAATTTCTACCACTTCGCGTCAAAGGTATAAATTACCGACTCCCATGCGTAAATATGTTTATTTAATTATTTATTAATCTGTTTAGTTAATTAGTTGACAAGCCTAAATAGATCCGGTTTTTCTGTTGGTTAGTTTATAAAACCTTTCATTAAATAATTTCCACCAACTTGCTTCCGCTGCGTTTTAGATTCCAACACTGACCCCGTTGGGGGATGTTGTTTTCAGGTCATGGCAAGGCAAAGGCACGGGAAGAGAACGTTGACGGCGAGGAGTCCCAGTGATACTAATAGAGGGCCCCAGTCATTTTCAGTTATTCATGTTTCTTCATTTGTATTTCCGCTACAGTTCCGTTTGGATTTTCATTTCATTCAGTGTTGTATATTTTATCTTCATATGAAATATACATGTGTTGTGCGGCGGTTAATACGCCTCGATAGGCGATCGGCATCACGATCAGAAAAACCAACCATGAAAGACATACTCCGGACAAACGCCTAGAGTTCGGCACAATGCGGCGATCGTCTTTTTGTAACCAGCGATCGTCTTTTGATACCTGGCGATCGTCTTTAAAGAGCGGACCAGAGGCGATCATCTCATGCCACATGGGGATCCAGCATCCGTCAAAGTCGTCGAAGACCGAATCTTGGACGATGGCCCACCCGCGGATCCTCAAAGGATACCGACATATAGGATCATTGACCCCAGCCTGTCACCTACCACACCTACCGACAAGTCCGCCGAAAGGTACGAAGTGGGCCATCCTCGGACAGCGACTCGCAACACGTGATGGCTTCCCATTGGTTCACCCAGCTGGACTCCAACTGCAACCTCGGACCTCAAGGGAACAGGCCCACGTGACGGGACGATCGGCCGTTTTATTTTAATATAGAAAACGGCGATCGCCCGCGATCGCCTGAGGGATCCCAACTACCTTGTCCCCTATAAATAGAGGACTCACTGTTGCGGCCAAGGAGTGACGAATTCTACTACGAATTAAGTGCAAAATACACACCAAAGAGAGAATCAAAGGCTCTTTTGGCAACCACTAACACATTCGTAGTGATATTTGTACACATTCGTCATATATCCCAAGCAAGAACTCACAGATTTACCTATCTGGTTCTTCCGGCAATCTACGCGCTCTAAAGCCTAGATAACTAGAAGTCTTTACACTCCTTGTATTAGATTCTAACATTAATATTTGTACTCGACAGTATATTTATTAATAACATCTCGCGAGAGC
The DNA here is from genome assembly GCA_033398695.1 of Orobanche coerulescens. NCBI lineage: Eukaryota > Viridiplantae > Streptophyta > Magnoliopsida > Lamiales > Orobanchaceae > Orobanche > Orobanche coerulescens. The sequence continues at coordinate 22,387,714 of CM065808.1, forward strand.
ATTCAAGCCCGGGATTAACAACCCCGACAAATCTTGTGTTATCTATTTTCTCACGGAAGTGTTCTCGCACTTGTTTGTTACTCGATCATTCCAGCAATACTATCTCCGGATAATATTTTGGGTAACAACAATTGGCGCTAGAGGAAGGGGTTTCTAAACCTTCATTTTTTATTCCTACCGTCTCGAAGAACACTCACTGTTCTCCGGACATATACTTGAAGAAACACTCATTGTTCTTCAATAGAAAAACCTTCAGAAAATGACATCAGCAACAACCTCCAAGAGGGCCACCCTGAGATCTGCCGGAAATCTTATTCCGGCGAGGACCGAATCCCAGCCCACGGCGGAAGGCGACCGTGGCGACGCTAGGCTCTCACTCCCGCCCCCGAGGGACGGTTCTAGCCTCTCACTCGATCAGTTCCAGATATCGGAACAGATCGAGGAGGCTATAGCCATCCTCAGGGAACGGCAGAGGGCCCGCGATTCGCCCACCATCACCCCGTCAGCTAACCGCCGGGCAAGCAAACGGAAGCTTAAGGGGATCTATGTTGAGAAATCGACAGAAAGCCCCGAGCCGCAGGGGAAGGCTCTCGTAAGGCGGGACGATTCCGTCTTCAGCCGCCTAGGGAGCGATCCCTCATGGCGACCTGGGCACTCAGGCCCCAGCCGGGAGACATCGGCATCTGAATCCTTTACCAGGAGTTCGGCATATCCGACTCCCAAGAGACAGGTCGGCCGAGCCTCGCTCGCCTAAGGAAGGAACCCACCGGGCGGAGCCTGCCATTCACCACGGGGCTAGGGTATCGGTACACGATCGCCTTGGTTCACGCTCTGAGAGCCAGTCGGCAAGCAGTCAGGCGACGGCGATCGCCGCCATGCAACGCCAGCTGGACGAGGTGAAGGCGCTCCTGGAAAATGGGGCAGGAGCCAGGAGACCGATCGCTGGGCTAAATGAACCACTCGCGGTCCAGATCGAGATCGCCCCAGTCCAATCAACGATCAATCCCCCACAAACACCTCTATATGAGGGGAGAACGGATCCGGGAACCCACTTAAGCAAATTCCGGATCTACATGACTGGATGCGGAGCTTCAGATGCGACGAAATGTCGTATGTTCCCGTTAACTCTGGGCGATCTCGCCCACAGGTGGTACGTCTCGCTACCGTCTCGCTCGATCAATTGCTTTGAGAAGCTGGCGAACGACTTCACGTCGTACTTCGCCGCCAAAGTCGCTCGCCCGGAAGGTCCCCACCGCATGATGAAAATCAGGCAGGGGAAGGACGAATCGGATGAGGATTACATCGACCGGGTGGACGAGATAGTCCTCACCGGTGAGCCCGTCAGCGACGAGATCGCTCACCACGTAGTCCTGAACGGATTCCACGGACGCTCGCCCATGTTCAGCACCTCACAAAGGATTTTCCACCGACCTATACAGCGTTCCGCGTCAGAGCCGCCGATTTTCTGGCCAGGCAGAAGATGCTCTCACTCCGCTTAGACGAGGGACGGTCCGAAGAAGGAAAAGCACCTTCCCATGTCCAGAAGAAGGCGGTCGCCAAGCCCAGAAAGGCGGTCTCCAAGCCGCCTGGCGAGTTCAAAGCCTTCGAGGATGTAGAGGTCCACCTTCTTCACAACCTCAACTTATCTCCGGCCCACATCTTCAACGCGATCAAGGGTCGCGAGTATCTTTCCAAGCCAAAGCCAATATGGGACCACGGTCACCTAGACCGTAGCAAATTCTGTGCCTATCATAAGAGTCCCGGCCACAACACTAGCCAATGCCGCGACCTCCTCGCAGCTCGCGATCGCTTGAGGAAGGCAAACTGGACAATTTGATCACCAAGCCAGAACCCAGGACGGAAAGAACCGGAGGGCGCGAGCGCCGACCAAGCGAAAGAATTCCTCCCAATCCGATCGCCAGGATCGAGCATGAGTCGGAGTACTCTGATGAGTCGATCCCTCCGATCAACCCTGGCGGTCGGATCAACATGCTCCAAGCAGGAGGTGGGAGCCTCGGGGGCCTTTCCCCGGTTTCCACCCTGTCAAACAGAAAGCGAAAAGCCGAGCTGAGGGCTTTCGCCGAAGTCCATGTTGTAGTACCCCCGGAGCCGACCATCTCTAGAGACGCGCTCATCACCTTTTCCAACAAGGACATGGAGGGAGTGCAATGTCCCAAAGAGGATGCATTAGTGATCTCCGCTTGCATCCTTGGGAAGACGGTCGATCGCGTGCTGGTCGACAATGGGAGTTTCTGCAACATCATATTCAAATCCGCCCTAGACCAACTCGGCAACCTAATCAAATTCATCAAGCCTTTCGACACCGTGCTCCAAGGGTTCGGCGACAACACAGTCCAAGCCTACGGGAGGATCAAGCTCTCCGTTGAGCTAGTATGCTTTTATGATCCCAAGGTTAGGATTACTAGAACCTAAGCTTTGTAATCATAGATAGGCCCAAGATCTATAATGGGTTCCTAGGTCGCCCTTTTTAGAAACCTTTGAGGCGGTCGCCTCATCTTTCTTTATCGTATCAAATTCCCCACCGCCGATGGGACGGTGCATCGTAAAAGGAGATCAGCTAATGGCAAAGAGATGTTTGAATTACTTCTATGTTGTTACTTCTTTCAATACTTCCCATACTATATGTAACATTGAAACGACCGACGATCAACCCATGGAGATCGACGAGCCTAACGCTTCGTACCAACCCGACTCAGGGGACGCCATCTCTCATCAATTGACGGACGACATCGAGCCAAGGATCGGTTTCGAGCCAAGTCTCGACATCGATCCAAGGACCAAGTCCGGAGATCGTACCAAACGAGAGGCGACCGTTCCTGTCGAAGAGTTGGAAAGTATTACGATGGATCCGGATCATCCAGAACGGGAAGTACAGATCGGCGAAAGCATCGACCACGAATTAAAGAGGGATCTGATCAACTTGCTACGTAAGAACATCGGAGTCTTTGCCTGGTCGCATCAAGATATGGTTGGCATAAGTCCCGAACACGCCTGCCATTATCTGAAGATCGACCGGGCGATGAAGCCTGTTCACCAGAAGCGTAGGAAGTTCGGTCCCGAGAAATACGCGGCACTCGACATAGAAGTCCAGAAGTTACTCAACAACAAATTGATCGGAGTAGCCACAGACGAACCACAGTGGGTCGCCAACGCGGTGCTCGTCAAAAAGCCAACTGGCTCCTGGAGATTATGCATTGACTTCACCGACCTCAACACGGCATGTCCAAAAGATCACTTCCCGATGCCTCATATTGATCACCTGGTCGATAGCACGACAGGTTGCGAAATGATGTCATTTATGGATGCCTTCGCCGGATATCATAAAATCCCAATGGCGGAGGAAGACATAAAACACACATCTTTCCACACAGAAAAAGACATATACTTTTGGGTCAGAATGCCGTTCGGCTTGAAAAACGCGGGGCGACCTACCAGCGATTAGTCAACAGGATGTTCGCCGATCAGATCGGCAAGACCATGGAGGTCTACATTGACGATATCGTAGTCAAAAACCTCAAGAAGGAAGATCACCTCAACGATCTCGCCGAGACGTTCGCCATCCTTGAGAAGTTTAACATGAAGGTGAACCCCAAGAAATGCAACTTCGGGGTGGGCTCCGGGAAGTTCCTGGGGCACATAGTGAGCCGAAGGGGGATCGAGGCGAACCCCACCAAGATACAGGCGATCCTTGACATGCAGGAACCGCGAAACATCAAGCAGGTGCAACGCCTCACAGGTTGTCTAGCCGCCCTCAACCGTTTCATATCACGGCTCGGCGATAAAAGCAAGCCTTTCTTCGCGACCATCAAGAACAAGAAGTTCGCATGGACGAAAGAAAGCCAGATAGCATTCGCCAAGATAAAGGAATATCTATCTAACCCCGCATCCTCGGCAAAGCCGATCCCGGTGAAAAATTATTCCTTTACTTAGCGGCCTCGGAGGTCGCGCTGAGTGCCGCTCAGTGCGAGCAGAGGGGCAAGCCCACTTGCCGATCTACTATGTTAGCCAGCGCTCACGACGCCGAGACATGTTATACACCATTGGAGAAGATCGCCTACGCCCTTGTCATGAGTGTACGTAAGCCGAGGGCTTACTTCTTCGATCACCAAGTGGAAGTCCTAACAACTCTACCTCTAAGACAAGTCCCGCACCGATCGGACACCAACGGCGACTCCTCAAGTGGTCGCCGGAGATCGCCCAATACGGTATCACTTACGCTCCTCGCACGGCGATCAAAGGCCAAGCTCGCGGACCTCGTGGTGGAATTAACGTTCCTCACAATCCACCCAGTCGGCCGACTGCTGAAATTATACGTGGATGGCTCAATACCAATGCAAGAGCAAAGGTGGATTGTCCTCATTAGCCCCGAAGGTCGAGTTTCACAAATGCCGTATGCGTTTCGGTTTTCGTGCGACCAACAATGAAGTCAATACGAAGCTTTGGTAGGCGGGCTTGATCTAGCCTCGCCCGGATGTTCGTTGCCTCCATATCTTCATGGAATCCCTTTTGGTCGTGAACCAAGTCAAGGGAGAATATGAGGCGCGGCAATGATGGTCAAATACCAAGAGTCGGTCGCCGAAATGTGCACAAAATTTGAAGAAGTGTTAATCGAACAAGTCCCGAGAGAGCACAATTCCTGTGCCGATGCTCTTTCCAAACTAGCATCATCGGACGGGCAAGACTTCTCCAATATCCAAATCACAAAGTCGGCTAGGCCGCGATCGACGTAAACTGTTACCACGGTCGCCATCGCCGAGGAGAATTGGATGACTCCGTTCATCAAATATTTAAAGAACGGAACGGTCCCTGACGACCGTGTTAAAGCTCGCCAACTCCAGCTTCGTGCGACCAGGTATACCCTATTGGACGATCGGCTTTACAAGCGAGCCTTCAGCCTTCCCCTCCTCAAGTGTATTACACCGGAGGAAGGTCGGCTCGTTTTAGCTGAGATCCATGACGGGATTTGTGGAAACCACGTGGGAGGGCGAGCCCTCATCCATAAGACAACCAGACAAGGGTTTTTCTGGCCATCACTTCGGAAAGATGCGATCGCCTATGCCAGATCGTGTCATAGGTGTCAGATAATGGGCCCCAACACTAAACTATCACCCGAACAGCTCACCTCCATGTATATCCCTTGGCCATTTGCGCAATGGGGCATCGACCTTATAGGTCCCTTGCCGACGGCTCCAGGGGGCTGTAAGTTCGCCATCGTTGGGGTCGACTATTTCACCAAATGGGCTGAGGCCGAACCGCTCAACAAGATCGGCCAAGAGCAAGTGATCAAGTTTATATGGAAAAACATCGTATGCCGATTCGGTCTGCCCCAGGCCATCATCTCCGACAACGGGAAACAGTTCGACGGTTTAGAAGTCATGCAATTCTGTGAGAAGTGGGGAATCAAAAGGTTATTCTCGGCGCCCTATCACCCTCAGACGAACGGGCAGGTAGAGGCAGTGAATAAGATCCTCAAACACACGATCAAAGCACGACTCGAATCCAAGCAAGGACGATGGGCGAGCGAGCTCCCAGACGTTTTGTGGTCCTACCGAACGACGACCCGCAATTCAACCGGCGAAACCCCGTTCGCCCTTACCTTCTAATGTGGCGGTGATTCCTTTAGAGATCGCCGTCTCACCACCGAACCGAGCAGGAGATGACGACCGACAACGATGTAGCCCGACGAATCGACCTAGACATGCTCGAAGAAAGACGGCTGACCTCAGAAATAAAGAACACAATCCACAAAAGGAGAGCCGAGAAGTTCTTCAATTCAAAGGTCAAAGAAAGAAGATTTCAAGTGGGCGATCTCGTCCTTAAGAAGATCCAAACCCACACAGGCGTTTTGGTCCGAATCGAGGGACCTTTCGAGTATCCAGATGGCTAACTAAAGGAGCCTACGAATCGAACATCCCGACGCATCTGACCAATACCCCTGGAACGCCGTGCATCTGAAAAAATACTATCAGTGATAAATTTGTATTCAATTTTAATGATGTACAAGGAATATAATGAGATTTTTTCCTATCCCATCTATTATGGCGATCGCCCCACCAGGCATATCGCATACCGCCGACGATCGCTGATCACGACGATCCTAGGAAAAATCAATGCAGCCATGGTCCTGGAGGTCGATGGAACCGACAGCTTCGCCCATGCAAGGTTCTTTTGGGCTGAGATCGCCCGCCCTTCGTTTAAATACGAGGCCGGCGTAGCCGAAGGACCCTCCAAAATGATCAATAGGCACGATCGCACGACCTCAAGGTACAACATCTAACATGGTGAACCCGAACAATGCGACGTGTCGTTACCCCCGTCTCAACGTACACCGTCGAGGGTCGCCATCTTCATGGCGGGCCGAGGTGGAAGCAGAGCTGACAAGCCGCGGACGTGGTGTCGAATAAGCCGACAACACTCCGCGCAAGGACTCCTCCAGACCGAGATCGCCCGCCTTTCGTTTTAACACAAGGCAGGCGTAGCCTAACGGAGGACCCTCACAAAAAGTGAGTCGCGGGATACTCAATATTCCTCGCACATGAAGACACGATTGGGGAGATCGGTCCATCAAACACCCCAACCACACATGACTCTTCAGAATCGGCAAAATGAAGATAGCTCGCCAGACAGACTAGTTTTTGTCTCCTTACTTACAATAAGTGAACAAAAACAAGGGGGCAGGGATAGGTCGAGCTAATCTCAAACACGATCGAATAAAGAGGAACCACACTCGATCGGCTTCGCTCAAAAACATGCAGGGCGATCGGGGTCGTCCGACAAAAATTACAAGTAAGAATTCCGATTCAAAACATGTCAATTCTTTCAACACTCAGACGATCGGTCGGATGAGCAAAAAGTCAAAAGCAAATATACACGTACTCGTAAAAATTGCACGCAAACATTCAAAGGGCGATCGTATATAAAGAGACAGTATGAAAAAAGGAACATTTTATTCATAGCACGAATTTCATACATTACGGGGCCCGAAGGCATTACAAAAGAAAAACAAAAAATACAAAGTTACAGAGGAAAACAAAATGTCTCTCAAGGCCCCTCGGGTTGCGGATCGGCTTCGGCCTCGGGATGAATGAGTTTACCCGTATACCAACTCAAGTCGATCCCGAAGTCGGCTAAGTCAAGGATCGGCAAGGAGAACTCCGGGTGCAGAGGATTCGCGAGGGCGTAGGATTTGAAGCTCTCCATCAAGGGACCGATCTCGATCCCTGCCTTCTTTGCGGCTCGGACACAAGATATGCCAAGTAATAGGCGAACTCGCCGGCGAGCGCCACACTTTGGTAGGGATCGGTCTCGATCGCCTTCAGTTGGCCCTTCAACTCCGCGGCCGTCTTCTCGGCCTCCGCCAGCTCGACAACCTTGGCGGCATTCTCACCCTGGGCCTTCTCCAGCTCCTTTTTCGCCGCGTCCAGCTCACCGCTGAGCCGATCCACCATCGCCTTCAGACCGGCCGCCTCCTCCTGCGACGCCGCGAGCTTCTGGCGGGTTTCTTTCTCCTCATCACGGGACCGATCGGTAGCCTCCTTGGAGCGGCTCAGCTCCTGCTTCAATCGATCCATGTCCTGCTTAGCCCTTTTGGCCGTCTCCTCATACTCTTTCTCCATAGACCGGATCTGGTTAGCATCCTCGATATTTTTGTTCTGGGCGGCCTCGAGGTCGCGATGGAGGTGACCAGTGGAGGGTCGCCCCTCATAATCCCTAGCCGCTTGGACGGCCATCGTCGCCGTCTGAAGAGCCAGGGCAACGGTCGCCTGCATGGCGTCTCCAGATCGCCGACGAGCGATCGCGTCAAGGTCGGTCGTCCAAGCCTTGGGCAGAGAGGTGATAGCCTGGCGAACGTAAGCAGGGACTTCAAGAGACTATTGCGGAGCCTTGCTCGACAGAAAGTCCAGCACCATGGGAGCAACGTCCGGATCGGCAAGACGAACCCTGCAGCGCAAACCAAGGAAACCAAGGAATTAGCCTAAAACCTTACTCAGAACACCTAGCTCGGAAGGTTCAAACCATTCTCACCTGTTGACCATCTCTGGATCACGGCCGAAAAAGGGCTTTCCCCGAGAAGTCTCGGCGTCAGCGATCGCCGTCCTTTTCAAAAAGTCGGCAGATGTCCCGGAGCTTGATGCCGATGGCCTGGGACCAGACCCCTCCGCCATCGGAACGGAAGAAACAGGGGGAGCGGCGATCGGCGGCTCCAAAATAGCTAAATCCGCCTCAGCCGACGGAAGGGACCCTCCGCCTCCGCCTCTTGTGGTTGCGCCGGTTGTTCCTCACCTTGTGATTCCGGTCGCGACCGCACCGCAATGGCTTCACCACAGGGGCAGGGCGAGACGACGTCGCAGCAACGCGACCCGTTTTCTTTCCCAGATGAAGGCGACCGATAAAACCGGGATTAGACATGGCAATCTCCTGCGGTAGCTCGGCGATACGGGGAAAATAAATCTCTGCCAAAGAAGAAACTCAAACAAGTTAGACGCTTACTTAGACATGGCGACCTCTTGGAGGCGATCGCCCCGCAGAAGAGAGTAGATGAAAAGTCATACCAGGGGCCTTCAGGTGGCGAGGGAAGCGAAACAGTCGAGTTCCCAACCGATGAGATTCGTGGCCGACTGACTGAACGTCTTTATAGGAAACCGGCAATGCGCGAATCCACTCCCAGACGATCGAGAAATCATAGGGGAGATCGTCGATCGATGGAACAAGGGATCCTGCAAAAGGGGAAATAAATTAGATCAGTCCAAGGAGTATCCAAACAAAGGGAGAATGGAAACCCTTACTTGGATTCCTCTCCCGAAAATTGGTAGGGATATCCAACTCCTCCTCCGGCGGTTCGCTCGATGCCGACCTCCATGCACCACCAACCCAGCACCACTTTTTTAGGTCGCCCCGAGTCTTGCTCGGCACCCCAATAACCACCCTACCCTGGCGACCTTGGATATGGTAACCGCCGATCGATCCCTTCGCATACGCACGGTTAAATAGATAATTCATCTCCACAGTAAGGCAAGCGAAACAACTCATGGATCGCCAAATAATGTCAATGTGTCGATAATGCAGCAAAGCGTTCGCGTCAATCAAGAGGCGCCAAATTCCAGGCGATCAACAGATACGAAATGGCGAACGGCAAGGGAAACCGCATCCGGCAGCCTGGGTCATTTCGTTGATGGCGACCATACCCTCGGGAGGCCGGTCGGCACGTTCGTTTCCGGAGGGCACGTGCAATGACACATCGAGGATATGATATTTGGCCCTCCAATGGGTCATGTCCTTCCAGTCGCCGAACTCCGAATCGACCAAGAGTCCATTGAGACGGTTCAAGAAGCCCGAAACTCCGTCCGCTTCACATGTACGTAGGGATGAGCGGCGAGTAAGCCTCGAAATCAAAATCCGGACAGGCGGCAATCCCTCGATAAGTCTAGCAAAAGCCGTATAGACGGGGCCGAGACGCTATCTTTTCCCAAGACAAACGCATCGATTCGTCTTCCTCCACCGGCGACGCATCTCGCTCCTCCGCCGCAGAGCCGCCACTACGGCCTCGTTGAAAAGCTCCTCAAGCTCTGCGGTGCAATCCCGCACGAATAGCCTCTGCGGCCGTCTCACGGGATTCCCATAGGGATTCCCTCCGGCCCGGCGGCCGCGACGGCGTAAGTGCTTCCGACCTCGAAGACCTTAGATCCTCCCGACATGTTCTCAAAAAATTAAGGGGGAAAGAAGAATCGGGTTTCTTACCTAAGGAAAGGAAGACGGCCGACAAAGAAGCTCCGTAAATTTCTGCAGAATTCAATGCATGGATACAAAGGACGCGTAAAAAGTGAAGAGAAGAAACGCAGGCCCCTTTTATAGATGGAGACGAGGGTTTAAATGCAAATAGGGAAACCTCGAGGGTCGGTTCGCAACCGTCACGTGGGGACGCATTAAATGCCGCCTCGAATCCCGCAGACGCGTCTTTTCGAGGGCACGCCAACCGACAAGACCGACAAAACCGCGGACTCCCCAACAATGGCGCGACGCGTGTCCTCGCCACGTTAGAAAGCCCGCCTTCTTTTCCCGCCGCTCCCGACGCAAAAGAAGGTCGTCCATATTTGAAATCGATCGGTGATCGTTTAAACATTGGCGATCGCCAGCAGTGCCACCTCACCCCGTGTTTTCAACATCGAGGCGAGCTGGGGGGCAATTGTTGTGCGGCGGTTAATACGCCTCGATAGGCGATCGGCATCACGATCAGAAAAGCCAACCATGAAAGACATACTCCGGACAAACGCCTAGAGTTCGGCACAATGCGGCGATCGTCTTTTGGTAACCAAATGATCGCCTTTTGATACCCGCGATCGTCTTTAAAGAGCGGACCAGAGGCGATCATCTCATGCCACATGGGGATCCAGCATCCGTCAAAGTCGTCGAAGACCGAATCTTGGACGATGGCCCACCCGCGGATCCTCAAAGGATACCGACAGATAGGATCATTGACCCCAGCCTGTCACCTACCACACCTACCGACAAGGCCGCCGAAAGGTACGAAGTGGGCCATCCTCGGACAATGACTGCAACACGTGCCGGCTTCCCATCGTTCACCCAAATGGACTCCAACCGCAACCTCGGACCTCAAGGGAACAGGCCCACGTGACGGACGATCGGTCGCTTTATTTTAATATAGAAAACGGCGATCGCCCGCGATCGCCTGAGGGATCCCAACTACCTTGTCCCCTATAAATAGAGGACTCACTGTTGCGGCCAAGGAGTGACGAATTCTACTACGAATTAAGTGCAAAATACACACCAAAGAGAGAATCAAAGGCTCTTTTGGCAACCACTAACACATTCGTAGTGATATTTGTACACATTCGTCATATATCCCAAGCAAGAACTCATGATTTACCTATCCTGGTTCTTCCGCAATCTACGCGCTCTAAAGCCTAGATAACTAGAAGTCTTTACACTCCTTGTATTAGATTCTAACATTAATATTTGTACTCGACAGTATATTTATTAATAACATCTCGCGAGAGCATTCAAGCCCGGGATTAACAACCCCGGCAAATCTTGTGTTATCTATTTTCTCACGGAAGTGTTCTCGCACTTGTTTGTTACTCGATCATTCCAGCAATACTATCTCCGGATAATATTTTGGGTAACAACAACATGTATTCAGTATTTTTTCTGGGTGTTTTGTACTTGAAACTCCGGAGTAATTGGTAATATAATGTGGTTCGGTACTACAATTATATTATAAATTTAATTAATGTTCATTCGCCTGGTGGGTCCCGGTTGGGGGTCCAGGCACTGTAATAGCCGCCTAGTTTGGGGTGTTACATATTTAGCGTTAACCATGACATATTTAATAAATAGATAACGGACTCTGCAGCTACAATCTGCAATGAATATTAATTTTATAAAATTAAATAAAGTATGGAAAGAAATAGTACAAGCATTATTAAAAGGATGTCGAGAAATTCGACGTCTCATGAAAATGACATTATCTGAAAGCACATGTCAAGTCTTCCTCCAAACCTCATCAGCTTTCGACATACTATTCCACAGTAATAACAGAGCAAGTATATGGCGAAATTGACATCCGAATGCCCAAATATGTGTATCTGTAATTCCATTTGCATTCTCCTTGTCGTCATCTAACAACTCCAATGCATAACATGCTTCTTGGTATGATCCGTGCAGTTGGTCACTCACACGCCACATGTATTAATTAGAATGTAGGGAAATCGTAGACTATGTAACACCAAAATAAAAGATATATACTAACAATAATAATAAAGAAGCAAAATATTAATACGTAATTTGGGGATAAACAGACGAAAGAGTATAATTAGAAACATCTCTAACCCTTCCTTTTTAGATTTATCCCTTTTACTCATTGTCACAAAATTCATCCAATACACTGCATTCTCTAGCATGTTCATTAGTTGACTTGAAACAAAACTTCTCCTTATATAAAAATTTCGGTATAAATATAATGATGTTTATAGTTCAACATACAAAATATACGACATTGCTAATAATTGACTGATCTTTATATGATGCATACGTTGTTCATAGATTCATTATATTGTATTACGGGATATATGGAGCTTGCTCCTAACACAATATAAAATAAATAATAATTAATGTTGCTTTATTATATATTTATGTATTATTTTATTGACTTTTTTACGATAAATTACAGGTATAAAATGCACGTGTCGTTATTCCTCAACAAGTACAAGTAGTTTTTTCAAACTCTATTTTCATACTTCTCTTATTGACTTATTTTACATTTTCTTTGTGTTTGTATCTAATGATTACACAAATTGTGTAGCTGCACAATAGCTTGATTAGTAACTGATAAATGTATTTTTTTTATGTGACTCAATATTTGTTTTTTTTTTACTCTATCTATCTATTGTTATGGTTTGACATTCATACTTTTATAAAAATATAGTTGTTCTTTTCTTATCATAGACCTTTGATCATATTGGTTGAATTTAATATTAATTTATCTATTGAAAATGTACCTCAATATTAGATCATATACAAAATACGCTTATATATGCTAATCGACAACACCAACTATTTCACGCATACACTACAATCTCTCACATAAATATCTAATATTATATAAGTTTTAAACTATTTGTATTATCTTATAAGACATCGATAATATGACCATTCATGTGACACTAACACACCACATAACGACAACTTATATTAATATGCAAAGATAATACAAGCGTAAAGTATCCTTTGTAATTTACAATCCTAATAAGCCTAACATCACTGCTACTCCCACGTAGTGCGACCCATGGCCGTAAGACTTCTTAAATATCTATATTTACTTAGTGCTCGCAATTATGAATTAGAATCGTGAACTATCATATTAAGTTGTAGAAGATTGTGAATTGTAATGATTGTTTTCCATTCTCCAATATGATAAAAGGTAAAGGTATACATGTCGTGGACACGGCCGATGGTGTGGCCGTGGTCGTGGCGCCGCTGATGATGGGGTTATGCCTTCTCAGTTACTGAATTGACATCTCGTATGATGTTGAACACTATCTCCTTAGGTTTTGAGGGTGTTAAGGACCATTTTATTAGTTAGGACCAGCCAACGAGTAATAACGTCGATGTGGGTGTGGCCGTTATCCTTCAACAAGTAGCATCACAGATGGCACGATTAGCTCAAGTTTTGCATCATAACCATCCTCCAGTTGAGCATGGTGGGGCTAGAAAGTGGTTCCAGACGGTGATGAAATTGTATCCTCCTCGTGTTACTGGCCTTTCAGATCTGTTGGGTTGGGAGAGTTGACTATTCTAGTTAGGCGAGACTTTTGATGTTGTTGCTTGTCCTGTGGAGAGGCGGCTACCCGTTGCCCAATCTGTCCTCGACAAGGATACTGCATATTAGTGGGAGATCGTGGGGCCTATGGATCGAGCAGCTACTTGGGCTGAATTCAAGGTCGGTGGAAGCACAGTATTGTCCCTAGACAGTTCCGGAACATCAAAGCACGAATTTTTATGGCTATGCCATAAGATGTGCCTATATTTTAGGCCATCATTACTTGTAATCAGCGAAAGTCGTACGTCCATGATTTGGTGAGGAATGAGGCGAATAAGATCAACTACTTTGATTTGCTTATGAAACTAGGATTCGATAGAGTATGACGGGTATGATGTTCATGACCTTGAAAGAGTATCAAGATCGAGCGCTAGCCAAGAGATGGTACTTTACGCAATAGAGGTTGGTTCCGGGAGCAAGAAACATAAGACTTCAGGCGGTTTCTCGAGCAGTAAAGGTAGTGGTTTCCTATAACCGCAGTCCTCTTATGATGCTACCGGGAATTATTTTAGCCAACCAACAGTTCTCGTGGTTTTAGACCTACTCAGAGTCTTCCGGGCAGCAAGAGGAGTAGTTTTGACTATTAGCAAATGGATCCCTATATTCGAGACCGATAGGTATCCCCATTACACAAGTGTTTAGATAATTACATTTAGAATAAAAATATAATCTTACAAAATTATATCTAATTATTTTTCAAAATAATATTATAAGATTAATACGTACACCGTACGCGTTGATACCTAGTATAATGATATACACTGATGTGTGTTTTATCATGGGAAAATTACATTTGCTAGTACATGTAACTAAAATATTACGTATATACCATCCGCTTAAAATAATTTCACATGTACCGATTCTTTTGTGTTTTCATTGTTAGCGGACTTTTTGGGGTTTTCTACCGTCAGGCCAGGAAAATTTGATCTAACGTTAGGTCGGTACTAAAATTACATATTTTTTCATATTTGTCGATTCCAATCCACACAGTTCAACCCTAACAAGAAGAATATACAAACTGTAATCGACAAATATGAAAAAATATGCAATTTTAGTACCGGCCTAATATAAGACCAAGTTTGTAATATCCGGAATTTCTCCTACTGTTGTTTAATATTATTTTATCTAAGTTATGTTGTACAACGTGGAATCTGTACAGTATGGATAAAATAAATGAAGGACTAAGACACCTGTATTAGTATTATTACCGCACTTGGTTGACAGTTGTATTGGAAGACATTGTATGTCGGGCTTATCGTATGGGAATGTTGTTGGTATATGTATATGTATTCAGTATGCCGTATGTTCGTATTCTGCATGTCGAGACGTTGGAGAAGAGTAGATGATAATGGCTAAACATAGCCTTATTAGCGCACGTTAATACTCATTCATAGCGCACGCTAACGTGCACGTGTAGCGCACGCTAAAGGTAAAATAATAGCGCGCGCTAGTGCAGGCAGATCAGAGGGAATCTACGTGTGGACCAGGCCACTTTCGGCACACGTTCTGATAAGTCAACGGATGTTTGTAATGTAGTACTAGCGCACGCTAAACCCTAAAGGTTAGCGCACGCTAATGATATATCGGACAAAAAGGAATCTTATCCTCGTCAGCACTTTCGGCGTGTGGACCAGTCTTCGGAGCATATAGACAAACAAGTCAACTGCGTATAGCGCACGCTAAGGTCAAGGACTTGCGTACGCTAGACAGGATGTTTTACGTACGTTAATACATGGGCATTACGTACGCAAGCTAGTTTACGAAGCAAAAGCGATCGCCTCGATCGCGATAGCGCACGCTAACAAAGGACAGTTAGCGCACGCTAAGCTTGTAACGTACGTTAATTAAAGATGTTAGCGTACGTTAATAATGTACAATATATATAAGTGTAGTTGGCCATTAATCGTCATTTCCGTCCATTTCTTCATGTGAACCGATAGAGAGAGGTCTTAGAGAGAAGTTGAGGTTCCAAACACTTGAGTTGATCATTCCTAACAACATTTGAAGCTTGGAAGTGATTGAAAACGGATTCAACCTTGGGATTCAATCCATTCCTTCGAAGAGGTAATTACTCTCCACTTTGGGATTTCATTTTGGATTGTATATGATGTTCTTGAGTTGATGATCGTCATGTTTATGAGTTGATGAGTATGGTTATGATATGGATTACTGAGTTATGTTGATAATATGGTTGATATGCGGATATTGATATGATTCGTGTGGTTTTGAATGGTGTTGTTTTTCTTCAAGAGATATGTTGGTTAATATCTCCCTTCATTTCGGGTTTTTAATGTTGTTGTTATTGTTTACTTCGTATGATGATGAACATGCAAGTGATTATGATTCTTGGTGTATATGATATGATTAAGAAGACTATATGTTGAAATGTTAGTGGAAATAAGATTTGGACACTTGTTTGGAAAGTAATGTGTATAAGATTCGACTTTGGAAAATCACCACCGATTCTTGAAAACTCCAAAAATTCTGAAACATAACAGTATAATAGAGCATCGAGTTAGCTTTCTAATGGTTCAAACAGTGAGTTAATCGGAGTCCGGATGAGTGAGTTATGCTCAAAATGGCAAAAACTATACTGTTTGTATTCTGGGAACAGGTAGCGCACGCTATTGATGAAGTTAGCGTACACTAACATGCCTGGGCGTATAAAAACGTAAAGCAGTCGGGAATTTCATTTCCCAACCCATCCTACACAATCCCCTTTCGTCCTAAATCACCCAAACTCGGTTTTTAACCCCTAAACCTCAGCTTTTGAGTTGGTTTATCAAGTGATAACATCTAGGAAAGCTTGGAACAAGGATTATAACATCATTATTGATTCTTTCGCCGGATTGAAGGTAATTGGCTTGAACTCTAATATTTTGGGATGTTTGAGATTCTTGATATATTTTGGTGGTTTAGTTCGTATCGATGGCTAGAATCATGTAATGTTGAAGGATATATATGTTTGTGATTATGTTCTTCGTGTTCTTGATGTGGTTGGTGTTTGTTGATTGATGATTCGAATATACCTTTGAATTCCGCCTTCAAGGTGTTTGATTGAAGTTTTGAAAGAGAAATTGATTGGAATATTTTGGTTAAGTTTGTATACTCGCCTTATCGAATGAATATGTGGGCTTTGTGGAATCATGGGAATGAATTCGTAATTGTTTGAGTTAGATTGTTCGGACTTGTGTTTAATCGAGATATTTTGGAATCGTTGGGTTTGTGGATTAGTTATATCGATTGTTGATTGTTATCGAATGTATGTTAAATCGATTATTGTAATAGGTTGAGATTATTGATCTATGTTTAGAACCATGCTTTGCGGTCGTATTCAAGAATGTTCGTAGATTGCTTTGATCAGGGCCGAGGGACATGTAGACGACGGCAAGGAATTGGTAACGGCTTCATTTGTATCGAGGCAAGTTATTACTTGCTCAGTTTATAATATTTAATGAATGTTTCATTCGTTTATAATTAAATATAGCAATGTTTATAAATCGTAATCATAGGAGAGTTGAGATTATAGGTTGTATTTGAGTTTTGGGAATTAAATCATAATGTATATGATTTACATTCTTGTTGGCATACTTGGTATCGAGGATACATCATGGTATAGACAAAGGCGTGAATTATTTACCATCCGTGACATTTTGGATCGTCGAATATTCAGAATAATGGTTCGTGATGGTATGGACATCGAGATTGCTCTCGAAGGACTCGGTGCAAGTTCTATTATCATTTTTGTCATTTCATTTCGATCATGTTGTTTTTCATGCGTTTATAGTTTTTGTCATGCTTTGTTTATCATTTTTATATGCATTTGTGCATTGTTGTTGTATGTCCACCTCGGGTTGGTCCGACGGATCAACGTGGGATCTATGCTAGCGTGCGCTGGATCAACGGACGGGTTTTCCACCTCGGGTTGGTCTGACGGGATCATCGGGGGATCTAGGCAGTGAACGCTGGATCATCGGATTGCCATGTATTGTTGTTGTGCATATGTATATTATGGGTTTGCCATAAGTATACATTGTCGTTATTGTTGTGATCATATTGACGTTGTCATATGAGTATGCATTTGTAGGTCTTGTGTTAGGACCATGTCCGTATGTTATGTTGATCTGATCTCGGATTAGACTGACGTGATTGTCATGGTATTTCGTATCTTGAGGTATGTTCCGTATTTCCTTGGTACTTGTCTTTGATGGACAATCGATTATCGTATTGGAATTGTCGATGTTATCCGATGGATTGAATTGGCCAGAGTTGGTACAATTTCCGTATCGCGAGTTATGATAATGTTTTGAAAACCTTGAGTATTGTTTAGATACCGTACAGATATTTCGGTATTATTATAATGTGTTGTTAAGGATACGAATCGTGGATTCTCGTAAAGTTACGACGGTTACACTGGTCGTATTCTTACTTAGTATTTCCATTGATATGTAATTATTGACGAGATGTGATGGTTATCATTGTTGGATATTATGGCTGACCCCGTCGTGGGCTTTCTTTTTAGGTTCTTGGATTATCAAGTTTGTAGCGGTCGTGGAGAGATGAAATTCTGAGGATACCGGCAAGGGCATGTATTTGTGTTTTGAGTTTCGATCGGTTGTTGTATTCATTGCTAGAGTATTTTAATTGTTTGTCTTTATCCATTGCGTGAGTATTTTTAAATGGCCTTTTTGGTATCTCGTAACTTAGGTTACTTTGGCAATCATTTTCTAAATCTATTCTCGTTGCAGACGTGTAAGCGATAGCTTAACGTATGTTTTTAAACTGTTGAGTTTTGGCATTTTGGGCCTTGTGGTTTCAAATGAGTTTTTACGACGGTTTGATAAACGAGCTTTATAAATCTTCAATGTTTTTAATAGATAATACCGCCGTTAGCCTCTTGGCGTTTGTAAATGTTTGCGAAAATTTCCTTCACCTTGTGGGTTCCATCTCGGGGCCACGGCGCTGTAATATTCCGGTCGGATGCGGGGTGTTACGAATATGGTATCGAGCTTAGGTTGAGAAAACCTAGGCGATGGTCGAGTTGGGTCGTGTTTCTGTCGCGTCATTTGAGTTGTCGATTGAAAAATATTGGAGCCGTGAGTTTTTGTTGTTCACTCGGGCTTATGCGTTGTGCGATTTGCCAGTGTAGTACTGGTCTTGTTATAAACTTTTCCAAATAGTATTAACGTGTTTCTTCAGATAGAGCTGTGTTGTTTTCTCGAGTTGAACTGAGTTTGCAAAATGTGTGTTTTGAAAATATCTGTGTCGAGTATTTTCTTGAGTCGAGACATGTGCTAGTATCACGGGGAATCGTCGGCTTCACGATCTGTAAGTATTGGATTTTTGAATTGCATTGAGATTTATTGTCGTTCTAAGTTGATATGTTCTGAGGTTCAGAAAGATATTATGCGTTACAGTATAAGATGACAGAGTTGGGACAGGATTGATGATCTTGAGAAGTTATGATTTTGGAAATCAATATGTCGATTAAGTTTTGGAACGGAGTTGTGCATTTGGGAGAAATATTGTGGATTGTTCAGGAGAACATGTAGTCATGTTAGTTCATTTTGAGATATATGAACTGTTTTTGAGCATTTGAAAATGATACTTTTCAAAATGAATGTTTTACGGATGTTTTACCGTAAATGATTTTTGGGCCGAGACCCAATAGATTTTTTGAAATTGTTTTATAACTCAGGACTTGGGGTCCGAAAAAAGAGTTTCCTACTTTTAAACTTCTTGTAATGCGGAACGAGATACGGGCTGAGACCCTAATATTTCAAAAGACTTTTCTGTTTTCTTAAAAACTCCCGAGACTTGTAAAACACTTTATCAATCGTTTATCTATGTCGTTCCTGCCTTTCGGGGTTCTGGATTACTTGTTCAAAAGAAACTTCTCGGGAAGTCTTTCGCTGTGTTGATTTGTTTCAATGCATTGTCATAGCATAATTGAGGTGATCCAGGATGGAAAATGATTGACGTTGCGAGTCATATGTGGAAAAAGAGTTTTTAGTCGGAGTTTATATATTGAAAATTTCGGAACTCTATCGTGTGGTCTTCCGATAGAATATCAGTGGATATTGGTGACGAGCCGAATTGGTATACAGGAGTATGGATGTGGTTAATCATCTGCATAATTTCATTTTATTTAATCATGCGTATTCGAAAAGAATTATTATCGAATACTTGGCACCAGAGAGCCGATTTAATTTTTCGGAAATTTATTTTGTGGTCTTACCAAAATTATGTTTTGAGTTTGAAATTTTTGAAAGAACTTTCGAAAATTGTCTTCTTGACGAGACTATATGATTTCAAACAGGTTTTGAAAATTTGATTGATATACATACGCATTTAATGCATAGTGCATATCATGGTGAAGTTATGAGTATGACTCACAAACTGGATAAGACATCAGTATGGTACGATAAATAGGATTCAAACTTCAGTATGGTAGTTTGGTTATCCTGAGATGACCGGTTGGTTGAGCCGATAAGAGAAATATGCCACGTAATGTAGGTTTGGTACAGAATATGATTTTGGAATTTTGAGTTTTGTGAAACTGGAGCATATGTGCTATGTGACTCTATTGGTGTGGTAGTAGTGCGATTTTACCATAGTAATTTTTGAATGATTTTATTTTAAGTGTAGATTTGGGGATGATGACTCCAGGATGGTTGTTTTGGATATTGATTGGTCGTTCCCACTCCAGGTATGATTGGGTATGTTCGCGGTTTGTGATTGGTTGTTCGTATGCCGAAGGGAATGTTCAACATTCGGGTGCGTTTCTTTGAGATCCACTATACGTGATTTGTGTAACGTTTTGAGAATTTTATTCGTCCTTATATCTGTCTCTCGGGTTCTGTATTGATCGTTGTCGTGATGGTGACGGAATATTTCAGTTGAATAGTTTGTTTGTTTTTCTATGACGGCTTGCAAGTTTCGAGGACGAAACTTATTTTAAGTGGTGTAGTATGTAATATCCGGAATTTCTCCTACTGTTGTTTAATATTATTTTATCCAAGTTATGTTGTACAACGTGGAATCTGTACAGTATGGATAAAATAAATGAAGGACTAAGACACCTGTATTAGTATTATTACCGTACTTGGTTGACAGTTGTATTGGAAGACATTGTATGTCGGGCTTATCGTATGGGAATGTTGTTGGTATATGTATATGTATTCAGTATGCTGTATGTTCGTATTCTGCATGTCGAGACGTTGGAGAAGAGTAGATGATAATGGCTAAACATAGCCTTATTAGCACGCTAATACTCATTCATAGCGCACGCTAACGTGCACGTGTAGCGCACGCTAAAGGTAAAATAATAGCGCGCGCTAGTGCAGGCAGATCAGAGGGAATCTACGTGTGGACCAAGCCACTTTCGGCACACGTTCTGATAAGTCAACGGATGTTTGTAATGTAGTACTAGCGCACGCTAAACCCTAAAGGTTAGCACACGCTAATGATATATCGGACAAAAAGGAATCTTATCCTCGTCAGCACTTTCGGCGTGTGGACCAGTCTTCGGAGCATATAGACAAACGAGTCAACTGCGTATAGCGCACGCTAAGGTTAAGGACTTGCGTACGCTAGACAGGATGTTTTACGTACGTTAATACATGGGCATTACGTACGCAAGCTAGTTTACGAAGCAAAACAGTCGCCTCTGTTGGGTACCAAATCGGATATTTGCGCCGTTTGTGCGGAAGCGTAAATAAAATTACGGGAAATAAATCACACAAGGATTTATAGAGGTTCGGCTATTAACGAAGCCTACGTCCTCTCTCGATGTATCTTTTTCCTTAGGCTTAAGATCAAAACCTCTACGCCTCTCTTCTATCGGTCGAGGGATTACCGTTACAAGCTCGTCTTCTATCGGTCCGAGTAAAACCGTTTTTCCTTTTCTGTTGGATAAGGAATCAACCACTCTAGCTTTCTATGGGTACTAGATAAACCTCACTTAGATATCGATTGCGATTCTAACAATGCCGGATACTTGATCCTAATAACATCGAATCCAATCGATTCTTTTATTTTACCTCTCGTGTATAATGTTGAATGTATAAACACTCAAACTAACAATATAAGCTCAATATTACAACAACAATGTAAGTATATGATTCTCAGATGTATATCTCGTTTGCTTGAAGTTGTCGTACTCAAACAATACCATAGGGATGGTATTTATAGGCATTTCCCATAAACTAGCCGTTGCTGGCTGTTTTGACTTGCTAGCGTGCGCTAGCCTTCTTTTGTAGCGTGCGCTAGATATTTCCAGTTTCAGTCCAGTAGCTTCGTTTCTTCTTTAGCGTATGTTATGCCTCCTTCCTTACGTACGTTATCTCACTTACTTAGCGTACGTTAACCATGATTGAGTAGCGTGCGTTAACGTAATATATCTGTTGCCTTTCCTTGTCAAACTATCCATTTGATGCTTGACTTTGACTTGCTTTTCCCAATGTTCGGATTGACTGGATTCAAACAACTTAGCGTGCGCTAATCATACTGTGTAGCGTGCGCTAATGATGACTTCATTGCATACGTTGTGCTGTGTTTGAATTCCTTCACAACGGTAACAGGACTTCGATAGCGTGCGTTAATAATGATGTGTAGCGTGCGCTATCTCAACAGTTTACATCACTGCAGCTTACTTCAAAACTTGGCTGGAATGCAGCTTACTCCGCGTTAGCGTGCGCTAACGAATATGCCTTAGCGTGCGCTAATGCAGTCCAGATTGCAACTTTTTGCGTCTTCGTCTGCTTCGTTGTTTTGCTTCGCCTCGATGTTGTTTTGTTGTTTAGCAACTTTAATCATCAAAACATAAATTTAATAATGTGTGGAATAAATATTCCAACAATCTCCCCCTTTTTGATGATTACAAAACAACTCTTGAATTGGATAATCTGTAAAAAATAATATATGTATATTTCTACGAATCAAAGTTTTCGACTTTTGATCGTTTCGTTAGTTTCTCCAATCCTTTTCTTTTTCTTCATCTCCCTTATTTTTCAACTCCTTCGTTTTTCAATTTTCAATTTTTTCAACTCCCCCTATTTGTTTGCTTTTCATTTCTTTTCGACTTCTTCAATTTTTTCTCCTCTTCATCTCCTTCTCATTTTTATCTCAATTCATCTCCTTCTCCCCCTTTTTGTCTTCATCAAAAAGTAAAAGAAATATAAAGGATACCAAAAGAAATATAAATATGCATGATATCAATTTATGCAATAATAAGGGTATTAAACTCCCCCTGAAAGTATTATTTCCTTCTCCCCCTTTGTAAAATATCATTTGTCAAAATTTATTTTTGGGGATCCAACCGATAGTTGGTTTTTCTTTTGAAACGTAGACGATGTTTGAAACGTTTGTTCCTTTAGGAACCCAAATCCTTTTAGTTTTTATCGTCCGTCTTGGGCTTTTGCAATTAGAAATATGATGCCCGATTTTTAAACACTTTTCGCAATGGGGTATATTGAAATTAACGGATTCATTTTTCGAACGTGATTTGAATCCTAACCCCTCTTTATTTAGAGTATATTTTTGAACACATAACATTTGTTCAAATTTATCGTTGCCGCATGAAAATTTCTTTGTCAAAATTTTTAGTTCATCTTGAACTTTTAAAAGATCATTTTTCAAAATATTTTTATTTTCAATACATTTCGAATGATCGATTTCAACAAATTTCCCTTTTTCAAGTATTTTGGAATTTTCAATTTTCAAAGTTTTATATTTAGACTTGAGGGATTTTATTTCATTTAAAGCATTTTGATAATCCGTATGTAATAATTCGAATGCTTCAAAGAGTTCGTCGTAGGAGTTACTTACTTGGCTTTCGACGTCGCTATCGTCGAATGAAATCCGGGCCATGAGCGCGAGATTATTTTGTTCAAGAAAATCTTCATCGGGATCTTCGTCGCTCCATGTTGCGATTAGAACCTCCTTTTGCTTTACTAGACAGTTCTTAGCAAAGTGGCCTGGTTTGCCACATAATCGACAAGTGTTGTCGAATTTCTTAGGTTCGCCCGCTTGAATGTCCTTCTTCCTCCGGTTTAATAAGTGTTGGAACTTATTAATATTTTTGGCATAATATGCCATTTCTTCGTCACTTTCGTCCACCGGGGTTTCTTCTTTCTTCTTCGACATTTTAGCCTTGAAGGCTATCGACCTCTCCTTCGGTTTCGGTTTGGCATTTCGAGATTTTAGAACAATCTCGTAGTTGATAAGAGAACCAACGAGAGCACTAAAATCGAGAGTATTTAAATCTTTGGATTCCATTATTGCCGTAACCGTACCGTTCCATTCTCGAGGTAGTGATCGGAGAATTTTCTTTACTTTCTCACTACTCGAAAGTGGTTTTCCGAAACATGCTAATCCATTAGTAATGACCGAGAATCGGTCGAGCATAATCGAGATGGATTCGTCGTCCTTCATTTGGAATAATTCATAATCGTGAAGGAGCATGTTTATCTTCGTCTCCTTGACTTGAGACGTACCTTCGTGTGTTACCTCAAGCATTTTCCAGATTTCTTTGGCACTATCACACGATGATATCCGGTTGTGTTCTTCCGGATTTAAGGCACAATAAAGAAGTTGAGTTGCCTTACAATTGAAATGGTCGTTTTTCCAATCGGAGTCGTCATATTCTTCAAAAATTTTAAGCGTACCGTTGGAATTCATTGGGATTTTTGGCCCAAGACAAATCACTTTCCAAAGTTCGATGTCGTAAGCTCGAATGAATATTGACATCTTCTTCTTCCAAGTCATGAAGTTCGCGCCATCAAAAAATGGTGGTCGGTTGAGAGCAAGGCCTTCGGCTGGAGAGATTTGAAACGCCATTTTGGATCTTCTCCTCGGATGTTAAGCCGCGTATTGGAGAACCGCTCCGATACCAATTGTTGGGTACCAAATCGGATATTTACGCTTCCGCACAAACGGCGCAAATATCCGATTTGGTACCCAACAGCCTCTGGACTGCGATAGCGCACGCTAACAAAGGACAGTTAGCGCACGCTAAGCTTGTAACGTACGTTAATTAAAGATGTTAGCGTACGTTAATAATATACAGTATATATATAAGTGCAGTTGGCCATTATTCGTCATTTCCGTCCATTTCTTCATGTGAACCGATAGAGAGAGGTCTTAGAGAGAAATTGAGGTTCCAAACACTTGAGTTGATCATTCCTAACAACATTTGAAGCTTGGAAGTGATTGAAAACGGATTCAACCTTGGGATTCAATCCATTCCTTCAAAGAGGTAATTACTCTCCGCTTTGGGATTTCATTTTGGATTGTATATGATGTTCTTGAGTTGATGATCGTCATGTTTATGAGTTGATGAGTATGGTTATGATATGGATTGCTGAGTTATGTTGATAATATGGTTGATATGCGGATATTGATATGATTCGTGTGGTTTTGAACGGTGTTGTTTTTCTTCAAGAGATATGTTGGTTAATATCTCCCTTCATTTCGGGTTTTTAATGTTGTTGTTATTGTTTACTTCGTATGATGATGAACATGCAAGTGATTATGATTCTTGGTGTATATGATATGATTAAGAAGACTATATGTTGAAATGTTAGTGGAAATAAGATTTGGACACTTGTTTGGAAAGTAATGTGTATAAGATTCGACTTTGGAAAATCACCACCGATTCTTGAAAACTCCAAAAATTCTGAAACATAACATTATAATAGAGCATCGAGTTAGCTTTCTAGTGGTTCAAACGGGGAGTTAATCGGAGTCCGGATGAGTGAGTTATGCTCAAAATGGCAAAAACTATACTGTTTGTATTCTGGAAACAGGTAGCGCACGCTATTGATGAAGTTAGCGTACGCTAACATGCCTGGGCGTATAAAAACGTAAAGCAGTCGGGAATTTGATTTCCCAACCCATCCTACACAATCCCCTTTCGTCCTAAATCACCCAAACTCGGTTTTTAACCCCTAAACCTCAGCTTTTGAGTTGGTTTATCAAGTAATAACATCTAGGAAAGCTTGGAACAAGGATTATAACATCATTATTGATTCTTTCGCCGGATTGAAGGTAATTGGCTTGAACTCTAATATTTTGGGATGTTTGAGATTCTTGATATATTTTGGTGGTTTAGTTCGTATCGATGGCTAGAATCATGTAATGTTGAAGGATATATATATGTTTGTGATTATGTTCTTCGTGTTCTTGATGTGGTTGGTGTTTGTTGATTGATGATTCGAATATACCTTTGAATTCCGCCTTCAAGGTGTTTGATTGAAGTTTTGAAAGAGAAATTGATTGGAATATTTTGGTTAAGTTTGTATACTCGCCTTATCGAATCGATATGTGGGCTTTGTGGAATCATGGGAATGAATTCGTAATTGTTTGAGTTAGATTGTTCGGACTTGTGTTTAATCGAGATATTTTGGAATCGTTGGGTTTGTGGATTAGTTATATCGATTGTTGATTGTTATCGAATGTATGTTAAATCGATTATTGTAATAGGTTGAGATTATTGATCGATGTTTAGAACCATGCTTTGCGGTCGTATTCAAGAATGTTCGTAGATTGCTTTGATCAGGGCCGAGGGACATGTAGACGACGGCAAGGAATTGGTAACGGCTTCATTTGTATCGAGGCAAGTTATTACTTGCTCAGTTTATAATATTTAATGAATGTTTCATTCGTTTATAATTCGTATAGCAATGTTTATAAATCGTAATCATAGGAGAGTTGAGATTATAGGTTGTATTTGAGTTTTGGGAATTAAATCATAATGTATATGATTTACATTCTTGTTGGCATACTTGGTATCGAGGATACATCATGGTATAGACAAAGGCGTGAATTATTTACCATCCGTGACATTTCGGATCGTCGAATATTCAGAATAATGGTTCGTGATGGTATGGACATCGAGATTGCTCTCGAAGGACTCGGGGCAAGTACTCTAATCATTTTTGTCATTTCATGTCGATCATGTTGTGATACATGCGTGTATCGTTGTTGTCATGCATTGTGTATCATTGTTATATGCATTTGTGCA
The DNA here is from genome assembly GCA_033398695.1 of Orobanche coerulescens. Taxonomy (NCBI): domain Eukaryota; kingdom Viridiplantae; phylum Streptophyta; class Magnoliopsida; order Lamiales; family Orobanchaceae; genus Orobanche; species Orobanche coerulescens. Next base: position 22,414,095 of record CM065808.1, read on the forward strand.
TTGTTGTTGTATGTCCACCTCGGGTTGGTCCGGGATCATCGGGGATCTATGCTAGCGTCTGTTTGGATCAACGGACGGGTTTTCCACCTCGGGTTGGTCAGCGGGATCATCGGGGATCTAGGCGGTGAACGCTGGATCATCGGATTGCCATGTATTGTTGTTGTGCATATGTATATTATGGGTTTGCCATAAGTATACATTGTCGTTATTGTTGTGATCATATTGACGTTGTCATATGAGTATGCATTTGTAGGTCTTGTGTTAGGACCATGTCCGTATGTTATGTTGATCTGATCTCGGATTAGACTGACGTGATTGTCATGGTATTTCGTATCTTGAGGTATGTTCCGTATTTCCTTGGTACTTGTCTTTGATGGACAATCGATTATCGTATTGGAATTGTCGATGTTATCCGATGGATTGAATTGGCCAGAGTTGGTACAATTTCCGTATCGCGAGTTATGATAATGTTTTGAGAACCTTGAGTATTGTTTAGATACCGTACAGATATTTCGGTATTATTATAATGTGTTGTTAAGGATACGAATCGTGGATTCTCGTAAAGTTACGACGGTTACACTGGTCGTATTCTTACTTAGTATTTCCATTGATATGTAATTATTGACGAGATGTGATGGTTATCATTGTTGGATATTATGGCTGACCCCGTCGTGGGCTTTCTTTTTAGGTTCTTGGATTATCAAGTTTGTAGCGGTCGTGGAGAGATGAACTTCCCGGAGGATACTGGCAAGGGCATGTATTTGTGTTTTGAGTTTCTGATCAGTTGTTGTATTCCGCTGCTAGAGTATTTTAATTGTTTGTCTTTATCCGCTGCGTGAGTATTTTTAAATGGCCTTTTTGGTATCCGGTAACTTAGGTTACTTTGGCAATCATTTTCTAAATCTATTCTGTCGGTACGTGTAAGCGATAGCTTAACGTATGTTTTTAAACTGTTGAGTTTTGGCATTTTGGGCCTTGTGGTTTCAAATGAGTTTTTACGATGGTTTGATAAACGAACTTTATAAATCTTCGAATGTTTTTAATAGATAATACCGTCGTTAGCCTCTTGGGCGTTTGTAAATGTTTGCGAAAATTTCCTTCAGTCTTGTGGGTTCCATCTCGGGGCCCACGACGCTGTAATATTCCCGGTCGGATATGGGGGTGTTACAAAGTTTTCATGACCTGATGATAAGAAAATACATCTTAATTATACTACATATTTGTTCATATTTGTCGATTCCAGTTTATATATTCTTCTTGTTGGGTTGAACTGTGTGGATTGGAATCGACAAATATGAAAAAATATGTAATTTTAGTACCGACTTAACGTCAGGTCAAATTTTCCTGACCTGACGGTAGAAAAACCCCTCTTTTTTTATATCCCACCGGTTGAGAGTTTCCTATTTTGCAGTTCTTTTTATTGCTTCTATATATTTCATTGCAACTTATATATTCTTGGTAAATTAGGTTTCTCCCTTCCGTCTTTGTTATTATTCAGCTTTCTCACTTCTTACCGGTGGGCGGTGTCTCCAACCTCTTTCTTTTCTGTTTATCATCCGTTGTCTGTGTAATTTCAACAAATGTATAAGATATAAAAGATCTGCTTTCAAGAGGAAGTCTGGAAGGCTAAAAATTGACAAAATTCGTCGGAAAATCCACTAAATGTATGCGTTCGAAGAAGAGCAAATATGGCTCATTTTCTCACCTAGACACCATGTGGCCGCACCCCCACCTTCTCCTTACCTTCCATGTTACTTCCTAACATGTGGGGTGTGTTTGATTATAGAATGACATGAGGGCAAATGGATGAGATATCATATCTCATCATTTGATCTCATTTTTATTTTATAAAATGAGAATGTCTTTCATTTGATGAAGACTAAGAAAACACATACACACACACACAAGAGCTGCTGCTGGCCGTGAGTTTAAGTGTGGGAGGAGAAGAAAAATTTTCTTGATTTTATTTCATCTTAGAGAGAAATAAAAAGGAAGAAGCGAAGAGAAGAAAAATACTATATCAATTCCTAGCCATGTTTTTCGAGAACGAATTGATATATAATTTTTCCGATTAATATCCGACGGGTGATAACGTAGAGACACTCGGAATATTCGGTGTTTGATCATTCATCAAGCTAGAACGAATCGGATTCGTGTTCGTGTTGGTGACCGAAAATGATCAAAGCTTGGCTCGGTAAGTTTTCGTTCAAGAAGATATTATCGTGTTAAGGAACTTAGGACAAAATACATCTTCCTCATCTACCACATGCTCCTCCGTTTTGCAAAGGTTGTCTCCTATTGATATTAGTATTTTCCACAATGACACACAAATGATCGACAATGTCTCATATAATAATATCGTCCCTTAAGCTAATGCGAATATACTCGTCGATTTCCTCGCTAGCAACTCCATCTCCTACCTGCAATATTCACTCACCAAACTCTCTAATCTTAGTTGCATCAGATGGAAAAACACCAACCTAAAAAAGTAGACACGTTATATAATATCATATTCATATAGTTAGATAATCACTCGACAATAAGAATAAAAGTATAACGTATAAGAATATCAAGAACTTGACGTATGTTCCTCATTAATTTAAGGACACGACAATCATCCCACAAATTAAGCACTTATGATAGCATGCACAATATTACGTTGCCCTCTTTAGAAACCATTGGCATGATCTGCCAGAAATCACCTCCAAGAACTACAACAAAACCCCAAAATGGCATAGGCGACAGTTCCCAACAGGTGTTCTCATTACATCTCTCAGACTCCTATCAAGAGCTTTGAAGCAGTGTTTGCATGCCATCGGCACCTCGTCCCAAATAATAAATTTTGTTTTTTAAGAACGTTCATCAATCCAGTGTCAGGCTTAATCTTGGTATATAAAGATCTCTCATCAATCGGTAATGGTATATCGGATCTGGAATTTATGGTTCTATCTAGGGTGGGCACGGTACGGTCCGATCCGGATTTGGCTAGTTCCAATCCCGATCCCCGTTAGATTGAACGGTTCGGAATCGGTCCGGTTTAGCACAAAATCCCGGTTATGCATGCAATTATTCAGGATCAGGACAAATCGGCCCGGTACAATACCATTTCGGAACACAAAAATATAAAATTTAAAACTGCCACAAAAATAAAAATCTAAATAAAATAGTTATAAAAATACATTCCAACAACCAGGGATATAGTACAAATAACAGAAAAAAAGTCTAAATTCTAGAATATAATATTACAAACATTGTCAAAATACACCAGTCCAAATAATACAGATTCCAGATTAAGCCAGAATAATATAAAAATTTCGAAGGAGAAAAGGTAAAAAAATAAAAACTGGAGAGAAGATCGAGCGAGAAGATCTATAGGATCGAACTCGGATCGCGGAGGCCGAAGAATTGTATGTTGATGCTCGTCTTTAGCCCTGAACTGAGATCGCGGAGGCCGAAGAATCAAGAATCTGGTTTTTCTTTTTTCACTCGCTCTCTCTCTCTCAAACTCTCTGCGGAGATTTTTTATTTTTCATAATGCGTAAAATGAAGATGAGATGAAGGCGGCGGACAAAGCAATGTCTCTTGGCAAACCCTAGTTATTATTTATTATTAATAGTATTACATTTACTATTAGAATAGGAACTACAAGCCTTATTGCGATGTAGTCTACACTAAGTTCCAAAAACAAAACTGTCTTTTCTTTTAACAAAACCGATGTAGTACAGTAGTAATTGCTCATAAGTCAAAAGTCTAAAAGAAATACTGACTATACATATACATATGTTATTTTATTATGTTTATGATATGTACGTCAACCAGGACAATCGGTTCGCTTCGGCACATAATTTTAGGGAACCGGGTATGGTATTATTTGAACCGGACCGGGACCAAGACCGAGCCAAAATTCTATAGATACGATTAGATCCATTATTTTTTGGAATGGAACCTATTGGTATAAACAATCCTGTACCTTGTTTTGATAATTTCCAACATACAGCATTAGCCAACAGACAGCAAGTCTAGCCATCTTAGAGGAAGTTGTCTCAAGAAACCGGAAGAACTCGGAATACCGCTAAGTATGTAAACTGCCTAGAAACTCCATACAACATCCTTCCATACAGCATGGGAGATAGCCTACAACGTTGAAGTCTACAGCTACAGCAATAAGATCGTATTATGTTGGATACAACATACAGGCTGAAAGTGTTAGGAAATAAACACTCATCCAACAGGACTGAAGACCGTTGTGAAGAAATCTACTTTATTCACTAAAGTCAGAACGCCGTTTGAAATAAATATTTAAATACTGACTAGATATAGTATTTAAATACCAGCCGACAAGGATCTTCAGACAAGGAGCAAAATTCGAATCGTGTATCTTGAAAGTCAATCAACCAATCAGAATGGATCTCAACTCACCAACCCAGCCAACATATCTATAACGGATCTATTCTAAAGTTATAAATAGTACATGGGAGAGGACATTGCAAACACATAAGAAATCAAAAACGAATGAGATTGAGATACTGAACTTCATACGTGATCAAGCACATAAAGATTTATCTCAAGCTTACAAGAGCAAACACATTTCTTCGAGCATACTGCAATACTTGAGAGAAGAAATATACAAGTACTCAACCTGAACAACACATCATCAGCCTAAGGTCATCAAGCATTCAAGCTATTGTTCAAACCTCTGATTTTACCTTTGAAGAAAATCATCAGCCCTGTGTGGACTGCAGAAGCCTTGCTCATTCTGAATTGTGTAAAGAATCAGCATTGTAGATGAAGCTTCCAACTGTGTGTGAAGAAGCAAGTCAAAGAACAAGCTCTAGCCAATATGTGTGAACGTCGAACAGCTTCAACCCTTGCATGTAATATCCGGGGATAATTTTTTTTTTCGTTTCACTATTGTGTTGTACGCATTCATTTGGAATTGTACAAGCGGTGTTGTATTTAACTGATACAATGTATATTGTATTGGGATATTTCGGAATTGAAATATTTATACTTATCGTCGGTTTCGTTTCATCGTTTGGATGTTGCTTGGTGAGTTTGGAATTTTGGCTAAGTATATAGCCATAGCGTACGCTACATGTGTAGCATTACGTACGCTATTGTGTTGAGCTTACCTAAGTTAAACCATGAGGGTTACGTACGTAACGTTGGGTATCAAATCGATGCTGGATTTCGGCATGTGGGACCGGGCCAGGCTGGATTCGCGGAGTTCGATTGGGATAGAAAGGTCAACGCATATTACGTACGCTATACCTTGAGGTTAACGTACGTAATGGTTGGGCTGTTTACGTACGTAATTTTTGTTAACGTATGTAAAGGGCACCCCGTTTTGAGGCAGTGAGTTTTGGACTACGTAGCATACGCTACGTAGAGGCGATAATGTATGTTAAGGATGGAGGATAGCAGCCATAATTTGATGTGCAGATTATAAAGACATGATTCGTCTTTCATTTGCTCACGATCCATTTCCAATTTCTCTCCCTAGAAATCATCCATCTGCATCCCTTAGTGTTTTCTGGCCTCTTCCAACTTGTTTTGGAGCTTCATAACTTGGATTGGAGCTTAGGAACTTGAAGATTGGAGTGGATTCTTGATGATTTGAGGTTTTTCTTCATTTTTCAGGAGGTATGTTGATTAATATTGTGTTTAACTCGAGATTATGTTGATGTTGTTGTCGTGTAGTTCGTGTATTGATGATTTGTTGGAGGGTAGTATGGTTCTTCATAGTTCTTATGAACTTATGATGAAGAACATGATGATATGACTTGAGTTTGATTATGTTCTTGGTGTTTAAGAATACTTGGAGGTTATAATCGTGTCTAGGAAGGGTTATGTTCAGATTGTTATATGATTAACATAGCTTTGAGATGATTATTGTTGTTGGTTGTGTTTTTGAGAGATTCTAACCATTTTAGTTTAGCATTATGATGAATTATAGAGATGATTATCATAATCTTGAAATGGTTGATTTAATCTTGTTGATTAATCCGAAATTCTTGAGGAATTGGTGATTGATTTTGGTGAAGACATCATGTTTGTTGTGATGATGATATTCTTGAGGTATTGATGATGATATTGGTGATATTATCATTGTGAGATGATGGATTCGATGTTGTTCTTGATAATCCTTGTTGAATTGTTTTTCACAAGTGTTAAGAACATAATGATCATGTTAATTGATCATTGAGGTATTGGAGGGTGTTAGAATTCATAGTTGAGAACTATGATATTCGTTTTTGGAGTTTAACCGATTCGTGATTGAATCGGGATTGTCTTTGGTGTTGTTTTCTATTGATTTTTGTGTTATTGAATAAATTGTATTTCATTCAAGGTTGTTCGGGTGCTTGTGACTGTCGGAGGACGTCGTACGTCGTTCGTTTCATCGCCTTCGGTTTGAGGAAAGTTTTATACTTGTACTAGTCAAAGAGATTAATGTTATCATGTATGTGTATGAATGTGTTGTATCATTTCGAGACTTGGTCTCTCTATGATTCTGTCGATATCAGGGGATTGTTTGATACGATACCCTTCGGCAAATTATGCCAAATGTTATTGTTGTTCGTAAATGGCCGGTTCAAGGCATTGAGATACTTATTGGTAATATTGTTGTCGATAGCTGGTTCATGGTATCTACATATCGATTGTTATTGTTGACTGATTTGAGATATTGTTGTGATCGTTGTTATCGATATCGGTGTTTTTCTATTGATATTGTATTGGACGATTGAAGGCATTGACATATTCGTTTATCATCTCCATCGTCGGTAATCGATTAAAGGTGTTGAGGCATCCGTTACGTCGTTGTGATCGATTGGCCATTCTAAGGCAATCGAGATATTGAATTGGGATTATCGAGGGTAGTTCCCATCCGTTACGTCCTTGTGATCGATTGGTCATTCTAAGGTAATCGAGATATTGAATTGGGATTATCGAGGATAGTTCCCATCTGTTATGTCGTTGTGATCGATTGGCCATTCTAAAGCAATCGAGGTATTGAATTGGGATTATCGAGGATAGTTCACATGCGTTGTGTCATTATTATCGATTGGCCATTCTAAGGCAATCGAGGTGTTGAATTGGGATTATCGAGGATAGTTCCTATCTATTGTGTCGTTGCGATCGATTAGCCATTCCAAGGTAGTCGAGGTATTTAAATTGAGACTACTGATGACGGTGCCCATCCGTGAGTTATTGTTGACGTGCTGGCCGACTTAAGGCAGCACACTATCATTCTTGTGAACTCGGTAATTTTGTGATCGTTGAGGGTTGAGGATTCCAGGATTGTTGTGTTATGATTGTTGATCGTGTTAATCGGTCCTTAGGGATTGTGATCCCAGGATGGTTATTTAGGATATTGTTGGTCGTGTCGATCTTTCACTATCCGTGTATCATTGTTCACTTTGGTGAGACTGTTGATCCTTATTGGATGTGTTATTCTTTGAGTTTCGTTGTCATATTGCATCGTGATATATCTAGAATTATATATGCGTTCCGATTGGTTATGTGTAAGATTTTTAGCCAGGTGCACGATGGTCATGCATGGATGTTTCCGCATTGGACCGTGCACACGAGACGTAGTTCGTGAGGCTAATTAGGTACATTGTCCCATGTATATTCTGGATTCCGTATACGGGGTAGACATGTGCACGGACACATTTCTGGATCGGGCGTACTGTGATGTCCCTCTTGAGACTTATTGGTTTGGTCGTTCATAGTCCATGTTGTATTGGATATGTCTGACGGTTTGCGACGGGCTGTTCATACGCCGAGGGGTATGTTCGACAGTCGGGTTTGTTTCTTTGAGATACATATTGTGATGATATACAGCTTCGAGCTATTTGGCTTTCAGGCCATTGTGATATTTTGGGAGCTTCGGCTGAGGGGCTTTCAGGCCATTGTGATGTATTAGTATTCCGTTGGAGCCTTCGGGCATTGTGATTTGTATCTAGTCAGCGTTGGTTTGGTTTACCTTCGGATAATTTCATTATTGTGTTCTATATTGATGATTCGCCGTTGGGCACTTGTGTTCCAACCTGTTGAGCAGGTATTGATCATATGCCGTGGGCATAAGTATTTCATGAATGCTCGATTCTTACCTTGGTTTGTGAGCATCTCGTATTAACATTGTTGTACCGTTTATTCTGCCTTTGGATGCATATCATGTCGTACATGTATTTGATGTTCATTATCTGGATGACTGACCTCGTGGGGGCAGAACATGTTTTCATGTTTTAGGTGCTTGCGAGGAGAGAGTTGAGACACAGGGGCATGACGATGGCGACGAGGCATTCGAGCGATACTAGTCCCGAGTTGTTTTGGTGTTCGTGTTGGTCTGTCCGGTTGGAGCGATACTGGAGAAAACTCCAACTGACTGACCACATGAACAACTCGGACTATTATCGCTCGAATACTTCGTCGCCATCATCATGCCCCTATGTCTCAACTCTCTCCTCGCAAGCACCTAAAATATGAAAACATGTTCCGCGCCCACGAGGTCAGTCATCCAGATAATGAACATCAAATACACGTATAACATGATATGCATCCAAAGGAAGAATGAAACGGTACAATGATAACAATAATACGAGATGCTCACAAACCAAGGTAAGAACAGAGCATTCGTGAAACACTATGCCCACGGCATACTATTAATACCTGTTCAACAGGTTAGAACATAAGTTCCCAACGGCGAATCATAATCATAGAGTACCATAATGAATTACACGACATGAACCAAACCAGAACTGAATTAATTATAAATCACAATGCCTGAAGGCTCCAATGAAATTACCAAGACAATCACAAAGGCCTGAAAGCCACTCACCAAGTCACAAATATCACAATCACATGAAGCCAAAACAGCCCAAGTCAGTATCGATTAGGGCGAAGCCACGCACGGCCGTATCATAATTAGGACGGCCACGCACGGCCGTATCACAATTAGGGGACGAAGCCACGCACGGCCGTATCACAATTAGGGCCGGGCCACGCACGGCCGACGTAATTAGGGCGGCCACAGACGAAGCCGTATCACAATTGGTGGGCCACCGCACGGCCGTATCACAATTAGGGCCGAAGCCACGGCACGAAGCCGTATCACAATTAGGGCCGAAGCCACAGCACGAAGCCGTATCACAATTAGGGCCGAAGCCACGGCACGAAGCCGTATCACAATTAGGGCCGAAGCCACGGCACGAAGCCGTATCACAATTAGGTCATCCAATGGCCGTGACCTACTGAATTGTAGGTGTTGGAAACGCAACCGAGAAGGTTCAAGCCCCAAACTTACCCATAATGAGCACTAGCCGAGACTAGCCTCCAAAACATAATTAATCACAAACGGCAACGATCCGAAGATTACCGAATTCATGAGAATGATAGTGTGCTGCCTTGAGTCGGCCAACACGACAACAATGACTCACGGATGGGTACCGTCCTTGGCGGTCCCAGTTCAACACCTCGATTACCTTAGAATGGTCAATCGATAACAACGGCACAATGGATGAGAACTATCCTCGACAGCCCCAATTCAATACCTCGATTGCCTTAGAATGGCCAACCGATAACAATGATGCAGCGGATGATTCAATACCTCGATTGCCTTAAAACTGTCAATCGATAACAATGATACAACGAATGATTGAGCACCTCGATTGCCTTAGAACAGCCAGTCGATAACAATGATACAATGAGTAATTGAGCACCTCGATTGCCTTAGAACGGCTAATTGATGACAATGATACAATGGGTAATTGAGCACCTCGATTGCCTTAGAACGGCTAATCGAAGACAATGATACAATGAATGATAGAACTCCTAGATTGCCTTAGAACGGACAATCGATATCAATGATACCATGAATGATTGAACTCCTCGATTGCCTTAGAACGGCCAATCGATAACAATGATACAATGAATGATTGAACTGCTCGATTGCCTTAGAACGGCCAATCGATAATAATGATACAATGAATGATTGAACTCCTCGATTGCCTTAGAACGGCCAATTGGTAATAATGATACAATGAATGATTGAACTCCTCGATTGACTTAGAACGGCCAATCGATAACAATGATACAATGAATGCCTCGGCACCTTTAATCGGCTACCGACGACGAAGATGAGAACGAATACGACAATGCCTTCAATCGGACAATACAACATGAATGACAGGACGCCAACATTAATAACAATGATTACAACAACGTCTTAGATCGACATCAATATTAACAATAACAACCGATACATCGATACCGCGAACCGGTGATCGATAATAACATTAACAACGAATATCTCAATGCCTTACCGGCCATTAATGAATGATAATAAACATTTGGCATAATTGCCGAAGAGTATCATATCGAATGATCCCCTAATATCAATGAAATTATGAAGAGACTAAGTCTCGGAATGATACAACACATTCATACACATATATGATAACATTAATCTCATTGACTAGTACAAGTATAAAACTTGCCTCAACCGAAGGCGATGAATTCCTTCCACGAACAAAGAACGGCGTCCTACGATAAACACAAGTACTCGAACAACCTTGAATGAAATACAATTCATTCAATAATACAAAATCAATCGAAATCAACACAACGACCGAAAGAAACTCTTTGAGACATTTAATCGAACACTAAATGTTCAAAGTTCCTCAAGAACCTAAGAATCATCAATTGGGTTGAACGAATCAAAGATATGGATATACAATCCATAGAACACGATTAATAATGTTTACTAACATCAACTGATTCATCAAATTCGGACGAACAATGAAAATCAAGAAGAAATCTCGAAAAATCAAATTCTAGGAGATTTCAAGAAATTACCTCGATCCGACGAAGAACAATGATTTGATGTTGATATAATCGATAAGAATCCTCAAAAATGCTTAGAAATCGAGTGGAATCGACCAAAAATTCCATTTCCCGATTTTCCCGCCGCCACCCGGGTGAAGAAATGGTGTAAAATGCGGCCTGGTCCGTCCCTGGCCTATATATGGCTGATAGGGTTACGGCCGTAACCGGCATTCGTCAAAATCCGCCCAGCGCCTGCCGATCGCTTACGGCCGTAACCGACAGGGCCTTACGGCCGTAACTCGGCACTTACGGCCGTACCCGGCAGGTCCTTACGGCCGTAACCGGCATTCGTCCGAACACTGCCTGGCACCCGTACGGCCGTAACTGACAGCCCTTACGGCCGTAACCGGCATTCGTCCAGCCATGTCTGCCGAGCACGTACGGCCGTAACCGGCACCTTACGGCCGTAACTCGGCCAGGCCAGGCCCTGCTCCAAGAAGTGCGGCCGTGACTCGGCCGTGGCCACTCCGACGGCCCGGACGACGCCGAAACCCGAACCTGAATATGAATCGAAGATACGGTTACGAAGTACTCGCAAATACAAATCCAAGCGCTAAGATAATACACAATTCCGACCACCCAAAGGCTCGAAATTCGACAACGGAAAGTAATTACCCCAAACTTTGGGAAATTACTAAAATGGCCCAAAACGTCCAAAATACACGATACACGATCGAAACACCAAGACAAAGCTCGCAACATGAATAATAACATGAAATGAACTTACGAGAAACTCGAAACAACAGTTTCAGATGAGATTCGCAAGAATTGAACTCAAGTGCGGAAAAGCCGTTTAAGAACACGGAACTCAACAAAACGATACCGAAACAAACTCGGATGACAAAAAGTGCAGAATTAAATATTCTCGGAATGACGAAACGGACACAACAGTGTCGCTAAGATGGACTTCCGCCAAAAAAAAAAAGAAAATTACCGGAAAATCGAAATTGCGGATATTACATACTACCCCCCTTAAAAGAAGTTTCGCCCCGAAACTTAAAACAAGTAGGGAGAAGCAATATCCCGCTAGGAAAATCAACGGGATACACAAGAACAAGAATGATCACAATGAATGATAATGAATCGAAATCCCACAAGGATCAAGAATGACTCACCGGGGTGAAATGATAACGTAATGAGTGATAGCTCAAATGAAATGATTGGAACCATTGTTCCCCGTGAAGTGAATGATTATTTTGATAATTATAAGTCTCAACGTGATTAATATATGATGAATAACTTATGTGAATGAATGAACGACAAATGAAATGAATGATTATCCTATTACCGAGCAAGAATTAACTTGCTCAAAACCGGTGATGAATGTCCTATTGTATCACAGTTAAAGCAAACAACAGTCGAACTCATCGTCTGAGATGAAGATGCTCTCCCAGCACGAAGACGACTAGAAAACGATCTCTTGGACGTCGGAGTCTGATGTCCCTCTGACAGCTCTTTCCATACCGAGGTAGGAAAGTCACGTGATAATTACAGATCTCGTATGAAGATCGCATTATGATTACGAGACGGAATGATAACAATGAGCATACACGCTCTAACACAATGAATGCATTAATAATGCAATAAAATGATCGTCGACATGACGCCGGAATATGATAAGATCGCATGAAAGATCAAGTGAGGTGACATGATTATCTGGTGAAATTCGTGAAATGATTATCTTGAACAAGTTAACAGGATTGAAAATTCGATCCACAAGATCAACAACTGAACCGCAAGATGGACTGGATGATTAATGAATTAACTGAGCAATGAGATTGACTGAGTGATGAATGTATTAACTGAACAATGAGATTGACTGAGTGATGAATGAATTAATTGAACAATGAGATTGACTGAGTGATGAATGAATTAACTGAACAATGAGATTGACTGAGTGATGAATGAATTAACTGAACAATGATATTGACTGAGTGATGAATGAATTAACTAAACAATGAGATTGACTGAGTGAGGAATGAATTAACTGAACAATGAGATTGACTGAGTGATGAATGAATTAATATGATCGACAAGATAAAATGATGATTGAGGATTGTTGACTGATGAATGAGTTGATCTTTATCACTTGCATGGTCAAACGTGCTCCAACACAATTAGTCATGAATAAATCATAATACTAATATCACATATAGGTTTCAACAAAGCATGAATAAATAATGACATGATGAATGTATGAACATAAAGAGAATCGAGTCCTAACACAGGTCATACGAAGCTTCGAGGTCTCACGATACTAGTCTTCACTGACGACGACTCGATGAATGAATGACTCGTGCAGTCGTACTAATATTACGACTGACAAAACCCGACTGACTAGATTGTCATAACCTGATAGTCCCACTACTACCGCGTCGGTAGAGCCACATAACTCACATATCAGGGTATCTCACAACCCAAAATCTCTGATACCATCTTCTGTAACACCCCCAAATCCTATTGGGTAATTACAGTACCGTGGACCCTACACCAGGAGATCCACCAGGCGAACATGACTAAAATACATTAAATTAAACAACAAGGGAAAATCATAGTCCCTACCATGATATCCGACACAATATTCCGATAAGGAATTTCAACGACAACGATGGGCCTACATGGCCAAAAATAAAATACAACAACATCCACGAGCATCTGCTCGGGTAATACATAATGACAATGGCTGACAAACTGGAGAACACTCCAACTGACTGACCACATGAACAACTCGGACTAGTATCGCTCGAATGCCTCGTCGCCATCATCATGCCCCTGTGTCTCAACTCTCTCCTCGCAAGCACCTAAAACATGAAAACATGTTCCGCCCCCACGGGGTCAGTCATCCAGATAATGAACATCAAATACACGTATAACATGATATGCATCCAAATGCAGAATGAAACGGTACAATTATAATAATAATACGAGATGCTCACAAACCAAGGTAAGAACCGAGCATTCGTGAAACACTATGTCCACGACATACTATTAATACATGTTCAACAGGTTAGAACATAAGTGCCCAACAGCGAATCATAATCATAGTGTACCATAATGAATTACACGACATGAACCAAACCAGAACTGAATTAATTATGAATCACAATGCCCGAAGGCTCCAATGAAATTACCAAGACAATCATAAAGGCCTGAAAGCCACTCATCCGAAGCTGTCAAATATCACAATCACATGAAGCCAAAACAGCCCGAAGCTGTATCAATTAGGGCCGAAGCCACGGCACAAAGCCGCATCACAATTAGGGCCGAAGCCACGGCACGAAGCCGCATCACAATTAGGGCCGAAGCCACGGCACGAAGCCGTATCACAATTAGGGCCGAAGCCACGACACGAAGCCGTATCACAATTAGGGCCGAAGCCACGACACGAAGCCGTATCACAATTAGGGCCGAAGCCACGACACGAAGCCGTATCACAATTAGGGCCGAAGCCACGGCACGAAGCCGTATCACAATTAGGGCCGAAGCCACGGCACGAAGCCGTATCACAATTAGGGCCGAAGCCATGGCATGAATCCATATCACAATTAGGGCCAAAGACACAGCACGAAGTCGTATCAAAATTAGGGCCGAAGCCACGGCACGAAGTTGTACCACAATTAGGCCATCCAATGGCCATGACCTACTGAATTGTAGGTGTTGGAAATCCAACCGCGAAGGTTCAAGCCCCAAACTTACCCATAATGAGCACTAGCCGAGACTAACCTCCAAAACATAATTAATCACAAACGGCAACGATCCGAAGATTACCGAATTCATGAGAATGATAGTGTGCTGCCTTGAGTCGGCCAACACGACAACAATGAATCACGGATGGGTACCGTCCTCAGCGGTCCCAGTTCAATACCTCGATTACTTTAGAATGGTCAATCGGTAACAACGACACAACGGATGGGAACTGTCCTCGACAGCCCCAATTCAATACCTCGATTGCCTTAGAATGGCCAACCGATAATAATGATGCAGCGGATGATTCAGTACCTCGATTGCCTTAAAACGGTCAATCGATAACAATGATACAATGAATGATTGAGCACCTCGCTTGCCTTAGAACGGCCAGTCGATAACAATGATACAATGAGTAATTGAGCACCTCGATTGCCTTAGAACGGCTAATCGATGACAATGATATAATGAGTAATTGAGCACCTCGATTGCCTTAGAACGGCTAATCGATGACAATGATACAATGAATGATAGAACTCCTCGATTGCCTTAGAACGACCAATCGATAGCAATGATACAATGAATGATTGAACTCCTCGATTTCCTTAGAACGGCCAATCGATAACAATGATACAATGAATGATTGAACTCCTCGATTGCCTTAGAACAGCCAATCGATAATAATGATATTATAAATGATTGAACTCCTCGATTGCCTTAGAACGGCCAATCGATAATAATGATACAATGAATGATTGAACTCCTCGATTGCCTTAGAACGGCCAATCGATAACAATGATACAATGAATGCCTTGGCACCTTTAATCGGCTACTGACGACGAAGATGAGAACGAATACGACAATGCCTTCAATCGGCCAATACAACATGAATGACAGGATGCCAACATTAATAACAATGATTACAACAACGTCTTAGATCGACATCAATATTAACAACAACAACCGATACATCAATACCGCGAACCGGTGATTGATAATAACATTAACAACGAATATCTCAATTCCTTATCGGCCATTAATGAATGATAATAAACATTTGGCATAATTGCCGAAGAGTATCATATCGAACGATACCCTAATATCAATGAACTTATGAAGAGACTAAGTCTCGGAATGATACAACACATTCATACACATATATGATAACATTAATCTCATTGACTAGTACAGGTATAAAACTTGCCTCAACCGAAGGTGGTGAATTCCTTCCACGAACAACGAACGGTGTCCTCCGATAAACACAAATACTAGAACAATCTCAAATGAAATACAATTCATTCAATAACACAATATCAATCGAAATCAACACAACGACCGAAAGAAACTCTTTGAGACATTTAATCGAACACTAAATGTTCAAAGTTCCTCAAGAACCTAAGAATCATCAATCGGGTTGAACGAATCGAAGATATGGATATACAATACATAGAACACGATTAATAATGTTTACTAACATCAACCGATTCATCAAATTCGGACGAACAACGAAAATCAAGAAGAAATCTCGAAAAATCAAATTCTAGGAGATTTCAAGAAATTACCTCGATCCGACGAAGAACAATGATTTGATGTTGATATAATCGATAAGAATCCTCAAAAACGCTTAGAAATCGAGTGGAATCGACCAAAAACTCCATTTCCCGATTTTCCCGTCGCCAACCGCCACCCGGGTGAAGAAATGGTGTAAAATGCGGTCTGGCCCGTCTCTGGCCTATATATGGCCGACAGGGTTACGGCCGTAACCGGCAGGGCCTTACGGCCGTAACTGGCATTCATCAAAATCTGCCCAGCGCCTACCGATCACTTACGGCCGTAACCGATAGGGCCTTACGGCCGTACCCGGCAGGTCCTTACGGCCGTAACCGGCATTCGTCCGAACATTGCCTTGCACCCGTACGGCCGTAACTGACAGCCCTTACGGCCGTAATCGGCATTCGTCCAGCCATATCTGCCGAGCACGTACGGCCGTAACCGGCACCTTACGGCCGTAACTCGGCCAGGCCAGGCCCTGCTCCAAGAAGTGCGGCCGTGACTCGGTCGTGGCCACTCCGACGGCCCGGACGATGCCGAAACCCGAACCTGAATATGAATCTAAGATACGGTTACGAAGTACTCGCAAATTCGAATCCATGTGCTAAGAGAACACATGATTCCGACCACCCGAAGGCTCGAAATTCGACAACGGAAAATAATTACCCCAAACTTTGGGAAATTACGAAAATGGCCCAAAACGTCCAAAATACACGATACACGATCGAAACACCAAGACAAAGCTCGCAACATGAATAATAACATTAAATAAACTTACGAGAAACTCGAAACAACAGTTTCAGATGATATTCGAAAGAATTGAACTCAAGTGCGGAAAAGCCGTTTAGGAACACGGAACTCAACAAAATGATACCGAAACGAACTCGGATGACAAAAAGTGCATAATTAAATATTCTCAGAATGATGAAACGGTCACAACAGAGTCACTAAGATGGACTTCCGCCAAAAAAGAAAATTACCAGAAAATCGAAATTGCGGATATTACATTGTCATCATGTATTATCCGAGTAAGGCTCGTAGATGTTGTTGTATTCTTAATTTGGCCATGTAGGCCCATTTCTGTTGTTGAAATTCCTTATCGGAATATTGTGTCGGATATCATAGTAGGGACTGTGATTTCCTTTGTTGGTTAATTTGATGTATTTTTGTCGTGTTCGCCTGGTAGATCTCCGGTGTGGGGTCCTCGGCGCTGTAATAACCCAGTGGGATTTGGAGGCATTACAGAAGATGGTATCAGAGAATTGGGTTGTGAGATACCCTGATATGTGAGTTATGTGGCTCTACCGACGTGGTAGTGGTGGGGCTGTCAAGTTATGACAATCTGGACAGTCGAGTTTTGTGAGTCGTGATAGTTGGGCGACTATATGAGTCATTCTTTCATCAAGTCTTCGTCAGTGAAGACTGTAATACCCGAGATTTTTGTTCCGGATTCGTTGAGTTTTTGGGGTTTTATCGGATTGTCATTGTCCTCATCGTTGGAATTTTGTGCCATGTTTGGGTGTGCCTTGTTGGGACATGTGTTTGGAGGCGTTTCGGATCATTATGTGAGTTTCTGGGTTTTTGTGGTGTAGCGCACGCTAATGTTTGTGGCATAGCGGACGCTACGGCGTTGTGGTTAGCGCACGCTACTGAATGTGTAGCGCACGCTAACTGGCAGTCCAGAGGCAGTCCAGGAGCTACTGGACTGAGACTAGGGCTTTGTTAGCGCACGCTAAGGTCGATAGCTAGCGCACGCTATCGACTGCTTAGCACACGCTCTTTCTTCTTTCTAGCGCACGCTACCCGGTAGGTGCAGTTCTGTCCAGGGGCCACTGGACTGGTTTCGTGACCCGTTAGCGCGCGCTAGGCTCATGGGTCTAGCGCACGCTAACAGTGTTATTCGGTAAATTCTGGGCGTTGACCTCGTTAGCGCGCGCTAATGCTGTCTGGTTAGCGCACGCTAATGATTGTCCAGTATAAATACTGGACAGCAGGCTTCACTTCGTCATTTCTCACTTTTCTTTATCCTTTCCGACGGGAGTGAGCTCCAGAGGTGATTTTAGGCGATCTTCTTCTTCTAGCTTCATCTTCGAGCGGATTTGTAGCTGTTTAACAACATCTAATCGTCTTCTTGGTCCAAATCAAGGTAATCTCTTCTTAGAACCCTAGTTTCTTGAATTTGGGGTTTTTCCTTGGATTTTTTATTCTTACCCAATCTCATCCAATCGGTTGTGTATTCTTGTTTGTATTGATCGTAATCTTCAGATTTTGTTAACCATTCATCGATTTTTATCGCCCGGATCAATGATTCTTGATTTCTTTGAGAACACTTAAATCCTTGTTGTTTTTAGGATCGTTTCGGATTTCGATTAGTGTTATTGATTCGTGGTGATGTTATTTTCGTAGTATTCGTGGGATTGCCGAATCCTTGGTCATTTTTGGAAGCTCGGGAACTATCCGACCGTGTCCGTTCATTGTTCAGTTGCTCATGGTATCGAGGCAAGTATCTTATCTATACGTTTCATGTTTCGTAGGCATAATTATTGATAAATGATTTTATGCGAAACCCAATGTTTAATAAACGTAAAAAGGGATCGGTATGTTCTCGATAAATGTTTTCTTTCAACGATAATTCGTGTACTTCGTGAATATATGTGTTCTCTGAATATGTGTGATGGTTTGTTATGTTGAAAGATGATATGATCACTTTGAGTGAGTTTAATAGACTGTAATCCTTTGCCGGGGATTACGTAATGTTATGTGTACTTGTTCGGTAAGAACGTAATGTGTGTGATATTAGTTTTTACTCCTTTGAAAGGAGGTTGTGATGTTTAAGTGTTGCTTGGATGGATGTTCTGCTCATTGTTATGTGATCGTTGAAAGTGATGTGCCTCCGGGTAGGATTGATAAATCTCCGGGATCCATACTTGTTAGTATGGTGTTGTGTCGAGATTTATACGTCTCAACAGGCGATCGCCTCAGAGACCGGGCGACCGAGCCAGAGTCCAGCAGCCAAGGCAGATTGGCCGACCGAAGGTCCCAGGACAAGTCCCGGTGCCGAGCGATCGACATCTAAGGCGATCGTCTCTCGGTACTTGGCGATCGACCCCCTAGTGACCGGAAAATGACGACAGCCTCATGCCGCGCGAAGCCATCGCCCGTCCAGTCGGCGAAGGCCGAAGCTCGAAGCAAGGACCCACGTGCAGATCCGGAAAAGGCGCCGCCAGACATGGATCGTTGACCACAGCCTGTCAGCATCTTCTCACCAACCGACAGACCCGCCGAAAGTTGTACAGTGGGACCGCCCATGACAGCAACTCAGGACGCATGCCGGCGCCTCATTGGACCGCACAGCTGGCTGCCAGTAGCAGCCGCGGACTTTAAGACAGACAACCCATGTGACATAAAGACGATCGCCCCTTATTATATTACATGAAAGGCGATCGCCCGTCAGAAAACAGAGCATCTCAGCTCCTATAAATAGAAGGCTGCCTACACTTGGAAATCTCTCGGATTCTCATCTCTCTGAATCTCTAGCTTTTGACAGAACTTGGCTTTCTCACTCTTGGCAACAGCTATCTCTCGGCTTAGCAAGATCACGGCAAGCCTCGCTCAAGAGCTAGATAATTAGGATCTTTTACACTCATTGTAATCGCATTCTTACATTAATACTTGTATCCCCGAATATTTGTATTAATAACATCTGGCGAGAGCATTCAAGCCCGGGCCTAACAAACCCGGCAAATCTTATGTTATTTCCATTCCCTCGGACGTGCTCTCGCAATTTGCTGTTGCTCGACCATTCCAGCAGTATTCATCTTCGGATAATATTTTGGGCAACAACAATTGGCGCTAGAGGAAGGGCATCTTGACCCTCATTTTTATTCGGAGAACACTCACTGTTCTCCGGGGCATATACCTGAAGAAACACTCACTGTTCTTCAGAGAAAAGCTTTCAGAATCATGACTTCTGCCTCTGCATCGAAGAAAGCCGCTGGTCGATCCGCCAGACGCCTCATTCCGCCTCAATCCAAGCCAAAGCCTATGGCGGAGGGTAGTCGCCGCAGTACGAGACTCTTGATCCTGCCCCCGAGGAACGGCCCAAGCCTCTCGCTCGATCAGTTCCAAACCGCGGAACAGATCGAAGAGGCCATGGCCATCCTACAGGAGCGACGGAGAGCTTTCGACCCGCCGCCCACTATAACCCCCTCGGCCATCCGCCGCGTGAGGAAACGGAAGTTTAAGGGGTTACTGACCAAGCGATCGCCAGGAGGCCCCGATTCACAAGAAGAGGCACTCGCCAGTCGGGGCTCCTCTGTTTTGTTGGCGGCGACCCATCTTGGCGGCCAAGGCGATCGGCCTGCCCACGAGACGACGGAGCCCGAGTCCGTCACCAGGAGTTCGGCGTACCGAACTCCCGGAAGGCAGGCCAACCATCCAGTTCCTCTTCGCCAAAGAGCCGAGATCGGCGATCGCGGGGTTAGGAGATCGGTACACGATCGCCTCGGCTCCCACTCCAGAAGTCGAACCACGAGCGACCAAGCTACAGCGATGGTCGCGATGCAACGCTAGCTCGACGACATGAAGGCGCTCCTAGAATCTAGGGCAGGCGCCAAGAGAGAGATCGCCGGACCGGGCGAGCCACTCGCGGTCCACATCGAGCTCGCTCCCGTGCAGCGCAGGATCGCTCCTCCCAAAACACCTCTGTACGAGGGGAGGTCGGATCCTGAGACTCACCTGAGCATGTTCCGGATCTACATGACCGGGTGCGGGGCATCAGACGCGACCAGGTGCCGAATGTTCCCGCTAACGCTGGGACCTGGCCCATAGGTGGTACATCTCACTACCTCCGCGATCCGTCAATTCCTTTGACCAATTGGCGAACAACTTCACAGCGTACTTCGCCACCAAGGTCGCTCGACCAGAAAGTCCCCATCGCATGATGCAGATCAGGCAAAGGGAAGAAGAGTCCGACTCAGACTACATCGAACGGGTAGATGAGATCATCCTTAACGGCGAACCCATAAGCGACGAGATCGCCCTATACTCGGTCTTAGGGGGATTCCACGGTCTTTCGCCTATGTTCAGGAACCTTACGAAGGACCTCCCCCCGACCTACGCGATCTTCCGTGCCAAGGCCGCAGACTTTTTGGCCAGGCAAAGATTACTTTTCAACCTATGAGCAACACGATCGGCAGACGAACGACGATCACCAGTCTTCCAGCCCGATCGCCATTATCAAACGACATCATCAAAACCGGAGGACTCGTTCGCCATCTGCAGTTCACCATCTAACATGATGGACTAAGGCACGAGATCGCCTCCCCCGCACAACGTACACCGTCGAAGGTCGGCATCCACATGACGATCCGAGGTAGAAGAGTGAAGCCATGGTCCTGGTGGTCGATGGAACCGACTGCTTAGGCCATGCAAGGTCCCTTTGGGCCACGATCGTCGGCCCTTCATTTAAATACGAGGCCGGCGTAGTCTGAGGGCCCTCCAAAACTAATCAGTGGACAAGCTCGCCAGCCCTCAAAGGTTCATCATCTAACTTGGTGAGCCCGGACAATGCGATGCGTCCCTACCCCCATCTCAACGTACACCGTCGAGGGTCGCCATCTTCATGGCGGGCCGAGGTGGAAGCAGAGCTAACAAGCCGCAGAAGTGGAGTTGATTAATCCGATGACGCCCCGCGCAAGAACTCCTCTAGACCGAGACCACACGCCCTTCGTTTAAATATGAGGCGAGGCGCAGCCTAACAGAGGACCCTCACAATAAAATGAGTCACGAGACAGACAATGTCGTTCGCGCATAAGACACGGTCATGGAGTTGGTCCATCGAACTCCGCGACTGTGCACGGTTCCTCAGCGACGAAACAATTAAGTTTCTACGAGGAACCGGCAAAATTGTTTATTGCAGGTACAAGACCGAAGATAGCTAGCCAATCGACCAGATCGCCCAAGTCCGAAACCAAAGTCCACTCAACGGATCGCCTGTATTCATCCTACACGATCGCCAGCAAAAACCACCTCACCCCATGTCTTCAACATCGGAGCAAGCTGGGGGGTCAATTGTTGTGTCGAGATTTATACGTCTCAACAGGCGATCGCCTCAGAGACCGGGCGACCGAGCCATAGTCCAGCAGCCAAGGCAGATTGGCCGACCGAAGGTCCCAGGACAAGTCCCGGTGCCGAGCGATCGACATCTAAAGCGATCGTCTCTTGGTACTTGGCGATCGACCCCCTGGTGACCGGAAAATGACGACTGCCTCATGCCGCGCGAAGCCATCGCCCGTCCAGTCGGCGAAGGCTGAAGCTCAAAACAAGGACCCACGTGCAGATCCGGAAAAGGCGCCGCCAGACATGGATCGTTGACCACAGCCTGTCAGCATCTTCTCACCAACCGGCTGCACTGGCCGAAAGTTTATGCAGTGGGACCGCCCGTGGCAAGAATCTCGTGATGCGTGCGGCGCCTCATTGGACCGCCTGCAGTGGCCGCCAAGACCCACGGACTTTAAGACAGACAGCCCATGTGACATAAAGACGATCGCCCCTTATTATATTACATGGCGATCGCCCGTCAGAAAACAGAGCATCTCAGCTCCTATAAATAGAAGGCTGCCTACACTTGGAAATCTCTCAGATTCTCATCTCTCTGAATCTCTGGCTTTTGACAGAACTTGGCTTTCTCACTCTTGGCAACAGCTATCTCTCGGCTTAGCAAGAACACGGCAAGCCTAGCTCAAGAGCTAGATAACTAGGATCTTTTACACTCATTGTAATCGCATTCTTATATTAATACTTGTATCCCTGAATATTTGTATTAATAACATCTCGCGAGAACATTCAAGCCCGGGCCTAACAAACCCGGCAACTCTTGTGTTATTTCCATTCCCTCGGACGTGCTCTCGCAATTTGCTGTTGCTCGACCATTCCAGCAGTATTCATCTTCGGATAATATTTTGGGCAACAACATATGGGTTGGGCGTGACCGTAGGGTTATCCACCGGGTATGTCTTGCGGGGACTCCGAGGTTCGTGGCTTGTTAGCCCGATGCTGGGATAATTGATGGGGTTATCATCGGGTATGTCTTGCGGGGACTCCGAGGTTCGTAGCTTGTTAGTGCGATGCTGGGATAACTTATGGTTGTGGTTTGGTTATGTACGTATCTGTGCTTGTAGTCACGTGACTGCGGTTACGGTGACATGTAATTTAATATAGTTTCCCTGTGGGTTATTCACTCGGGTTTGTTCTACGGGAGCATCTGAGGTCCGTGGCTTGCTAGCACGGGACGCGAATAATCTGTGGAAACAGGTTGTTATGGTATGATCGGGTCGTGGACCCTATGTGTTGTTATCGAAACAAAGATTTTGGGAAAATGACTTTTGGTCTGTGTCCCTAAATATTTTCGAAAGGCTTGAGAATTCTTAAACCCCAAATATTTTTAAAACTCCCGAGATCATAAAATGTTTTTACAAGATGTATATCGGGTTTACCCCTACCTTTCGATTTAACCGTTTGGATCAAGTGATTTACCTCGGGAAGTATGTTTATGATTATTATGTTCCGTGGAGTATGATATGTATGGCTTGTATTTGTATTTTATACTTGCACTAGCAAAACAGTGGAGTTTTGCTAACCCCCGAGTATTCGGGGGGTGGATGTCTGTATTGCGTCCAGGTACTTGCTGGTTGCTGGGGAGCAAATCACAGGTTCGATACGAATGGAAGACGATGATACTAATCAAATGAAGACCAATCGTAGAGTATGTTGGATAGTCTTGTTGATTATTTCTCCGATGTATTATTACCCCGATTTATGGGAGCGTTATTGTATTCCAGCCCCTGCGCGGGTATGAGTTTTGGGAAAGAATCTTGTATGTAATGTTGTGTGTGTTGTGATAAAAGACCAAATCGGTCTAATAGTCTTTACGTAGCCATGTCGGCATGTGAAGTGATGCATTGTTTTGTATTTAGCCTGGTAGATCCTCGCGGAGAGGGTCTGCGGCGCTGTAATATTCCCGAGTGGTTTGGGGGTGTTACAAAGACTAGTATCGCAAGACCTCGAAGCTTCGTATGACCTATGTAAGGACTCAATTCTCTTTTATGTTCATACATTCATTATGTCATCATTGTTTATACATGATTTGTTGAAACCTGTATGTGACATTTGTGTTACAATTGATTCTTGATTAATTGTTTTGGAGCGTGTGGGCTCTATATTGGCTATGATTAGCATGATTGATGTGATTGTTTATCTGTTGAGTATGTATACTCGTGTTTGGCTATTGGCTTAGCATTCTGGATTGGCCGTTGAGGCGTATTTGAGATATGATCATGATCAAACGTTATTCTTTCAGTATGGAAAGAGGAATCCGACGACGTGGCAGAGGTGGTAAGGGCTGCAGAACGAGACAGCACCCAGAACCTCATGTTTATACACTACGGGTGCCGAGATGGATCACAGTTCGGCTGGAGGTGTTACCTACGCGATCGATTCTCCTTCGGGACGTCATACTCGAGAAGTCGATCAGACTGAGAGTGGACATGTCGACCCTTTCGTGGTTATGAGTGGCATGATGGCCCAGATGACTCAGATGACGCGGATAGTGGAGACCATGTAGACCTCGATGGTCCGTGGTGTAATATCCGCAGTTTTGATTTTTCGGTAATTTTCTTTTTTTGGAGGAAGTCCATCTTAGAGACTCCGTTGTGACCGTTTCGTCATTCCAGGAATATTTAATTCTACACTTTTTGTCATCCGAGTTCGTCTCTGTGTCGTTCTGTTGCTCTTAAGCGATTTTTCCATGTATGAGTTCGACTTTGTAAAATCACCATTAATTCTTGGAAACTCCAAAAATTCTGAATTTTTTCAATAGTATAGAGCATCAAGTTAGCTTTCCAATGGTTCAAATGGTTAGTCAATCGGAGTCCGGACGAAGGAGTTATGGTCGAAATAGCTAAGACTGCACCATATGCCTTTTGGTGCTGGAGCGGGTTGTACCGCGGGCCGTGGCCCCTGCTGGCCGGGCCGCGGCACTAAGATGGCTGGGAGCTTTTTTTTTAGCCGTGGGCCGCGACACACTCAGTCCGGGCCGCGGCACACGGGTCAGATCACCCTTTTTCAGCGGATTTTTGGAGGAAGGAAGCTCATTTCATCCTCTTCATTTCTCCTCTCCTTGGGCGATTTTTGGACGAATTCTTGGGCGATTTATCATCATCAATCTCAGATATTTCATCCTCCATGAGTTCTTGGTGTGGATTAACATCTTTTTTGGATTCTTCATCCCAAATCTAAGGTAAATTTTTCAACATCTTGGATTTCGATTTTTAGTTGGGATATGATTATTTGGATGTTGTAATCATGATATATGAAGGGATATACGTATGATTATGAGTTTTTATGAATTATCATTGGATTGTTGTAGGATTATTCAAGAACATGTTGGATGTTGATTTTGGAATTGGGGGTTTCGATTAGATGTTGTTGGAATCTCGAATTGTGTATTCCTATGAGAATATTGATTGTATATAAGATGTTTTGTTGGATTGAATCATTCATTGGAGGTTTGGTATCGATATAATCGAGATTGGTTGTAAACAATTGGAGGTTGTCTACAAAATGTTTGTTGAATTGCTTCAATGAGTTTGGGTATTGTTGTATCGACTTTTGAGTTGGTTGTGATCATGCTTGATTCGTATATTAAGCGAATCATTGGTAATTGTGTTATTCAAGGTTGTTTCGAGGACCGATAATCACTTTAAGGACGTTGCTCGTGGAAGGACTTTCTCGCCGTCGGTATGAGGCAAGTTTTATACTTGTACTAGTCAATGAGATTAATGTCATCATATATGTGTATGAATGTGTTGTATCATTCCGAGACTTAGTCTCTTCATAAATTCATTGATATTAGGGGATCGTTCGATATGATACTCTTCGGCAATTATGCCAAATGTTTATTATCATTCATAAATGGCCGGTAAGGCATTGAGATATTCGTTGTTAATGTTATTATCGATCACCGGTTCGCGGTATCGATGTATCGGTTGTTGTTGTTAATATTGATGTCGATCTAAGACATTGTTGTAATCATTGTTATTAATGTTGGCGTCATGTCATTCATGTTGTATTAGCCGTTTGAAGGCATTGTCTTATTCATTCTCATCTTCGTTATCGGTAGCCGATTAAAGGTACCGAGGAATTCATTGTATCATTGTCATCGATTAGCCGTTCTAAGGCAATCGAGATATTGAATCATCCGTTGCATCATTGTTATCGATTGACCGTTATAAGGTAATCGAAATATTGAATCATCCGCTGCATCATTGTTATCGGTTGGCCATTTTAAGGCAATCGAGGTATTGAATTGGGGCTGTCGAGGATAATTCCCATCCGTTGTGTCGTTGTTATCGATTGACTATTCTAAGGTGATCGAGGTATTGAATTGGGATTGTCGAGTACGACGCCCATCCGTGAGACATAATTATCTTGTTGGCCGACTCAAGGTAGCACACGAACATTCTCGTGAATTCGGTAATCTACGAATCGTTGTCATCTGTGATTAATTATATTTTGGAGGCTAGTCTCGGCTAGTGCTTATTATGGGTAAGTTTGGGGCTTGAACCTTCGCGGTTGGCTTCCCAACACCTACAACTCAGTAGGTCACGGTCGTGTTTATGATCTTATGGGTAAGTTTGGGGCTTGAACCTTCGCGGTTGGCTTCCTAACACCTACAACTCAGTAGGTCACGGTCGTGTTTATGATCTTATGGGTAAGTTTGGGGCTTGAACCTTCGCGGTTGGCTTCCCAACACCTACAACTCAGTAGGTCACGGTCGTGTTTATGATCTTATGGGTAAGCTTGGGGCTTGAACCTTCGCGGTTGGCTTCCCAACACCTACATTTCGAGAGGTCACGGTCGTGGTTATGACCTTATTAGCCCTCATTAACTATAGCTTCGGGCTGTTCCGATTTCATGTGATTGTGATATTTGACAGCTTCGGCTGAGTGGCTTTCAGGCCTTTGTGATTGTCTTGATAATTTCATTGGAGCCTTCGGGCATTGTGATTCATATTTAATTCAGTTCTGGTTTGGTTCATGTCGTGTAATTCATTGCGGTATTCTGGGATTATGATTCGTCGTTGGGCACTTATGTTCTAACCTGTCGAACAGGTATTAATAGTATGCCATGGGCATAGTGTTTCACGAATGCTCGGTTCTTACCTTGGTTTGTGAGCATCTCGTATTATTATTATCATTGTCCCGTTTCATTCTGCCTTTGGATGCATATCATGTTATACATGTATTTGATGTTCATTATCTGGATGACTGACCCCGTGGGGGCGGAACATGTTTTCATGTTTTAGGTGCTTGCGAGGAGAGAGTTGAGACACAAGGGCATGATGATGGCGACGAGGCATTCGAGCAATACTAGTCCGAGTTGTTCATGTTGGTCAGTCAGTTAGAGTGTTCTCCAGTTTGTCAGTCATTGTCGTTATGTTTTACCCGAGCAGATGCTCGTGGATGTTGTTGTATTTTATTTTTGGCCATGTAGGCCCATCATTGTCGTTAAAATTCCTTATCGGAATATTGTGTCGGATATCATGGTAGGGACTATGATTTTCCCTTGTTGTTTAATTTAATGTATTTTAGTCATGTTTGCCTGGTGGATCTCCTGTCGTGGGGTCCACGGCACTGTAATAACCCAATGGGATTTGGGGGTGTTACAGAAGATGGTATCAGAGAGTTTGGGTTGTGAGATACCCTGATATGTGAGTTATGTGGCTCTACCGACGTGGTAGTAGTGGGACTGTCAGTTTATGACAATCTAGTCAGTCGAGTTTTGTGAGTCGTAATATTAGTACGACTGCACGAGTCATTCATTCATCGAATCATCGTCAGTGAAGACTAGTATCGCGAGACCTCAAAGCTTCGTATGACCTGTGTAAGGACTCGATTCTCTTTATGTTCATACATTCATCATGTCATTAATTATTCATGCTTTGTTGAAACCTATATGTGATATTATTGTTACGATTGATTCATGACTAATGGTTTTGGAGCACGTGTGACTTGTGTAAGCGTTAAGGATCAACTCATTCATCAGTTAATGATCCTTAATCATCATTTTGATTTCGATCATGTCAATTCATTCATCACTCAGTCAATCTCATCGCTCAGTTAATTCATTCATCACTCAGTCAATATCATTCATCACTCAGTTAATTCATTCATCACTCAGTTAATTCATTCATCACTCCGTCAATATCATTCATCACTCAGTCAATATCATCCATCACTCAGTTAATTCATTCATCACTCAGTTAATTCATTCATCACTCAGTCAATTCATTCATTACTCAGATAATTCATTCATCAATAATATAATTCATTCATCACTCAGTCAATTCATTCATTACTCAGATAATTCATTCATCACTCAGTTAATTCATTTATCACTCAGTCAATTCATTCATTACTCAGATAATTCATTCATCACTCAGTTAATTCATTCATCACTCAGTCAATTCATTCATTACTCAGATAATTCATTCATCACTCAGTTAATTCATTCATCACCCAGTCAATATCATTATTCAGATAATTCATTCATCACTCAGTTAATTCATTCACCACTCAGTTAATTCCTTCATCACTTAGTCAATCTCATTGTCCAGGTTAATTCATTAATCATCCAGTCCATCTCATTGTTGAGTTGTTGATCTTATGGATCGAATTTTCAACCTTGTTAACTTGTTCAAGGTAATCGTTTCAGGAATTTCAGCAGGTAATCATGTTTCCTCATTCGATCTTTCATGCGACCTTATCATATTTCGACGTCATGTTGACGATCATTTTATTGCATTATTAATGCATTCATTGTGTTATAGCGTGTATGCTCATTGTTATCATTCCATCATGTTATCATAATGCGATATCATGCGAGATCTATAATTATCATGTGGCTTTCCTGCTCCAGTATGGATAGAGCTGTCAGAGGACGCAGGGGAAGAGGCCGCGGTGCGGTCCAGAACCCGGGATCTCGTATGAACGCCCGCACGGATGCGATGGTTAGCATGAGTTCATCAGATAGATATGTTACTCATTCACTGTCAGATAATCATTCACCGTCAGGGAGTCATACCCGAGAAGCAGCTCACTCGGAAGGTGTTCGGGTTGACCCATTCATATTTATGCAGGGCATGATGGCCCAGATGACTCATATGATGCGGATAATGGAGACCATGCAGACCTCGATGGTTCGTGGTCCACCGCAACAGGGATTCTAGGTGCCGTTTCATGGACAGACTGGGGGATTGAATTAGATTGTTGGCGATATCTCTCGTCAGAGGCCGCCTACGTTTGGGGGTTCGTCGGAACCAGCTGATATTGTTCATTGTCTTGAGCATTTTGATAAACTCTTCGACATGGTTCAGTGTCCGGAATAGAGTAAAGTGGCAATAGCGGCTTATTACTTGATTAAGGGTGCTTATTCGTGGTGGCTTTCTGTGAAACCCGCCGATCACGATTGTGGTTGGAGTGAGTTCAAGACCCTCATGTTAGAGAGGTATTATCCGGCTCCACTTCGTGAAGCCAAGTTGTCAGAGGTTTTGAACCCCGAATCCATCGAGGATGAGGGTGTTATTGTCATTGCTGAGAAGTTTCAGGGACTACTTCAGTTTGCTTCGTCAGTTATCTGTACTGAGGCAGATAAGATCAAATATTTTAGCAAGAGGCTAAATCCACAGTTGAGAATGCAGTTGTTCAATCACAATTGTAATTCATTAGTGAGTTCATCGGGAAGGCTCTTGGAGCAGAGCTTTTGATAAAGGATCTTACTCAGAAGCATCCTTCAGTTTCTTCGGGTGAGAAGACTAGAATGCCGGCTCGTTCAGAGGGACATCGGGCCCCGACATCCAAGAGGTCATTTTCTAGTCGTCTTCGTGCGGAGAGAGCGTCCTCTTATAAGGCCATGAGTTCGACCGTTGTTTGCTTTAACTGTGATGTAATAGGACATCGCAGCACCCAGTGCTCGATGCAGGCCGTTATTTGTTTTCGGTGTGGGCGGCAGGGAGACCTTCAGAAATACTGCAGGAGTTCTAGTGCCGGTAGATCTCGATAGAGCTCAAGGGCCTCGATGGACTTTGTTACTCCATCTTGTGCTTCATTCAAGGGGTCCTATCAGGCTTCGAGAGCCCGAGGTAGGGACATTCATCTCCGGTTTTGAGCAAGTAAATTCTTGCTCGGTAATAGGATAATCATTCATTTCATTGTCGTTCATTCATTCATATAATTCATTCATCATATATCAATCACGTTGAGACTTATAATTATCAAACTAATCATTCACTTCACGGGGAACAATGGTTCCAATCATTTCATTTGAGCTATCACTCATTACGTTATCGTTTCACCCCGGTAAGTCAATCTTGATCCGTGTTGGATTTCGATTCATTATCATTCATTGTGATCATTCTTGTTCATGTGTATCTCGTTGATTTTTCCTGGCGGGATATTGCTTCTCCCTACTTGTTTTAAGTTTCGGGACGAAACTTCTTTTAAGGGAGGTAGTATGTAATATCCGCAGTTTTGATTTTTCGGTAATTTTCTTTTTTTGGAGGAAGTCCATCTTAGATACTCCTTTGTGACCTTTTCGTCATTCCGAGAATATTTAATTCTACACTTTTCGTCATCCGAGTTCGTCTCGGTGTCGTTCTGTTGTTCTTAAGCGACTTTTCCACGTATGAGTTCGATTTTGTAAAATCACCATTAATTCTTGGAAACTCCAAAAATTCTAAATCTTTTCGATATTATATAACATCAAGTTAGATTTCCAATGGTTCAAATGGTGAGTCAATCGGAGTCCGGACGAAGAAGTTATGGTCGAAATAGCTAAGACTGCACCATGTGCCTTTTGGTGCTGGAGCGGGCTGTACCGCGAGCCGCGGCCCCTGCTGGCCGGGCCGTGGCACTAAGATGGCTGGGAGGTTTTTTTTAGCCTTGGGCCGCGGCACACTCAGTCCGGGCCGCGGCACACGGGTCAGATCACCCTTTTTCAGCGAATTTTTGGAGGAAGAAAGCTCATTTCATCCTCCTCTTCATTTCTCCTCTCCTTGGGCGATTTTTGGACGAATTCTTGGGCGATTTATCATTATCAATCTCAGATATTTCATCCTCCTTGAGTTCTTGGTGTGGATTAACAACATCTTTTTTGGATTCTTCATCCCAAATCTAAGGTAAATTTTTCAACATCTTGGATTTCGATTTTTAGTTGGGATATGATTATTTGGATGTTGTAATCATGATATATGAAGGGATATACGTATGATTATGAGTTTTTATGAATTATCATTGGATTGTTGGAGGATTATTCAAGAACATATTCGATGTTGATTTTGGAATTGGGGGTTTCGATTAGATGTTGTTGGAATCTCGAATTGTGTATTCCTATGAGAATATTGATTGTATATAAGATGTTTTGTTGGATTGAATCATTCATTGGAGGTTTGGTATTGATATAATCGAGATTGGTTGTAAACAATTGGAGGTTGTCTACAACGTGTTTGTTGAATTGCTTCAATGAGTTTGGGTATTGTTGTATCGACTTTTGAGTTGGTTGTGATCATTCTTGATTTGTATATTAAGCGAATCGTTGGTAATTGTGTTATTCAAGGTTGTTTCTAGGACCGATAATCAATTTAAGGACGTTGCTCGTGGAAGGTCTCGCCGTCGGTATGAGGCAAGTTTTATACTTGTACTAGTCAATGAGATTAATGTCATCATATATGTGTATGAATGTGTTGTATCATTCCTAGACTTAGTCTCTTCATAAATTCATTGATATTAGGGGATCGTTCGATACGATACTCTTCGGCAATTATGCCAAATGTTTATTATCATTCATAAATGGCTGGTAAGGCATTGAGATATTCGTTGTTAATGTTATTATCGATCACCGGTTCGCGGTATCGATGTATCGGTTGTTGTTGTTAATATTGATGTTGATCTAAGACGTTGTTATAATCATTGTTATTAATGTTGGCGTCATGTCATTCATGTTGTATTAGTCGATTGAAGGCATTGTCGTATTCATTCTCATCTTCGTCTTCGGTAGCCGATTAAAGGTACCAAGGAATTCATTATATCATTGTCATCGATTAGCCGTTCTAAGGCAATCGAGATATTGAATCATCCGCTGCATCATTGTTATCGATTGACCGTTATAAGGTAATCGAGATATTGAATCATCTGCTGCATCATTATTATTGGTTGGCCATTTTAAGGCAATCAAGGTATTGAATTGGGGCTGTCGAGGATAATTCCCATCCATTGTGTCGTTGTTATCGATTGACTATTCTAAGGTGATCGAGGTATTGAATTGGGACTGTCGAGTACGATGCCCATCCGTGAGACATCATTATCGTGTTGGTCGACTCAAGGTAGCACACTAACATTCTCGTGAATTCAGTAATATACGAATCGTTGTCATTTGTGATTAATTATATTTTGGAGGCTAGTCTCGGCTAGTGCTTATTATGGGTAAGTTTGGGGCTTGAACCTTCGCGGTTGGCTTCCCAACACCTACAACTCAGTAGGTGACGGTCGTGTTTATGATCTTATGGGTAAGTTTGGGGCTTGAACCTTCGCGGTTGGCTTCCCAACACCTATAACTCAGTAGGTCACGGTCGTGTTTATGATCTTATGGGTAAGCTTGGGGCTTGAACCTTCGCGGTTGGATTCCCAACACCTACAGCTCAGTAGGTCACGGTCGTGGTTATGACCTTATTAGCCCTCATTAACTATAGCTTCGGGCTGTTCCGGTTTCATGTGATTGTGATATTTGACAGCTTCGGCTGAGTGGCTTTCAGGCCTTTGTGATTGACTTGATAATTTCATTGGAGCCTTCGGGCATTGTGATTCATATTTAATTCAGTTCTGGTTTGGTTCATGTCGTGTAATTCATTGCGGTATTCTGGGATTATGATTCGCCGTTGGGCACTTATGTTCTAACCTGTCGAACAGGTATTAATAGTATGTCGTGGGCATAGTGTTTCACGAATGCTCGGTTCTTACCTTGGTTTGTGAGCATCTCGTATTATTATTATCATTGTACCGTTTCATTCTGCCTTTGGATGCATATCATGTTATACATGTATTTGATGTTCATTATCTGGATGACTGACCCCGTGGGGGCGGAACATGTTTTCATGTTTTAGGTGCTTGCGAAGAGAGAGTTGAGACCTATGATGCACGAATTCTTCAAAATTGGGCAGTATGCAGTATCGGATACTGCATGGGTGCGGGTGCGGGTGTGATTCGCGTGGGATTCGCACGGGATTCGCCACGTGGCGAATCCGTGCAAAAAAAAAATCGGACTCGCGTATCCTGGCACAGGATACGCGCACAGGATACGCGTATCCTGTGCCAGGATACGCGAGACCGATTTTTTTTTTTTTTTTTTTGATTTTTTTTGTAATTTTTAAAAAGTAAATCAAATAAATTAAAATACAAAAAGTAAATCATTTAATAAGTAATTACTTTTACCTTTAGCAGTATTCACGGACAGCATTATAAAGCTCCGCTGCTCAAAGCCATTTTGAATTGTTTTATGTATTTGAATTGATTTTATGGTGATATTTGAATTGTTGTTTTTTTTATATTTAACAAGTGTTATATATAATAAAATATAAAATAAACAGACGTATCCTTGCCGTATCGCACCCTAACATTTTCAAAAAACCGTATCCCCGCACCCGTATCTGCCCGCACCCGCACCCGCCCCCCCGCACCTGTGCAACATAGGTTGAGACACAAGGGCATGATGATGGCGACGAGGCATTCGAGCGATACTAGTCCGAGTTGTTCATGTTGGTCAGTCAGTTAGAGTGTTCTGCAGTTTGTCAGTCATTGTCGTTATGTTTTACCCGAGCAGATGCTCGTGGATGTTGTTGTATTTTATTTTTGGCCATATAGGCCCATCGTTGTCGTTAAAATTTCTTATCGGAATATTGTGTCGGATATCATGGTAGGGACTATGATTTTCCCTTGGTGTTTAATTTAATGTATTTTAGTCATGTTCGCCTGGTGGATCTCCTGGAGTGGGGTCCACGGCACTGTAATAACCCAATGGGATTTGGGGGTGTTACACGTGGTCCACCGCAGCAGGGATTCTAGGTGCCGTTTCATGGACAGACTGGGGGAGTGAGTCAAATTGTTGGCAATATCTCTCGTCAGAAGCCTACTTTCGAGGATTCGTCAGAACCAGTTGATATTGTTCATTGGATTTGACAT
This sequence comes from Orobanche coerulescens, assembly GCA_033398695.1. Lineage (NCBI taxonomy): Eukaryota > Viridiplantae > Streptophyta > Magnoliopsida > Lamiales > Orobanchaceae > Orobanche > Orobanche coerulescens. The sequence continues at coordinate 22,448,507 of CM065808.1, forward strand.
TTTGATAAACTCTTCGACATGGTTAAATATCCAGAAGAGAGTAAGGTGGCAGTAGCGGCTTACTACCTGAGTAAGGGCGCTTATCTTGGTGGCTTTCTGTGAAATCCACCGATCGTGATTGTGTTTGGAGCAAGTTAAAGGCTCTCATGTTAGAGAGGTATTATCCGGCTTCATAAAGCCAAGCTATCAGAGGTTTTGAACCCCGAATTCGTCGAGGACGAGGGTGTTAGTGTCATTGCTGAGAAGTTTCATGAACTTCTTCAATTTGCTTCGTCTGTTATCCGTACTGAGGCAGATAAGATCAAGTACTTTAGCAAGAGGCTAAACCCGCAGTTGAGGATATAGTTGTTCAACCAAAATTGTAATTCACTTGGTGAATTCATCGAGAAGGCTCTTGGAGCAGAGCTTTTGATCAAGGAGCTTGCTCGGAAGAACCCTTCAGTTTCTTCTGGTGAGAGGACTAGGATACCAGTTCATTCAGAGGGACATCGGGCTCCGACATCCAAGAGGACATTTTCTAGTCGTCTTCGTGCTGGGAAAGCATCTTTCTCTCAGACGGCGAGTCTGACTGTTGTTTGCTTTAACTGTGATTCAGCGGGGCACCGTTAGCAGTCATTGTACGGTGCCAGCTTTTGTTTGTCGTTCATGTGGGAGGTAGGGACACCTTCAGAAGTAATGCAGGTAGTGCCAGTAGGTCTCGAGAGAGATCACAGGCCTCGATATATTTTGTTACTCCAATCCGTACTTCATTCTAGGGGTCCTATCAGGCTTTGGGAGCCAGAGGTGAGGACAGCCGATGAGGAGCAGCGAGTTCAGATTTGGGTCTTCCTCGAGTCGTTGAGATCGAGGAGGTAGATGATTTGGAGGATATAGATGTTGGGTATGCTTGAGATGTAGCCTCGATTTTTGTATTCTTTTCTTTGACTTTCGGATTAATGTTTAACTTAATTTGTATTATGGTATTGTGATTGTGAACCATTTGTTGTTGATCTATCTTGTAACGATAGTATTTGATAATCTTGAGATTTGAGGTCGCTTGATGTGTTTTTCTTTCCTCTTGTTGTTGTACCCAATATTTCGTGATAATATGGGTGATTGTTCATGGTGATTCGAGACGTATAAGTCGTGAGGACTTGGGCGCGCGATTGATATGGTCCCGAGGACTATGTCTGTGTTGTTATTATCTTTGTGTGGCGTGAGTCAGTGTTTGCATGGGCGTCCGATGCCGACGAGAACATGGAAGTGTACACCGATGATTGTAGGCATGTATAATGGGCGGCTCCCGCAGGGTGTGTACGCCGGTGTTACGAGTCATGCGGTTGGTACGACTTTCTGGCTGGTCTCTAGCAGAGGAGTCATGATTCGACTGATCTCGCACTTGGTTGAGTGTTTTTATCACTTGACTTTTGCCGTGTTCAGGCAGAGGAGACGTAGGGGACCCAAGGGGTTGGCCCGGTTACTCAGGCAAAGTGGTTCGCAGTGAGGAGTATTCCTGGAGATGTTGTTTTCAGATCCCGATGGATAGTTCATATCCCGAGTTGTGTACCCTTAGTTTCGGGGACGAAACTCTTTTTAAGGGGTGGGGTATGTAATATCCGGGGGTAATTTTTTTTTTTCGTTTCACTTTTGTGTTGTACGTATTCATTTGGAATTATACAAGTGGTGTTGTATTTGACTGATACAATGTATATTGTATAGGGATATTTCGGAATCGAAATATTTATACTTATCGTCGGTTTGGTTTCGACGTTTGGATGTTGCTTGGTGAGTTTGGAATTTTGGCTAAGTATATAGCCATAGCGTACGCTACATGTGTAGCATTACATACGCTATTGTGTTGAGCTTACGTACGTTAAACCATGAGGGTTACGTACGTAACGTTGGGTATCAGATCGATGCTGGCTTTCGGCGTGTGGGACCGGGCCAGGCTGGATTCGGGGAGTTCGATTGGGACAGACAGGTTAATGCACATTACGTACGCTATACCTTGAGGTTAACGTACGTAATGGTTGGGATGTTTACGTACGTAATTTTTGTTAACGTACGTAAAGGGCGCCCCGTTTTGAGGCAGTGAGTTTTGGACTACGTAACGTACGCTATGTAGAGGCGATAACGTACGTTAAGTCCATAACGTACGTTAAGGATGGAGGATAGCGGACGTAATATGATGTGCAGATTATAAAGACATGATTCGCCTTTCATTTTCTCACGATCCATTTCCGATTTCTCTCCCTAGAAATCATCCCTCTGCATCCCTTAGTGTTTTCCGGCCTCTTCCAACTTGTTTTCGAGCTTCATAACTTGGATTGGAGCTTAGGAACTTGAAGATTGGAGTGGATTCTTGATGGTTTGAGGTTGTTCTTCATTTTTCAGGAGGTATGTTGATTAATCTTGTGTTTAACTCGAGATTATGTTGATGTTGTTGTCGTGTAGTTCGTGTATTGATGATTTGTTGGAGGATAGTATGGTTCTTCATACTTCTTATGAACTTATGATGATGAACATGATGATATGACTTGAGTTTGATTGTGTTCTTGGTGTTTAAGAATACTTGGAGGTTATAATCATGTCTAGGAAGGGTTATGTTAAGATTGTTATATGATTAACATAGCTTTGAGATGATTTTTATTGTTGGTTGTGTTCTTGAGAGATTCTAACCATTTTAGTTTAGCATTATGATGAATATGGAGATAATTTTCATCATCTTGAAATGGTTGATTTAATCTTGTTGATTAATCTAAAATTCTTGAGGAATTGGTGATTGATTTTGATGAAGACATCATGTTTGTTGTGATGATGATATTCTTGAGGTATTGATGATGATATTGGTGATATTATCATTGTGAGACGATGGATTCGATGTTGTTCTTGATAATCCTTGTTGAATTGTTTTTCACAAGTGTTAAGAACATAATGATCATGTTAATTGATCACTGAGGTGTTGGAGGGTGTTAGAATTCATAGTTCAGAACTATGATATTCGTTTGTGGAGTTTAGCCGATTCGTGATTGAATCGGAATTGTTTTTGGTGTTGTTTTCTATTAATTTTTATGTTATTGAATGAATTGTATTTCATTCAAGGTTGTTCGGGTGCTTGTGACTGTCGAAGGACGCCGTACGTCGTTCATTGGAGGATTTCATCACCATCGGTTTGAGGCAAGTTTTATACTTGTACTAGTCAATGAGATTAATGTTATAATGTATGTGTATGAATGTGTTGTATCATTTCGAGACTTGGTCTCTCTATGATTCTGTTGATATTGTAACACCCCAAACCCAGTGGTTATTACAGTGCCATGAATCCCCAAATGGGACCCACCAGGCGAAACACAATACAATAATTGACATAACATAACTGCAGTACCGAACCACATTATGTTTACCAAATACTCCGATGAGGAGTTTATACAGATTATGGCTAACATATGCCAAAATAGACCAGGATCATTATAATACAGGTATAATCTATGTGAAGATAGATATACCGATACAATACAAATACAGAGAATAAAAAAAATACAGGGAACTGAAAAGAAATACATCCGAAAACAAGAAGACTCGGGCCCTTACTAGTATCCTTGAGACTATTCGTCGTCACCTTGTCTCTCATGTGTCTTAGCCTTCCCGCGACCTAAAATATGATAAAACAACATATTTCGCCCAAAACCACAGGGTCAGTTACACAAGATAATAAATCTCAATATGTCGAACATACATAATCACACATGTTATATGAATTAACAAATCATCACCCAAAACCGGAATATACGCAATAACACATGCTGTATAAACTACAAGTTCGATCATAATCTCAAATCGTCGAACACATGCGATCAAATGTGAATCGGACAGATTATAACCCAATCCCGTTGAATACATACGCAATCAAACATGTTGTATGAATCAACTAACAGTTACGGCTCAAAAGATGGCGCCACACTACGCCCGGGATGGAAATGTGTCCGTGCACAAGCCACCAACGAGTATCGATCGAATACACGTGTGGTCTTGTACCTAATCAGTTTCACAAAGTAACCGTCTCGTGTGCATAGTCCAATGTGAGGTCAACTGCCAACACACGACCTTATATGTGCCCGACAAGAAAATCCTACACATACCAACCGGCACGCCAGTGTGACCCGAAATGCCACGAGATAACAAAAGTGACATCGAAATTTAATGATGACTTAACAATTCCCAACAAGGGACCAAACGACTCAACGAAGGAAAATACGAATCCAACGAAGATCAAATCAACTCACCGAAACGCAACGAGGGTATAAATAATACTAGGAACAAAGGTTCCTCAATGGATGATCGACAAGATCAATAATAACATCACTATGAATCGAAATTCATAAAGCATAAATGAACGTAAATATATATAACATAGATAAGACATATTATCATCATAACCAGGCAAGAATTCACTTGCCTCGGTACCGAAGACGTAAGATGCTTCTGCACGATCAAAGCGTCCTCCACGAAACGAGCGAACGATCGAACGAACGACGACCGAATGAACAACACCAAGTAATCAAACGAACAACCTTAGGTCCAACGAACGAAATTTCTGATCGCGGGATAGCTCACGAACTCAATGGTCCCCAAAGTACGTCCAATACCATACCCTAATACACGATTAATTAATCAAGATACTATTATTAATTTACTTGGTTCTAATAACTCGATTAATTATCACTAGATAATATTTAATGACATCATACCTTGAATTGGGTCAAAATCGAAAGGTAGTTGAATTTACTCGAAATTTGACTGTCAATTTAGGAACACCAATGGACAGTCAATCGATCAAATCTCTAACCCAAATTAATCTTTTTTTCCCAACTCTCTAAATTGATGAATCCGGCCTAACAACATTTTCCAACACGAACACATACACACACATACAACATACGCACAAAGTATATAATATATATATATATATACACACACACACACAACCACAACACACATATATACACACACTCACACCAGCACACACACACACACATATATATATATATATATATAAAATATATATATATATATTATATATACAGCACACATACACGCATACCGCACACATAAAACACACACACGTCTCCACACACAAAACACACACTCGCTCACGCGACACAGACACACCAACATATACACACACAACCGGAGACACACACAAAATAGCAACACCCGGGATCCATCCAGGAAACCAAACCCGCGGGCCGCCATCGTCTCCTTATATCACCGAAAAATCCATCGCCGGTAAATCGAGGCTCGCACAACCCGATCTAAATAGATGGATCAACGGTTTGACCTCGTTTAGCTCCATCAATAGCCTGACCTTGTCCTGCTGCACCTCCGGCGTCCATCCCTGAAGTCGAACCGCCGGAACACAATCCCGGGGTCGGAAACCCAGTTCATTGCCGGCTCCATCTAGACCTTCTTCAAACTCCGACCAGAAACCGTCTTCAAGGTTGTCTATTCCGACATCCGTCGCAACGTTGAGACAGCAAGCGAAGAGAAAGAGGGATCGCCGGAAAGTTGAACGAGTCGCTGTCTGAACATCTCGTCGGAAAAATATTTCCCAATCCGCCACGCACGCGACATCCGCCGTCGTTCCTCAGTTCCGACGACACTCGCTCGTCCATGGCTCCAACCACTCACATCCCGTCAGTATTGGATACTCTGGTGGTTGCTGAAGAAAAAGGAGATGAAAGGTGGATGGTGGTGGTCGTCCACTCACGGGGTTAGGTGGAAAGAGAAAAAAATAAAGGGGAGAGAGAGAGAATGTTGTTGACGGCAATGATATATATATATATGGTTGACGGCAATGATATATATATATGGGTAATTGACCCAATAGGGTCCGATTATAAATTATCCGAGTAAAAATGAAACGATCTCAAATTCATTATTTAGTTTCCTAGTTTGATTTTCCGATTAATACACTACGTCACATAACACCAGCACTAACTCGCCAACACATTAGTCTAATATCTCCACCAGATATTTTAATTAGCTGGCTAATCAAAATAGAAATGAAATAAATCAATTAAAAAAATTAATACCGTTAAAATTCTAATTTGAAATTCCTGGATATTACATACTACCCCCCTTAAAATAGGTTTCGTCCCCGAAACTTGCCATGTAAAATTACCCATCTCTCTGAAACGTTACACCAAATATTTTCCCCCAACCAGTTCAATAATATCCAAAACCCCATGATTCGATCGACAAGATCTGAAATACTCGAAGATGGCAACTCTGCATTAGCAACATGTATATATCGGCTCCAAAGCATCTTAATATGATAAGTTGAAATCCAGCAGCAAGCAGTTTTGTATCGTTGCTTCCGATCCCATAGTATTATAATACTATTCATTTAAATTTACATATTTAAAACCATGTCTTAAATTTACAAGTCCTACTCCAACTCCTACGAAACTGAGATATCGATATTATATGATACTTATAACACATGTTTGAAAATTATACAAAACCCTTATTTTTTCAAGATTTCAAAATTACACAATAGGTATTATTATATTACTTGTTTTTCAATTGCACTGGCATCACTTTACGGAAATAATTTCCTTTAGAGATTATTATAAATACTTACTTGAAAAATAAAATATACAAATATATTTGTCTTGAAATATATTTCTGATCGTAATATGATACAAGAATTTTAAATACCTAAATTATTTTCTGTAAAACGTTGCGGCCTTTAACTTTTCTCAAAATAAAAGTACTCAATAGGTATATATATATATATATATATATATATATATATATATAGGGGGCAACCCATAGTGGTGGGTGACTTCATAGTGGTGATCGATTTCTTTACAAAGTTTAATAGAGGGCAACCCATACGGTTTATATTCTATTATTCTTTATAAAGTGGTGTCTAATACCAACCCATCTAATAGATGATTCGATCTTCTTTTACCCCTAGTTCACTTGCCCTCAACCCATTCGGTTTCTATGGCTCGCTGAACTATCTAAGTTTAAACCGTCAACTCCTATTAGTCTGACAATTGAATCTTACCCGGCAACCCATACGGTTTATAGGGGTTTGATTTGTCACAACCAAAGGCATGTAATGCACTCTAGGAATTTATCAACTTTCCCCAAAAATATTACCCCGACATACTCGGAAGAATAATATTCCGGTTTAGATTTCAATTTTCCATGAGTTTGACGGAGGGTAGGAAACCTCGTAACCTTTATAACTTAGTGTTTGTAAGTGGGAGTATTAACGCGATTATATGTTACACTTTGCACATTAATCCGTTTATAAGCGCGGTCTGTGGTTTGTCAATCATTCAAAATGAAAAACAATAAATAGCAACCTAGTTACTACCAACATATAGCTCATGGACTTTTTCCTAAGTATTGGGCCAAGCCAAATAACGAAAAGAAAAATACAGTATTGATTCTTCGTCTTCCAGTCGGTCGTCTTCGGTCTTCGTCATAGCCATATGAATAATTACATCATTGAACAATACGTCCTTTTATACATATTTTCTAGTAAAAATAAATAGGCTCAAAATGGCCTTTACAACCATATCGAATCGAACAAATCAACAACTAAGTCCACGAGCTATATCACCATCACATAAGGCATTTCATACAACATGTAACGGTAAATAAAATTAAATAATCAATTAATATATTAATCAATTAATATAAAAATTAATTTATTTAATTTCTACAATATTAATCAAATTAATATTTATAATCGTCATTTTAATCCGTTCAAAGTAATCCGGCCAAAACAATATTCTCGTCTAATAATTTCCCTTAAAAAATATTCCAAATATTTTATTAAATCTAATTAAATCAATTTAAATTTGGAAATTATTACAACGAAATATAAACACAAAAATGGAGTCGGAAAATCAGGTATCGAATGACCACGGCCCGATTCAAAATCGGGCGAAAACCCGAAACCGCCGGACCGAGTCACTCTCGGCCACTACCCGGCGGTGGCGGCGGCTACTGATAGCTAGCGAGTCACTCTCGGCCGGCGGCAGCGATCCGATGAAACTGCTGCCGGCATTCGTCTTCTGCGGTATTATTCGTGTTTAACCCCGTTCTTCTCATTTTTCGACTCGCTTACAAAAGCGAAAAAGTTTCTTAACTTCATGAAGAACTTATAAATCAACAAAAATCAAATTTTTCAGATTTATAATTCACATAAAATAGTCGAAACTTGACTTACTACGACGATTAAATTTCTTCGATTATATCTATTATGATTCTAAATCATAAACATCATCAAATAACATTCCAAATGCAAAGATGATCGTATATACGATATATTTGACCTCGCTCCGATACCACTGTTGGGATTCCACAGAAAATAAACGCAACGGAAGAATAAACGGAATCCCTAAGAGGATCGATCAAGTAACGTATATACGAAAAGAAAAATACGAAGATCAAGGAATCAAAGTCCCATACCTATGATATCTCTGAAAAACCTTCGTATGATGATGATGATGATGAAGAGCCCTTCGTTCCAAGCACCTAAAGCAAGATGCCTCTACTTCACACGCCGGAACTTGATGGAAAAATCGACAAGCTTCCTTTCTTCAAGAATGCGGCTATGGAAGCTTGTAGGAATTTTCTCTCTCAATGTATTCTTCTTATATCTTGTCTCTAAGATCAAGATGAAGTTTTCTACCTTACTCTCTCTCTCAAATTCGTGATTATGAGTTAAAACCAGAAGAAGTAGACATAACTCCTTTTTAAAGACTTTTATTTATAAAAAAATGAAAGTCTACCTTTAACACATGATTGAGGGTATCAAATACACCTCACATATGTCACCTAGTGACATAAAATAAGTATATAAGAGACAAGAGATGGAGGGGGGGTGGCCTTAAGGGAAATTTCCAAGAAGACGGGTCGAATTTACTCGGCTCGTGTACTGGATGTTCGTCAAAACGAATCCCTCGTGTACCGGATGTTCGTCAAACGAATCCGTTTTATTTCCAATGTGTTTCGACTAATTAATTAATCCAATTAATTAATTATATCAAACACAAATATATATTTCTCTAAGAAATATAATTTATGAATTAAAGTAATCACCCAGTAACTACTTACAATTCATTAGACCGCTATTTGATTTATCCGATAAATCAAAATTAGATATCTAATATCTAATATTATAAGAGAGATTATTAATTCACATTTATCCATCAATGATCCTATTGCGCGACTCCGTAGGTTCGTCTCAGCCGGCATTAGGAGGAACCAATGAGTGCGGGCAACACTTAGCCACTTGGCGGGCGCCTTGTAAACCCGGCGAGAACGAATGAACGAATCATTCCAGAACCATTATGTCGTGAATACTATATACGTATAGACCCTTCATCAGATGTCCCGGTCAAGTCTTAGGGTCACGGTAAAGTCAAACCCTACTGTTGACTAAACTCTATACATGTGTTAATGCAAATCAAGACCGACTGATTAATAGCGTATCTAATATGACTATATCAGAATGCTTTGGCCAAAGACTTATGATCTTATTTGCCATTAACCGTATAGGACATTCGCCTGCTCACTAACAGGAGATAGAATCCTTTCTTGGCGTACAGTAAAGACTGCTACCTGCCCGTATAGTCCGCACTTCGAGGTCGACTCAGCAATTAAGCAAATGAGTCTAACTACTCTAATGACAAACTAAACGTCACAGACACATCTTCTACTGAACCCTCAAGTCAAAGGTACACGTATACTATCACAACCTTTCGATTCGTCATAGACTCTTCGAGAGTGAATACCGTGTGACTGAATCGAGTATGAGTCGTGTTCGAGTATGCTGGTCCCACCAATATACTTATAACTATGCTATCAAGACGTGCACACGTCCTAGCATCAGTTATACAAGTCTTATTAAAACTTAATGTCCTGTTAAGTTTTATCGACTTGCGAACTAGTTAAGCATTCGAGCTCTAAACACTTCTAGTGCCTATCTCCTTATCTCTATAAGGAGTAGAATGTTCACTCTCAAATGCAAGGACTACTATTCTATATACCAAATCACAATGCCAGTGATATACAATAATATAGAAATAATAATTGCCTTATAAATATAATATTCATAATTACAATACAATTGCTCTCACTCTCTCATCCTCTGAGTGGCATTCGAGGGCATATTCCTAACGATCTCCCACTTGCACTCAATGCCACAAACTATGGTATCTAATACCCATACTCTCCAGATGTCTCTCTAAGACCTTCTGAGATAGTGGCTTGGTAAGCGGATCAGCAACGTTATTTCTTTGTGTCTACTCTCTGTGATGTAACATTCCCATCCCGAACCATTTCTCTAACAAAATGATATTTTCTCGTAATATGTTTGGTGTTGTGGTGAGCCCTAGGCTCCTTAGCACGTGCAATGACTCCGTCGTTGTCACAAAAAGCGATGTCACGGGCTTCTCTGCGTTAGGAACCACTTGAAGTTCCTCGGTGAACTTCTTTATCCAAAAGCTTCTTTAGCGACCTCCGTGTTGCACTGATATTCGGCTTGACATGTGGAGATAGCGATCGAACTTTGCTTGGCACTTCTCCAAGAAACGCCCCACCATTCGAGTAAAGATATACCCCGATGTGGACATCGAGCATCCATGTCCCCAGAAAAATGCAGTCTGTATAACCCATCACTCTTAGTTCTCCACCGCCGTATGTAAGAACCAAGTCTTTAGTCCTCCTAAGGTACTTAAGAATGTTCTTTCTGACGATCAATGTTCACCTACGGATTTGGTGAAACCGACTTACTACGCTCACGGCATAGGCAATGTCCGGTCTAGTGCAAATCATTGCATACATAAGGCTACCTACTGTGAAGCATAAGGTACCTTGCTCATTTCCTTTCTATCTTCCTCACTTTGAGGACACATCTCTAAGGAAAGTTTTGCACCATGTTGCATAGGTAGAAACCCTCTTTTAGAATCTTCCATCCTAAATCGCTTGGATCTTTTCTATGTAGAGGGCTTGGGAAAGACCTAACATTCTTTTCGCTCTATCCCGGTAGAGACGAATACCCTGCAATATAGGTAGCTTCTCCCAAGTCTTTCATTGAGAACTCTTTAGAAAGACAAGCTTTCACAGAACTGAGCATTCCTACGTCATTTCCTATAAGTAGAATGTCATCTACATATAGTATTAAGAATGCAATTTTTCTCCCACTAACCTTCTTGTAAATACAGGGCTCTTCTTCGTTTTGGACAAAATTAAACTCTTTGACTGTCTCGTTAAAACGAAGATTCCAACTCTGTGAAGCTTGCTTCAGTCCATAAATGGCACGCTGAAGTTTGCATACTTTATGAATATATATATATATATATATATATATATATATATAGATATATATATAGAGAGAGAGAGAGAGAGTATTTTTGAAAGTTCAATCACTATTTTTTTTTCTAAAATTCAAAATAATATATTTTATTAAAATACCAAACAATAATCCTTCCGTCAAATATCAAAGTTTCTTTTTTTTGAAAGACCGGTGATGTCTTTTAGTTCAAAATTTCAACACCTTGTTTAATCAAAATACAAAAATTCTCAATTATGAAAATCTGATCTACTATAAGAATACCATGTCGTACTAGCTAGGTTTATATTACTGTCAATTTTGGACGTCGTGTACTCTGCATAAATAATTCATCCCCTATGAATTTTTAAAGGACATAGGACAAATGCAGTTCGCCTATTCGATATCCTGCCAAAATCGATATATGTCACTGATAATGATATTTTACTGTGATTACACGAGCAATTGTCGTTCTATAGATTTTTAAAATCTTCTCTCGTAATTCGTAATTCCACTAGTCTTGATTCACGCTGCCCTCCCACTATAAATAGTCGTATTGGTGAAACATTAATCGTATTCAGCTCATTCAAGTTCTTTCTCTATTCCCATTCTCATTTATCACATACCTCCCTTAAATATAACTTTCATCGAGAAACCAATGGCATCATCACCTTTATATAGCATCCGATCCGTCTGTGTCTTTGCCGGAGCTAATCTTGGGAAAGATGTCCGATTCCGAAAAGCAGCTGACAATTTCGGAGAAGTGTTGGCCGCAAGAAAAATCAGTATAATATACGGAGGAGGAAATACAGGTTTAAGGGGTCGTGTGGCAGCCTCTGCTTCGATAGGGGATGCAAAAATCTTAGGGGTAATATTGAAACCCTTGGCAGATTCACCACTTGTTGGCCCGACTTATGGGAATGAGTTTAGAGTGTTGTCCATGCATGATCGAATCATGAGCATGGGTACTAATGCTGATGCGTTCGTCATCCTTCCAGGAGGTTTCGATACGCTGGAGGATCTATTCCAGATGCTCTCATGGACACAGCTGAACATCCACCAAAAGCCGGTGGGGATACTCAACGTCGACGGATTCTTTGATGGCCTCCTCGCTTTTCTGGATTCTCTAGTTGAAAAAGGTTTTGCATCTCTACTGTCACGAAGACTCCTTCTTTGTGCAACAACACCTGAGGAATTGATCGATAAATTCCTCGCATATACGTCTGAACCTGATCCAACTGCAATTCGTATCGTACGCACTGATGCTAGCACGAGTTAAAAATGTGCTTTGGATCTAGCACTCTCTCTGTGAGGTCTATTCGTGAATCTATCATTTTAAGTTTGTATCTTGATTGCAGTTTGTTTCCATAGTATTTCTATCATAATAAAGTCAATATGTTTCAGAATTCTCAACACCATTTTATTGTCTTGTATCTTGACATAAAGTCATAACGAAGCCAAAAATTTAATTCGGAGGATCAATAAACCGATAAACTTCAATAACAAGATCCGAAAATATCAAAAGATAAACTCTAATAAAATTCAAAAACTTCAATAAATGAACCTCCAAAAATAAAATCCGAGAATAGCAAATAAAATGATAAACTCCAATAAAATATGAAAATACTAATAAAATGATAAACTCCAAAATGAAATACGAGAATATCAACAAAATGATAAACTCCAATAAAATCAGTAGAGAATAGCATCACTATGATAACTCTAACAAAGTCAATCGAGAATATCAATACCATGATCAACAATGTCACCCGAGAATATCAATACCATGATAAACTCCAACAGATCGACAGAAGGATCAACAAGTCATCAATTCATATTGCCGATAATTAAATTATGGCACAAAATTACATACCGTACTTCGTAGGTGCGGCTTGGCACTGGCACAGGTCACACATGACGCGAAGATCTCTTGATACTAGTCCGATCAATGATGACTTTACAACGAGAAACGATTCAGATGTGTAGTATTCAAAAACCACGCTCCGATACCATCTTCTGTAACACCCCAAACCCGACGGTTATTACAGTGTCGTGAATCCTCAAATGGGACCCACCAGGCGAAACATAGTACAATAATTGACATAACATAACTGCAGTACCGAACCACATTATGTTTATCAAATACTCTGATGAGGAGTTTATACAGATTATGGCTAACATATGCCAAAACAGACCAGGATCAATAAAATACAGGTATAATCTATGTGAAGATAGATATACCGATACAATACAAATACAGGAGAATAAAAAAAATGCAGTGGAACTGAAAAGAAATACATCCGAAAACAAGAAGACTCGGGCCCTTGACTAGTATCCTTGAGACTCTTCGTCGTCACCTTGTCTCTCCTGTGTCTTAGCCTTCCCGCGACCTAAAATATGATAAAACAACATATTTCACCCAAAACCACATGGTCAGCTACACAAGATAATAAATCTCAATATGTCGAACATACATAATCACACATGCTATATGAATTAACAAATCATCACCCAAAACCGGAATATACGCAACAACACATGCTGTATAAACCACAAGTTCGATCATAAGCTCAAATTGTCGAACACATGTGATCCAATGTGAATCGGCCAGATTATAACCCAATCCCGTTGAATACATATGCAATCAAACATGATGTATGAATCAACTAACAGTTACGGCTCAAAGGATGGCGCCACACTACGCCCGAGATGGAAATATGTCCGTGCACAAGCCACCAACGAGTATCCATTCCCAAGCGTCCTAGAGTAGCTTGTTCTTGTTGTTCCTTTATGGATCTCTGAGTTGAAGTAACTTGCCAATGCTGATTTGCTATTTTCAGTGGAAGAAAAAACCCTTGGCAGAGCATTCGAAGTACTAGGTGCGGGCAGACTAAGAAGACTCAAAGGAAGAGTTAGAGGAAGAAGAAATGTCGAATACACGTGTGGTCTTGTACCTAATCAGTCTCACGAAGTAACCGTCTCGTGTGCACAGTCCAATGTGAGGTCAACTGCCAACACACGACCTTATATGTGCCCGACAAGAAAATCCTACACATACCAACCGGCACGCCAGTGTGACCCGGAATGCCACGAGATAACAAAAGTGACATCGAAATTTAATGATGACTTAACAATTCTCAACAAGGTACCAAACGACTCAACGAAGGAAAATACGAATCCAACGAAGATCAAATCAACTCACCCGAAATGCAACGAGGGTATAGATAATACTAGGAACAAAGGTTCTTCAATGGATGATCGACAAGATCAATAATAACATCACTATGAATCGAAATTCATAAAGCATAAATGAACGTAAATATATATAACATAGATAAGACATATTATCATTATAACCAAGCAGGAATTCACTTGCCTCGATACCGAAGACGTAAGATGCTTCTGCACGATCAAAGCGTCCTCCACGAAACGAGCGAACGAATGAACAACGATCGAATGAACAACACCAAGTAATCAAACGAACAACCTTAGGTCCAACGAACGAAATTTCCAATCGCGGGATATCTCACAAACTCAATGGTCCCCAAAGTACGTCCAGTACCATACCCTAATACACGATTAATTAATCAAGATACTATCATTAATTTACTTAGTTCTAATAACTCGATTAATTATCACTGGATAATATTTTAATGACATCATACCTTGAATTGGGTCAAAATCGAAAGGAAGCTGAATTTACTCGAAATTCGACTGTCAATTTAGGAACACCAATGGACAGTCAATCGATCAAATCTCTAACCCAAATTAATCTCCTTTTCCCAACTCTCCAAATCGATGAATCCGGCCTAACAACATTTTCCAACACGAACACATACACACACATACAACATACGCACAAACACTTATATTTACCCGTATACATACGTATATAATATATATATTTATTTATATATATATATATTAATATATATATATATATATATACACACAACCACAACACACATATATATACACACACTCACACCAGCACACACACACACACACATATATATATATATATATATATATATATATATATATTCATACAGCACACACATACAACACACTTTTATATATATATATATATATATACAACACACATATATATACATATATATACAACACACATACACGCATACCGCACATATAAAACACACACACACAAAACACACACTCGCTCACGTGACACAGACACACCAACGTATACACACACAACCGGAGACACACACAAAATAGCAACACCCGGGATCCGGCCAGGAAACCAACCCCGCGGGCTGCCGCCGTCTCCTTATATCACCGGAAAATCCATCGCCGGAAAATCGAGGCTCGCACAACCCGATCTAAATGGATGGGTCAACGGTTTGACCTCGTTTAACTCCGTCAACAGCCTGACCTTGTCCTGCTGCACCTCCGACGTCCATCCCTGAAGTCGAACTGCCTAAACACAATCCTAGGGTCGGAAACCCAGTTCATTGCCGACTCCATCTAGACCTTCTTCAAACTCCGACCAGAAACCGTCTTCAAGGTTGTCTGTTCCGACATCCGTCGAAACGTTGAGACAACAAGCGAAGAGAAAGAGGGATCGCCGGAAAGTTGAACGAGTCGCTGTCTGAACATCTCGTCGGAAGAATCTTTCTCGATCCGCCACACACGCGACATCCGCCGTCGTTCCTCAGTTCCAACGACACTCGCTCGTCCATGGCTCCAACCTCTCACATCCCGTCGGTATTGGATACTCTGGTGGTTGCTGAAGAAAAAGGAGATGAAAGATGGATGGTGGTGGTCGTCCACTCACGGGGTTAGGTGGAAAGAGAAAAAAAATAAAGGGGAGAGAGAGAGAGAATGTGATTGACGGAAATGAGATACATACATATATATATATATATTGGGTAATTGACCAAATAGGGCCCGATTATAAATTATTCGAGTAAAAATGAAACGATCTCAAATTCATTATCTAGTTCCCTGGTTTGATTTTCTGATTAATACACTACATCACATAACACCAGCACTAACTCTCTAATACATTAGTCTAATATCTCCACCAAATATTTTAATTAGCTGGCTAATCAAAATAGAAATGAAATAAATCAATTAAAAAAATTAATACCGTTAAAATTCTAATTTGAAATTCCTAGATATTACAGATATCAGGGGATTGTTTGATACAATACCCTTCGGCAAATTATGCCAAAAGTTATTGTTGTTCGTAAATGGCCGGTTCAAGGCATTGCGATACTTATTGGTAATATTGTTGTCGATATCCGGTTCGCAGTATCGACATATCGATTGTAATTGTTGACTGATTTGAGATATTATTGTGATCGTTGTTATCGATATCGGTGTTTTTCTATTGATATTGTATTGGCCGATTGAAGGCATTGGCGTATTCGTTTATCATCTCCGTCATCGGTAATCGATTAAAAGCGACGAGGCATCCGTTACGTCGTTGTGATAGATTGGCCATTCTAAGACAATCGAGATATTGAATTGGGATTATCGGGGATAGTTCCCATCCATTACGTCGTTGTGATCGATTGGCCATTCTAAGGCAATCGAGATATTGAATTGGGATTATCGAGGATAGTTCCCATCCATTGTGTCGTTGTGGTCGATTGGCCATTCTAAGGCAATCGAGGTATTGAATTGGGATTATCGAGGATAGTTCCCATCCGTTCTGTCATTTTTATCGATTGGCCATTCTAAGGCAATCGAGGTGTTGAATTGGGATTATCGAGGATAGTTCCCATCCGTTGTGTCGTTGCGATCGATTGGCCATTCTAAGGCAGTCAAGGTACCGCTGAGGACGGTGCCCATCCGTGAGTTATTATTGACGTGTTGGCCGACTTAAGGCAGCACACTATTATTCTTGTGAACTCGGTAATTTTGTGATCGTTGAGAGTTGAGGATTCCAGGATTGTTGTGTTATGATTGTTGATCGTGTTAATCGGTCCTTAGGGATTGTGATTCCAGGATGGTTGTTTAGGATATTGTTGGTCATGTCGATCTTTCACTATCCGTGTATCATTGTTCACTTTGGTGAGACTGTTGATCCTTAATGGATGTGTTATTCTTTGAGTTTCGTTGTCATGTTTCATCGTGACATATCTGGAATCATATCTGCGTGCCGATTGGTTATGTGTAGGATTTTTAGCCAGGCACATGATGGTCATGCGTGGATGTTTCCGTATTGGACCGTGCACACGAGACGTAGTTCGTGAGACTAATTACCGTGAATTGTAATGATTGTTTTCCATTCTCCAATATGATAAAAGGTAAAGGTATACATGTCATGGACGCGGCCGATGGTGTGGTTGTGGTCGTGGCGCCATTGATGATGGGGTTATGCCTTCTCAGTCAGTTACTGAATTGACATCTCGTATGATGTTGAACACTGTCTCTTTAGGTTCTGAGGGTGTTAAGGACCATTTTATTAGTTAGGACCAGCCAACGAGTAATAACGTCGATGTGAGTGTGGCCGCTATCCTTCAACAAGTAGCATCACAAATGGCACGATTAGCTCAGGTTGTGCATCATAACCATCCTCCGGTTGAGCATGGTGGGGCTAGAAAGTGGTTCCAGACGGTGATGAAATTATATCCTCCTCGTGCTACTGGCCTGTCAGGTGGGAGATCGTGGGGCCTATGGATCGAGCAGCTACTTGGGCTGAATTCAAGGCTGGTGGAAGCACAGTATTGTCCCTAGATAGTTCCAGAACATCAAAGCACGAATTTTTTATGGCTATGCTATGAGATGTGCCTATATTTTAGGCCATCATTACTTGTAATCAGCGAAAGTCGTACGTCCGTGATTTGGTGAGGAATGAGGCGAATAAGATCAATTACTTTGATTTGCGTATGAAACTAGGCTTCGATAGAGTATGGCGGGTATGATGTTCTTGACCTTGAAAGAGTATCAAGACCGAGCGCTAGCCAAGAGATGGTACTTTACGCAACAGAGGTTGGTTCCGGGAGCAAGAAACATAAGACTTCAGGCGGTTTCTCGAGCAGTAAAGGTAGTGGTTTCCTATAACCGCAATCCTCTTATGATGCTACCGGGAATTATTTTAGCCAACCAACAGTTATCGTGGTTTTAGACCTACTCAGAGTCTTCCGGGCAGCGAGAGGGGTAGTTTTGACTATTAGCAAATGGAGCCCTATATTCGAGACCGATAGGTATCCCCATTACACAAGTGTTTAGATAATTACATTTAGAATAAAAATATAATCTTAAAAAATTATATCTAATTATTTTTCAAAATAATATTATATGATTAATACGTACACCGTATGCATTGATACCTAGTATAATGATATACACCGATGTGTGTTTTATCATGGGAAAATTACATTTGCTAGTACATGTAACTAAAATATTACGTATATACCATCCGCTTAAAATAATTTCACATGTACCGATTCTTTTGTGTTTTCATTGTTAGCAAACTTTTTGAGGTTTTCTACCGTCAGGCCAGGAAAATTTGATCCAACGTTAGGTCGGTACTAAAATTACATATTTTTTTCATATTTGTCGATTTTAATCCACACAGTTCAACCCTAACAAGAGGAATATACAAACTGGAATCGATAAATATGAAAAATATGCAATTTTAGTACCGGCCTAATATAAGATCAAGTTTTTTGTACCTGACGATAAGAAAATACATCTTAATTATACTACATATTTGTTTATATTTGTCGATTCCGGTTTATATATTCTTCTTGTTAGGGTTGAACTGTGTGGATTGGAATCGATAAATATGAAAAAATATGTAATTTTAGTACCGACCTAACGTCAGGTCAAATTTTCCTGACCTGACGGTAGAAAAGCCCCTCTTTTTTATATCCCACCGGTTGAGAGTTTCCTATTTTGCAGTTCTTTTTATTGCTTCTATATATTTCATTGCAACCTATGTATTCTTAGTAAATTAGGTTTCTCCCTTCCATCTTTGTTATTATTCAGCTTTCTCACTTGTTACCGGTGGGCGGCATCTCCAACCTCTTTCTTTTCTGTTTATCATCCGTTGTCTCTGTAATTTCAACAAATGTATAAGAGATAAAAGATCTGCTTTCAAGAGGAAGTCTAGAAGGCTAAAAATTGACAAAATTCGTCTGAAAATCCACTAAATATATGCGTTCGAAGAAGAGGAAATATGGAGATTTCAGTCTAGTACAATTGCATTTAGCAAAGAGGCGTTATAGTACTATTCGAATTGATGATGCTGGTGGAATTGATGGACCAAAGAGTGGGACTCTAATTCTGATTACACAGTTATATTTACTTTAATATCTTATTTGTTGGTTGTAATAAGTTCAAGTAAATAGTGTTTTTTATCCAGTTTGAATATTATATACTAGTTGCTGATCTCTCGATACCCCGACTCCTTACTAGGGTTGTGAGCGAACGTAAAAAGTTTGATTCGGCTCGCATTATTCGGCTCGAAAAAATTCGGCCCGCGTCTTGATGCGCACATGCAAACATATACGCAAACGTTAAAATTGATAGTTCGACGGATCAGACCAAACGGTACGAAATAGTTTGGTCCGGTCTTCAAAGGGCTTAGAGGCCCATTTGATCAATTATTCCTTAAATATGATGTAAACCTATGTTGAAAATCTGATAAAGATTTATCATCATTTATCTCATTTTTTTGATTTCTCAGCAACCCTCATCCATTTAATTCACTCACTCGTAAAATTTTTGAAACGTTTAGTCAAACGGTTCGACTCGATTCGCAAAAGTGCGGCGTGGTTCGACGTATTCAAACGTATACGGTCAAACATTAAATTCTAAGATTCGACACTTTCAAACGTGTTCGAACTTAAAGTTCGACATTTTCAAACGTATACTCAAATATACCATAGTTCGGTGTAGTTCGGTCCGTTTACAGCTCTACTCCTTATCTTATTTTTAGCCCAAACCCTAATTTGTATAGACACTTTGAGATACTTGTTTGGTGCCATAAATAATAATCTTGTAGATATACTTAACACTATATTTGTTGGTTTTAGTATATTAAGTGGATAATTTATAGTTATTGATTTACAATAATGCATATTATTTGGTGACTTTTGGATACCTATATAACATCATGCCAAGTTTCTCGGACCTAACGGTAGACAAATCCTATTTTGTTTGGTGTAACAATTTAGTTGTTGGTTTTAATAAGTTAATGTGAATATTGTATATTTATCCATTTATATAGTACTATGCACTAGTTAATGATCTTTGGTTATCGTAATATACATAGCTGCTTAGGTTTTTTTGTTTAGAATAAAATATGATCTATAAGGATACTTCGATATGTTCTATTTGGTGCCATGAGTAGTAATCTTTTGGATACCTTTGTCGCTATATTTGTTATTTGGAAACTTCAGACACTTTATAAACAATAAATGATGGTTTTAACAAGTCTAAGTGCATAAATCGACGCAAGATTTTGGTGACATAAACAATAATCTTGCGTCGATACTTCAGACACTTTTTGATGGTTTTAACAAGTCTAAGTGCATAATATGTTTTAGCCTTTACAATATTAAATACTAGTTGCTCTCTTTTTGATACCTTAATATATATATGGCTACTTATGTTTTTTATTTAGCTTAGCATAAACATAATTATGTGTGCATTTTGATATAGTTGTTTGTTTGCCATGAATAGTATGTACCTTCGACAGTTTCAATAAAAATATAAATTTATCTACATTGTTATTCGAAGTATTTGTGTTTCTTTTTATGTATTTTGGTATATTCCAACTTTCTTTGCCCCTTACTAGCATGATGTTTGATGAATATATTGCACATAAAGCTCTCTTTGTGTACAAAGGGACCATAATCCGTAACAATTGAAATTCCTTTTGCTTAAGACTGCACAAACATGTGTGTATGACATTTATTGGTATTGAAGTTTCTGGCATGTGCATGTCCTTTTTGAGATATCTACAACAAATACTTGCTAACTGTTGGAAATGGTTTAGTAATTAACCATTTATTAAGAATAAATATTGTTAATTAAATAATTATTATTTAATTAAAATATTTATTGAATGTTAATCTACGTCATGAGTAGATGAACGTGGTATATTTAATATTTCTAAACCGATTTCCGGTGAGTGAGATATTATATGTTAAAGTTGGATGTTGGAGTAGGAACTAACATGATGTTAGTTATCCCACATTGATTGTGGATGGAGGTTTTGACTTGTATTTAAAGTCTTTGCCTTTATGGGCTTAATAACAAGTGGGTTGGTGTGTATGGGTGTCCTCGCGCACACACACACACGCGCGCGCCGCCGCCGACCGACCGACCGTCCGTCCGTCCGTCGGGTCGGCTCGGGCACGGGCACGGGCACGGGCTCGGGCTCGGGCTCGGGCTCAGGCCCAGGACCTGGGCAATTGGGCAATTAGTGCTTTGGGCTGGTGTTTGGTGCTTTAAGTCCACTAGCCTTTTGGCATGGACAAGACTCTTGAGCTGGCTTGACTCTTGAGTTGGCAAGACTCTTCATCCGACCACTTTTCATGCTCAAACCGCCACCATCATGGCAGGAGTAATGGCTATGAGTCCCTTCACATGATCAAGGAATGCTATATATATGTCAGCATTCTGTTCATTGCAAACACACGAAAATCAGTGCATATTCTTCAAAGATATCATACGATTCGATCTTTCGCTCCGATTCGCGCAGTGCTCGCGGGCTTATGCTGCATCTGCCGGGACGTTCAGATCGTTTTAACCTTTGGGGATGAGCCGCTTCACCGTGAGCACTACCGGGGCGTATTCTCGTCTTGCGGGCAGAAGCTCCAGCTTCGGACGATCTTTGTAGTTTATTAAAAATTGTTCGTTCATTACAAGTGTAATCTTTCGTTTCTGTTCTTTTATAGTTTAAGTTCAGAATATTTTTGTAATACACGTCCAAGTATCGAATTATTCTAACAATCGCAAGACGAGAATATTCGAACATACTTGTTCGTGTCGTCCTAAACCTTTTGCTGGGGAAAAATGTCGCTCAATGCAACCACCGGCGCATCCACTAATCAATCCGCCGGTTCTGGAACTATTGGATCATCAAGCTCTTCAATGGCTCCCATTCACAATGCTGCTCGGCTAATGCCTATCGCCGAGAAACCTCCAGTTTTCTCGGGCTCCGACTTCAAACGTTGGTCTCAGAAGATTCTGTTTTACATTATCACAATGGGGCTTGCGAGCTTCCTGCGTGAAGAAAAGCCTCCTGTCCCTGCTGAGAACGAGGCGAATGTTCAAGTGCGTATCGACTATGATACCTGGGTTCATTCCGACTATCTGTGTCGGAATATGTTGCTGAACGGGCTTGATGATGGCCTGTTCAATGTGTTCAACATCAAGGAGACTGCCAAAGAAATTTGGGATGCTCTTGAGTTGAAATACCGTGTTAATCCTGCTAGCACGAAGAAGTTTGTTGTGACGAGACTCTCCGAATTCCAAATGGTGGATTCTCGTCCAATGATGCCCCAAGTACAAGAGTTCCAAACTCTTATACATGATGTTCATTCTGAGGGGATGCCTCTACCCGAGGCATACACTGTGGCGCTCTTGGTCGACAAGTTGCCGCCTAGTTGGAAGGAGTTCAAGGGATACCTTAAGCATAAGCGAAAGGAAATGACTCTAGAAATTTTGGTTGCTAAGCTCCAAACTGAAGCTCAAGTCCGTGATCAAGACTTGAGAACCAAAGCTCCTATGGATGCTAAGGCTAATCTGACTGAAGGTAGGGGCGGACCTTCCAAAAAGCGTCCACTTCCTACCAAAGGCAAGGGAAAGGATGTGGCACCTCCGACGAAGTTTACCGGAACGTGCTACAACTGTGACAAGCCCGGCCATATGGCGAAAAACTGCCGAAAACCGAAGAAGAACAAGGGAAAGGGAAAAGTCAACCATGTCGATAAGGACTTTGACTCTTGGGACAAAGATGATCTTGCTGCCATGATCACTGAGGTAAATCATGTCTCGGAACCTAACCCAGTTACTTGGTTTCTTGATACAGGTGCGACTGTTCACATCTGTGTGAACCGAGACTTGTTTTTCACTTACAAGGAGATTCAAGACCGCTTCATCGCAGAGGCAAGTGATCGTACCTCTCCAGTTCTTGGAATTGGAACTGTTGTGCTTCAATTCACCTCCGGTGTGGAGATAATTCTGAAGGATGTGCTGCATGCTCCGGCAATCCGCAAGAATTTGGTGTCTGGTGTCAAATTAGTTAGAGCTAAATTTGATGTAGACCTTCGTAGCGATTTTATGATAATACACAAGTTTGGTAAGACTCTCGGGAAAGGTCATATTGTCGAGGACATGTTCAAACTTAGCGTTCGTACTTGTAAGCCTCCAAAGGCAGTTGCTAATAATAATGCTACTACTTCTGCTTATTTGCTTGAGTGCTCAAATTTATGGCATTGTAGATTAGGTCATGTGAATCTAAATGCTATAAAAAGATTAGTAAACTTAGATTTACTAAAGTTAAATGAAATCAAAAATCAAAACAAATGCGAGATTTGTGTTGAGGCAAAAATGACGAAACTACCGTTTCATTCGGTAAAACGGAACACAAAACCCCTTGAATTAATTCACACAGACGTGTGTGATTTAAAATTTGTGCAAACTAGAGGTGGTAAGAAGTACTTTATCACTTTCATCGATGATTGCACAAGATATTGTTATCTTTATCTTTTAAGAAGTAAAGATGAGGCTATTGAAGCCTTTAAGAACTTCAAGAATGAAGCCGAGAATCAATTAGGTTGTCGTATCAAGATGGTTCGAAGTGATAGAGGAGGTGAATATGTAGCTCCATTTGAGGAATTATGCAACGAAAGTGATATAATTCATCAAACCACGGCTCCATATGCTCCACAATCTAATGGCGTTGTCGAACGTAAGAATCGAACACTTAAAGATATGATGAATGCGTTATTAATTAGTTCAGGGTTGCCCCAGAACATGTGGGGAAGTCTGTCTTGACAGCCAACTACATATTGAACAAAATTCCACGCAAAGGTAAGGATGTTACTCCTTATGAGTTGTGGAAAGGAAGAAAACCATCATACAAATATCTCAAAGTGTGGGGGTGTTTGGCGAAAGTTGAAGTGCCTCTACCTAAACAAGTTAAAATTGGTCCTAAGACGATCGATTGTATCTTTATTGGTTATGCACTTAATGAGCCGCATACAGTTTGTTGTACACAAATCCGAGATACCCGACATTCATGTAAATACAACGATTGAATCAAGGAATGCTGTATTCTTTGAAAATATCTATCCTTATAAGAATAAGGTTGATCCTAACTCTAGCAAAGGAGTTGATGATGAAGCTACAAGTTCTAAACTTGTAGATGAGCCTATGTGTTATGAAACCATAAATGAAGCCTCTAGCCCGAATCCGGTGTTATCTGAACGACCGAACAGAAAGCGACCTAGGTCTACGCCAGTCAACGTAGAACGTAGACGAGGTACTAGAATACGGAAAGTAAAGATATACGGACCCGACCACGCTGCTTTGATGTTAGACGGTGAACCAAGATTCCGTAAAAGAAGCTTTATCCGGTCCAGATGCGGCTTTACGGAAAGAGGCAATAGACATTGAGATTGAGTCTATTATGCTGAATCATACTTGGGTGTTAGTTGAACTACCACAGGGTTGTAAGGCTTTAGGATGCAAATGGATCCTAAAGAAGAAGTACAAGTCTGACGGTACTATTGACAAATATAAGGCCCGACTTGTAGTTCAAGGCTTTAGGCAAAAGGCTGGTTATGATTTCTTTGATACCTACTCGCCCGTGACAAGACTTACTTCTATTAGGGTGGTACTCGCTATTGCTGCTTTACGCAATCTCGAGATTCATCAAATGGATGTTAAGACTGCATTCTTGTATGGGGAGCTAGAAGATGAAATCTATATGAAACAACTGCGTAAGGATTTGCGACTGGGAAAGAGCACATGGTATGCAAACTACAACGGTCTTTATATGGTTTGAAACAAGCACCTCTGCGGTGGCATTTGAAATTTGACGAAGTGATGTTGTCAAATGGTTTCAATATTAATGAGAGTGACAAATGTGTCTATGTTAAGAATACGGGTGACAATTACGTCATTGTTTGTCTATATGTAGATGACATTTTGATAATGGGTAGCAACTCTCGTGTGATTGGTGAAACGAAACGAATGCTAAGTAAGAATTTTAGCATGAAAGACATGGGTTTGGCTGATACTATTCTTGGAATTAAGATTCTGAAAACGCCTAACGGAATTGCTTTGACGCAATCTCATTATGTTGAGAAAGTGTTAAGGAAATTCAACGCTTTTGATAAACCCATTGCTAAGACTCCTTGGGAACCTAATGTTCATCTGAATTATCATAAGGGTGAACCTGTGGGTCAAGATGAATATGCTAAGATCATTGGGAGTTTGATGTATCTGTCAAATTGTACCCGTCCTGATATAGCATGTTCGGTTCACAAGTTGAGTAGCTACACACTAATCCAAGTAAAGAACATTGGAGGGCTCTAGAACGAGTACGAGTTATTTAAAATATACTCGGAACTTTGCGATTCATTATTCAAGAGAGCCCATTGTACTTGAAGGGTATTGTGATGCTAATTGGATATCCGAATCGAAAGACTCATTATCTACGAGTGGATATGTGTTCACTATTGTAGGTGGTGCTGTATCTTGGAAGTCCAAGAAACAAACTTGTATTGCTAGGTCTACCATGGAATCGAATTCATAGCTTTGGATAAAGTCGGTGAAGAAGTGAATGGCTTAAAAATTTCCTCGAGGATATTCCATGTTGGGACGAGACTGTGCCGTCTGTGTTGATACCTTTGTGATAGCCAAGCTGCTATTGGACGGGCACAAAATATGTTTTATAATGGTAAGTCTCGACATATTCGTCGACGACATAATGCCGTGAGACATTTGATCTTGAGTGGGATTATCTTAATTGACTATGTAAGGTCAATAGATAATCTGGCGGATCCGCTGACGAAGAGTATTAATCGAGATCAAATGTATAAATTGTTAGAGGGAATGGGTGTTAAATCCACATCTTAAGGATGATTATAGCGGAAACCCAACCTTGTAGATTGGAGGATCCCAAGAGCTTGGTTCAATGGGATAACGAAGTTATAATAATCCGTGTGTTAAAACACTCAAACATACCTATTCTCTGAGAACAGTGAGTGATTGATTACCTACATGTGGTGAGGTTAAGTCTTATGATTTTTAATGATTCTTGATTACCTCGGAGAGGTCAAGTATAGTAGGATACTTGGGAATAAGAATCACCTATATAAGTGTGAAGTGAGGGCCACTTCAGTTGATACACTTATGAATCCAAAGGGGTGTCCAAGGCCGAAAAGGACACAAAACGTTAGAACGGAAGGAATTGAGATGATATTGTGTCTATATTATTGTCTAAGTATACACCATGGAGGACTAGTTCAAGGTTTTCATGACCACTATGCCGCCAGTATACTCGATGATGTTGACAATGGATAGGTTCAAGGTCACAAGACACCTAGCCAAATGCAATATTGTCTCTTGAGGACTGAACTATGCATTTGCATTCATTTTGCATTGGCATTCTCACTCATCTGGGGGATTGTTGGAAATGGTTTAGTAATTAACCATTTATTAAGAATAAATATTGTTAATTAAATAATTATTATTTAATTAAAATATTTATTGATTGTTAATCTACGTCATGAGTAGATGAACGTGGTATATTTAATATTTCTAAACCGATTTCCGGTGAGTGAGATATTATATGTTAAAGTTGGATGTTGGAGTAGGAACTAACATGATGTTAGTTATCCCACATTGATTGTGGATGGAGGTTTTGACTTGTATTTAAAGTCTTTGCCTTTATGGGCTTAATAACAAGTGGGTTGGTGTGTATGGGTGTCCTCGCGCACACACACACACACGCGCGCGCCGCCGCCGCCGACCGACCGTCCGTCCGTCCGTCCGTCGGGTCGGCTCGGGCACGGGCACGGGCTCGGGCTCGGGCTCGGGCTCAGGATCCAGGACTTGGATCTTGGCAATTGGTGCTTTGGGCTTATCTTTTTGGCCCAAATCCGTAAGTCCACTAGCCTTTTGGCATGGACAAGACTCTTGAGCTGGCTTGACTCTTGAGTTGGCAAGACTCTTCATCCGACCAGCCCTTTGGGCGTCTGAAACTGCCAGCCATCATGGCAGGAGTAATGGCTATGAGTCCCTTCACATGATCAAGGAATGCTATATATATGTCAGCATTCTGTTCATTGCAAACACACGAAAATCAGTGCATATTCTTCAGCATATCATACAGTTCAGTCTTCGTTCCAGTCCAGTTCGCAGGTGCTCGGTCAGTTTGCGGTGCTGCTACTGCCGGGACGTTCAGATCGTTTTAACCTTTGGGGACGAGCCGCTTCACCGTGAGCACTACCGGGGCGTATTCTCGTCTTGCGGGCAGAAGCTCCAGCTTCGGACGATCTTTGTAGTTTATTAAAAATTGTTCGTTCATTACAAGTGTAATCTTTCGTTTCTGTTCTTTTATAGTTTAAGTTCAGAATATTTTTGTAATACACGTCCAAGTATCGAATTATTCTAACACTAACATCGTAACTGCGGACACCACTAGATTTGAGATTGCAACTTGTTACATTAGTTTACATTCAATTATGTCATACATGTTAATAACTTCCTTGGAAGTTTCTACATTGTAAACGATAAATAAAAAGGATAATGGATAATACACTAGTCAATATTGGTATCTAAATTAGAACATCTAAGTATTCAAGTAATTTAACGAACCTTTAATTTTTTGGAATCACTTACAATCGTTGTAAGCTTTTTTTTTTTTTAGCATCGGTCTCGAGAATTGTAAACGTTGATAGAGCATCATATTTGTTTGGGCAATACATCATTGAGCCAAACATTGTCGACACTCAATCATTAATGTAATATGTTTGTTACGTTGAAATCTTTGTACTGGTGGTTATCCATCCAATTGCATGCCATTGTAGTACAAAACTATTGGTTTCATAATCTGGTCTATAAACTTCAAGTATAATGCTTTGAATCTTGATCATATGGAGTAATAAACAAACAAATGCATATACATCATGGGAAAAATATTTTTTTAGGCCCGTAACTTTGGCTTAGTTGGGTTATAAGGACATTATCTTTTCGGGCCTGGAAAAGAAGGACATTAATTTTAAAAAGTGGGAAAACAAGGACAATTAAGCCCGAAGGACGTCCGATTGGGCTTAATTGTCCTTGTTTTTCCACTTTTTAAAATTAATGTCTTCTTTCTGCGCCAAAAGCCTAATGTCTTATAATCCAACTGGCCAAAGTTACGCCTAAAAAATATTCAAATGCTCGAATAACTCATCTAACATGAAAATTAAATATATTCTTAAAGAATGTAGTATTAAGAATTACATGTTTTAAGTTTTAACCGAACTGTATTTAGGGCTAGTTCATAGCATAGGTTAACAAAATTAGCCAGTGAGTCCGCTAAATATTAATACAGACATAATTTTAATATCTTATATTTATCTTTAATTTATCCCTTATAATAAAATAAAATTAAATTTACTCATTTTTTTTTGGGCATCACAATCATCACAATCATGGTTTAAACTGAAACCAAACCAAAAAATAAAAATCGAATAAAATCACACCGAATTTAAAATACACCAAACCGAACTAAATCTATTCGTGCTCACTTCTAATCAAAAGAAATATTTCTCACTGAGTTAGTATTTTTTAAAATACCTTTTCATTTTTTTAGGAAGTTTAAAAACACTTCAAATTTATTATATTGTTTAGAAGAGTTGGAGAAAAAATATTTTTGTTAAAGCATCAATTATGTATTTTTGTTAAGAGTATTGTAGAGTTATTTAAAATGGTCGTGTGAAGCAAACGAATGCTCCTGTGAACATCAAGATCTTTTAATAAAAAGTTATTTAAAAATAACAGAAAAGAACATTTTGATATATTCTCCGTCCAAAAAAATATTTATAATTCTCCTAATTTTTATATTTATATCGTAATATATGAACTAAAAAAATAATTTTAAAAATATAATTGATTAATTTATCAAACAATATTTCAATTATTTATAATTTTTTAAATCAAATCAATAAATTTTTATTATAAAATCAAATTTAATCGAGTTAGCCAATTCGATTAGTTTAATTTATTTTACCCCATCTAAAGAATTTTTCAAATTTATTAATAAAAATAAAAAACTATATGAATATTATTTTTAACTATATCAAAATATTCATGTTTTTACATTTTTTTTGCTGTTAATTAGTTGATGCTTACTAATTTTTAAATTTTATACATAATTTTTTTATTTTAAATTATTTGATAGTTTCAATTTTGTGATGATTTTCAAATTTTAAAACTTAAAATTTGAGTACATTTCAGTTATTAAGATTTTAATGATGTGTAATTATCAAAAATTTAAATATTTTTATTTTTAAAAATATATTTCTGTTCCGGGAATTATTATTTCCGTGATGTGTCTTACCTAATACTGATTGTAGATACATAAATGGAAGGTTCCAGATCCTTCTAGAGGTAGTAGGATCCTATTAGATGTCTTACCTTATTTAGGAATCCTATGT
Source organism: Orobanche coerulescens (assembly GCA_033398695.1). NCBI lineage: Eukaryota > Viridiplantae > Streptophyta > Magnoliopsida > Lamiales > Orobanchaceae > Orobanche > Orobanche coerulescens. Next base: position 22,478,489 of record CM065808.1, read on the forward strand.
GTGGAAGGACTCTCATTGTAATGCCTATATAAAGGCCCCTCTATTCATTGTTATCAATACAATTGATTTGCTGTCTTTTACTTTCTCCTTAAACACGTTATCAGTACGTACTCCCAACTGAGTAAGAATTTTTTCTCCTCTCCCGTTTTTTTTTTCTGAAAATTCCGAAAAAAAAAAAATCGAACCAGAGAAACCCTAGCCGCTCTCTTCCTCACGAACAGCCGCCGTCTTTCTCGATCAGATCTGCCGTCTTCCTCCTTTCACCGAGCAAACAGAGAAAGTCTGAAAAAAAAAATCTCTGCAAACCCTATCCGCCGCCGACGATCCCTCTTCCCCAAAAGTCAGCTGCATGGGCTAAGTCAAACAAAACAACCGCGTCATCGCATTTCCCGACGTTGGCGCCGGGGCCACCCACCACCACAGATACTCCAAGCTGAGAAGGTTGTTCTCCAGCAAGATCCCTTTGCCGCCGACCACTTCCTCCGTGTCCTCCACTTCCGCCCTCGCAGTTGGCGGCAATAGCGGGAGCAAGAGTTTCAGAAGCGGCAGTGATGTTTATGAGAGAGATCTTAGAAGATTAAAATTGAAGAGTGACGACGATAGATGTGGACAACAAGATTGTGTTAAGGTGGTGAATATTGGTGAGCTGGATCCGCCACTGCCGGTGATGAAGAAGGTGGCGTCACCGGGGGCTGGCCGCGATGAGGTTAATTTGTGGCAGAGAAGATTCAATGGGGCGGCCACGCTGAAAGGGTTGCAGATCGGATTCTGAGTAATATTGATTACTGAATCTGCTGCCGAACAGAAGCAGATTTTTACGAGAAAATTGGAGATCCGACCTCATCCAATACCGAGCTGCTGCATCGCCGCGCTCGAGTCCTTTTTCGGCCAAATTATCGAGCCCAGTAGCCCTATCCGGGCGTTTCTCAACTCTCCATCTTTTCCTAATTAATGATTTATTTGTTCATTAATTTGTACACTTATGAATCTTACATGTTTATGTTTTACGTGTATATAGGAAAATACGTCACTCATGATGATGTGCACGCTATGGAGAAAAAGCCATATTTATCCCGTTCAAGGATCAAAGTAAATATAGAACGGAGTACCCACGGAAATATGTTGCTCATATGGAGAGAATCTCCCGTTCAAGGATCAAAGCATATATGGAACCAAGTACCCGTAAGACTTTATTAAAATTCCCGTTTTTCAATTCCTCTCTTTTGGGAAATTTTCTTTTTGGGAATTGGGTATTTGGGTTCTTTATCTCCCACGCTACTTTGCGGTGGATGAGACAATGAGAGGTGGTATCACTCTCGGATGTCGAAGTAAAGCGTGTGTGTGATCTGGGGAGTCACGGATAATTGTTGAAAGTCGATAGTTGTGGTTGTTGCATACACCACGTTTTGGGTGCGATTTGACGTCGCCGTTTTGTCGATTTTAAACCAACAATTAAATAAAACGAACATTGTCGGTAACGGTAAAGTTATGACTCGTTCATGATTAGTCACGGATTTGTGACATACAAATGGGACAAACATCGATTGCAACGGATATGTCGTGGTTAAAATCGATTTGTGACGGAATTGTCACGTTGAATTCAGCGACCACCACGTTGGTCTTGACCCAATCCCATACTTAGAAAACTCCATCTTTCATCCTATTAAAATAAAATATTGCATGTGGGTGTAGTCATGCACCGTCTCCTTGCAATATAATATATGAAAGAGTGTAAGAGTAATTCTCATGAATTTTAACATGTAAAGCAATGGCATATTGCGGTAAATACATGAATTCGTTGACCTCGATTATATTTCGTATGACTATAGGTCCGAATACTTTTCCGAGTATTTGTAAAGGCATGTGCCTTATACATTTGACTATGTTTAGTCGATCTCATTGGATGGTCAAGACGAGATGGTTATGGTATACTCATTATGTCTCATGGTTCAAAATGCTTAATTATGATGCACCGTGTTGCATCCATATAACATGGCTATTATGACGTATGCTTGCAAATTGAGAATTAACATACTCGGTTGATTGATGCACTTTGGTGGATTTTGTCTACACTTTGATCATGACTAGGCGCATCCTCCTTGGTATTTGTTTATGCTTTGAAAGTTCAAACGGAATAAGTGGTTTTTAAACAGCCTTAGCTGTACCGACATTCCTACTTTCTCTGCAAGTCTACCAAGTTGGAGTTACCGAAAGGATCATTAGTCGAGATAAGAAATCGAACACCCTGATGCGTTTAAATGCACCTATGGCTGTCATTGTCATGGTTTTGCATCAACACTTATGCCATTGGATATGGTCTCAACCTTGTTTTCTCACTAAACTTGGGAAATACTAAACAGCTAATTAAAACATGCACTGTGATCTGAGTTTAATGATCCATGTAGTGCACAATATATGGATAGAAAGATACGGAAGTCTAGTTTCCAGAACATCTGACCGTTCGTCCATAGCCTTCCTAACAAGGGAGTTATCGCTGTGAACAAAGGTCAAGTTGCGCGGAATTTTATCTCCAGCGATTGTGCTAACTTTTGTCCCAACCAACTTGGTTCCCATCTTGAATTTGCAAGTGGTCTTATGACACACGTTTTTCAACCTCTTTTTGCCCGAATTTGCCATAGATGATGCAGTTTTTGGTATGCGTTGTACGCTAAACTATCATCTTTCAAATGTTGAAAAACAGTTTCCTTGGGAAACCCAAAATACGCACCCTTATAAGAAGGTCGAGCGTGTGCATAGTAGTGTTACACCATGCTTGTGTCGTAATTTTGCCGCTTAGGCATAAAACCTTGCCATGTTATGCACTCAATATGATAGATCATTTTGATCATATCAAGTATAAAATCTCTATGTTGTTAGAGTATTCGCTATGCTCATGTTTGTAAAAATTTTGCAAGCAAAATTGAGTGCGTATTAAGCTATTTTCAAGGAACTCGATATTTTTGGATTTCGGTGTATAAATCCATTATGACTATGATGACTAAGTCATCACAATCAATGAGTGGTATAATACTCAAGTTGTTGAATGCCGAATGGCGTTTTATAGTCACATATGTTCCGTATTGAACCATGTTATGACTCGATAACATATATGCCAAAGTGTATCACTCATAGCATCTCATTGTGATTTGTGAGAAATAAAATCTTATGCATCACTTGTATTGGATATGTGAAAAGGAAAAATATTCATGAGTCAATATGGTCCGGCTTGCATCGGTTTGTGTAACCAGAAGATGTATTGGGACATTGACACATTTAGGCTTTAATAGTCCGGAGTTTGGACAATTTGATGATCCATATACCACGGTATTGTCATGGACATCATTTTCTTTGAACAAAGAAACTAGTTGGATCAAAGACACCAAAGTACGTTGGTGGAGTCGTGAGCAGGACTCATGACCGATGATGATATTTATGTCATCCGCGTCTTGCTTTCATAAGCATGTGTGACGCCAAAGACCCCCCCAATAATCCTTCTTAGCCATGTTCATTTATTAAAGCCTATTCTTTGGCACGATTAGGAGACGACACCCTCCTATGCTAAAGAGAATAATGTAGCGACTCGCATAAGCATGGTGCTGAGTCCTCCCTTTTCACCGAGTCCTTATACATACATGATCATAAGTATTAGCCTGGGTGGCTTATGATGCTATGATGGTGTTCACAAATAGTCGTACTCAAGTAATAACATTTATGTGTTATGTTGTTCCTTTAACAATGATTGATAAGTTGATGAAACCTGAGTTATGGTTGTCCAACTTGCGGACCAGTCATTGTAAAGGTCGGTTCACCCACTTTTAGACCACGTCTTAAAGTGAAATTTTAACGAGTACTTCCTAACATTCAAGGATACCTTCTCACAAATTTTGGTGCCATTTGGAGACTTAGAAGGAGGTGAACCACTAAATGAAGTTTTCACATACCACCAGCCGTCCTAACGACTAGTTCGATGTCATTTCGATCGGTTTTTGACCACAAGGTTGATGGTTTTGGAATCCTAAACACCCGTTTATACATGCTCACAAAAATTTTGAGGTGTTTGGGGCTGGTGAAGGGAGTGAACTCTTCAAGAAAGCATTAGAGGTTTGATAAAACCAACGGCCTATCATCGGTTCAATCGTTTCTTTATGTTCGATCCCGGTGGTGCATGGTGGCGGTTTTATTGAATTCTCAAGACCAGTAGCTACGGCTATGTAGCATAGGTCAACATGTCATATTCACCTATACCTATCATCATTCAAATGCTTAGTTACAAGTGTAACCATATGCATTTTGTTAACTGGATTGTGTTAACACTGAAAACCTTTTATCGTCCACATGTTCATGTGCCAAAGTGCGTCACCACAACGCATTATGACGGGTTATAAATGATGAATATGACATGCGCTTTCACTCATAGTCCGCTTAAAAATATACCTTGGCAGACGATCTCGTAAGTCACTTTGATGAGCCAGTCTTCCCGTCATTAGGGGGAGATGCGAACGATCATGTTCGAGTAGAACGACTTGGAATTGTCGTAGTTTGTCCCTACTGTGTCTCACCAAGTACCCTAAAGTGACGAGATTAAATACATACTGCAAACATGTCTGCAAGGATTGTGTCCGGTCATGGACGTTCGTCACCTATAAATGGTGATATGGTAACACCACAAATTGTGGTAGATGGTGTTACTAGGCCGTGGATCTCATCGAGTATTGGGATGCCCACTTGGTTCGATAAATACTCTCGCTAAGAATGTATGCGAGCTTGGTACATGAAACTTGATTATATGATCAAATGAACTCATCCGTCTCATGTGATTCTGGATTATAGTTATCATTGGGGGACGCCTCAATGAATGCCAATCCATAAAGAGTACTCTATGAATAAAGCCGGTTCATGAGGACGTGGAATGTGAGTTTAATCGAACCATACTTCGTTGAAAATCTACAACGTTGTAGCCTTGGCCTAAAATGGAAACATATGCGACTCCAGTATAAACAAAGTGATAGCCCTTTGTTGAAGTGGTGCCGACACTCCAAAGATAAGATCTATCCGTATACTTTGTTAAAGCGAGTGAGAGAAAGAGTTAAACTCACCTCATGGCGCGAGGTTTCTCATGAACGCATTGGAATCGACTACGATGATACGAGACTTAGTTGTGCTATCGTAATGGATGTTATAGCATCCACTATCTTTTCAGTTAGATAGTTTCCCAAAAACTGACGTGCAGCTTGTGGTTAAATCTTATCTTAGTGGGGAACTAAGTTAAGTGATGGAAGGATCTCGTGGTGGATCAGACTCAAATCAAGTGGCTCCTGACCACGGAGCGCGTCGGCAAGTGATTGTCAAGAACGCATACTAAGTATATACTTGATTTGGAAGAGATATGAAGCTTTTGCGTGTAAAACTAAGGGTTTATAGTGATGTACTCTTGTGAGACTAAGAGGTTCTGCTAAATCCAAAGTTAAGAATGAAAGGATCTTGGGGACACTTTATGATGCATATTCATCAATCGGTTTAAGGCAATCTAAGGGACGGTTTTCCTAAGAGACGATAAAGTAATACCTATATGATTCCCAATGATTAGTCGAAGTCATCATAAGACTTGGCTCACTTAAGTGATGATGCAGTCTTAAGAGAAAAGTACGGTATTATGTACTCATGTTTGACTCGATGTACTCATTCGTAATTATCCGGTAAAGCCACTGTGATGGCCTAGGATGCGCTCACGCAATGTCTGTGATTGACAAGAAGCTTGAAGCTCGCTCTATCTCGATAAAAGGACACTTAAAAACTAATACCTGAATCTGCCCAGAATGTGTTGGTCTATCTCCCATATGACCTAAAGGGCAGCTCACTTGATGGAAAATGGTGAAATTGGTGCCATTGGAAAGGTTTGTGTCTACTTTCCAAGGAAACCAACCATTTGATCACATCCATCATGTTGAGTGACATATGACTATTGTTGCAAAGTAGGACAGGATGTGTCCGGTAATTTGCTGAGTCAACTTCGATAGAGCTTTGTGATCTGCTCAGGTCGATCTAGGTTACGTACTGTATGTGAATGAAAAGCTATGGGTGTCTAGTTTTCATAAGTTCTTACAGTTTCGTTGATACCTATTGAATCGAAGAAGTAATGACTGATTTAGTGCATGGAGGTCAAGACTTTAGAAAACTTGATTTTCGGATAAGTCTTCAGTGACTCTGCACTTTGGATGTGTCGCGCTCTTTTTGTCCTTAAACCAAGGTTTGTTTTTCCCACTGAGTTTTCACTTGGTAAGGTTTTTAACGAGGCGACCTATGAGAATATCCATACAATGATGCGTTGTACTTCTGTTCAACTTAGACCAAGAGGTATTTTTCCCACTGGGTTTTTCCTTGGTATAGTTGTGAGGGCAACTTGGCATCCGACTCCTATGATTTGAGGTACTCATCAGGGGGAGTCGTTATGTATACATCAGGGGGAGTATACATGACATGTTATCTTGGTGCGTTGCAATCTTTTCCTCATCAAGCCTTTATTTTTCCCATGGGGTTTTGTTTTGGCTTGGAATAGGTTTTTACGATGACAACATCTTCTGCACCATTGTTGTATTAGTGCTCGACACAAGGGGAGTGTTCCGGGAATTATTATTTCTGTGATGTGTCTTACCTAATACTGATTGTAGATACATAGATGGAAGGTTCCAGATCCTTCTAGAGGTAGTAGGATCCTATTAGATGTCTTATCTTATTCAGGAATCCTATGTATGGAAGGATTCTTATTGTAATGCCTATATAAAGGCCCATCTATTCATTGTTATCAATACAATTGATTTGCTGTCTTTTACTTTTTCCTTAAACAATTTCAAAATAATTGAAATAAAAATATTAATGAAATTATAATAATTGAAAAGATAAATGGTAACATAAATAAAAAAGTAATTTATAAACTTTAGAAATAAAAAGTAATTTAGAAACTTTAGAAATAAATGGTAGTGTAAAAAGAACATTAGCTTTTCCGGTCCTGGAGAATAAGGACGTTAATTTTAAAAAGTGGGAAAACAAGGACAATTAAGCCCAATTGGACCTCCTTCGGGCTTAATTGTCCTTGTTTTCCCATTTTTTAAAATTAATGTCCTTCTTCTCCAGGCCCGAAAAGATAATGTCCTTATAATCCTACTAGGCCAAAGTTATGGGCCTAAAAAAACATTTTTCCCTATACATCATATTCTTCTAAACCAAATAAAGAATAAAACTAGTGGTATCTATTGTTGTTTACTTTGGTATCGACGTCCAAAATAACCCTACACTGAACACCAAAATTTTCTGTATATATGTTTAAAAACACATGTATAATACAGAGTTGTATCTAAATTATATAGCTAGGTAGTCAAATATTTATTTTTCATACACATCCAAAATAATCGTACACTAAACAACTAACCCCAATATAGGAGTATCTATATTTGGTATTCAATTACAGAAGAAATGTATTGTTTCAATTTAGCAACGTCAGTGTATGGATGTTATAGGTTTTCGAAATCATTTGCAATTGTTCTTTCGGCGGCGGATGTGGGAATTATCTTTCTCAGAATGTGCAAATTACAAATAAAAACACTAATTGTTTTTGGTAATTCCTTTGCAATTAATAATTGTTCACATAATACGAAGGATAAACTAAATTTTTTTTATAGAAATTACAGAAAAAGAAATTTTAATTCAATTTCAACTAGCAAGTGGAGAAAAGGTTAACTGTTCGTCGATTTCTTTGTTGTCGGAAACCTTCGGGCAATCAAAATAGTAACTGAATCACTGAGGTCTTGGGGATTCTTTATCCGTGTTGATAGTCCATCCGTCTTGCCGTCTTGGCATCCACGTAAGCACTCCAGTCAGCTGAACCGGCTAATCAGAGCATCAAGCCGAACCGAGTACGAATTAAATTCTCCCCCGGGCTCGTTAAAGACCAGACCGACCAGAGACGTCAGGGCCGACCCGACATCCAGAGCGGAAAGGCCGACCAGAACCGAGATAAATACGCTCCAACTCAAAATTAGAACAAAGCCGACCAGAACGGCGGGAGACCCGAGGACCGACCCCAGCGGATAAGCATCGCCAGAAGTATGCGGAACAGGCACACAGGACAATTAATGCATGCTGTCATATCCCTTCCCGAAGCAATCCTTAGAGGCCGCCACGTGTCTAAGGCATGCTTTCACCCTGACAAGTGTTTTGGGCATATTCCCCAACATTCTCCAGCTGTCATCTCCTGATTGGCCGAGATTGTCTATATATAGAGAAAGTGTACAAAAAAAAGGGACTTTTGGAAGGAATGAGAAAAGATATAAGAGAGAGAAAACTTGTAATAAGCAAGCAAAAAATATAGACCAATTTAAATAATCCAGCTCGGCCCTATCCAAAATTACGGTCATTAATAAAATTTATTGATCTAATTTATTTCATTTTTTTGTTATTATCCAACATGTTCCTCACATGTAATCATCCTTAAAAACGAACAACTAACAAGGGATACGAATATTACCTGGATTTAGATGAACCAAGAAGAAGAACACTTGAACTCCATTCCAAGAATCATGAGTAACTTGAAGAACAAGGCTTGAATCCATGCTCTCTATCTTAATCTTGTTAAAAATCACCACCTCACCGTGTTTGGGAACCTCAAGATCCTCCCAAAGCTCTCTCTATCGACTGAAGGAGAAAGAATGGACTAAATGCATCTCAAAACCCGTTTGTCCCCTTATATAATAAACATTACTAGCGCGCGCTACTCTCATAAAATAGCGTGCGTTATTGCCCTAGCGTGCGCTAACTGACTTTGTTAGCGTGCGCTATCGCAGCCCGGAGGCCACTGTCTTGCCTCGTACATGAGCTTACGTACGTAATTCCCATGCATTAGCGTACGTAACTTACACTGTTTAGCGTACGCAAGTCCTTGCATTTAGCGTGCGCTAATATCAGTTGACTTGCTACAGTCTACGTACCGCATGTGCCCCCACATGTCGATCTGACGAGGATAAGATTCCCTTTGACCGATCTACAATTAGCGTGCGTTAATACTTCAGGATAACAACAGTTGACTTATCAGAACGTGCGCCGAAAGCAGCCGGGTCCACACGCAGATTCCTTTCGATCTGACTGCATTTAGCGTGCGCTACATTCTTGTGCGCTAACCATGAACGATAGCGTGCGCTATACTTGAACATTAGCGAGCGCTAATCAGGCTATACTTAGCCATTTTCCAACTCTCCTCGTCCATCTCGACATACCAAATACGAACATACGGCATACTGAATACATGTACTGAATCCAATAACATCATCATACGATATACCCAATATCAAAAGTACGATAACCTGATACACGATATCCTCAAAAAAATTGTCGAACCACTACGACAGTTATACGAGTACAAATACAGCTGTCTCGGTTCTCAATTTATTTTATCCATACTGTATAGACACCAAGCCATCCAGTATATCTTAGATAAAATAACGCGAAAAAATCATACTGAAAATCCGGGTATTACATACTACCCCCCTTAAAATAAGTTTCGTCCTCGAAACTTGCAACCTGCCACAAACAACAGATCAACCCAAAATTTCCAACTCATCACGAAAACAATCAGTCGTCGCCACAAGCGAATAACCAAAACGATATACTTACAGGTGCGTGAAGACGATGATCTCCCGTGATACTAGCACACGACTCCCATATGAAGTCTCAAAACAATACCAACACACGCCAATATCACAAATAACAATTGGAAAATATCTCAAAAATTTTGGAAACTCCAAAAATCGATTTGACTCAAAAGTCAGAAAATCATTTTCAAAAGTCACGCTACTACCGTCCCGGTAGAGCCACATAACACACACGCCCGGGTTTCACAAAACCCAAGCTCCGATACCATCTTCTGTAACACCCCCAAAACCATCCGGGATATTACAGCACCGTGGGTCCCGCGCCGGAACCCACCAGGCTAAAAACCATTTCAAAAACGTTTAAAAATGCCAAAAGGCCAATGACGGTAATATTTTAAATACTCAAATATCTTTAAAAATATGGTTCTCAAATACTGTCATAAAATACCATTTGAAAATACAAGGTGAAATGCCAAATCTCAACAGTTTAAAATGTACGTTAAGCCACCCCTTAAACGTACCGATAAAATAGTTAGGAAAAAGGGTTTAACGAAATAACCCAAGTTCGCAAAGTGCCAAAAGGCCATTTAAAATACACACACGCACCGGATAAAGATACCGAAAAGCCATTTTGAAATATACACACGCAGCGGATAAAGATACCGAAAAGAATACTCAATTCTCCGAAAACAAGCCACAGCCAGTATCACATCGGGAAGCTCACCCCTTCACGACCGCTACTAGCTCGATCTCCGAGTACCTAAAAAAATAAAGCCCACGACGGGGTCAGCCACAATGCTCAACGATGATATCGATCACATCATCATAAATAATTGCATACCAATGTAATAACGAAATAAGAATACTACCAATGTAATCTTACCGTTATAACCTTATCAATCCATAACAAATCAATGCTTACCATAATCCACATTCGCATTCTCAAATGACGAGATAAACTTAACAACTATTATCTGTACTGTATTCCAAAAATACCAACAATCCTCAAAACATCATCATAACTCATAAGTGTGGGAATAGTCCAATCTGTGTCAAATCCTGTCCGTCGGATTACACAATCAAAACTCAACCTGGATAAACCAATAATACACAACATATCTGTAGATCAACTATCACATGATAATGATAACAAATCCCGAACATCGACGTACAGTCTGAATGCTTATACAATCAATAACAATGATCAACCAATACATCAACTGAGAATATCAACGACATGATAACTCCCATACGACCAACAAAGGATCAACGATAACCGAGAGTACCATCAATATGATAACTCCGACACGATCAACAAAGGATCAACAATAATCGAGAATACCATCAACTAGGTAAGCTCCAAATGATCAACAAAGGACCAACAATAACCGAGAATACCATCAACAAGGTAAACTCCAAATGATCAACAATAATGGATCTCAAAGAAATAACCCCGATTGTCGAAACATACCCCTCGGGTGTATGAACAACCAGTTGCAAACCGTCGAACATATCCAATCATACATGGAACTATGAACGACCAAACGGTATGGCTCAAAGATGGACATCACAGTACGCCCGATCCGGAAATGTGTCCGTGCACAAGCCACCCCGGGTATCGATCAAATACACGTGTGGTCTTGTACCTAATTAGCCTCACGAACTACGTCTCGTGTGCACGGTTCAATGCGGAAATAATATCCACGCATAACCATCATATGCCTGGCTAAAAATCCTACACAATAACCAATCGGAACGCAGATATGATTCCAGATATGTCACGATGCAACATGACAACGAAACTCAAAGATTCACATATCCAATAAGGATCAAAAGACTCACTGAAGTGAAACAGCAGACTGACAGTGAAAAGTCGACACGACTAATCAATATCCAAAATAACAATCCTGGGATCATCATCCCTGACAAATGATCAACACGATCAACGATCTCGATACAATCAGCCCTGGGATCATCATCCCTCAGCGAAATAATCAATACGAATCCCAGCATACGAAACATCAACGTACAACATATATATAATAATTCCTCAGAACAATTATCCTCATAACTGAACAATACTGGAATTACCTCAAAGCCGAAGACAATATTCTTTCCACGAGCAACATCCCTGAACGAATACACAGTTATACAAATAATCTCAAATAAGATACCATCCATTCAATACCAATAAACCTTTATCCCGATACTTATGTCATCGCGATAACTATCCTCGATATCCGATATACTATATCCTTGACCAAAGATAACTCACGTCTTCCTTGAACACAATTAAATCATATACCTTATGATTTAATACAAACCAGAGCACGATATACAACTCATTATCCAACAACTTACATTTCTAACAACATTGCTATACGAATTATAAATGAAATGAAAACGAAACCATTCATCAAATATTATAAACTGAACAAGTATAAACTTGCCTCGATACCGATACCACGAAGCTGTAACCAGAATCCATTGCCTTCATCTCCGAGCTCCTCAGCCCCGACCAAAAGCAACCTACGAACTCTTCAACCTTGACCGCAACACAACGGCCATAATCAACGCTCAATTAACGCGACCTAATGCAATAATCAAATGACAACACATCCGATAATAATCAATAACCGGTATAAATAAAACCGAACAATACAACTCAAACAATTACGAACTCATATCAACAATACAAGCCGAAATCCGATAAATCATAATTATCAATCAATAACCGATCAATAAACCCAACAGTTCCACAATATCTCGATTAAACACAGTCTTAAACAATCCAGTTCAAACCATCACGAATTCATAATCTCAACACGAAAATACTACACTGTCTGCCTACTTAGCGCACGTTAAACGCATAATGTAGCGTGCGCTAAGTTGCTCCCGTTAGCGTGCGCTAGCCAGTAAGCTTAGCGTGCGCTAATGCTACACAGTGGCATGCATTCCAAGCATCGACTAACACCTTGCGACTACGAATCCGAATGAAAAGGAAATCATACTCCAAGATTAACAATAACTTTCCAGATCCAAACTCATCATCATACTCATATTCGTATTCTTATACGAATATTATATCAAAACACATAACTTGGCTCTAGATACGAATATCCCATATTCATATCCAAAACACCAATACCTTCTATACATAATCATCATATCCTGTAATTTCAGAGATCTTCAAGAACACGAAACATCCGACATCACGTTCAAAACAACATAATCCGAGGTATATATCATAATGTTTATCATTTTCTTCATCATGTGAATTACATAATCAAACCAACCCGATAACAAGGATCATCTCATACATAATCTGGAATACAACCTCATATCATGATTTAACTCATCTAAATCGACCACTAAAATTATCATGATTCAGAAATCCATGATTCAACCTCATCAAGTTAAACGAATCACCATTAACATGAAGAATCTTAAATAACATCCGAAAACTCTTATCATAATCCCATAAAATCTCATATAATATCGTCACATGATTATCCAACATGTTCCTCACATGTAATCATCCTTAAAAACGAACAACTAACAAGGGATACGAATATTACGTGGATTTAGATGAACCAAGAAGAAGAACACTTGAACTCCACTCCAAGAATCATGAGTAACTTGAAGAACAAGGCTTGAATCCATGCTCTCTATCTTAATCTTGTTAAAAATGACCACCTCACCATGTTTGGGAACCTCAAGATCCTCCCAAAGCTCTCTCTATCGACTGAAGGAGAAAGAATGGACTAAATGCATCTCAAAACCCGTCTGTCCCCTTATATAATAAACATTACTAGCGCGCGCTACTCTCATAAAATAGCGTGCGTTATTGCCCTAGCGTGCGCTAACTGACTTTGTTAGCGTGCGCTATCGCATCCCGGAGGCCACTGTCTTGCCTCGTACATGAGCTTACGTATGTAATGCCCATGCATTAGCGTACGTAACTTACACTGTTTAGCGTACGCAAGTCCTTGCATTTAGCGTGCGCTAATATCAGTTGGCTTGCTACAGTCTACGTACCGCATGTGCCCCCACATGCCGATCTGACGAGGATAAGATTCCCTTTGACCGATCTACAATTAGCGTGCGTTAAGCCTCATGCTTTAGCGTGCGCTAATACTTTAGGACAACAACCGTTGACTTTTCAGAACGTGCGCCGAAAGAAGCCGGGCCCACACGCAGATTCCTTCCGATCTGACTGCATTTAGCGTGCGCTACATTCTCCCTCTAGCGTGCGCTAACCATGAATGATAGCGTGTGCTAACCATGAATGATAGCGTGCGCTATACTTGAACATTAGCGCGCGCTAATCAGGCTATACTTAGCCATTTTCCAACTCTCCTCGTCCGTCTAGACATACCAAATACGAACATACGGCATACTGAATACATGTACTGAATCCAATAACATCATAATATGATATACCCAATATCAAAAGTACGATAACCTGATACACGATATCCTCAAAAAAATTGTCGAACCACTATGACAGTTATACGAGTACAAATACAGCTGTCTCAGTTCTCAATTTATTTTATCCATACAGTATAGACACCAAGCCATCCAGTATATCTTAGATAAAATAATGCGAAAAATTCATACTGAAAATTCGGGTATTACATACTACCCCCCTTAAAATAAGTTTCGTCCCCGAAACTTGCAACCTGCCACAAACAACAGATCAACCCAAAATTTCCAACTCATCACGAAAACAATCAGTCGTCGCCACAAGCGAATAACTAAAACGATATACTTACAGGTGCGTGAAGACGATGATCTCCCGTGATACTAGCACACGACTCCCATATGAAGTCTCAAAACAATACCAACACACGCGAATATCACAAATAACAATTGGAAAATATCTCAAAAATTTTGGAAACTCCAAAAATCAATTTGACTCAAAAGTCAGAAAATCATTTTCAAAAGTCACGCTACTACCGTCCCGGTAGAGCCACATAACACACACGCCCGAGTTTCACAGAACCCAAGCTTCGATACCATCTACTCTAACACCCCCAAAACCATCTGGGATATTACAGCTGTAACACCCCCAATCCGCTCAGGGATATTACACGCCGTAGAACCTTTCCTGAAGGATCTACCATGCTGGTAACACATTTAACAACTCAACCATGCCTTTAAGGCTAAAATGACTCAGTAAACCGATTTGATCTTTCAATAAATACATACAACTCATGCCTACACAGGGGTCAAAAATACAACCACACCCGTACAACGGGAAAAATATAGCAGCGGAAAATAAGGTACAACTGAACCAATACACAATGTACGGTTCCTCATGTGATTAGTATTGATCATCTTTCATCATCCTTCGTGCCGACCCTGTGTTATGCTCCAAAACCTGAATGCAAAAACAGACATCCACCCCCCGAATACTCGGGGGTTAGCAAAACTCCACTGTTTTGCTAGTGCAAGAACAAAGTGCAAAATACGAGTCATACAATTCACATTCCACGAACGATAATAATCCGGAATCCTCAAAGATTCAGATACAACATGATGAACACTTCCCGAGGCAAGAGTTTGAGTAAAGACTTCCCAAAATTTCAAGATCAAAAATATCAAGGGAAACAATTTATAAAATGATTTGAAATACCACCGGGAGTTTTAATAGAAAATGATTTACGATTATCAAATCCTACTTTTCAAAAACCCAAAATACAAAAGGGGTCACCGCCCCAAAGGTTTACTTTCCGAAAAATGACCTTTACCAAACCGTTGGGATTTTAGCCCCAAATCTCATCAACTCACGGTACACAAGAACGACCACAAGGTTCGTCTCCCAACATCAAAATCCACAAATAAAGGATTTAACACAAACAACAAAATACTCTAGTGCCATCCTAGCCAAGTAAGCCAAAAGAACAACTTACCTCTTACACACTTAGTCGATGCATGCAATCATGAAAACCATTCAAAATACTCGTTTCCAGAAACGCCAATCAACCAAATCACATTTGCAAAATGCACCACAATTAACCGTCGATCCACGTCTCTGTGGACCCCTACCAAGACCCCGGCGGATCTAACCCGTAGTGGTTAAAAGAAAGCTCGTCGATCCACGTCTCTGTGGACCCCTACCGAGATCCCGTCGGATCTAACCCGTAGTGAGCATACACACACACACGTTACTCATGCAATACTAATATGCTAAGAATGTAAGTTCATTAAGAATACTCACTAGAGATGGCCACTAATCCGACACCATTATCAAACTCTTCAAAAACACAATAACAAGGTTAAACACGGAATACACGATTCCATAGCTTTAAACAACATGAGTATCATCAAAGCCTTCAACATTCAAAATAATCAAATCATAATCAATTCCCAAAACACACCGTTCACAAAATACACACACGTTTTGAAAGTGAGCCTTTAACGAGGCTAAACCGAATCTTTTGGAAATTCATTTCAAATAACCAAACAAACACACCAAGACGACCACCGATCATCATATCCACAAAACGAGAAGTGTATGAACAAGGTACTTGCCTCGATACCACGAGCAAATGGAAAAATGAACGGATACGGCCGGGTAGCCCTCAAATTCCCGAACACTATCTAGAACGCGATAGCACCACGAGTATTACGAGAATAACACCACACGAATCATCAATCACCAAACGGGATTCAACATCGGAATCCTCGAACACCTATAAACCTCCGGAAGGAACAATAACACATGGTTACGACGAGAATCAAGGCCAAAACAACGGAAATCCCAACAAACTATCGAAGGGAAACTCATTGGGACATTTAATCGAACACTAAATGTTCAATAATTCCCAAGAACACTCGAATCGTCAATTGAGTTAAACAAACTCGATATATGGATATACAACCCATAGAACACGATTAATAACATCATACTACACCAACTGATGTATCAAAATCGGACTAGAATCGAAATCAAGAACAAATTCCCCAAAAAGTCAACTTGAAGGAAAATCAAGAAATATACCTTGATTCGACGAAGAACACGGATTGGATGATGATATAATCAACAAGAATCTTCCAAAATGCCTTGGAAATGATTAGGATCGACCAAGAACTCCATTTCCCGTCGCACCCGTCGCCAACCGCCGAAAGAAGGAGAAAATCGAGTAAAAAATGAAGTCTGGCCGAGCCCAGGCTATATATAGCCGGCAGAGTTACGGCCGTAACCGGCAGTGCCTTACGGCCGTAACTCGGCCCTTACGGCCGTACTCGGCAGGCCTTACGGCCGTAACCGGCATTCGTCAAAAAATCTGCCCAGCACCTGTCGGACACTTACGGCCGTAACTGGCACACATTACGGCCGTAACCGGCCTTCGTCAAAAATCTACCCAGCGCTCGTACGGCCGTACCCTATCACGCTTACGGCCATAACTCGCACACATTACGGCCGTAACCGGCACCTTACGGTCGTAACTCGGCCAGGCCAGGCCCTGCTCCGGCCGTGACTCGGCCGTGGCCACTCCGACGGCCCGGACGACCCCGAAACCCGAACCTGAGTAAAAATCGAAGATACAGTTACGAAGTACTCGCAAAGACGAATCCAAGCAGTAATAGAACACACGATTCCGACCACCCGAAGTGTTGGAATTCGACAACGGAAGTAATTACCCCAAACTTTGGGGAATTACAAAAATGGCCCAAAATATCCGAAATACACGATACATGATCGAAACACCAAACCAAAGCTCGCAACATGAATAATAACATTAAATGAACTTACTAGAAACTCGAAGCAACAGTTTCGGACGAGATTCGCAAGAATCGAACTCAAGTGCGGAAAAGTCGCTAAAAAGCACGGAACTCAACAAAACGACACCGAAACGAACTCGGACGTCGAAAAGTGCAGAATTAAATATTCTCAAAATGACGAAACGGTCACAAGAGAGTCGACAAAACGGACTTCCGCCGAAAAAAGAAAATTACCGGTAATCGAAATTTACGGGTATTACAACAGCACCGTGGGTCCCGCGCCGGAACCCACCAAGCTAAAAACCATTTCAAAAACGTTTAAAAATGCCAAAAGGCCAATGACGGTAATATTTTAAATACTCAAATATCTTTAAAAACATGGTTCTCAAATACTGTCATAAAATACCATTTGAAAATACAAGGTGAAATGCCAAATCTCAACAGTTTAAAATGTACGTTAAGCCACCCCTTAAACGTACCGATAAAATAGTTAGGAAAAAGGGTTTAACGAAATAACCCAAGTTCTCAAAGTGACAAAAGGCCATTTAAAATACACACACGCATCGGATAAAGATACCGAAAAGCCATTTTGAAATATACACACACAGCGGATAAAGATACCGAAAAGAATACTCAATTCTCCGAAAACAAGCCACAGCCAGTATCA
Organism: Orobanche coerulescens; assembly: GCA_033398695.1. Lineage (NCBI taxonomy): Eukaryota > Viridiplantae > Streptophyta > Magnoliopsida > Lamiales > Orobanchaceae > Orobanche > Orobanche coerulescens. The sequence goes on from CM065808.1 coordinate 22,496,528, forward strand.
CATCGGGAAGCTCACCCCTTCACGACCGCTACTAGCTCGATCTCCGAGTACCTAAAAAAAATAAAGCCCACGATGGGGTCAGCCACAATGCTCAACGATGATATCGATCACATCATCATAAATAATTACATACCAATGTAATAACGAAGTAAGAATACTACCAATGTAATCTTACCGTTATAACCTTACCAATCCATAACAAATCAATGCTTACCATAATCCACATTCGCATTCTCAAATGACGAGATAAACTTAACAACTATTATCTGTACTGTATTCCAAAAATACCAACAATCCTCAAAACATCATCATAACTCATAAGTGTGGGAATAGTCCAATCTATGCCAAATCCTGTCCGTCGGATTACACAATCAAAACTCAACCTGGATAAACCAATAATACACAACATATCTGTAGATCAACTATCATATGATAATGATAACAAATCCCGAACATCGACGTACAGTCTGAATGCTTATACGATCAATAACAATGATCAACCAATACATCAACTAAGAATATCATCGACATGATAACTCCCATACGACCAACAAAGTATCAACGATAACCGAGAGTACCATCAATATGATAACTCCGACACGATCAACAAAGGATCAACAATAATCGAGAATACTATCAACAAGGTAAACTCCAAATGATCAACAAAGGACCAACAATAACCGAGAATACCATCAACAAGGTAAACTCCAAATCATCAACAATAATGGATCTCAAAGAAATAACCCCGACTGTCGAAACATACCCCTCGGGTGTATGAACAACCAGTCGCAAACCGTCGAACATATCTAATCATACATGGAACTATGAACGACCAAACGGTATGGCTCAAAGATGGACATCGCAGTACGCCCGATCCGGAAATGTGTCCGTGCACAAGCCACCCCGGATATCGATCAAATACACGTGTGGTCTTGTACCTAATTAGCCTCACGAACTACGTCTCGTGTGCACGGTTCAATGCGGAAATAATATCCACGCATAACCATCATATGCCTGGCTAAAAATCCTACACAATAACCAATCGGAACGCAGATATGATTCCAGATATGTCACGATGCAATATGACAACGAAACTCAAAGATTCACATATCCAATAAGGATCAAAAGACTCACTGAAGTGAAACAACAGACTGACAGTGAAAAGTCGACACGACTAATCAATATCCAAAATAACAATCCTGGGATCATCATCCTTGACAAATGATCAACACGATCAACGATCTCGATACAATCAGTCCTGGGATCATCATCCCTCAGCGAAATAATCAATACGAATCCCAGCATACGAAACATCAACGTACAACATATATACAATAATTGCTCAGAACAATTATCCTCATAACTGAACAATACTGGAATTACCTCAAAGCCGAAGACAATATTCTTTCCACGAGCAACATCCCTAACGAATACACAGTTATACGAATAATCTCAAATAAGATATCATCCATTCAATACCAATAAACCTTTATCCCGATACTTATGTCATCGCGATAACTATCCTCGATATCCGATATACTATATCCTTGACCAAAGATAACTCACGTCTTCCTTGAACACAATTAAATCATATACCTTATGATTTAATACAAACCAGAGCACGATATATAACTCATTATCCAACAACTTACATTTCTAACAACATTGCTATACGAATTATAAATGAAATGAAAACGAAACCATTCATCAAATATTATAAACTGAACAAGTAAAAACTTGCCTCGATATCGATACCCCGAAGCTGTTACCAGAATCCATTGCCTTCATCTCCGAGCTCCTCAGCCCCGACAAAAGCAACCTAGGAACTCTTCAACCTTGACCGCAACACAACGGCCATAATCAACGCTCAATTAACGCGACCTAATGCAATAATCAAATGACAACACATCCGATAATAATCAATAACCGGTATAAACAAAACCGAACAATACAACTCAAACAATTACGAACTCATATCAATAATACAAGCCGAAATCCGATAAATCATAATTATCAATCAATAACCGATCAATAAACCCAACAGTTCCACAATATCTCGATTAAACACAGTCTTAAACATTCCAGTTCAAACCATCACGAATTCATAATCTCAACACGAAAATACTACACTGTCTGCCTACTTAGCGCACGTTAAACGCATAACGTAGCATGCGCTAAGTTGCTCCCGTTAGCGTGCGCTAGCCAGTAAGCTTAGCGTGCGCTAATGCTACACAGTGGTATGCAATCCAAGCATCGACTAACACCTTGCGACTACGAATCCGAATGAAAAGGAAATCATACTCCAAGATTAACAATAACTTTCCAGATCCAAACTCATCATCATACTCATATTCGTATTCTTATACGAATATTATATCAAAACACATAACTTGGCTCTAGATACGAATATCCCATATTCATATCCAAAACACCAACACCTTCTATACATAATCATCATATCCTGTAATTTCAGAGATCTTCAAGAACACGAAATATCCGACATCACGTTCAAAACAACATAATCCGAGGTATATATCATAATGTTTATCATTTTCTTCATCATGTGAATTACATAATCAAACCAACCCGATAACAAGGATCATCTCATACATAATCTGGAATACAACCTCATATCATGATTTAACTCATCTAAATCGACCACTGAAATTATCATGATTCAGAAATCCATGATTCAACCTCATCAAGTTAAACGAATCACCATTAACATGAAAAATCTTAAATAACATCCGAAAACTCTTATCATAATCCCATAAAATCTCATATAATATCGTCACATGATTATCCAACATGTTCCTCACATGTAATCATCCTTAAAAACGAACAACTAACAAGGGATACGGATATTACCTGGATTTAGATGAACCAAGAAGAAGAACACTTGAACTCCACTCCAAGAATCATGAGTAACTTGAAGAACAAGGCTTGAATCCATGCTCTCTATCTTAATCTTGTTAAAAATCACCACCTCACCGTGTTTGGGAACCTCAAGATCCTCCCAAAGATCTCTCTATCGACTGAAGGAGAAAGAATAGACTAAATGCATCTCAAAACCCGTCTGTTCCCTTATATAATAAACATTACTAGCGCGCGCTACTCTCATAAAATAGCATGCGTTATTGCCCTAGCGTGCGCTAACTGACTTTGTTAGCGTGCGCAATCGCAGCCCGGAGGCCACTGTCTTGCCTCGTACATGAGCTTACGTACATAATGCCCATGCATTAGCGTACGTAACTTACACTGTTTAGCGTACGCAAGTCCTTGCATTTAGCGTGCGCTAATATCAGTTGACTTGTTACAGTCTACGTACCGCATATGCCCCCACATGCCGATCTGACGAGGATAAGATTCCCTTTGACCGATCTACAAATAACGTGCGTTAAGCCTCATGCTTTAGCGTGCGCTAATACTTCAGGACAACAACCGTTGACTTATCAGAACATGCGCCGAAAGCAGCCGGGTCCACAAGCAGATTCCTTCCGATCTGACTGCATTTAGCGTGCGCTACATTCTGCCTCTAGCGTGCGCTAACCATGAACGATAGCGTGCACTATACTTGAACATTAGCGCGCGCTATTCAGGCTATACTTAGCCATTTTCCAACTCTCCTCGTCCGTCTCGACATACCAAATACGAACATACGGCATACTGAATACATGTACTGAATCCAATAACATCATAATATGATATACCCAATATCAAAAGTACGATAACCTGATACACGATATCCTCAAAAAAATTGTCAAACCACTATGACTGTTATACGAGTACAAATACAGCTGTCTCAGTTCTCAATTTATTTTATCCATACTGTATAGACACCAAGCCATCCAGTATATCTTAGATAAAATAACGCGAAAAATTCATACTGAAAATTCGGGTATTACATACTACCCCCTTAAAATAAGTTTCGTCCTCGAAACTTGCAACCTGCCACAAACAACAGATCAACCCAAAATTTCCAACTCATCACGAAAACAATCAGTCGTCGCCACAAGCGAATAACCAAAACGATATACTTACAGGTGCGTGAAGACGATGATCTCCCGTGATACTAGCACACGACTCCCATATGAAGTCTCAAAACAATAACAACACACGCCAATATCACAAATAACAATTGGAAAATATCTCAAAAATTTTGGAAACTCCAAAAATCGATTTGACTCAAAAGTCAGAAAATGATTTTCAAAAGTCACGTTACTACCGTCCCGGTAGAGCCACATAACACACACGCCTGGGTTTCACAAAACCCAAGCTCCGATACCATCTTCTGTAACACCCCCAAAACCATCCGGGATATTACAGCGCCGTGGGTCCCACGCCGGAATCTACCAGGCTAAAAACCATTTCAAAAACGTTTAAAAATGTCAAAAGGCCAATGACGGTAATATTTTAAATACTCAAATATCTTTAAAAACATGGTTCTCAAATACTGTCATAAAATACCATTTGAAAATACAAGGCGAAATGCCAAATCTCAACAGTTTAAAATGTACGTTAAGCCACCCCTTAAACGTACCGATAAAATAGTTAGGAAATAGGGTTTAACGAAATAACCCAAGTTCGCAAAGTGCCAAAAGGCCATTTAACATACACACACGCAGCGGATAAAGATACCGAAAAGCCATTTTGAAATATACACACGCAGCGGATAAAGATACCGAAAAGAATACTCAATTCTCCGAAAACAAGCAACAACCAGTATCACATCGGGAAGCTCACCCCTTCACGACCGCTACTAGCTCGATCTCCGAGTACCTAAAAAAATAAAGCCCACGACGGGGTCAGCCACAATGCTCAACGGTGATATCGATCACATCATCATAAATAATTACATACCAATGTAATAACGAAGTAAGAATACTACCAATGTAATCTTACTGTTATAACCTTACCAATCCATAACAAATCAATGCTTACCATAATCCACATTCGCATTCTCAAATGACGAGATAAACTTAACAACTATTATCTGTACTGTATTCCAAAAATACCAACAATCCTCAAAACGCATCATAACTCATAAGTGTGGGAATAGTCCAATCTGTGCCAAATCCTGTCCGTCAGATTACACAATCAAAACTCAACCTGGATAAACCAATAATACACAACATATCTGTAGATCAACTATCACATGATAATGATAACAAATCCCGAACATCGACGTACAGTCCGAATGCTTATACGATCAATAACAATGATCGACCAATACATCAACTGAGAATATCATCGAGATGATAACTCCCATACGACCAACAAAGGATCAACGATAACGGAGAGTACCATCAACATGATAACTCCGACACGATCAACAAAGGATCAACAATAATCGAGAATACCATCAACAAGGTAAACTCTAAATGATCAACAAAGGACCAACAATAACCGAGAATACCATCAACAAGGTAAACTCCAAATGATCAACAATAATGGATCTCAAAGAAATAACACCGACTGTCGAAACATACCCCTCGGGTGTATGAACAACCAGTCGCAAACCGTCGAACATATCCAATCATACATGGAACTATGAACGACCAAATGGTATGGCTCAAAGATGGACATCACAGTACGCCCGATCCGGAAATGTGTCCGTGCACAAGCCACCCCGGGTATTGATCAAATACACGTGTGGTCTTGTACCTAATTAGCCTCACGAACTACGTCTCGTGTGCACGGTTCAATGTGGAAATAATATCCACGCATAATCATCATATGCCTGGCTAAAAATCCTACACAATAACCAATCGGAACGCAGATATGATTCCAGATATGTCACGATGCAACATGACAATGAAACTCAAAGATTCACATATCCAATAAGGATCAAAAGACTCACTGAAGTGAAACAACAGACTGACAGTGAAAAGTCGACACGACTAATCAATATCCAAAACAACAATCCTGGGATCATCATCCCTGACAAATGATCAACACGATCAACGATCTCGATACAATCAGACCTGGGATCATCATCCCTCAGCGAAATAATCAATACGAATCCCAGCATACGAAACATCAATGTACAACATATATACAATAATTCCTCAGAACAATTATCCTCATAACTGAACAATACTGGAATTACCTCAAAGCCGAAGACAATATTCTTTCCACGAGCAACATCCCTGAACGAATACACAGTTATACGAATAATCTCAAATAAGGTACCATCCATTCAATACCAATAAACCTTTATCCCGATACTTATATCATCGCGATAACTATCCTCGATATCCGATATACTATATCCTTGACCAAAGATAACTTACGTCTTCCTTGAACACAATTAAATCATATACCTTATGATTTAATACAAACCAGAGCACGATATACAACTCATTATCCAACAACTTACATTTCTAACAACATTGCTATACGAATTATAAATGAAATGAAAACGAAACCATCCATCAAATATTATAAACTGAACAAGTATAAACTTGCCTCGATACCGATACCACGAAGCTGTTACCAGAATCCATTGCCTTCGTCTCCGAGCTCCTCAGCCCCGACCAAAAGCAACCTACGAACTCTTCAACCTTGATCGCAACACAACGGCCATAATCAACGCTCAATTAACGCGACCTAATGTAATAATCAAATGACAACACACCCGATAATAATCAATAACCGGTATAACCAACCAATCAAACTCAGCGGATCAACAATACCTCGATCATTTACAAAACCGAACAATACAACTCAAACAATTACGAACTCATATCAACAATACAAGCCGAAATCCGATAAATCATAATTATCAATCAATAACCGATCAATAAACCCAACAGTTCCACAATATCTCGATTAAACACAGTCTTAAACAATCCAGTTCAAACCATCACGAATTCATAATCTCAACACGAAAAAAATACACTGTCTGCCTACTTAGCGCACGTTAAACGCATAACGTAGCGTGCGCTAAGTTGCTCCCGTTAGCGTGCGCTAGCCAGTAAGCTTAGCGTGCGCTAATGCTACACAGTGGCATGCATTCCAAGCATCGACTAACACCTTGCGACTACGAATCCGAATGAAAAGGAAATCATACTCCAAGATTAACAATAACTTTCCACATCCAAACTCATCATCATACTCATATTCGTATTCTTATACGAATATTATATCAAAACACATAACTTGGCTCTAGATACGAATATCCCATATTCATATCCAAAACACCAACACCTTCTATATATAATCATCATATCCTGTAATTTCAGAGATCTTCAAGAACACCAAATATCCGACATCACGTTCAAAACAATATAATCCGAGGTATATATCATAATGTTTATCATTTTCTTCATCATGGGAATTACATAATCAAACCAACCCGATAACAAGGATCATCTCATACATAATCTGGAATACAACCTCATATCATGATTTAACTCATCTAAATCGACCATTGAAATTATCATGATTCAGAAATCCATGATTCAACCTCATCAAGTTAAACGAATCACCATTAACATGAAGAATCTTAAATAACATCCGAAAACTCTTATCATAATCCCATAAAATCTCATATAATATTGTCACATGATTATCCAACATGTTCCTCACATGTAATCATCCTTAAAAACGAACAACTAACAAGGGATACGAATATTACCTGGATTTAGATGAACCAAGAAGAAGAACACTTGAACTCCATTCCAAGAATCATGAGTAATTTGAAGAACAAGGCTTGAATCCATGCTCTCTATCTTAATCTTGTTAAAAATCACTACCTCACCGTGTTTGGGAACCTCAAGATCCTCCCAAAGCTCTCTCTATCGACTGAAGGAGAAAGAATGGACTATATGCATCTTAAAACCCGTCTGTTCCCTTATATAATAAACATTACTAGCGCGCGCTACTCTCATAAAATAGCGTGCGTTATTGCCCTAGCGTGCGCTAACTGACTTTGTTAGCGTGCGCTATCGCAGCCCGGAGGCCACTGTCTTGCCTCGTACATGAGCTTACGTACGTAATGCCCATGCATTAGCGTACGTAACTTACACTGATTAGCGTATGTGATAAGTGTCAGTTTTGTACACTTATCCATAGTTTGTATCGATAAAATTCACCCATAATTGAGCTAGTCTACTCATTTTTTACTTTTAATTTATTAGTTTTAATAATTTTATTTTTATCGGATGATGATCGGATTAAATAACTGAATTACTCAAGAAACAACATGTTTAATAAATATTCTCTTTATTGAATTTTGATATATTCATGTTATAGGGCTTTCCGAGACGAATTCGGCAGTCTTTCCGGATTCAAAATCAGAGTTATATATCAAAAGTTATCATCCGAAGAAGATCTGGGGCAAAAACGCAAAGTCTGAAAAATTCTGGGCCGAAAACGTAACTATCCAAGCTTCAAATGAGCAAATTTACGAAGCCACGTTACGGCCGTAACATTCAGGAGTTACGGCCGTAAGTCACCCTTGTTACGGCCGTAACTCCTGAATGTTACGGCCGTAACTCTTGATAGATTGCTACGATTTGTCTAATTTTTTATACTTTTGGTGTATTATTGAGGGGATGGCTGGTATTGATCCGATCTAATGTAATAATGCTGGAGTTTTGGAGCTATTAGATGACTTTAGGTGTATAAATAAACCCCTTAGATCCTTCATCATTCATCATTCATCTTATAATTTTCCATTTTTTTGTAAACTTTTCTTTTTGTGTGAAGAACACACTTGTGTTCTTGAGTGATCTTTGTAAGTGTGGTATAACATATGTTGTTCAGAGAGTTTATTGTTTCTATCTCCTTTATCTACTAAGGGAGTTAGGATCAATTCTTTCTCTTGATTCAACTAATAATGACCACACAAGCTTGTAATATGTGTAATAAACCCTTCATGGGCTAAGTAATCTTTAGTTGGGATTATAAACAAAGTTAGTCACGTTATTTATGTTTGTATAAAAGATGTATTGTGAATTACTTATTATTGTGTGTGATTTTCATTGTTTTAACAATCTTTATTTATTTGGCCAATAAATGACGATATTTATGGTCTTCATATGTTTCGAAAGAAAATATGTTTGATTAGATCAAATGATCTTCACTCTAAGTTGTTCTAGGGGATAGAAATATACCCCTAGTCCTTAGATGATTCTTTGAGTTATTTTCATAAATCCTAATGCTATGTATTGAAGCCAATCAACATAGAAATATAGTGGATTGATTCAATATGTAAGGGGCGTTTTATAGTTCGAAAGAGAAACCGTCTTTTTAAGGAAAATCGAATCTACACAACATAATAAGTAAATTCATCTTATGATCTCCAATACATCTTTTATAACTAATGACGAACTAAGTTTGTAATCCCAACTATTTCATTTTATCATTTAATCAATCTATTATTATTACAATATTTTTATTTCTTTCAAATATTAGAACTATTATTGCATTTACTTTGCAACAATTAAACCAAACTCTTTAAATTGTGTGTTTCACTCATCTTAGTATCTATAAAAATGGACTAATAGTGTATAATTCAAATTATAACAAAACTTCCTTGTGGGATCGATAAACCGGACTCAAAAAGTCCACTTTACTACTTGATACGATATCGTGCACTTGCAATAGTTACACTAAAAGCGTGTCAAGTTTTTGGCGCCGTTGCCGGGGAAGTATAAGTTATATTTGAAACCTTACATTGTAAACTATGTTTATAGGTACAAATTTCTCGACGTTGTAACTTAGTACTCAATTGAGTTTGTCCGGTCAAGTGGCGGATAACGGTACTCCGTGACTATTAAAGTCGGATTTTTCAGTTTCCCACAACAACTGATATTTGTAGATATTTTCTTCAATTATTTTTATTGTCATTTTATTTTTATTTTATTTATTTTTTCATGGAAGAAACATTGTATAAAATCGAAAAAAGATTTCCCTTTCTAAGCAAAAATTCAATTTTAAAAATTTACAAGACAAGGCTTGAAAGGATGAGGTTGCTTATGAATAAAAGCATACCTTTTGACATAAGATTCATTATCGAAGCCAAAGTAAGAATAGAAGGTGAATTCACAGAAACACTGACTAGATTTTTACCAGGGCTTGGAAAAAGTTCATATGCCAAGAAACGACGAGCAAAGATGCTAGCCGTTTGCTATAAATGTGCTAGATGGAACTGTAATGTAAAATGTCGATCTTTAGGAATTCCATCTACAAACAGAGAAGATAAAATTCTTCATTAATGATGGTCCAATAAGGAGAATTTAGATAATATCGAAATTTCTCTTGACACGCATCCTAGTGGACTTGTATATTATGGAATTCAATGTTTGTGGAATAAATTCAAACCAGAATATGAACAACGTCTTGGGAATCTGACGTTAAAAGACCATGTTTGCCAATTTGTAAGAAAATTGGATGGGAAGCTTCTCCCCGACTCATAGAAGGCATTTAGGCCGTTTCTGAACGTAAAATCAGAGGAAGATGTGAGCCACAATCACAACTACTGTACATACGCGTAAGTATCTTTTATTTTTGTCGTGTGGTGAGATTTTCTGAATAAAAAAATGTGATACGCGATAAATGCTTTCATTATTCTATTGAGTAGTTGAAGCGCAATCAACGCAATCACAAACTTGTTAAACAATTTTTACCTTCTTTTTCTTCTATAAATAAACATTGTGCTTGTTTCTTTCATTCATCCATCAAACTTGCACTTTTCTCTGTTTCTCTCTAAAAAAAAATTTTTCTTTTCAAAAATGGATTCATCATCTTCAACAAAAAAATTTAACACGGTATGCATTTTTGGTGGAGCTAGTTCTGGAAAAGAGGCATGCTTTCTTGACCCACAACTTGGGTCGTACCTTAGGAGAAAAATGCATTCATGTAGTTTACGGAGGAGGAAGTCTAGGATTAATGGGACGAGTCACGTCGCCTATATGGAAGGAGTAAGAGTGTTGGGAATAATCCCAAAACCTCTGGCGAAAGTAAAATCACCGGTCAACCATTGGAGATGAGTTTAGATCTCGTGAATATGCAAGATCGCATAACTCACATGATAAATAATTCGCGCCTTTATCACCCTTCCGGTGGTTTTGGCACCCTTGTGGAACTTTTTCATGTGGTTACCAGAGCTCACTAAATGTTCATCAAAAACCAATAGGTGTGCTTAATGTCAATGGTTTCTTTGATGGTTTACTGTCTTTCATCGACTACTCTGCTGAAAAGGGCTTTATTTCCGAGCGTGCAAAACGAATCATAGTCGTTGCAACAACACCAGAAGAACTAATCAAAAAACTCAATGAATTTGTTCCTCAACCAGATCCAGCTCTAGCTAAAATTGTCTCGGTAGAAGATTTTACCGTGAGAAAACGAAAAGTGGATTCATTCCTCTCCCTTTGATAACCCATGTCGAACCTCTTGTATTTTTACTTTCTGTCGTGTGTATTAATCGTGCTAAATGGTGGCAGCTTAAGGAGTTTCTTCTTGATCTCTTGACGCGCATCAATTCGCGATTTATGTATTGTTATTTTATTACTGTAATGTTTATTGTGTGTTTTTTTTTATAAAAACTTTGATGGCAGCGTAAGGCGACTCTTCGGACTTTCTTGATGCGCATCTTAAAAATTGTGTTATACTTACGAGTATATTTTATTTTCTTTTGTTGTGTGCCTCGTATATTTATTCTCTTGCAGATTCTAAAAGGCGTTAGCTCAGACATCAACTTTCTTAACAGGGAGTATTCTGTTTGTCTGCATTGATTTTTATTTTATTTTTTTAAAAAACTGAGGACAGTTTTATTTTCAAGTTTGGGGGTGTTGTAATTTTGGTGTGTTTTGATTGATTTGGTTATTTGCCTTAACTTTTTTTATTAAATATATATATATATATATATAGTATTTCGATTTTTGAGATTTCTAGATCTGGCCAAAACATCAATAAATTAGCTATATACAAGCTTCTAAATCGTTTTAACCGGTAAAAAAAAAATTGTATATTACAAAATTTTTTGAGCCTTAATCTCTCTTTCCAAGCCTTGTAATTATCATATAAAATCGAGTCATTCGTTACCTTGAGAAAAGAAGAATCAATTGGTTGATGAAAAATAAAACTGAAATTTACTTAATTTGTGGAGTTTTTGATTTTTCATGCTTAACTAAAAAATGATTTTTTGCAAAAATTCTATTCCCTAAAAAAAAAGGAGTCATTGGTGAAAAGAGCTACATGTTAGCAAATAACGGTGTGAAAGCTATCACCTAAAAAAATGACGAAAAGGAGAAGTGTTGAGCAGCAACAACTGCCTAATTTTGGGGGTCTTAAATTTTGCGAAAAATAAAGGACTAACCATTGTTGGTGCGTAGCTTCCGTCTCAGAAAAATTGGTGAAAAGAGCTACACGTTAGCAAATAACGGTGTGAAAGCTATCACCTTTTTACGAAGAAAAATAATGAGATAGAAATTGTGTTAGTGAAAAGAGCTACACGTTAGCAAATAACGGTGTGAAAGCTATCACTAAAAGGGATGTAGTTTATGAGCAGATTTGAATTAATTAGCGGTTGGATTTCAATACACTCAATTTTGTGAAAATCACAATATTTGATGACGCCAATGAAATTCTTCCTCATATTGAGTCGAAAAATAAACGAGTGATCGAGAGCAACCATTAAAGGGAGTCGTGTGTATCACGACTGGGAAAGAAATAATCAACCTATTGAGGGGAAACCTTACATTTTGGAATTACAAAATAAAAACCGTGTTTTAACTTCAAAAACATTAGTAGATTTATTTTGAATCTTGATTCATTTCTATCTACTGTATAAAGCTGGTTGTTGTTTATTAATGGCATTTTGATCTCCTTTTCTCTTTTTATATTTTAATTTATGTGTGTATTAATTTTCTTATTTTTGTTTTATTTTTTTATTTTTGGAGTGTGAATAATAAAGAGTCTTGCTCGGGACTAGCAAGAATTCAAGTTTGGGGGTGTGATAAGTGTCAGTTTTGTACACTTATCCATGGTTTGTAACGATAAAATTCACCCATAATTGAGCTAGTCTACTCGTTTTTTGCTTTTAATTTATTAGTTTTAATAATTTTATTTTTATCGGATGATGATCGGATTAAATAACTGAATTACTCAAGAAACAACATGTTTAATAAATATTCTATTTATTGAATTTTGATATATTCATGTTGTAGGGCTTTCCGAGACGAATTCGGCAGTCTTTCCGGATTCAAAATCAGAGTTATATATCAAAAGTTATCATCCGAAGAAGATCTGGGGCAAAAACGCAAAGTCTGAGAAATTCTGGGCCGAAAACATAACTATCCAAGCTTCAAATGAGCAAATTTACGAAGCCACGTTACGGCCGTAACATTCAGGAGTTACGACCGTAAGTCACCCTTGTTACGGCCGTAACTCCTGAATGTTACGGCCGTAACTCTTGACAGATTGCTATGATTTGTCTAATTTTTTTATACTTTTGGTGTATTATTGAGGGGATGGCTGACATTGATCCGATCTAATGTAATAATGCTGGAGTTTTGGAGCTATTAGATGACTTTAGGTGTATAAATAAACCCCTTAGATCCTTCATCATTCATCATTCATCTTATAATTTTCCATTTTTTTGTAAACTTTTCTTTTTGTGTGAAGAACACACTTGTGTTCTTGAGTGATCTTTGTAAGTATGGTATAACATATGTTGTTCAGAGAGTTTATTGTTTCTATCTCCTTTATCTACTAAGGGAGTTAGGATCAATTCTTTCTCTTGATTCAACTAATAATGACCACACAAGCTTGTAATATGTGTAATAAACCCTTCATGGGCTAAGTAATCTTTAGTTGGGATATAAACAAGGTTAGTCACGTTATTTATGTTTGTATAAAAGATCTATTGTGAATTACTTATTATTGTGTGTGATTTTCATTGTTTTAACAATCTTTATTTATTTGGCCAATAAATGACGATATTTATGGTCTTCATATGTTTCGAAAGAAAATATGTTTGATTAGATCAAATGATCTTCACTCTAAGTTGTTCTAGGGGATAGAAATATACCCCTAGTCCTTAGATGATTCTTTGAGTTATTTTCATAAATCCTAATGCTATGTATTGAAGCCAATCAACATAGAAATATAGTGGATTGATTCAATATGTAAAGGGCGTTTTATAGTTCGAAAGAGAAACCGTCTTTTTAAGGAAAATCGAATCTACACAACATAATAAGTAAATTCAACTTATGATCTCCAATACATCTTTTATAACTAATGACGAACTAAGTTTGTAATCCCAACTATTTCATTTTATCATTTAATCAATCTATTATTATTACAATATTTTTATTTCTTTAAAATATTAGAACTATTATTGCATTTACTTTGCAACAATTTAACCAAACTCTTTAAATTGTGTGTTTCACTCATCTTAGTATCTATAAAAATGGACTAATAGTGTATAATTCAAATTATAACAAAACTTCCTTGTGGGATCGATAAACCGGACTCAAAAAGTCCACTTTACTACTTGATACGATATCGTGCACTTGCGATAGTTACACTAAAAGCGTGTCAGTATGCAAGTCCTTGCATTTAGCGTGCGCTAATATCAGTTGACTTGCTACAGTCTACATACCGCATGTGCCCCCACATGCCGATCTGATGAGGATAAGATTCCCTTTGACCGATCTACATTTAGCGTGCGTTAAGCCTCATGCTTTAGCGTGCGCTAATACTTCAGGACAACAACTGTTGACTTATCAGAACGTGCGCCGAAAGCAGCCGGGTCCACACGCAGATTCCTTCCGATCTGATTGCATTTAGCGTGCGCTACATTCTGCCTCTAGCGTGCACTAACCATGAACGATAGCGTGCGCTATACTTGAACATTAGCGCGCACTAATCAGGCTATACTTAGCCATTTTCCAACTCTCCTCGTCCATCTCGACATACCAAATACGAACATACGGCATAATGAATACATGTACTGAATCCAATAACATCATCATATGATATACCCAATATCAAAAGTACGATAACCTAATACACGATATCCTCAAAAAATTGTCGAACCACTACGACAGTTATACGAGTACAAATACAACTGTCTCAGTTCTCAATTTATTTTATCCATACTGTATAGACACCAAGCCATCGAGTATATCTTAGATAAAATAACGTGAAAAATTCATACTGAAAATTCGGGTATTACACCGAAGATGGTATCGGACGGCCTCACCATTACATTCAGACATGGGCTCAGCTCACGGCGACGTTCCGATCCCATTTCATGGGGTCCCTAGTGCGAGTCGCCCCGCGATCATCCATCGCTTCCGTCGTACAGGGGCCAAACGAGTCCCTTAAAGATTATATATCTCGTTTTGATAAACGGATATTGGAGACGGAACCCATGTTGGACGACGCGCTGGCCATTATTGCTCAGGCCGGCCTCCTTAAAAAATCTTTTTCCGCTGGACGTTGTGCCAGAATGTCCCACACACCTATCAAGAATTCTTGGAGCGCGCCAGCTCCCATATTGCTGCCGAGGAAGCTATGCTGGCACCGGTTCTAGTCATGCCCTATGACTAGAAAAGGTCCTACAAAAAGAAAGAAAACAGGCATGACTATAGAGAGACCCGTCAAGAACCCCACTGGGAGAATAAGGCCCCCACCTCATCCTCGACAGCCCCATCAACCCAGAGCTATTGGGAGCGTAGGGCCGAGCTCATGGCTAGCTTTGCTGAAATATATTCTGTCGGGGCCGTGGCCATATTTGATCAAATAAAGGACAAGAATTTACTCCCGGTTCCTCGGTCGATCTATAAAGATCAAAAGGATATGGACCAGACCCGCTTTTGTATATACCACGAATCGGTGGGTCACAACACCGAATAGTGTTGGGACCTCGTCGTCGCCCTGATCGCGGTATGAGACAATACCGGCTTGAGGCGATTTACCCGGAACCCACTCCAGGATCACCAGGATCGGGCCGACCTGGCAAGAGCCAAGAATGATCGGGTGCCTCCAGCCTCTAAGTACCCCCGGGAAATTCTCACCATTATGGGAACGGCCGAGGTCGATGATCATCGATCAAAGCGGCAGAAGAAGGCCTCCATACGAGAGGCCACCACCCCTTATCAACGGACAGAGCACCGACCCGAGGGATTTCTATCAGTGGCTGAAGAAGCCCCCAAAAACCCCCAGCTGGCAGTCACTTTCGAAGAGTCAGATGCAGATGGCTTAGGTCATCCCCATTCCGACGCCCTTATCGTCACTCTGCCCATAATGGGGATCCCGGTACACAGAGTGTTGGTAAACTCTGGGGTCTATGCCAGCATCATCTACCTTGATACCCTTCGCAGAATGAAGGTAGACCAATCCTATATCAGACCCTGCAACGAAGACATCAGGGGGTTTTCCAACTACCGCACTTCACCATTGGGGGAAATCGACCTCGCCCTGGAGTTTGGTCAGGGGTCGATCAAGAGAACGATGATCACTATGTTTAAGATCATCGACGTGCACAACGACTACAACGCCATCATAGGACGAGTCAAGGCTGAGGGCCACTCAGTCTACATATCACATTTGCATGAAGTTCCCCACCTAGGATGGCGTCGGGGTACATAGGGGAGATCAGCGGGCCGCCCGGGAATGCAATCTCAGCATCCGGGCTCGCAAAATAAACGCCGCAGAGGGCACCTCGGGAAGTACACCAGAATAAATGGGAACCACCAGCTCCGGACAGCTGGCGGAAGACGCCCTGCTCGAACAGGAGGCCGAAGGTCCCGGGGCCGCTCAAGCCCTCGAAATGGAAACTGACCAGGATGCGGACCGAGGCCACAGGCCGGGAAAAGAGCCGATCCTGGAAGAGGATCCTGTCGACCCACGATACCAGAATCCGAAAGGGAAAATTCGCCACGCTGAGCCAACGGAAGAGCTGGACCAGGTCGACATGGACACATCTGACCCCGTCCGACAGCTAAAGATCGGCCACAACCTCCAAGAGCCGATCCGCTCCGAGCTAATCTTCCACCTGAGACAGAATTTGGACATCTTTGGGTGGACCCATTCGGACATGTCAGGGATTGACCTGGAATTCGCGTGCCACCGGCTGAATATCGACCCCAGTTCAAAGCCGGTTATTCAGAAGAGGAAAATGGGGCCTGGACGGTAGAAGGGGCTAGAAGAGGAAGTGGGAAAGATGATCGACAACGGGTTCATCCGGGAAGCTAGATACCCAACCTGGGTGGCCAACCCGATCCTGGTGAAAAAGCCGACCGAGATGTGAAGGCTCTGCATTGACTTTTATGATCTAAATAAAGCCTGCCCAAAAGATAGTTATCCCCTACCCCATATCGACTATATGGTGGACGCAACGGCCGGGCATGAGCTGATGAGTTTTATGGATGCATACTCCGGATACAATCAAATCCTGATGCATCCCACTGATGAAGAAAATACCTCCTTCTACTCGGCCCGCGGCCTATATTGCTACCGAATGATGCCTTTCGGGCTCAAGAACGCCGGCGCAACCTACCAATGCCTGGTAAATAAAATGTTCAGTAGCTTGATAGATCATACAATGGAGGTGTATGTAGATGATATGCTAGTAAAATCTTTGCGCTCGGCCGACCATGTAAATGACCTCAATAAAATATTTGCTATTTTGCGAGAGTACAAGATGAAGTTAAATCCGAAGAAATGTTCATTTGGGGTAGGCTTCGGAAAATTCCTCGACTACATGGTAAGCCAAAGAGGGATTGAAGCCAACCCCGATAAAATCAGGGCAGTGACCGAACTTGTTCCATTAAATTCGGTCAAAAAAGTGCAGAGCCTAACTAGCCGACTAGCCGCGTTGGGTCGCTTTATATCTCGCTCAACCGATAAATGCAAACCTTTCTTTGAGGCAATAAAAAAGAACAAAGGTTTTCAGTGGACCGACCCTTGACAAAGAGCCTTTGAAGCCATCAAGGAAGTCCTGGCAGAAGCACCAATTCTGCAACGACCGGCCCGAGGAGAACCTCTCAATTTATACCTCGCGGTGTCAGACTCCACGATTAGCGCTGCTCTGATCCGAACGGAGAATGCGGTTCAACATCCGGTCTACTATGTTAGTCAGGCCCTTCATGATGCCGAACTCAGATACGCCTCGATGGAAAAACTGGCTTATGCGCTCATAATGGCGTCCCGAAAGTTAAGACCCTACTTTCTGGAACATCCGGTAGTTGTCTTAACAAACTACCCCTTAAAACAAGTCATGCACCGACTCGACGTATCCGGCCGGATGATCAAATGGGCCGTCGAACTCAGACAGTTTGACTTAACTTTTGAATCGTGCACTGCCATAAAAGGCCAGGCCCTGGCAGATTTCACCGCGGAGTTCACACCAGCGATCACACAAGAGAATGACCGATCAGAGGAGTGGTCACTCTATGTAGAGGGGTCGTCAACTGCCGACCGGGCAGACGCAGGAATAGTCCTCGTCAGTCCTGATCAACGTTTGTTCTGCTCGGCCATTCGCCTAGGTTTTATGGCCACCAATAATGAAGCAGAATATGAAGCCCTCCTGGCCAGTCTGGAAATGGCGACCTCCCTCGATCTCGCTCGTCTCGCTGTCTTTAGTGATTCTCAATTGGTAGTAAACCAAATTAGGGGCGAATACGAGGCCAAGGAACCCAAACTGATCAAATATCTCCGCCTGGCGCGGACTCAGCTGCAAGATTTTCGGGGGACTATACAACACATTCCCCGAATCGAGAACATCCATGCCGACTCCCTGGCCAAACTCGCGTCCAGTTCTGGAGCCGAACATATGGACGAGGTCAGCATAGGATACCATGCGTCATCAGCCCTAGAAATGGCCGAAGTCCAGGCTGCCGAACAATCGGAACCGCATGGATGGATGCAGCCTATAATCCGATATCTTCAAAGTGGCATTTTACCCGAGGACCGAGCCCAGGCACGATCGCTACGAACTCAATCCGCCCGGTTCACCATCGTGGATGGGACTTTATACAAGAGAGGATATTCGGTTCCATTGCTGAAATGCCTGTCCGAGTCGGAAGCAGAGTACGCCCTCAGATAGGTGCACGGGGGTATATGCGGTAACCATTCCGGCGGCCAGGCACTGGCCTATAAATTGATCCGGCAAGGATATTACTGGTCGAATCTTAAAAAAGACGCCATCGCGCTCGTGCGGAAGTGCGTCCGGTGCCAAATCTTCAGTCCTCAGATCCGATCCCCACCAGAAAACCTCACCTCCGTTTATTTCCCATGGCCATTTGCCAAGTGGGGGATTGATCTGATCGGCCCCTTACATAAAGGAAGGGGAGGAACACAATACGCCATCGTCGCAGTTGATTATTTCACAAAATGGGTCGAGGCCGAGCCTTTGGCACGAACAACCGAGCAAAAGATAATCGATTTTATTTGGAAGTCACTCATCTGCCGGTTCGGGATCCCTCAGTCTATTGTCTCCAATAATGATAAACAATTTGATAATAAAAATTTTCGGGCCTTCTGCGACGGCCTCCACATACGAAACAACTTTTTCACACTGTACTATCCGCAATCCAACGGACAGGTCGAGGTGGTCAATAAAATTATAAAGCAGCACCTTAAGACCCGCCTTGAAGAACTCAAAGGTTCCTGGCCCGAAGAACTCCCTGGAGCCTTATGGGCATATAGAACAACGCATCGGTCCGCTACTGGATAAACACCCTTCTCCTTAGCCTTCGGTACTGAGGCAGTCATCCCGGTCGAAATTGGGGCACCTATCTATCGGGTAACACATTTTGAAGAACAAAATAACGCTTGGCCCTCCAAGTGAGCCTGGACCTCATCGACGAAAAACGGACCCAAGCAGAAATGCGGAACGCCATCTATAAAAGAAGATGCACAAAATATCACAACTCCAAGGTTCACCATAGAAGTTTCCAGGTCGGAGACCTCGTTCTTAAACGGGTATTGGGACCGGATCCGGGACCCCTTAAGCCAAGTGGGAAGGACCGTACAAGATTAGTGAAGTTCTTTAGAATGGAGCCTACCGGTTAGAATATCTGAACGGCCAGGGGTTAACTTATCCGTAGAATGCTATGCATTTAAAAAGGTATTATCAATTAAATTTGACTTTATTTCATTTTTAGCTTTGGTACACTATAAGACCGAGCTCGCCTAGGCACCTTATAAGACCGGCTCATCCGGCACTATAAGACCGAGCTCACCCTGGCACCTCATAAGACCGGCTCATCCGGCACTATAAGACCGAGCTCGCCTCAGCACAACCAACAGAAGATGAACAAGAAAGAAAGACAACGGCCGAACCAAGTGGGCCCAAACATCCAGAAAAAAGCAACTAAACAGGTGCTATAAAGAAGATTTTATTCATTCAAAGAGGCATTTCGACCAAGTACATATGATACAAACAAAGGAAAGGAAAACTGGCACGCAGGCCATACATGAAATAAAATCAAAAAACTACTCGGCCCCACCATCCTGGCCAGCCGCCTGGAACGACTGTCCTTCACCTTCAGCAGGCAGAACCAATCATGGATCTTCAACGACCTCGGCGGCCTTCAGCTCATCAGCTCCAAGAGACTCAACCTGCAGGTCGGCCGCCTGGGACAAAATATAGGCCTGGACCTCCTCAACTGTCTTCCCTTCCTTCATGAGATCTAATATCTCGTAGCAGGTGGAGACATAGTTCAGGTTGATTAGCTCCTCGAACTCAGACGTCTTCTTAAAGGTAGTCGCCCCCTCATCCAGACCCCTGGCATAGCCCTCGGCTTCACAGGCACCTACTCGATCGGTCATCCGTTCAATTTGAGCAGTGGTATCTTTCAGATAAGCCTCGTGCTCTGCCCGGGTCTCCAAGCACCGCTTATGAGCTAGCTCGGCCGCCTCGGTCATCTCTTCGGCTCGCACTTTCCACATATCGGCCTCGAGGGCCTCACTCTCCAAGATCTCCATATCACCCTTCAAGGAGGTTATCTCTTCCTCCAAGGACTTGATCAGCGAAGGACAGAAATGGTGCTCCTCCAGGAGGGTCTGAAGCTCGGCCTCCACCTTCTTGTGCTTCTCGACCAAAGCCATTAACTCCTCGGTGGCCTTCACATAAGTGCACATGGCACGGCCGATCAGAGCATTTACAAATTGGATCTGCTCAGCCTGATCCATGTCATTGGTCACCATCTCCACCAAGGCGCCCAAATTTCTAATAGGGATGTGATCGACGCAGCCCACCGGGGAACCTTGGCCGAGCATCTCCGCAGTTGGGGTAGCCGCCCGGATGTAATCAAGAAACCAGCGCGGCCGCCGCCCCTTCATCTGGGCACAAGGTTCCTCTCGGTCCTTATTAACTGGAAGATAATGACTCTCCAGTCGCACGATCCGTCCGGACAGGGCTCGGCGCGGATATAGGAACTTCAGGAACGGGCCGAGCCTCCGCTTTAGTTATGCTGCCCTCAGGCTCGGTCTCCCCCCTTTTTCGTTTGCCAGCACACTCCCTCCGTTCGGCGGCCTCGGCAGCCAATCTCGCCACACGCTGCGTAGGCATTTCCTTCCTCCCAGACAAAACCTTGGCCCTAGGGACTGGAGAAGGAAGAAATGTTAAAAAAAAAGGAAAAAAAACTGAGGAAGACATGATACTCGGATCGGTGGATCGGAGGCCGGCCGCCCGAAGGTTCTCTTTAGTGACTAGAAGGTGCGACTTCCTCTGCTCGGCAGGGAGATCCGGAAGCTTCTCAATCCGATCGTCAAATTCTGAAGATGTCTCCTGTGCCGGGATACGTTCTGCACATGAAATAAATGATGAGCGTTAGACAAGAAGGGAACAGAACAGAAAACACAACACTTACTCATTTTGGCAATAAAGTGCTCTGGATCCGAAGCTCCGTATCTATGACGCCGGGCTCGAACTCATCCACCGAGCTCCTCCAAGGTCCCCCGGCATAAAACCACTGCTCCTTCCAACTATGTATAGTCTTCGGTATATCCACCACCTCTTTGTGCATGGCATGTCGAGCTGATAAATAAAACCAGCCCGAGCCGGATCTTCCGATCGATCTCCACATAAAGAGACTGTTGAACTCCTCAAAGCTGGGCTCGGGCCAACCGTGCTGGGTGAAAAGGATGAAAAGACCCACCACCCGAGCCCAGGAGTTCGGGTGAATTTGGGCAATAAGGAGGCCCCACTGCCTCAGCCACCGAGAGAAAGCTAAGGAGAGCGGGAACCTCAGCCCCACCAGCAAAGAGCGATAGTATACCGCCGAACAGCCGACCGACGGGATGTGAGGTCTCTCCTCGGGTTATGGAGCGAACATCCGCACCGCCGCCGGGATCTTGAACCACAACCGCCAGGCCACCAACTGCTCCTCCGTGACCGTGCTGCGGATTGAGGCCGAGTCCCACTCCGCCTCCACATGAACGGCCGGCCGGGGCCGTATCCAGACCACCTGAGGCTCAACTTCCCCTTCATCTGAAGTCTCACCGACTACCGTCAACGGCGCCGCCACCTCCACGTTTCCAGATCCACGCGACCTCGCCATCTTCCTCCTCGTCACTTCAGTCAACGGGAACCCCACCTATAGACAGATCCGCCACCCCCGTGCGGTCCGGCGACACAGTCAACTCCTCTGCCGCCGTCTCATCCCTCAGCTCCGACATCTTAACTAGGAAAGGAAAGAAGAGGCTTACCGAGAATTTCTCTCTGAAATCAGAAAAGAATACCACAACTTTTTCTTTTATTTTCTCTCTCTTCTGTGCAATAAAAAACGAAAATGGCGGAAGGAGGAATGAGGAAGGAGAAACCTTATATTTATAAGGGAAAGAAGACATTAAATGCCCAACGCGTGGCACGACGATTCACAATGAACCGTCGCAAAGACCAAAGGCACGTGAACGCGTTATCAAATCAGATCCGGCCACGTGTCTCACTACTACAAAAATATGAAAAGAAACCCCCTAAAATTGGCCTAAGAAACCCCTTTAGAGGGGGTCTTTAACTCAGCGGTGTCTTAGGTTAAGAGACCTCTTTTTTCAGGGGGTTTGTTTGCTTAACTTAAGAAAAAACTTAAGAAACCCCTTTTTGAAAAAAGGGATTTCTTAATTGCTTCTGAAATTACTTAAGAACAATATTAAAGGAACCCCTTTTTTTTGAAAAGGGGTTTCTTTGATTTGATTAAAGAAACCACTTTTGGCGAAAAGAGGTTTCTTATATTATACCTAAGAGACCACTTTTTAAAAAGGGGGCCTCTTTCATTGAGTTGTATTTATATATAATTAAATTAATATACATAATTAAATACATCTATTTTTTCTGTTATTTTCATTTAATTAATAAAAATGTAATATTTATTACTTTTTTCCCAAGAAAAATAAATAAATAATTAAATAATTTAATTATTCCATAGTGTTATGGTGAAGGAATATGCCCCCGGGCAAAGTGTACACCAAGTTCCCATAAAATAAATAAAATCTTCAAGAACTTACGCTATTGCAACAAAAAGGTTATCAAATGTATTTCCATATATGAACAACGCTCACCAAAATGAACAGGTAGTTTGTTAGCTAAACTCTCCACCAAAAGCACAATATTTGCAACAATACACCACGTGAAACTCATACGCACTACAACCATCATGCTTGTTGTTTGAGTCGAGGTTGCAATGAGAGTAGGATTTTCTTCCTTGGTCCCATAGGTGTTCCCAACTCTTTCAGATCTCTCTCAGCCATGCGCTTCAAAGAATACATATCCACTTCTCCAGCCTTAAAAAGAATAGCATATTTTTCAAGACCCAATGAATGCAAAAAGTTGTCAACACTAACTTGATCAGCCACCACATATGAACTCTTTTGTGTGAGACTCCCAGGCAGAGGCAGTGGGGAGGTCACTGGTGCAAAGGGCTTCATCTGTCCAACAGGTGGAGCCATTTTAGTCAAGTGTGAAGAACGCATGGGCTTTGAAAACTCTAAAGCATATTTATTCATATATGTGCTTGTCCTAACATCATCATATGCCCCAACTGCTAATTTTCTCTGAATTATTTCCTCTCTCTTAGGTGGTACAGGACCTCTAGAAGTTGCCAAAGACTCGTCAGGCGATCTTTGCCTTAAACGATCCAACGTCCATGGAGAATAAGGATTAATCACCGAATCCATTCTTGTCATGGAATTTGATGCTCTGGGCTTCGGCACATGATGCCTAACATCTTTTGCTTCAGGAATGGCCCGTCCATTTCCTCTGGATTCTAAAATGTGCTGTTTCCAAGGATCAGGGGATTGCTCAAACCGGAACTCAGGTATATGCTGGCTAGAATTCCTGGTCATAGGTAGTAAATGTCTACCATCTCTTGTTTCTGTAAGGTTTCATATGCCATCCGCTGGTTCTACATAACGAAGTCTTGTATCCTTTGACTCAGGTATTCTGTTCCTTGTTTACAAGTCAAACAAAAAATAAGAAAGAAGTGTATTCTAATCTAATGCTACATACAAAGTATTAAACAAATATATAAATTCACATAATTCGCCAAAAAAAATAATCCAATACCGACTTCATCAATATAACCATCTTTCTTTCATCCCCTGTCCAACCTGAATCAAAATAAGATATTTGAAAATATTCATATCCTATAACCATTATAGCTTCAGCTTTCAAAAGGGATGGGAATTGTAATGGGAAATAAATGCAAACTCAACCAACATAACAAATCCAAGCTGTTCCTAACAATAACGTATGCTAATTCTAAGATATTTGAGATATTAGCAAGAGCTCTTCGGCACGCACTGACCCAAACTGAACACAAAACTACCCAACTAAAATCAACATGTGAGGCAGGTCTATTAGCAGGTAATATTCACAAAGAGACAGTAGAAAAATACAACCTCATTTTAAAAGATGGCAGCAGCAATAGACAGCTTATTGCCGTTGTAATCCTTGAAGTTCATAAAAAACCTTGTGCACTCTATTCCGCATAAACCTACAAGCAACTGCAGCAATAGAAGAACATGTAACAGCTCATGCATCAAGAACAACAATGCAACAAAATCAACAACCATCGACACACACAGCGACAAAACAACAACAACTGTTGCACAACAACATGACAAAACAACAGCAACAAAACCTCACAAAGACCAACAGCCTAGAACCTACCAAACATGAGTATATCTACTGAAAAGCAAACTCAAACTAAAGGAAGCACTCATTTATAACAACCCCTTCATAGAAACAATTCATACAAAGTAATATACACAAACCCAAGTGTTTAAATGCGGAGGACAAATGATCAACCAAATTGTTAGCTATCATCCATTAACCAATCACATTACTTCTGACAAAATCTAAAACTATGACTAATTCATAGAAATAAATCATATTAACAGAGCATAAAAAATCAAAATGTAACAACATAAAAGAAAAGAATCAATGACTTCCTCTACCAAACCTAGTTTTCGTACTCCTTTGCATATTGCTCGTCTATTTTGAAAATGCGCTTCCTGGTTTCAACTCTTTTTGATCTTCTCAACATGCACCAAGAATATTATACACTAGTACAAAGTAATCATATCCAAAGCTAAAATTGTCTAATTTGTTGTAATAAATATAGCCCAGTATTAAAAAAATTAAAATTTCAGAATCAAATGAACAAAAACAAAATCCCTAATACTTAAACTTTTCTAGTCAAAAGTAATAGAGAGAAATTATTGAGAAAATAAAGAATGAACAAAAATAGATCTGTGAAGAATGCCGTAAAATCGGAATTCATCCTCGAGCTCGCATTCTGTGACATTTGGAACCATATTACCGACATAAACTCATGCCATTGTTCCCTTGATTTGATACACCTGAAAAATTCGAAAAAATAATAATATTAGACAACTAAAAAATGAATAATCAAAAAATAAATGAATTAACTATGAAGTGAGGAGAGAGAACCTGGAATCGAAGCTCAATAACCCTAAAATCCATCAAAATCAAATCTTAAAACCCTAAAATTAATTAAAAATCATTGCTTTTGAAACCCTAAAATACCCATTAAAATAAAAACCTTAAAAAAAGAATACATTCAAATCAAAGCTTAAAACCATATAATAATTTGAAATCGACGGAGAAGGAGGAGATGAA
The DNA here is from genome assembly GCA_033398695.1 of Orobanche coerulescens. Taxonomy (NCBI): domain Eukaryota; kingdom Viridiplantae; phylum Streptophyta; class Magnoliopsida; order Lamiales; family Orobanchaceae; genus Orobanche; species Orobanche coerulescens. The sequence continues at coordinate 22,522,629 of CM065808.1, forward strand.
GATAGAAGAAGATAGATAAAATCACCATTTCTGAGGAATTTTGAGTTGTAGTCGACGGGAGAAATAAGGAAAAGGGGGAGTGAAGAAAGTGGAGAATAAGCTTGGACGGGGTATAATAAGGCTATTATGCTGAGGGAGAGATGACCGACGGCGATCTTGAGGAGACGGATCTGATAGAGGAGAGATGGTCGGGCGAGTCGAAGGGGATGAAATGACGGAGGAGAGAATGAGGTGTTTGATTTTATGTAATTTAATTTTATGTAATTTTAGTGCGTGGTGGTTAATTAATTTTATGTAATTTAATTTTATTTTAAGAAAAATAAGAAACCCCTCTTTATAATAAGTGGTTCCTTAAATCTTAATAGATTTATATAAATAAATAAGGAACCTTTTTTCTTTAAAAGGGGTTTCTTATATATATGCCTAAAAGACCTCTTTTTTTATGAAAATAGGTTTCTTATAATAAGAGACCCCTTATTTACAAAAAGAAGTTTCTTATTAGGGGTTCCTTTGCCATTATTTGTAGTAGTGTCTCCCTCATCATGGCATCTAGAACCCTGAAATCAAATCGACACATCTCCCGAAGAGACGTCCATTCGAGAGATCTTATCCTCCTATAAGCCTGATCGGCCTTACTACGAAACGACTCCAGCCCCGGCCAATCCGGCACGGCCCTGGACTCGGAGGCCCTTGTTGATAGTCCATCCGTCTTGGCATCCACGTAATCACTTCAGTCAGCTGAACCGACCGATCAAAGCAACAAGCCGAATCGAGTACGAATTAAATTCTCCCCCGGGCTCGTTAAAGACCAGACCGACTAGAGACGCCAGGGCCGACCCGACATCCAGACCGGAAAGGCCGACCAGAACCGGAATAAATACGCTCCAACTCAAAATTAGGACAAAGCCGACCAGAACTGCGGGAGACCCGAGGACCGACCCAGCGGATAAGTATCGCCAGAAGCATGCTGAACATGCATACAGGACAATTAATGCATGCTGTCATATCCCTTCCCGAAGCAATCCTTAGAGGCCGCCACGTCTCTAAGGCATGCTTTCACTCTGACAAGTGTTTTGGGCATATTCCCAATATTCTCCAGCTGTCATCTCCTGATTGGCCGAGATTGTCTATATATAGAGAAAGTGTACAGAAAAAACGGACTTTTGGAAGGAATGAGAAAAGAGATAAGAGAGAGAAAATTTGTAATAAGCAAGCAAAAAAGATAGACCAATTTAAATAATCCAGCTCGGCCCTATCCAAAATTACGGTCATTAATAAAATTTAATGATCCAATTTATTTCATCTTTTTGTTATTTTCTACGTGGCTTCGATCCATTCGTCCAGATCAGCACACGTGACGTTGACCAAATCAGACGTCAACAATCACTATTCTAGCGTTAGTTTCCTAATTTTTCAATATACCATTTACTTTTGTTTATTCTTACACTAATATATAGCAGATAAATTATTTTGGAATTCACTTAGTTATGTAATTAGATTAGGCGTGTGTGATTACCATAAATATTTAGTATTTATTTATTGTATATATGTGTAAAACTGCCCTTTTTATCATCTATGTGAAATTCGTCATTCTCCTATTTGTTACGAAGCTAAGTGCATTCGAATTTGGCCCAAGATAATGATATATTATACACCGTACGCGTAGAGTTTGGCCCAAGTGAAGAAGTCCAACTATCAGTCGGCCTAAATCCTTTGGCAAATTGGGGCCGAGATTTATCCCTCGTATCATCCAACGGTGGACGCCTGTCAACTACACCTATATAACGCACCGCAAATCCCAAACCCTAATATTCTTAATCACTCTTCAGCTGTGTGTGTGGGCTCTTCTCCTTCTGCGCGCTAGGGTTACAACACATCGCCTCCATTTTCCAAATCAAAGATGGTAAAGGTTGTGAATTATTCATGGTTGCTTCAGTTTCTTTAAGCATATTGAGATTTACTTTTCCGTTTATCTGGTATTCATTTATTTTATTTTTTTTAATAGGCGCTGCCAAACGACATCGATATGCTCCACCCACCGCCGGAGCTTGAGTCAAGGAAACACAAGCTTAAGCGCCTTGTTCCAACCCCAAACTCTTTCTTCATGGTACCCATCCACTTCTTGCTGCTCGTACAGTTTTTTTTTTCCTTTTCATTTTCTTTTATTTTTTTTCATTTTTGTTTGTTATTTGTTATTGTAGGATGTCAAATGCCAGGGCTGCTTTCAAATGTAAGTTTTATATCTATCTTCTAAATCTATTTTTACTGAATCAATCGACCCCTGTGAACAAAATTATTACTTTTGTTTATCTCTCTGTGTTTTTGTGTGTGCAGAACAACTATTTTCAGCCATTCACAAACAGTTGTTGTTTGCGCCAACTGCCAGTCAGTGCTGTGCCAACCCAAGGGTGGGAGAGCTAGGCTCATAGAAGGATGCTCCTTCAGAAAAAAGGCTGACTGAAGTTATTTCTGTTCCTTATTTTTGTTTGTCTGGAGATTGTCTTGTTTTGTTTTTTCCAAATCCCTCATGGATTCAATGCTTTATCTTTAAATCAACTCTTAAATTATGTTATGTCGGTTTTTTAATGGGATATGAGAATGGACCCTGTTAAGATTTATGCTTGATTTTGTTTCTCTCTTCAGGTTGTGTTTGGTTGTATGGATCTAATTTGTTTACAAGTTCTCATCAAGATCATAAGTTATCGGGATATTGTTTAATGTTGTGTTGAATTTGATACAATTTGGAAGTTGTTTATGTGGAACTAATAGATTTATATTCATTTGCTTTTGCATTATCAATTAAAAGAGAAAAAAAAAGTTAGTATGAGAATTAGATCCTCTCATTATCTATTCAGATAGATGAGCCATATTTTAGTTTGAGTTAGCTTAGTTTTTAATTTTTTTTAATTTCAGTTTCTAGTTTTTTATTATTGACATTCTCTATTTTGGTATCTTATTTTTTAAATCTACCAGTGCTTAGGGTTCATTTTCAAACTTAAAAGTTCATTTTTTATATTTTCAATTTTTAATACTTGGGTTTTCTATTTTTTTTGGGTATTTTTAAAATTTTCAAGATTTAGTTCAAAATGAACTTGTCTAGTTCATTATTTTAAGGGTACAACTCTGTTGAACATCTATTCTCGTTAATTTTTTTAATCAACTAATATTGTGATTTATTTAGCTATGAACCTCTATATGAGTATTTATTTTCAAAGTAGACCCTTCTTTTGTGACAAAATCATGCCTTGACAGTATGCTCTTCAAGTGGAATGTGATGGAGACGGAGGGAGTAGTTTCTTTGATCGTCATTATCTATTTGTGTTTTAAGTGATGCTGAACTTGTTAGTGGTATACTGATAACTGATTGAAGCTTTGAATCCCTGGTTTCTTGATTAAACCATTCAGGGTATTTGTTTAGTATATAGAATGAACTTACTTTTGAGAAGCTCATTCTGCTATGTGAACTGTTGCTCTATTTGCATTATGTTGTGTATATTCATCTTACTGGTGTGTTAACAGGTATATAAATCTGTCCTCATTAACGTACGTAAGTTGGGGAACCTAGCGTACGTTAAACGCCTAATGTATGCTACGCGCTACCTGTTACGTACGCAATGGCCTGGCAGAAGTCTGCCCGATCCTCTGTAGGCCATAATGTATGCTATGGAAGCACTTCCGCTTGTGAATACTGTATATGTATAACCCTTCGATCATATGCCTCAATCAAGTATTAGGGTCACGGTAATGTCAAATCCTATTTCAAGTTGACTTTAGCACTATGTCGTCCTAGTATGAAGCTAGTAAAAATAGGTTTGGTGCAGTTTTCTTGGACCTTGCATGAACTACATTTGGGGAAGTGCTACTGTTGCATTGGACACAGATTTGGTGCTCAAGTCTTGTGTTTAAATTGTGATTTAAGGATTTTGAGTACAATATTACTCATAAGTAGGGATGGGAAACGGGTCGGATAGGCTCGTATATGGCAATATCCATTTCCAAACCCAAAAATTTATGCCTTACCCGAACCCGATCCGAACCTGGAAGATACCCTAAAACTAATATCCAAATACAATCCAATGGATTTCGGATTGGATTCGGATATACTCGAAACCCGAAATTTTTTGGATTGGATTTGGATATCCGAAAACCGAAATTTTTGCATTGCATTTGGATATTATTTGAATCCTGAAAATGAAATCTAGTTATTAACATTAGTTATTCAGTTTGCAGAAACAGAACTCAAAGTAACCATAAATCCCTAATTAATCTTATATACTACTTTGCTATTTTACTTTGTTATTAATATTTTATTATCTAATAAAATATTACATATAAAGTATATATTATAATGTATAATTTACAACATATATGTACAATAAATAATATACAATATATCAAGTATAAAATATATTTAATAAATCCGGGTTTTCTTGGGTTTTGGGTTTGGATCGGGTTTCGGGTTTGGATTGGATTTCGGATCTGTATACATAGAATCCATATCCATATTCAAAGTCTTTCATGTTTAAAATCCAAATTCATATTCATATCCAAATCCAAAAAATCGGGTTCGGTAAATTCAAAAAATCGGGTTTTGAATCCAGTATCCATCGGGTTGGATTAATTTCCCATCCCTATTCATATGTACAATATAATTACAATGGTACTCGTAGACAAAATCAGTACTATTGTATTCATACAGTACTTTCAAGGTATATCATAGAGCTTACTGTATCCACACAGTATGCCTCCTGTTATGCTCAGTCACAATGAGTATCTTTACCAATAGAAAACATGTATTACTGGCCGAACAATATGAGTATTCATGATTTATTTCACCGTGGATTACGCATGGAAGTTCTTAACCATGAGATTAGGGATGGGAATCTGGTTGAATAGGTTTGGATATGGCAATATTCATATCCAAACCCGAAAATTTGCGCTTTACTCGAACCCGATCCGTACCCGAAAGATACCCTAAAACTTATATCCGATCCAATTAATTTCGGATTGGATTCGGATATACCCGAAAATCGAAATTTTTTGGATTGGATTTGGATATTATCCGAAACTCGAAATTTTTGGACGGAATTTGGATATTATCTGAAACCCAAAAATGAAATCCAGTTATTAACATTAGTTATTCAGTTAGCAGAAATAGAACCCATAAAATAACCATAAATCCCTAATTAATCTTATATTCCCGTGTACTACTTTAATACTTTAATTTGTTATTAGTATTTTATTATCTAATAAAATAATACATATTAAGTATATACTATAATATATAACATACAACATATAATGTGTACAATAAATAATATACAATATGTAAAATATAAAATAAATTTAATAAATCTCGGTTTTTTCGGGTTTTGGATTCGGATCGGGTTTGGATAGGATTTCAGATCGGTATACATAGAATCCATATTCATATCCATATCTTTTGGGTTTAAAATTTAAATTCATATTCATATCCAAATCCAAAAAGTCGGGTTCGATAATTCCAAAAAATCGGGCTTCAGAATCCATCAGGTCGGATTAATTTCCCATCCCTACATGAGATCCGTTCACTCTATTGCATCATTGATGAATAATTGCATTGTCAAATTTTCTTTTAATGATGTTATTCCTGATTTAATCCATCATTTGTGAACAAAACTCATTTTTTTTTATATTAATGCTCATTTAGCTTTCTCCCAAATACTTCTGCAAACTTTTCTATTCGTGTTTTTGAGATGGTGACAGTTTGATATAGTGTTGCCACCGGGCCGTGAACTGTCGGTTTCGTGCCCGAACCGGCGGTTCTGATTCACCAGAAAAGGTTAACCGTAACCGGCCCGAATATTCTTCAGAAGGGGCAGTTATCGGGCTCGAAACCGGCGGTTCTCGGGCTGAACCGACGGTTCTGCTTTTTTTTTTTTGTATGAAATTAAATGAATTGCGTAGTTGTGTTGAAATTTCGAATGTTGAAATTATTTATGTTGTGTTTTTTTATGTAATATATAATAGTTTGTAATATTGTTTAAATTAAATGATTTGTGTTGAAATTTCTAATTTTTTTAATTTACAAGTGTTGAAATTTTGAAATTACTTAACTTAATTTAATAAAAATATAATAACTTATAGATAATTTAACCGGAAATACTACATGTCGCAGACCCTCTCCGTAAGGATCCACCAGGCTAGACATCGAAACCACACAATAAATTACATACCGACATGATAAAATACCAAACCAATAGACCAACTTGGTCTTTCATCACTAACATACAAGTAAAAAATACACATTTCTATCTCGACTCATACCCATGCAAGGGTAAAATACAGTAAAACCTCTATAAATTAATGATGTTGGGACTGAGATATTTTATTAATTTAGCGAGATATTATTATATCGATAAATTAATAATTTATTAATTTGAAGAGGTTTTACGTATGACTTTTAAATTTCCAAGTCAAATATACTAGTTACAAATATATTCTAGTTAAAGATGAAAAATAAATTAGAAAAACAAGTTCCAATTTTCATTTTATGAATTCAAGAAATTGAAGAAATTAATGTATGTATACTAATGAATGTTACGAGGTTCAAGGCATTGAAAAAATTGTGTAATTTTTTAGTCATTATTAATTTATAGTTTCGTTGAGACCATTATATATACACTTAGGTTTCAGAAAAATTATTATCTTATTATTTTATCGATTGGGGTTCAAATTTGTACTGGTCCCAAGTTGGAACCGGATAAATTATTAATTTTATCGAGGTTATTAATTTACCGAGTATTAATTTATAGAGTTTTTGCTGTACACTCACAAACAAAAGTACGACAGCAGAAGAGACCATACACGAACTCCGACTGACTGAATCCAAAACTGGCCCTCGTGTGATTAGTATCATTTGCCTTCCATCATCCTTCGCGCCGATCATGTGTTTTGCTCCCAAACCTTCATGTACCTGGATGCAAAACAGACATCCACCCCCCGAATACTCGGGGGTTAGCAATCTCTACTGTTTTGCTAGTACAAGTATAAAATATAAATACGATCCATACACAACACGTTCCGAGAATACAACAAAAGACTTCCCGAGATATTTTGTTTAATTCGAATAGTTCAAGTCTTGAAAGTAGAAATGAAACAAGTAAGCACTTTGAGAACACTTCCAAATCTCGGGAGTTTTGAAAACATTTGTGATTGAAAAGTTCTTAATTCCTCGAAAGCCACTTAGGGTCACAACCTCAAAGTTCATTTTCCAAAATGCAAATCCGTTAACAAAACACGAGGTCCACGACCCAACCTTTCCGGCCAAAAAACACAGGGTCCACGACCCGATCATCCACTTCAATTCACTTTCAAGGACACATTACACATAATACATTATTCTTATGCCATTTTAGCCAAACACCAAGACTCGATGTATAATGTCTCTCGACCCTGAGCACCAAGCATTGTGATACTCCGGACATATCACAATTAATCATCAGTACAAACACTCTGGCAATTCTCGCGACCCGGTCCAGCCGCCGGTCCTGCCGTCAAGCCACCAAGTCCCTGTGCGCCCCGTCGAGCGATCCCAGGTGAGAATGCCCACTCGAAGTAACTCTCGCGACCCGGTCCAGCCGCTAAGCCACCAGGTCCCCGTGTGACCCCGTCGAGTCAATCCCCGAGTGAGAGTACCTGAGAACAATCTTACAACTCTCATCAATTCACATTTCCAAACCACAATCCTCAAGAGTCAATCACAATATATATAGTCGAGGTATTTTGCTAGAATGGCCAAATTATCAACACATACTCATAACCTAAAGCTAATACAATCAACAAAGAAGCACACCATCTAAACAACACCGAACGGCACAACCAATATCACACAACTCACATATTCATCGATAATCACATGACTCCACACACACATCTTAACAAAAGGATTGAACTTTCAATTTACCGACGACATAATCACACATAATGGCATCACCCGAAAGTAAGGCGATCCTATACTCGACACTAACACACATAGTCAATTTAGCACATTAATTCCCGAACACAAGAGTCATCTTTTAAGAAAATCATGATTGTAAAGATACCGATTCTTTTGAAAAATGGTTGTAAACATTCATTTAGCAGATATCGTTGATTATCAACCATCATATCCAAAAAATACGTAAAGTATGGGCAAGATACTTGCCTCGATAATCGATACCGGATACTCCGACGAACACGCTCAATCGGGTAACCTTGAACACCTATAATTCTCCGGCGGGAACAAGGGGTAACACAACGATCGGGAAATGAAGAACGGAGTTCCGACTCGAGTTCTTCGCAAGGAACCTGACCCTAATATCATGTCATCAAAATCAACGATAGTACGAGGAAGAATAATCGTAGAACACCCAAAAACCCCCCTCTAAGAACTTTCACCGGACACCTTGAAGGCGTTGATTTGGAACTCAACAAAACGACGAATCTTTAGAGATCGAACCATGGAACAACAAGGAAATTGGTATAATATGACTTAATAATCAATAATCCATCCCTAATCTGGGTTATTACGGATCAAACGGGCAAAATCAAGCAAAACCCCCAATTTCCCAAAAACTAAGGTTCTAGGAAAACTTACCCTGATTCGCTTGATCAAAGGATGTTATGGAGTGATTAATCGATGATATGAACTCCCAAACTTCGTGGATTAATTGCTTGACAACCCTCCTTCCTGACCTCCAAGCTCCAGCCGCGGAAGAAGACGAGAGAAATAAAAAAAACGAGTGAAAATATGACTACTCAGTCATATTTATACTGGTGCGCTCTAGCGTGCGCTAAGCTTCCGAGCTAGCGTACGCTAACGAGCGGTCTCGACCGAGAACCTTCGGCCAGGGCCAACATTGACTTAATCATGCCTACCACCCTGCCGTCCAGAACCTTCTTGTCCGACCGCGGTAGCGCGCGCTGCGCGGACTCTAGCTTGTGCTAGCCGACCCGTCCAGAACCTCCTGTACTAAATTGCTCGGCCAGGTAGTGTGCGCAGGGCGACCGATAGCATGCGCTATACCTGACGACCAGCACGCGCAGTGACCGGCAGTAGTGTGTGCTACCTGCCGATCCTCCCCGAGTCCAGAACCTCATAACCCTCTCTGCCCTGCCCGATAGCGTGCGCTGGCTGGCCGAATTGCGTGCGCTATTCCTGCCGAGTTAGCGTACGCAGCCTTCCGGCAGTAGCGTGCGCTACGCTGGTTCTTGCCGTGCCTACCCGGCCATTGCCCGGCCGCCAGCGATTACTGCCGCTGTCGGCGATGCTCAACACTTCCAACAATGCACTGTCGCTTTGTCGGCGATTCAGTAGCCATGACCGACGACTTCGATTTAAGCGTTTAACGAACACGACAAAACGCCAGTGGACAACATCATCGATCCATAATGAAAACAACAGATAAAAAATCATCACATACGACCATAAACACCAAAATCAGTTGTCGAGAAAATAATACCGACACTCGACAATCGGGAAATATCCGAAAAAAATCCAAAATAACCGAAATAAAAATCGTGGGCATTACATTCTACCCCCCCTAAAAATAAGTTTCATCCCGAAACTTAAAATAAAAGCAAGACGACTCTCGACAACACACCAGATCTCTATGCAGTATAAAGCTACTACGATCCGATTCAATACGCAAGAATGCTTACGAAAAGCAACGAGCATGAATCACTGTGTTGTGTCAAGATTTAACACCTTCCGACCGGCGATCGCCTCCTGTGCCGAGCGACTACTTCTCGCTGCGGCCAAGGCAGATCTGCGGCTGACCAGGCGACCAAGCCTCAACCCAATGGACTAAATCGGCAAAGGAAGGACCCGGGACAAGTCCCGTGCGAGCGATCGACCTCGATACGATCATCACTCGGCACTCGGCGGCCACTCTGGCGATCGACTTATGGGCGATCCGGCATCCGCCGATCGACCCTTGGTGACCAGGCCGGTCCGACCCTTCGGTGAATGGTCGAGAACGATCCTCGGATGATCGGCTAGAGACGATCGCCTCATGTCGGTCTCCACCGATGACCATCCAAATCGGCAAAGGCCAAGTCTCAAAACCGGCCCACGTGCGAGATCCACAAAAGGCGCCGACAAACTGTCTCCTACCTCACCTACCCGGCATGGCCTGCACTGCGAAAGGAGTTGGCGGACAAGACATGTGACTACGATGTCACCTACCGACAAAGTCGCCGAAAGTAGCTAAGTGGGACCTCCCGTGATGTGCTTAGGACGCGTCTTTGGATCCTCATTGGACCGCCGCAGTGGCCACCGTGTAGCTTTGGACTTTTGGCGGGCGGCCGCGTGCCCTTTAGGACGATCGCCCCGGCACATTAAATGCCGAAAGACGATCGCCCACTAGGGGACAGGGCCTCTCAGCCTCTATATATACAAAGCAGCCTTCACTTGTAAAAGGGACAGAACTTCTACCACCGAAACTCTTCTGCACAAATCGAGATTCTGACTCTCTAAACTCACTGCATTCTCACACTTCATACCATACAGAAGCAAACATTAAGCACTTGGCTAACATCCAACTCTTGCTTGACTTTCTTTCGGTCTTACTTCTCCGGCCTTTTCTCCTCGAGCAGATTACGGTGGGACGAAGAACACCTAGCTTCGCTCAAGAGCCGATCAACAGTCTTTTACACTCATTGTATTTAGATTTCTCTCATTAATACTTGTATCCACGAATATTTGTATTAATAACATCTCGCGAGAGCATTCAAGCCCGGACCTAACAAACCCGGCAAATCTTGTTTTATTTATCTTCTCTCGGAAGTGCTCCCGCATTTGTTTGTTGTCCGTCTTCCAGCAGTATTAATCTTCGGATAAATATTTTGGGCAACAACACACTGCAGTTGATAAAACCGAGCAGCACAAAAATCAAATCACGGATCCAACGCTGAAAGGTATGAAATTCCAGTAACTCAAAGATTTGGATGATCAAATACGAAGACAATTTCCCAACACTTATGGAATTTACGAAGTGGCCCAGGTGTTCAATAATCACGATTATGAGACCAAACAATAATGATTGAATAACGACGAACGAATCGCAATGATCGAACAACAACGATCAACTCTGATGTTCACACCTTAATTCAAGACATCAATAAACTTGTAGGAACCACGAGGTGTTAATTTCGCACACGGTTCACAGGAAATCGATCCGAACTTGGAAAGATCACAATGATGTACAGATCAATTTGGGACAATATCAGAACTCGCTCGGATGACAAAGGTGAGAAACAACACAAGGTCAGAAGCATCAACGAACACAATCGAGTCGATACGGTCGAACGAAACGAAAGCGAAAAAAATATGGGTATTACATCATATCACATTTAAAAGAGGTTTCGTCCCCGAAACCTAAACAACGAGAACGAAGTGCTGGAATAGCAACCTTCCCCGCCATATCCTCTTGGTCCCGCATCTGATCTAGATGACCAACTGTACCGCGGTCACGCCTCCTCTGTCCCTCGGCATACTAAGCGGATTCTCACTCAATACGATGGCACAACTTCACAAAAATAATGTGCTAGAGTGCTAAATGAGCACAACATATCACGTTAGACAACTAAAAGCAACTCGATAAGAAGATCCACGAGGTATCTTTTTAGATGATATCATTTGAAAATCTTTAGATTTGCATGTTATTCAAAATAAAACTTTGAAAGTATTTTTGGTACATCAGGATGTTTTATCAAAATTTATAAACAAAAGACTTTAACCGTCTCATTTTGAAATTATTTGCAAAACAATATTTTCTGTGCAACCAGAATTGTCAAAACCACTACGCCACTACACACCAGCATCACCGTTAATAACAAATAAGGTAATCACGCAAGGTCATCAAACCATTCGTACATACTTTAATCAGTACAGGAAACTTTTCCAAAACTGAGTTTGAAGTTTAAATCGAGTGAGATTTTTCATCTTTCACTATATATTTTTGAAAATAAAAATCGCATTGCTTTTTGAAATAAAAATTTTTATGGTGTGAGATTTTTAAAAATCATTTACTCGAATTGTTTGAAAATACAACAATACGTTAAAAATCACTTTCGAAAAATCCTCTTCAAAGAACAACGACGGTAACATTTTACAAAATGTCCAAAGGCACTTTAAAATAACTCTTTCAAATACCGTCGAGGTTTTTATTTGAGAATCCTAGGCCGGCTCGCAAATTCCAAACAATTTCCAAAGTTCATACAAAGCCTCCGATTAATCGAACTGTCAAAATTTTATGAAATTTTCAGGAAAACGTTTTCGAACACATACACAACAGACACAATTTATCAATTCATCAAACATAATCAATTATTACCTAGCACTACGAAAAGTCATAACACATTCACACCCAACAGTTGTCATCCTAGACAACACACCTAGAATACAGTCACAGATGACTGACTGCAGAAAGTTAAACCTAACGGCTAAAAATGGGGTCCCACATCCTCTGCCCAGGCTGATTAGCGCGCGTTACAACAACATTAACGTGCGCTACTCATGCCACATTAGCGCGCGGTATCCTCGTACTTAGCGTGCGCTAAATGCTCTAATTCAGCAACATGATTGCGAACATATATACGACATTACTAGAACCGAAGGTTGCAAATGAACAACGGCAGCATACGAACCTAAATGCCATCAATTCACATAATTATAACACCGCACGATCAACCATCAAAAGGCAATTGTCGTTCAAACCGAAATCCCACCTCTCAATAAAGAGGGCTATCTCAACGTATACATACCGATCGACCCAGCATCCACATCACTATTTTAATCATAAAACCAGCACCACTGCCTAAACAATGAGAACATCATTACGTACTTCTTGACTAACAACCATGAAACTGAAAGGTTGAAAACGAGAGTCACGTCTTGAGTACATTTTGTAGGCCTCATTTGAATTCAAAAATTGTGTTTTGAAAACTTATGATACCAGATGAAAATGAAATATCGGTAGTTTGAATTCCCAAAAGAATTTCGACCTTGAGGTCATCATATGAAAATCAAACTTTTTCCTCCATTGGAGGATGTTTTAAAATAAAATTACGTGACTCCCCGAAATATTTAAAGCTTTAAAATAACACACTGATGAATTTTCCTTGAGTAACCATACCAAGGCCATTACTCTTCTAAAAACGACTTATATATATATATATATATATATATATATATACACATCCTGGTATAAGTCGTTTTTAGAAGAGTAATGGCCTTGGTATGGTTACTCAAGGAAAATTCACCAGTCTGGTATTTTAAAGCTTTAAAATACCAAACAAGCACACCACTTTCGTTCTAGCACAATACGAGGACCAAACAAGATCACAAATCACCTTTAAACTCTACGTCATAACACAAAATCATACAAGCTCGTATAGCACAAGGCACAATATAGTAGGGAGACTTACATTCACAGGTCGCACGAAGATGATGGCTGCACCTTGATACTAATCATGGCCGATATCTCAGACGACGCGTCGCGACACGACTTAGGCAGACACAATCTGATAGGACAAGACACGACAATACCCGACTGGACCCGACAACCTACGTTTCCGCAACCTAAGCTCTGATACCATAAATGTAACACCCCCAGAATCAAACCGGGAATATTACACACTGCAGACCCTCTCCGTGAGGATCCACCAAGTTAGACATCGAAACCACACAATAAATTACATACCGACATGATAAAATACCAAATCAATAGACCAACTTGGTCTTTCATCACTAATATACAAGTCAAAAATACACATTTCTATCTCGACTCATACCCATGTAAGGGTAAAATACATTCACAAACAAAAGTACGACAACAGAAGAGACCATACACGAACTTCGACTGGCTGAATCTAAAACTGGCCTTCGTGTGATTAATATCATTTGCCTTCCATCATCCTTCGCGCCGATCCTTTGTTTTGCTCCCAAACCTGCATGTACCTGGATGCAAAACAGAAATCCACTCCCTGAATACTCGGGGGTTAACAAAACTCTATTATTTTGCTAGTACAAGTATAAAATACAAATACGAGCCATACACAACACATTCCGAGAATACAACGAAAGACTTCCCGAGATATTTTGTTTAATTCGAATAGTACAAGTCTTGAAAGTATAAATGAAACAAGTAGGCACTTTGAAAACAATTACAAATCTCGGGAGTTTTGAAAACATTTGTGATTGAAAAGTTCTTAATTCCTCGAAAGCCACTTAGGGTCACAACCCCAAAGTTCATTTTCCAAAATGCAAATCCGTTAACAAAATACGAGGTCCACGACCCAACCTTTCCGGCCACAAAACACAGGGTCCACGACCCGATCATCCACTTCAATTCACTTTCTAGGACACATTACACATAATACATTATTCTTATCCCATTTTAGCCAAACACCAAGACTCGATATATAATGTCTCTCAACCCTGAGCACCAAGCATTGTGATACTCCGGATATAGCACAATTAATCATCAGTACAAACACTCTGGCAATTCTCGCGACCCGGTCCAGTCGCCGGTCCCGCCGTCAATCCACCAAGTCCCTGTGCGCCTCGTCGAGCGACCCCAGGTGAGAGTTCTTATCCCATTTTAGCCAAACACCAAGACTCGATATATAATGTCTCTCGACCCTGAGCACCAAGCATTGTGATACTCCGGATATAGCACAATTAATCATCAGTACAAACACTCTGGCAATTCTTGCCTGTCTTGAATGATTACAACTCGTAATCTACTGTGTTAATGTATGATTACATAACTTAAATTGTTGAGATAACAATCACAAGTATAGAAACTTGTTTGCAAATTAAGCTGTACGAACTTGTCTACGAACAGTTTATAATTTCAGTTGTATGCATCTAGAATACATTGTAAGATTGTGCATGCGCGCCAATCATAAGCTTAAGTTGTAAAAATTCTTAGCTGTATCGAACTCGCCTACGAGCAGTTCATTAATTAAGACTAAGTCGCTGAAAGCCAGATCATTTGACAGAAGACCAAGAAATCTGCCCGAAGTCATCGAGAAAGTCATTCGCTTCATAAAGAAGGTTTTGGCATCATCAAGAAGGACTTGAAAGATTTAAAGTCTTGGCGAATTGTCAAAAAGGGGGAAATAATTAGGATAACAACATCGAAATTGTTGGGATAACAATGTCCAGTATCAAAACAGCCAGGATAATCAATCCCTGTATCGAATAGTATTGATAAGAGGTTTTGACAATATGCCAATCCTCAATACAGTAAGGAAACTGTATCGAAAAGTTGAAGTGTCAACCTGTATCGAAGACCTGTCATAAATCCAGCATATAGTGGAACCTTTCAGTACAGCAAAGAAGTCTTATAAAGACTAAGAATGGAAGCTGTCTCGAATCAACAATACAGTGATCTTCCATACAGCTCTCAACAGGACAAAGAAGGAATCTTCAGTTCTCACTAGAAGTCAAAGTCCCGTTAATATAAAAGTATTTAAATACTCAAAGTTAAAGTATTTATATACTGTAAGTCAACAGATCTTCAAATCCCGCAAAATCCGGATCGTGCTTTTCATTCCGTTGGAACGGAATCTTGCTCAACGGATTTATCTCAACGGATATATTTCTTCAGAAGACTATATATATCTCATCAAGGCGTTGAAGATCAGTTACCAAGTGACAAAGTTATTATTATATACATTAGAGCAAAAACATATCTCCAGAAGCTTACTGCAACTCAGATCTAAGAGATATACACTGCTCAACAACTTGAACAACACTTCATCAGCTAGAAGCTCAGAAAGTCAAAGCTGTTGTTCATACCATGTTCTATCCTTTGAACAAACCCAGATCGATCTGTGTGGATCGAGTAGTCGTGCTACTCCGTAACTCTGTGTGAAGGAATTGCATCGAAGAAGACGAAGCTTAAGCGTGTGTGAAGAAGCCAGTCAAGCATTAGCTCAAACCAATCTGTGTGAACGGTTGAAGCTAAGATCTTTATATCAATCTGTGTGAACGATATATTGATTGTGTGTTGTTATAATTACGTAGTTGTCTATGCAGTAATTATAATAAACTTTTTACTCCTGTGTGGAGAACCAGTGGACGTAGAGGGGTTTACCTCGAACCACTCTAAATACTGCGTTATTTACCTTCTGCCTTACTTGTTTTATTTAACTGTGATTATTTAAGTATAAACTGCACATCGAGTTGCTGTATCTACAACAACTTACTGTATTTAAGAGTTCCGCTACGCACTCAGATTTAAAATCAGTACAGCTTGTTGTTTAAACTACTTTCCAAGCTGTATCCAGTATACTTATTGGCCAACATGGGGTCTACCAATAATCTGACAATAAGATGAAATAGGCCTATTCCCAATCCAAGTGTCGTCCCAAAAGCTGACCTCCCCGCTACCACTACCAAGAGTCCAACAAATGAACTCATGAGCCTGAATACCCATGTGGAGAAGATGGCACCAAGGGTGGCTGTCACGAGCTTTAAGAGCAGTACGCATAGGCGTAAAAAGGCCAACAAAGCAGTATTTGTGGAGCATAAACTGCAACCACAAAGACGTGCCCATGTGAAGGCGCTACCAGAGCTTATAACAAAAAGCTCTCGCCATATCCGAAAGGCCCTGAATCCCGAGGCCTCCCTCATAGACCGGGCGGCAAATCTGCTGCCAACTGACCCAATGTGTCTTCCTCTTAGGACCAGCCGCATCCCATAAGTATCTCGCAATGATCTGCTCGAGCTCCTGGATAACATACTGGGGTGGGTCCAACACCTGAAGAAGGTGCAAAGGAATCGTGCAGAGAGTGCTCTTGATAAGAGCCAAGCATCCCCCGAAAAGCAAGGTGGCGATGGGACCAACCAGAGATCCTATCCAACATCTGTTGCTTCACGCTAGCAAAGAGCTCTCGTCTCATAAAGCCTTTGTAAAGGGGTGCACCATGATAGGTGATGGGGAGATCGCCTTGGCGGAAACCAGTAAGGTCATGAACTATCTGATGCAAATGAAGCGCGTGCTTAGGAGCGAGAATAAAAGTGCTCTTATGGATCTAACCATCTGCCCGGAGGCCATGGAATAGTGATCCCGGAGACACATAAGGTCAATGAGACCAACATCCACAGCCCGTGTGGATATAATGATGTCATCGGCATAGGAGAGGTGCGAGACGGGGTAAGGCCGTCTGGCTGTCCTATACCTCATCAATGGATGGTCCCGAATGAATCGATCTAGGCAATGTTGGTATAAAATCGGATATTTGCGCCGTTTTTCGTGGAAGCGTAAAGAAATTGCGGAAAATAAATCACACAAGGATTTATAGAGATTCGACTATTAACGAAGCCTACGTCCTCTCTCGGTGTATCTTTTTCTATAGGATTAAGATCAAAACCTCTACACCTCTCTTCTATCGGTCGAGGGATTACTGTTACAAGCTCGTCTTCTATCGGTCCGAGTAAAACCGTTTTTCCTTTTCTATTAGATAAGGAATCAACCACTCTAGTTTTCTATGGGTACTAGATAAACCTCACTAAGATAGCGATTGCGATTCTAACAATACCGGATACTTGATCGTAATAACACCGAACCCAATCGTATCTTTTCTTTTACCTCTCGTGTATAATGTTGAATGTATAAATACTCAAACTAACAATATAAGCTCAATATTACAATAACAATGTAAGTATATGATTCTCAGATTTATGACTCGTTTGCTTGAAGTTGTTGTACTCAAACAATACCATAGGAATGGTATTTATAGGCATTTCCCACAAACTAGTCGTTGCTGCCAGTTGACTAGCTAGCGTGCGCTAGCTCTTCCTTCTTAGCGTGCGCTATCGCACATTTTTGCTTTAGAGTGCGTAATGTCTTTCGTGTAGCGTACGTTAATCATTTTATGTTTCAGTCGAGTGGCTACTGTCCTTGACAGTTAGCGTGCGCTACCACTTCCTTTGTAGCGTGCGCTAATCCAATATATCTGTTGCATGACTTGTCAAAGTATCCGTTTGATATGCTGACTTTGACCTGCTTTTCCCAACGTTCTGATTGACTTGATTCAAACTGCTTAGCGTGCGCTATTCCTTCTTTGTAGCGTGCGCTAATGTTGACTTCATTGCATACGTCATTCTGTGTTTGGATTCCTTCACAATGGTAACAAGACTTCGATAGCGTGCGTTAATGATAACGTGTAGCGTGCGCTATCTCATCAGCTGACTTCGAACTTGACTGATATGCAGATGACTTCCCGTTAGCGTGCGCTAACATATGATGACTTGCGTGCGCTAGACATGCATTTTGCTCAGCTTTTTGCGTCTTCGTCTGCTTCGTCGATTTGCTTCGCCTTAATGTTGTTTTGTTTGTTTAGCAACTTTAATCATCAAAACACAAATTAAATAATGTGTGGAATAAATATTCCAACAATCTCCCCCTTTTTGATGATTACAAAACAACTCTTCAATTGGATAAAATCTGTAAAAATAATATATGTTATTTCTTCGAATCAATGTTTTCGACTTCGATCGTTTCGTTAGTTTCTCCAATTTTTTTTTTTTTTTTTTTTTGACTTCTTCGTTTTTCATTTTTCAGTTTTTCAACTCCTTCGTTTTAACTCCCCCTTTTTGTATGCTTTCTTTTTCTTTTCGACTTCTTCGATTTTTCTTATTTTTATCAATTCATCTCCTTCTCCCCCTTTTTGTCTTCATCAAAAAGTATAAAAATATAGAGTATATCAAATGGAATATAAATATGCATGATACCTATTTATGCATTAATAAGCAGAAAATACTCCCCCTGAAAGTATTATCCCCCCCTTTTTAAAATATCAATTGTTAAAGATTAATTTTTGGGGACCCAACCGATAGTTGATTTTTGTTTCGAAATATGGACAATGTTAGGAATAACGGTTCCTTTTGGAATCCAAATCTTTTTTATTTTTATTGTCCGTCTTGGGCTTCTACAGCTTGAGATATGATGCCCGATTTTCAAACATTTCTCACAACGGGGTATTTTGAAATTGACGGATTCGTTTTTCGAACGTGGTTTGAATCCTAACCCCTCTTTATTTAGAGTGTATTTTTGAACACATAAAATTTGTTCAAATTTATCGTTGCCGCACGAGAATTTCTTTGTCAAAATTTTTAGTTCATCTTGAACTATTAAAAGATCATTTTTTAAAATATTCTCATTTTCAATGCATTTCGAATGATCGATTTCAACAAATTTCCCTTTTTCAAGTATTTTGGAATTTTCAGTTTCCAAAGTTTTATATTTAGACTTGAGAGATTTAATTTCATTTAAAGCATTTTGATAGTCCGTATGTAATAACTCGAATGCTTCAAAGAGTTCGTCGTAGGAGTTACTTACTTGGCTTTCGACGTCGCTATCGCCGAATGAACTCCGGGCCATGAGCGCGAGATTATTTTGGTCAAGAAAATCTTCATCGGGATCTTCGTCGCTCCATGTTGCGATTAAAACCTCCTTTTGCTTTACTCGACAGTTCTTAGCAAAGTGGCCTGATTTACAACATAATCGACAAGTATTGTCGAATTTCTTAGGTTCGCCCGCTTGAATGTCCTTCTTCCTCCGGTTTAATAAGTGTTGAAACTTATTAATATTCTTGGCATAATATGCCGATTCTTCGTCGCTTTCGACATTTTAGCCTTCAAGGCTATCGACCTCTCCTTCGGTTTCGGTTTGGCATTCCGAGATTTTAGAACAATCTCGTAGTTGATAAGAGAACCAACGAGAGCACTAAAATCGAGAGTATTTAAATCTTTTGATTCCATTATAGTCGTAACCGTACCGTCCTATTCTCGAGGTAGTGATCGGAGAATTTTCTTTATTTTCTCACTACTCGAAAGTGGTTTTCCGAAACATGCTAATCCATTAGTGATGACCGAAAATCGGTCGAGCATAATCGAGATGGATTCGTAGTCCTTCATTTGGAATAATTCATAATCATGAAGGAGCATGTTTATCTTCGTCTCTTTGACTTGAGACGTACCTTCGTGTGTTACCTCAAGCATTTTCCAAATTTCTTTGGCACTATCACACGATGATATCCGGTTGTGTTCTTCCGGATTTAATGCACAATATAATAATTGTGTGGCTTTGCAATTATAGTGGTCGTTTTTCCAATCCGCATCGTCATACTCTTCAAAGGTTTTGAGAGTTCCGTTTGAGTTCGTCGGAATTTTGGGACCAAGACATATCACCTTCCATAATTCGATATCGTAAGCTCGGATGAAGATAGACATTTTCTTCTTCCAAGTCATGAAATTCGATCCATCAAAAAATGGTGGTCGGTTGAGAGCAAGGCCTTCGACTGGAGCCATTTGAAATGCCATTTTGGATCTTCTCCTCGGATGTTAAGCCGCGTATTGGAGTACCGCTCCGATACCAATTGTTGGTAACAAATCGGATATTTGCGCCGTTTTTCGCGGAAGCGTAAATAAATTGCGGAAAATAAATCACACAAGGATTTATAGAGGTTCGGCTATTAACGAAGTCTACGTCCTCTCTCGATGTATCTTTTTCTATAGGATTAAGATCAAAACCTCTACACCTCTCTTCTATCGGTCGAGGGATTACCGTTACAAGCTCGTCTTCTATCGGTCCGAGTAAAACCGTTTTTCCTTTTCTATTGGATAAGGAATCAACCACTCTAGCTTTCTATGGGTACTAGATAAACCTCACTAAGATAGCGATTGCGATTCTAACAATGCCGAATACTTGATCCTAATAACACCGAATCCAATCGTATCTTTTCTTTTACCTCTCGTGTATAATGTTGAATGTATAAACACTCAAACTAACAATATAAGCTCAATATTACAACAACAATGTAAGTATATGACTCTCAGATGTATGACTCGTTTGCTTGAAGTTGTTGTACTCAAACAATACCATAGGAATGGTATTTATAGGCATTTCCCACAAACTAGCCGTTGCTGCCAGTTGACTAGCTAGCGTGCGCTAGCTCTTCCTTCTTAGCGTGCGCTATCGCACATTTTTGCTTTAGAGTGCGTAATGTCTTTCATGTAACGTACGTTAATCATTTTATGTTTCAGTCCAGTGGCTACTGTCCTTGACAGTTAGCGTGCGCTACCACTTCCTTTGTAGCGTGCGCTAATCCAATATATCCGTTGCATGACTTATCAAAGTATCCATTTGATAAGCTGACTTTGACCTGCTTTTCCCAACGTTCCGATTGACTTGATTCAAACTGCTTAGCGTGCGCTATTCCTTCTTTGTAGCGTGCGCTAATGTTGACTTCATTGCATACGTCATTCTGTGTTTAGATTCCTTCACAACGGTAACAAGACTTCGATAGCGTGCGTTAATGATAACGTGTAGCGTGCGCTATCTCATCAGCTGACTTCGAACTTGGTTGATATGCAGATGACTTCCCGTTAGCGTGCGCTAACATATGATGACTTGCGTGCGCTAGACATGCATTTTGCTCAGCTTTTTGCGTCTTCGTCTGCTTCGTCGATTTGCTTCGCCTTGATGTTGTTTTGTTTGTTTAGCAACTTTAATCATCAAAACACAAATTAAATAATATGTGGAATAAATATTCCAACAGGCAACGCGATAAATAATCAGCGACAAGCACGAAGAGCGATGGAGAAATAGGGTCGCCCTGACGCAAACACCGACTAGAGGCAAAATAGCCGGCCGGACTGCCGTTCACCAGAATGGAGAACGTGCAACTCTCGACACAGTGACGGATGAACAGAATCCATCTAGCCGGGAAACCCATCCTCACCAGGACCCCATGTAAAAAATTCCAGTGAACACTATCATACGCCTTAACCATGTCTAGCTTCAGCGCAAGGTTCGGGACACCATGACTGTCCGAGACGTGGAGGTCATGAATCAGTTCCTGGGCCAAAAGGATGTTATCAGTAATAACCTGCCCCTGAACGAATCCACTCTGGTTCGGAGAGATAATAAGAGGGAGGACAGAATCGAGCCGAGCGTTGAGGATTTTCGTGATAATCTTATTGGTCACATTACATAGACTAATAGGCCGGTAATCTGACCAAATGATCGGAACAGGCTTCTTCGGGATCAAGATGACCGTGGTCGCCATGAAAGCCGGAGGCATGGGATGATCATCAAAGAACTCGAGCACAGCCCCCTCCACATTAGAAGATATAATCTCCCAACAATGCTGAAAAAATAAAGAAGAAAACCCGTCTGGACCAGAAGCGCTATGAGGATCAATATCAAAAACCGCATCACGAATCTCCTGGGAGACGGGGAAACACATAAACTATCGGTATCAAAAGAAGGGGGGACAGTAGAGCTGTTATTCGAGCCGAGCCGAGCTCGAGTACTTGATGCTCGAGCTCGGCTCGAGCTCTTAACGATCCGAGCCGAGCTCGGCTCGATAACACTAACGAGTAAAGAGATGAGCTTGACTCGACTCGTAAACGAGTCTAACGAGCCTAACGAGCCTATCGAGCCGAGCCGAGCCCAACGAGCCTAATGTAATTATAAGAAAAATCTTAGTTATCGAGCCTAACAAGTCGAGTTCGAGCCGGCTCGTTAATAAATCGAGCAACAAGTCGAGCTCGAGCTCGGCTCATTTAATATTCGAGTCGAGCTTTAACGAGCCTTAACGAGCCGAGCCGAGCCGAGCTTTCGAGCAGCTCGTTTCGCATAACAGCTCTAGGGGACAGAGGGAAAACAAGTGTCATCCGGGGGGGCGAGAACATCACCGTCGGATGTAAGCAGAGTCCTAAAGAAATCCACAGTGGATGATCGGATGTCCGACTCTACAGAGAGTGTTATACCATCATCCTCGATGCTGTGAATATGCGACTGGCAATGCTTCTGCTTCGCAAAACCCTGAAAAAATCGGGTGTTGCGCTCGCCCTCAGCAACCCAACAAACTGCATCTTTCTATTTCCAGAAATCTTCCTCCATAGAGAGACGAAGTTGGTACTCTCCACAAAAACGGTGCATGGCGGTTCTATTCACCGGAGAAGGATTCGAATCATATCGTCGCTCGGCTCGTCAGCGACCCTCAAGGCCTCATCCAACTTCGCATGAAGATTTCCAAAAACAGACCAGTTCCACTGTTTCAGTCTGCTCTTAACCCTAAGGAGTTTGGCCTGTAGATTACACATGCCAGATAATCCCGTCGGGGTAAGCCAGACCTCCCTAACAGTGTCCAGGAATGTGTGATGCCGGGTCCACATACTCTCGAAACGGAATGATGACTTGTGACGGGTCAAGGAAAATCGACTCTATATAAGAAGGGGTGCATGGTCGGAACGAAGTCGAGGCAGGTGAGTAAAAGTAGAAACTGCAAACACGTTCGACCAGGCCTCATTAAGTAAAGCACGGTCTAGCCTTTCCCTCAACCATTACACTCCCAAGTGAAAATATCTCCCTGACAGCCTGTGTCAATCAACTCACAGTGAGCAATAGCCTGTGCGAAGTCAAGAACCTCAGGTGAACGGTCTGTGGTACTACCCTCGCGTTCATGCGAATGAAGGAAGAAGTTGAAGTCACCATTGACTAGCCATGGCAACCCCTCTGCTTCCAAAGCAATCTCACGGAGGGTGTCCCAAAGGGCGTAACGACCAGAACGCACGGTGCTGGCATAAACATAGGGAATAAATATAGACTGGGGAAGAAGGGTGGAAGAAATAGAAAGATGAAGGACTTGATCGGTATCTAACAAAACCTGGTGCTGGAAATTAGGAGATGAGAAGAACCAAATTTTATTAGACCGATTAAAGAATCCCGACGCAAAACCCAAAGAACGAATATAGAAATCAAAATTAGTATTGGAACCCATAGGCTCCAATATACCAATAAAAGAGAATCTATGCGAGCGGTGGAGATGTCGAATACGCTGTTGTGTCCAGTGTTAGCCAAACTGCGTGCGTTCTATGTCAACATGGGGATCGACATAATCTAACCAACCGAATCGGACGAAGACCAAGGACGCTGACTGGAGCGCCCCCGTCTCTGGGGTGTGCCCTGCCGAGCGGATGTTCCCCCTTTCGAGGGTAATGCAGATCGTGCCTTGATAAGAGGGGAAAAAGATCCACGGGAAGCTGCTCTACCACGTGTGGAAGTCGAGTAGTCCGAAGCAGCTTTGCCCCTGTTCGTGACTCCCGGGGCAGCAGAAGAAGGCATCAGTCTTCTCTTAACCGGAGGCTTCAGTGCCTTCAGAAGAGGCACCATAGCCGAGGAAGAGATACTGGACTCAGAATTCTCAAACTGTGTGCGAATAAGGCCTTGAGGCAAGAAGTCGGAGATGCAAAACGTTCTGCTCGACGTAGACCATAAGGCAACTAGAGCTGTCGTATTGGGGGGGCTGAGATGATGAAATTTTGCTAAGTGACTCAAGTAGTTTTGTTGTATTTATGGATTGCGATGGTAACTTGTATTTAGATGTTTGGTTATGTAAGTGCATTTGGCTGTTTGATTATGGATTGAATATTTGACAGTCATGTATTTTGGATGTTGTTATGGTTGGCAATGTTTTAATGGTATTGACTGTTTTATGATAATATCTATTTTTCAATATAACATGTTGCTTTTTACCATGAAAAATATTGGTAAAAACCTGCAAAAATGTAGCCATAGACTCTAATTTATAATTCTTCATG
This sequence comes from Orobanche coerulescens, assembly GCA_033398695.1. Taxonomy (NCBI): domain Eukaryota; kingdom Viridiplantae; phylum Streptophyta; class Magnoliopsida; order Lamiales; family Orobanchaceae; genus Orobanche; species Orobanche coerulescens. Next base: position 22,547,275 of record CM065808.1, read on the forward strand.
TTGGCAAAATATAAAAATTGTGTTGGCAAATATTAAAAGTGTGTTGGCAAAAGTTAGAACTGTTCATATATAAGTGTAGCCATAGTGTTAAAGTTGTTGGTAAAGATGTCAAAGTGTTTCACAATTTAATGTTACACTAGACCTCATGAGTGTTAGCATAGGTCTACAGCTACACAAATATTTGTGTCACTAAATATATAAAAGTGTGGCCTTAAGTCTACAGCAACACAAAATCTAGTGTATGCACAGACAAGAAATGTGTTGGGATAGGGGTCTGTTACACTTTTTTCACATGTTACCAAAAACTAGAAAAGTGTTACCTTAGACCCCTATGGTTGCGGCCGTTTTTGTAACACCTTCAAATTTGGTCAAAGTGTATCCGTAGCTTGTTTTTTTGCCTTCAGCAACACTTTTTGGACTTTTGAACACAGTTTTTCAGGTGTTGCTGAAACCCATATATAGTGTAGTGAGGCCGCACTCAGTCTGGGAGAGAAAGGGATGAGGGGGGAAAGAAGTGATGGGGGGAGGGGGAGGCTCATAAACAACCATGGCCAGGGTATGAGGCTCCACGATGATAGGATCATCGGGGCGACCCTCACCGGCATGGCGCGGGGAGGTAGACTCAAGGAGTCTAGACTCTAAGGGGACAGTGGACGACTCCATGTCGTCCTCTATAACCAACTCCTTATCAATACTATGATCACCGTCATCACCACCCGAGACACAATATTTATCTCCAACACTAATGATATCATCTAAACCCACTAAATCTTCCTCCTCTCTACTAGAGGAGGCTAGTGATGCAAAATAAGAATGCTGGTCAGTGGCAACAGTGCCCCTAGGGATAATCTCCGTCTCTTTCGGCCCTTTCTTGGTCACTACTTGCCATACAGAAGTCTCCTTGCCTTTAGAGGCTTTAAGAGCTGTCGGCAAGATAGGGGCCTTAGGGGATTTTGGAGGGGCCTGCTGCACCTTCTGCTTTCTAGGAGGAGCAACAGAAGGCTTCTTACGCTGGGGTGGTACAGGCCGTTCTTTGTTGCCAGTAATGTAGCAACTAGAGGGCTCGTGCCCCACATGTGAGCATAGAGAGCAGTACAGCGGAGCTCTCTCATAAATCACACGCTGCGTGAGAACATGGTCATAAAACTCGATTTCAATTTCTGGCACCTTGGGCCAGAAGATCAATTTCGACACACACACGAGTGAAAGAGAGTCGTGAGTGTGTAGCCGTCTGAGCATCCACTAAAATAGGATTGTCAATAGCCTTAGCAATCGTATATAAAGCTTGTGGATGGAATAAGTGAATCGGGGGGCTCGGTAGCCTAATCCAAACTGGGAAAATCGAAGTCTCAGTCTTAACAGAAAATCTAGGAGTCCACTTAAAAATACGTGCGGTGCATCCTGAAAAGTTCCAATTAGATCCTAGCCAAACACGTCTATAGTCCTCCTCATTATCAAATTTAATTGCTATGTGGCATTAATTAATTCAACTCCAGCTGCATTTACCCCTTTCATATCATTTAATTCGGAAGATACATCACGAGGGGTCGGGATAGTATGTTAATTTTTAAGAATCAAAGTACGTTCCCATGACGCAGCTAAAGTAGTCATATCAGAAGTAGAAAAGGATACACTTGTTTTCTCATACAGAGGAAAGAGTACCAAATAGACATACCTTTGCTCCGTCAAAGTTAAAATATTTTACTATCGATCCGTGTTGTTGGATGAACCCGGGTTGTTGAGCCAAACCGGTTAGATTATTCACCATCTGGGCATAAGAAACATTCTGCGGGGTCGGGTCAGTCTGAACAGGGGCAGCTTGCTGAATCGGGTTCTGGACACCCGGAGCAGAGGGGCGGTTCTCTTGTAATAATGATGCTGGGTGTATTGGGCTGGGTTGAGGGTTGAAAGACTTATCATTTGGTTTGACTGGTTGATGTGTGGGATTGGATTTATTAATGTCTGGGCCGGATTGAGGATCGACTTTATGCATGGTTTGGGTGTTATTGGTTTGGGCATTATTGGAGGTGGATATATATGGGTTGACTATTTGATGAGGGCCGAGGGGAGGGTTAGAAGGTGTAATTGAGGTGGGTTGAGGATTGGGCTGGTGAGTGATTATAGGTTGCGAATTAAATGGCTGGGATATATGTGAGGGGCGGGCTTGTTGTTGTTGGGCTGCAGATGAAGGGGAGAGAGATTGGTCCGAATGAATGAGTGGTTACAAGCCTCAGATGAAGGGATTAATATATTGGGCTCGGGGTGGGTTTTAATGATGAGGGAGGGCCAATTGATAGCAGGCCCAGTGTGGTTGGGAATAACATTGAAAGGGCTAACCTGGTTTATAATCGGTTGGGCTGGAGCAGAAGGCCCATGTGGAGGACCTTGATTTTGCAGGTGGGTCGGAGAGCCCAAAGCAGGATGCGGGCCCAAAATAGATGGAGTAATCGTATCCTTCTCCTTCTCCATTTTACGGGCGTTCTCAGCCACTAGGGTTTCGAAGGACGGCAGCAACCCTAGATTTCTTGTTTTCGGCAATTGTGATGTTGAAGGCGACCGGACGACGGCGGTCGTTTGCAAAGCAATCGGAATCTCATGACTGTTAAGACTAGAATTAGGAATACCTTTCCAAACTGGAGATTTGTCGGACTTCTCAGACCTTGCGGCTGGCGGAGCAGGAGACGAAGTCGATTTGTCTGAAGCAGGTGACAGACTACGATGGACGTTGTCATACATAGAAGGAGGCTTATCCGATGTTTTTACGGGCGTCCGAGGCGCCCATTTTTGCCGCGCCATGAGCGCAACAACTTTTAATCGCTGGGAGGGAAATGTGGGAGAGATGGCCGACGACGGGCATGTAAAAGTGCAACTATTGAGTTCGGCTTGCTTCGGTGATAACAGATCTGTGCACAGAATAAAGAAACGGTGATGGGGATGCACGAGAAACCTGGGCGACGCAAAAGGCGATTTACACCGTGAGTGTGTGTAAAACGCAGGCGTCGCGGGTGGTGCTGCCGGTGCCGGTTTCAGGCTGGCTATGTCGGCGAAGGGTCATCAGAAGATGGCGAGTCGAATGGTGGTGGTGTGGCCGGAGACGATGGCTGGTAGGGAGTGCGATGGAAGGTGGCGCGGCGGCATTTAGTGAGGGTTTTAGGCGAGGTGGTTGCTCCGTAAAGGCACTCTTTCAAAAGATGAGTGATCAAAGTCCGCATAATTCTCTTACCTTAACTTACCTTAACTTATCTAGTCGTAGGCCTCGACGTCAGATCTTTCGGACTCGGTGTATGAATTGTTTGGGCTCTCGTCGATTTGATCCCATTAGTTCTCTTGAGCTTGCAACTCGGTTTTGGATCAATCATCAAGCAACATGGTGGCCTCCACGTTTTGAGGATCCATGTTGCTTCTTCTTTCCTCCAAGACAAGTCCACCAACGCTAAATGCTTGCTCGACGAAGACCGCGGAGGCCGGAACCGCGAATAACTACTTGTCCATGGTGGCGAGGATGGGATATTCCCTCTCGTGCACGGACCACCATTTCAAGATATCGAACTTTTGACCACCTATATTTTTTAAAGCAAATGTACTAGACAAATATGTATCTAATTCGTTCGATGTACGACTCCTTTGTGTTTGCATGAATGAATAGGCGGCTTGAGCGAATTGGTTGTCGAGAAAAGAAGTACCTCCTAAGGAGCCTACATGAAATTGGTCTTGGAAACTACTACTAGTACTTACATTTGAAGAGTATGATGGGTTTGCTAGTGTATATTTTTGATCATATTCACTAAATAAGGCCCTAAATGTGCTTTCTACTCTAACTTTAATGTAATCTACGTTGGGAATGTAAAATTCCATTGGTTGATTATTTGCTAATGCTTGGATATAAAAAGGCATTTCCTTAAAGGTACCGTAATAAATTTCTAACATGCGATTAACACCGATTAGTTTAATTATAGGATCTAAAATTTTAGCAATTAAAAAATATCGGGAATTTCTAGAAAATACTTAAGCCACTTAATGATCATTTCGTATGCTATGTTACTTAAATATTTGTTATGACTACATGCATTTAAAGCAATAGCAATATATACATACAATCTTCTAAAATTTTAACACTAGTGCAATAATAAACACCGGATAAATCTCTAGTTGCACTATCAAAACTTTTAAAAGTTCAAATAATTTAGCACATTTTTGCCAATAAGAGGGCAATAAAAGCAAGTTAGCCTCGGGAGTAACTCTAAAAAAATCACATAAATGATCAATATGATTCAAGGTAGATGCAAGCATGGCATATGTTGTATTCCAACGTGTAGAAACATCTTTGACAAAATTCGTATATTTAATCTTTTTAGTACGACGATGTCTTTGCCATTTTTTCCAATTGACGCTTTTCTATGCGATATATTAACGGCATTTATAATGGGTTTAACACTTTCATTAACAAGAGCATAAGCATCTTGCACACAACGGTTTAAAATATGACAAATACATCGAGCATGAAAATACCTACCATTAAAAGAGGGTGAGCATGCGGCAACTAACTCGGGAATGGAGGCGGTGTTAGCGGGTGCATTATCAAATCCAACCGAAAATATCTTATTTAAAAATCTATACTCATTTAAAACCGAAATAATCAATTGAGCAATGTTAATAGCATTATGTATTTCATTAAAACCTCTAAATGCAATTAAAAGTTTTTGAATGAACCAACTTTCATCAATCCAATGACAAGTAATACCCATATAAGAATTTTTGATAAGAAACACTCCATATGTCAGAACATATAGAAACATTTTGATTTAAACATTTCGATAGTATTTATTACTTAATATAGTAGATAATGTATAGTATAGTAGATAGTATTTAGTATAGTAGATAGTAATATATAGTATAGTATATAGTATTTAGTACTTAGTATAGCAGATAGTATATAGTATAGTAGATAGTATTTAGTACTTAGTATAGTAGATAGTATTTAGTATAATAGTATATAGGTATTTAGTACCTAGCCATGCTGCCTAGCCCCTGCAGCCTAGCCCTGCTGCCCTGCGCGCCTGTACTGTCGTGCCGGAACAGGCGGTTCCGGGCCGAACTACCGGTTCGGCCCGCCGGTTCACAGACCCAGAAGTTGCGGCCCGCCGGACCGTGGGTCATATAGGTTCCGTTTCTGGAATCGGCCCGTGGTCAATGGTTACGACCCGGACTGTTGACCACGGGCTAGTCCGAGCCGAAACCGTCGGTTCCGCTTAAAATATGACAACACTAGTTTGATATAAACATTGCTCAAATTAAAATTTGCATTAGATAATTATTTTCATTTGAATTTGACTAAATCCATCTACACGTGTCATCTCTTCCTTTTAAAAAGTGTGTTAACGTGTGTAGTGCACTTAGAGAAAAAGATTTTCTGTACCCACTTAGCCCATAGCGTGTACTGCGGTGGGTTGCCCATTCTTCGGTTTGCTGATCGAAGCAGGAACCGAACCAAATATTCGGTTTCGGTTTGGTTCGGTTTTTTTTGAAGTTCGGTTCGGTTAAGTTCGGTTTTTTAAATATTCGGTTCAGTTTCAATTTGGTTTGATGTTTTTTCGGTTCATTTTTTAACTTTCAAGAAATCCATGAGTAGTCATACATTCAAACATTTCATTACATATTTTCGATATTTTAATTCAAGTCTCAGAAGTCAGAATCCCATTTAAATCCTTTCCAACCCAATATTCGCACAAAATCAACATTATTCCAGAAACACAATGCATCAATTAAAAAATCGACTACACACATCCTTACCAAAAAGGTCCAGGCCCTTCAACAGGAAAAGAAGCAGTACAGGACAGAAAAAGGATGCAGTTCAACAAAAAGGTCCGTGAATAGAGGTGCAAAAAGAAGTACAGCAAAATAAAGAAGCAGTACAGCAAACTAAATTCAACAGGACATTGAGCAGTACATGACAGAAAAAAGAAGCAGTTCAACAAACTAAAATAGCAAATAAAGCAGTACAGCAAACTAAAAAAGCAGTACAGCAAACTAAATTCAAATGTTACAAATTAGCAAAAATCTTGAAATCAAATAAATGTTTCTTAGTCACTTTCATTCTCTTGGTCACTCCTTGGAGACGACATTTCACTTGTAATACACGACTTATCCAATATTTCTTCATAGATCATGCACAAAAAAAAAATACAAATGTTAGACAGTTAGAGAATAAGAAATAATAATATCAAGCAAAAACTCAAAAAATAAGTAATAAACTAAAAATCACAAATAATTACCTTTTTCTACTTCTTCACAAAACTCAATCTCTTCTAAAGAAGGATCAAGTTCCAATGATGAGATTTCACCTCTTAGCCAACTTTGTGTGCAAATAAAAGCTTGCACCGTTCTTGGACGAAGAGAGCAACGATGAGGACTAATGATCCTTCCACTTGTACTAAAAGAAGACTACGATGATATGGTAGAAATGGAAATGGCTAAAACATCCCTTGCAATACGGGCTAATAAAGGATACTTTGGGGCCCCAATCTTCTTCCACCAAGACAACAAATCAAAATCCTCCTCATCAAATTCAATAGGATCCTTCAAATATCTATCAAAATCATTGTTAATCATGTTGGCATCCTTTCTTCTCTTTAACTCCTTATCTTTCAATTTTGCTTCGAACTTTGTCATCTTAGGCAAACTAAGATCCTCACCTTGTGGAGAAGACTCAACTTCATCATGAGTCCCATTATCTCCAAACTCCTTCTCATAATCTCTATAAAGTCTCTCCATAAAACTTTTCACCCTTTGTAATACTTCTCCCACCTTACACTCCAACTTTTGAGCATCAACACCTTCACTTTCAAACACAAGCTCTAGATAATCCTCAAGTTTTGGCATCTTATTCTTCGGATCAAGTACAAGACCAACAAAGATATAATCATTTATTTGGTCAAATTCACCCCAATATTTATTATATTTTTCCTCCATTGGAGGTGCAATGTGTAGCAATTGAGGATGCACCTTATATTCTTGCAGGAGATTGTAAAGAATGAGTAAATCGCCAAAAGTATTATTAATGGTAGGAGTGTTATAGCAACATACCCTTAAGGTGACTTCATAAAATGGTTGCAAGAAGGTGGCAAAAATTTCTGCATTCATCCAATCTTCACGAGAAGGCATGAAACTCTTGATCTTCCTATCTTCCTCCCCCATTCTATCAAAAGCTTTTTGAAACTTCAAAGCCGATGACAACATCAAGAAAGTGGAGTTCCATCTAGTAGGCAAATCCAATATCACAAAGCCTTTGGTCTCTATCTTCACTCTCTCGGCATGCTTTTTAAGAGTATCCTTCCTTTTGTCCGACTTTCTTACAAATCTTACCGCTTCCCTAATATTCTCAATAGAAGCATTCATTGTTTTCAACCCATCATTCACCAACAAGTTGAGAATATGAGCCACACAACGCATATGCATATTAGCCCCTGCATTCAAAAGAGCATTAGAATAGCCATAACCAAGTAACCTTCTCCTTATCTCTCTCATTGCCACATCATTTGCGGAAGCATTATCTACGGTGATGGTAAGAATCTTCTCTATCCCCCACTCTGACATACATTGTTCTAACTTAGTAGCTATGGTGTCTCCCATATGATCTAGAATGTTATAAAAGTTAAGAACCACCTTATACAACACAAAAACCTCATCAATCCAATGTCCGGTCACAACCATATAACTCATATTTTGTTTGGATGTCCAAATATCCATAGTAAGACACACTCTTCTCCCTTTCAAGGCATCCTTCAACTTCTTCTTCTCCTCGACATACACTTGTAGGCACTCTTTTGCCATTTTCTTCCTCTTAGAAATCTTCCAATAGGGGTAAGCTTCTTCATGCATTTGTCTAAAACCGATCCCTTCCACAACACTAAAAGGATGTTCATCAAGAATAATAAACTTAGCACACAACCTAGTCATCCTCTCGGGTGTTGGTAAATCACCTAAGGTCAACTCCTTCCCCTTGGACGTGGTCTTAGAAAAGAATAATTTCGTACCATTTCTCCTCCTCAACTCAATATTCGGCGGGTACTTCATGCACTTAAGTATATGCTTATTAAGCGAAGATGTCCCATTCCCGATGGTACCACAACAATACTCCTTATTGAAATAATTACAATTGCCCTTAACTAGACCATTCTTCATCTTACGTTTGTAATGCTCCCAAATTCCTGATCTACTCCGAGATTCCAACAATGCCAAATACTCTTCCTCGCTTAGCTTTTTGTTTGGTTGACCAATTTCTTCAACCTCTTCCACAGTTTCATTTACAAGTGGATTATAGCTTTCTTGTGTACCCGGTGTTGCCGATTCACCAACACTAGGAGTTAGAACTGGTGCCTACATACAAAATAATAAGAAACAACATAAGTTAATTCTATGTATTCACTTTTAAAATAATGCTTTAAAAGTTCAAAGCATACGATAATTTACCTTTAATTGAGAACATGGTTTCTTCTTTTTACAACTTCCATCACCCGACTCAGTGATAGTATTTTTTGATCTTTTCATTCTCCTATATATAAAAACTCAAATATTAATCAAATATATATTCATAACCCACACATTAGCATAATAGCAATATATGAAAAACCTACCTATAGATCAATTATAGGTAGAAGAATAACCCACACATTAGCATAATAGGCAGTAGGCACTTACACTTAGACAGTATATGAAAAACCCACACATTATCATAATAGCAGTATTTTCTTATCCTACTCTATCACCTTTAAAATAGATCAATTATAACTACTAACATATTAGCATAATAGCAGACCAGTATATGAAAAACCTACCTATAGTACACTACAGTGGCGGCGAGACGGAGTTGAGTGGCGGCGAGACGGAGACGGAGGCGGAGATGACACACGGCGGAGAGATGGAGATGAGATGTCTGACAGGGAGAAGGGAGATGTGAGGCGATGCGATTTGTTTGTGAGGGAGAACCGAAGAAGGGTGAGGCTGCGCTGGGTGAGAAAGAACTAAGAAGAGAACGGAGCAGCGGGATAGAAGAAACCTAATTCCTAACACATATGTTCTGTCTCCAGTGGCTTTAGTCGATTTTAAGTTTTTTTTTTTCTTACTTAACAAAACGACGTCGTTTTACTATACATGACAAAACGACGTCGTTTTAATATGCCTGAATTTGATTTCGGTCCATATTGGTCTGGTTCGGTTTGGTCCGTCCCGGAACCGAGAACCGAACCGAACTGTTTCGGTCCGGTTCTGTTTTTCTATTTTTCGGTTCGATTTTCTTCAGTTTCGGTTTTCCGGTTCTTTTTTCGAGTTTTCTCGGTTCGATTTTCAGTTTTCGGTTCCGAAATGCCACCCCTAGCGTGTACTCCCCATACCCACTCCTTATTACATGTACTCCTCATACTTACTTGGCCCACAAATTCAATTAAAAAATAAAAGTTATAGGAGAGAGAGTCGGCTTCTCACGTCCGACACAATCCTTGATTCACTACCTTCCAAAAAAAACTGCTTCTCGTGCAGTACATATATAATTTTTTTTACGGTATCGAAAATGTAATAAGTGTACCGTGGTTGACATATATAATTTCTGGTACATTGTTTGTACTGCCGATACATTATTTTCCAACATATATTAATGAAATGAGAGGATTTCAAAATTCCACATAATATAAAACATACGAAAGTAATTTAAAAAACATGCACCATAATATAGTCTAATGTACAACCATTTTGCAAATTAAATCCCCGTACATGTTTAAACATGTGCGGTACATCAATTATAAATTGGAAACGGCTCATTAGTAGAAATAGTATATGATCAATCTCTATTTAAATCAATTAATTCCTTTTAAACCCCACAACCGTTTTCCGTCGCCCACTTCTCCCACCTGCATTAAATTGGAATCGGATTCCTTCTCTTTTTAAAAAGAATCGGATTCTTCTGTCACTAAAATCCAAAACCTTAGCCACACGCATGGTATAATCTTCTTCTCAAATATATATGCTGCTCGATATCTCCTTTTTCTTCAAAAAATTGACTGAGTTGTGGGGGTGCGTTATATACAAAAGAGAGTAAAAAAGTGTAAGAAATTACAAAAAAAGAAAAGAAAAATGTTTGGATTGAATGAGTAGAAATTACATCGCATAACATACTGCACACGTACCGTAAATATAATCATTCACATCCGGTATATATGTTTTATTTCTGGCACCTTATTTTCCAGTTATTTTCATGCATTGGTTTGAGCATCTTATTATTTGTAAATTGGAAACGACTCAGCAATCATAAAGATCTCTATATGGGCAGCCACGTACAGTGTGATCAGTCTGCAAGCAAAGAGTGCATTTTTTCGGCGCCCGTGTGCTGCTTGAAGGTTGATTTGCAGTGGACGGCCGTGAATTTGATCTGAAGTTCTCAACTGCAGATGGACGACGAGTAACTCGCGGTCGACCAGCCTGCCGAACAGGAATTGGTGGCAAAACCGTCATCTGTGCAACATGGGGAGACGCGTTCCAATCTGATTGGGGACCGACAGGATTCACGAGGCAAGAGTAAATCTGCAAATGTGTAGATCTTTTGTAGAATTCATGGACATACATCTCGATGGGTTGTCCATTTCGGCTGTGAAAACATAAAACACATTAGTGATCATATGACTTAAATGAATTAATAAAGAAATACTACTAGTGAATTTTATCTTTACTTATTGAATTGCTGCAATGGCATGTGAACACGGAATCAAGTCATAGTCCCATTCACGACATGGGCAAGATTTAGTAGACAAGTTGACATTTACACTCGTTTTTCCATCATGCGCTTTGAAAATTGAGTTCCGAATCGAAACGACTGTGTAATGTCTTGATCGCTCGACCTCTTTAGCCAGCTTTTTCGTGACCACAACAGTGAACATCTCGTTCGAACGAGAGTAAACTTTTCGCCTTTCATCATACCACCTTTCGATCGTCATTCTAATGCCCTCCAAGCATGAAACGATAGGTAGTAATCGCGGGAATTTCAATTCTTTGTTCAATACTTCTGCGGCATTGGACGTCAGCAAACTATATCGTCGTTGTGGGCAGTGACAACGAGCCCAATTCTCCGGACCAAGGTTTATCAGCTTAGTGTGCGCTGCAGGGCTTGCTAGAAGAATGTGGTTCATATATTTATCATATTTCTTCCTGTTGTAAATGTAGGCTGTTTTGTGAAACAATAAGGTGATAGGTTTTCCAAATCCAACCATGCCCTTCAAGAGGTGATGGTAACAAAGCCCGTGTGTGGTGTCGTGATAGACATCTTGTACTGCATTCGCTATGCTTATGTGTTGGTCTGAAATAATGACCAAATCCGAACGCCCACCATATGCTTGCCTAACAGAGTGAGAAACCATTTCCACTCGATGTCATTTTCAATTGGGCCGACCCCCCAAGCTAGCGGTATTACTTGCTCGTTCCCATCTTTGGCGACTGCAGTGAAGATAATGCAATGGTTTTGCCCCCTCAGTTGTGTTCCATCCACTGCAATCACCGGTCTTAGAAGCCGATTAAATGTGGCAATACAAGATAACAACGCCACAAAATAGTGTTCAAGGCGATCGTTGTATGGGCTAACGCTGTAGTCAACCACCGAGCCCGGGTTAGTCGCAGACAACATGTAGAGATAGCCCGGAAGCAAACTGAATGAATTCTTAAATCCACCGAATATCATCTCCAGGCCTCTATTCCGAGCACGCAAGCAAACATTGTATTTTGCATCGACGCCAAAATCACGAAGCAGTCTTGCCTGTATCATCTTTGGTTTCAGGATTTCTTTCCCGTTTACCATGTCCTTAGCAAAATAAGCGGCAATCACCCTTGAACTGACCTTCCTCGCACCTAGATGATCAAAATTTGTACGATATGTGTGCGTCTCCATCAATTTGCGAACATACCAAACCTGGCCCTTCTGGCTAGCACGCAATTCAAAAGGACATCCACACATCCCTTTATACTTGCATTTGAATATTACTCGATCAGGATTTGATCGCGGGATGCAGAGTTCAACACCATTCTCCATATGCCACAGTCCAACAGCAAGACTCAAATCATCTTTACTGAAAACTATCGAGGTCAGACTCAATGGTTCCTCAGGCAATCTGTCGAGATCAGTCACAACGAGCGAAGCACTAGCATCGAGAGGAATAAATGGAACTAATTCATTTTACGAATGCTCCACTTCCTCGCCGCAATATGTGTCTTCAATCAGGGGTTGAGTGCTTTGCTGCATAAGCATGGCCAGCTTTGGTACGCACCCAATCAGCGAAGTCCGCAAATGAACCAATTCTCAAGTCCGTCGTCTGTCTCTCTTCTTCCTCGGAATTAGTCTCCAGCTCTGCTTCATAATCTTCATCATCTGGACTGCCTCCGTCTGAGTGAACAAGATTCTCAGTCTGCTCACGTGCTTGCTCGTGTGTGTGTGACTGTCTCTGTCTCTGTGGCTGTGATACCCCGTAGCAAATAAACCGGATGATTTTATATTTTGTGAACCGTCACATAAATTCTGTTATCGTGTCGGAGTTGAAAATTATATCACCCCGTGTTGTTTAGAATAACAAACTTGAATTTTATAATTGCGGAGTGGTACTATATATTGTATATATAATGTTTTGTACGTCACCACTGTGTCAACATTTATCGGGATGAGATAGAGATAATAATCCTAACAATTATAATGATATATATATATATATATTTGATATACATACTCTTTAATATATATATATATATATATATGCCGTGTGTGTACTATATGTTGGAAATATAAGATAAATTGGAGGAAATGGGGTGTTTTGAGCAGCCCATTTGAGAGGAAATTTTGAGTGGGCTCGACTACGAGTTAAAGTCGGGACTTAGTTGGAATACGTAGTACTCCGTACGAGGTTTCCAAAACATGTAAGAACACTCAAAATGATTGAGGTATGAATGAGATATAATGTTCCAAAGTGAACCCTTTAGAAATAAATTTGGAATGCTATCCCACATTGGAAAAAGAAGGGAGAAAATGTGAGTATATAAGGAAATGTGGACAAAGGCATGTTCAAAATAAGACATGTGTGGATATGTGACTAGGTGCCCCTCGCACACACACACACACACACACACACACACACACACACACACACACACACACACACACACACACACACACGCTGCCGTCCGTCCGTCCGTCCGTCCGGCCGGCTCGGCTCGGCTCGGGTCGGGTCAGTCTCGGTCGAAGGGCGATTTGGGCGATTTGTCTCGGCGTCTCGAAGTTATCTTTTTACGGCAATTTTATTCGGTAAAATTTTATTTTACCGAAAATACCTCAATTAATAAATTCTGAATTTTTCGGATATGGATAAAATCGAATCTAGATAAGTATTTCGATCGGTTTAGAGTTCCTCCAGATACCAATTTCGATCGGTTTAGAGTTCCTCCAGATACCAATTTCGATCGGTATAGAGTTCCTCCAGCACACAACCTCCTCCAGTCTTCACCTATAAATACCCGGCTGAGGGGGCTCGTTTTTACACACTTATTTTGCGGACGAATTTTGAAAGCCTACACAGCCAAAAAAAAATTCTTCGTATTTCTTCCTTCTGCGGTCGGTGATAGTAGACAGATTTTGTTCTAGTTCGTTGAGGGTGCAGCGGATCACAGATTCGTTACATCGAGTTGTTGTTTTATCCTGGGAGACAGACGTCATACACCGTGGTGAGGACGAATTTGCTTTAAGGAGACAGATTATCTGGACTCAACAGCGAAACTTTTGTTTCACGTACGGGATCGGCGGATTTCGTTTTGCTAATAATTTTCTGCAGGATTTATGTAATATATATTCGATACACACACACACACATATATATATATATATATATATATATTTCTATTCTGTTCTTTTCAAGTAATCATTTCAAATTATTCAACAAACTTAAAGCAAATTTCTTTTACTTGATTAAAACAGATCTATTTTCAAAAGCTAAGCTAATATGGATTCTCAAAACCCAACACTGTCTACGGACGTTTCTGGAGGTGCGCCTCAGAAAATCGGCTCGGGTTCAGCGACTGGAGGTGCGCCTCTGATAACTGGATCGGGTACAGCTTCGATTCCGATTACTACTTCGGTTTTGGTTCCGGTCAACCATGCGGACAAACCAGAGAAATTCAATGGGCAGAATTTCAAGAAATGGCAGCAGAAGATGATGTTCTATCTGACCACTCTAGGCTTGTCTCGATTCCTCAAGGAGGATGCGCCAAAATATGACGAGGACAGTGACCAACAAACTCTGATGGCCATTGACGCTTGGAAAACTTCCGACTATCTGTGTCGGAACTATGTGATGAATGGCCTGGCCGATTCACTGTACAATGGGTACATCAGTGCTAAATTAGCTAAGGCGTTGTGGGACTCACTAGACCATAAATACAAAATCGAGGACGCCGTTGCCAAGAAGTGGATTGTTGGACGGTTTCTCGATTACAAGATGATGGACTCCAAGACTATAGTGAGTCAGGTACAAGAGGTGCAAGTGATCATTCACGAAATCCATGCTGAAGGAATGGTCATTAGCGAATCCTTCCAAGTGGCTGCTGTGATCGAAAAATTGCCCCCGACTTGGAAAGATTTCAAGAATTATCTAAAGCACAAGCGCAAGGAAATGAGCATGGAAGATCTGATCGTTAGACTTCGCATAGAGGAAGACAACCGAGGATCAGAGAAGAAAGTAAATATTGCTGTGGCAAAGGCCAATGTTGTGGAAACTGGACAGACATCCAAGAAAGGCAACAATGGAAAGGGAACCAAGCTGGGACCTAAAGGAGGAATTGGGAAAAAGAAAGAAAAATTCCTTGTAAAATGCTACAACTGTGAAAAGATGGGTCATAGGGCGGCCGACGGCAAGCTGCCAAAAAAACCAAAGAAAAAGGAGGGTAATGCAGCACATCTGATTACCGAACAAGTGGAACATCTTGAATTATGTGCTATGATCTCCGAAGTGAACCTAGTTGGCTCAAACACCAAAGAGTGGTGGATTGACACTGGAGCAACTAGGCATATATGTGCCAACAAGACTATGTTCTCCTCCTTGGAAGAAACGGATGCCGGTGATATACTGTATATGGGAAATTCTGCAACCTCAACTATCTTGGGCGAAGGCACGGTGATCTTAAAGATGACGTCTGGAAAGGAAGTGACTCTTAAACGCGTGTTATATGTGCCTGATATTCGAAGGAACCTTATTTCTGGTACCTTGTTGATGAAGCATGGCTTTAGAACAGTTTTCGAGTCCGATAAAGTTATTTTTTCGAAAAATGGTGTGTTTATAGGCAAGGGATATGAATGTGATGGGCTAGTTAAGCTCAATGTAATGACTATAAAAAATAATGAAATGAAGAATTCTTCTGCTTACTTGCTTGAGTCTCCTAATTTATGGCATGCTAGATTAGGACATGTTAATTTTAATGTAATGCGTAGACTTATTGCATTAGATCACATACCAAAGTTTAAAATTGATTTAAACCACAAGTGTGAAACTTGTGTAGAGGCAAAATTAACTCGATCTCCATTCCGACAAGTGGAAAGAAACACCAAACCTTTAAAATTAATACATAGCGACCTATGTGATTTGAAGTTTGTTCAAACTAGAGGTGGAAACAAATATTTTATTACTTTCGTGGATGATTGTACTAAATATTGCTATGTATACTTGCTTAAAAGCAAAGATGAAGCCATAGAGAAATTCGTTCTCTATAAAACGGAAGTTGAGAATCAATTGAATGCTAAGATAAAAATCTTGAGAAGTGACCGCGGAGGTGAATATATGGAACCATTTGGCGAATTTTGCTCGCAACATGGGATTATTCATGAAGTCACTGCCCCATATGCACCACAGTCAAATGACATGGCGAAACGTAAGAATCGCACTCTGAAAGAGATGATGAACGCGATATTGCTAAATTCAGGTCTGCCGCAAAATATGTGGGGAGAAGCCATCTTAACGGCGAATTATCTTTTAAACAAGATATGCCGTAAGAACGGAGACAAAACTCCTTATGAATTGTGGAAATGAGTCAAGCCTACCTACAATTACATGAAAGTGTGGGGGTGTCTAGCAAAGGTGCTAATACTTACTCCTAAGAAAGTTAAAATAGGCCCAAAAACGGTTGACTGCATTTTCATTGGAGATGCACACAACAGCAATGATTACCGATTTCTTGTGCATGAATCCAAAGTGCCTGAGATTCACAAGAATACGATTATGGAATCAAGGAATGCGTCATTCTTTGAGAATATCTTTCCTTGCAAGACTGTAAGTGAACCGCTTATCTCATCCGAACATACTTCTGAACTAATGGATGAAGATAATGAAGACCAAATAAGGGATAATGAGGACGAACCTAGAAGGAGCAAGCGACAAAGGACGGAGAAATCTTCCGGACCATATTTCATCACCTACTTGCTCGAAAAGGCTCCTCAGACTTACAAAGAAGCTGTAAGCTCGACGGATGGACCTCTATGGAAGGAGGCTATCAAAGAAGAGATTGATTCTATATTACAGAATCATACTTGAGAACTAGTGGAATTACCTCTTAAGTGTAAACCATTAGGAAATAAGTGGATTTTCAAGAAGAAATTGAAAGATGGAGCAGTTGATAAATATAAGGCTAGGCTCGTAGCGAAGGGATATAACCAACGTGAAGGCCTAGACTATTTTGATACTTACTCTCCTGTGACGAGAATAACTTCCATCAGGATGATACTTTCCATCGCAGCATTACGAGGCTTAGAAGTTCATCAAATGGATGTTAAGACTGCCTTTCTTAATGGGGACGTAGAAGAGGAAATCTACATGGAACAACCCGAGGGGTTCTCTGCTCCTGGACAAGAAAGGAAAGTCTGCAAGCTCGTAAAATCATTGTACGGATTGAAGCAGGCACCAAAACAGTGGCATGAAAAATTTGATCATGTCATGATAAGCGGTGGCTT
Source organism: Orobanche coerulescens (assembly GCA_033398695.1). Lineage (NCBI taxonomy): Eukaryota > Viridiplantae > Streptophyta > Magnoliopsida > Lamiales > Orobanchaceae > Orobanche > Orobanche coerulescens. Next base: position 22,564,289 of record CM065808.1, read on the forward strand.
CAAAATTAATGAATCCGACAAATGTATATATGTGAAAGACACAGAAAATGGATACGTCATTTTGTGTCTATATGTAGATGACTTACTCATTACCGGTAGTGATGAAAGAATAATCAAATCGACCAAAGACATGCTGAGGTCGAGATTTGATATGAAGGATATGGGATTCGCAGATGTAATTTTAAGGATTAAAATCACACGAACGTTGGAAGGTCTCATGCTGAGTCAAGCCCACTATGTGGACAAAATCCTTGAAAGATTTAATAAAGATGACTCGGGCACAACCAAAACCCCGGTGGATATGACGTTGAGACTATCCAAGAATAAGGGTGAAGGAGTATCTCAACTCGAATACTCACGCATAATAGGAAGTCTGATGTACTTGATGAGCTGTACAAGACCAGACATAGCCTACTCAGTTAGTAAACTAAGTAGATACACGAGCAACCCCGGAAAGGATCACTGGAAGGCGATCATAAGGGTACTAAGATACTTGAGGGGTACTCGAGAGTATGGGCTGCACTATACCAAATATCCAGCAGTACTTGAAGGATATAGTGATGCAAATTGGATATCTGATAGAAAAGACTCCAAGTCTACAAGCGGATATGTATTCACACTAGCCGGTGCAGCAGTGGCATGGAAATCTTTGAAACAGACACTTATATCTCGGTCAACGATGGAATCCGAGTTTATAGCCTTAGATAAATGTGTAGAAGAGGGAGAATGGCTACACTATTTTCTAGAAGATATTCCAAGATGGGCAAAGCCTGTGACCGCAATATGTATTCATTGCGATAGTCAATCTGCGATTGGCAGGGCACAGAGCGTAATGTACAATGGTAAGTCTCGTCATATAAGGAGGATACATAATACCATTAGACAATTGATATCAACAGGAGTTATCACTATTGATTATGTGTCATCAAAGGATAACATTGCGGATCCGCTAACCAAAGGGTTATCAAGAGACCTTGTTGACAAATCATCAAGAGGAATGGGTCTATTGCCTTGAGCTAATGGTTTTATGGAGGATACCCAACCTAAGCTGACTGGAGATCCCAAGATCTAGGTTCAATGGGACAACCAATCCATAAAACTGGGCACAATCACTGTGGGGGTTACCCCGAACCGACCATTCCTAGGATGAAAACAGTGATACCCATAGGGAGAGGTTAAGCTTATGCTTTTAATGATTCTTAAGTCGACAACGTATAGTAGGGTGGAGTAAAATACAGGTTTACTCAAAACACTTAAAGAGAATCACCTATGTTAGAGAGAAGAGGGGCCGCTTCAAAGGAGAATTGCTAAGGCACAATTCTTTAGAAACTCTCGCAGAAACAGGACGGTGTCCACGGCCAAAATGGGCACAATAATGAGAACAGGACAAATCAGGAAGGGCACTTGTGAAGGATATACGATCACTTATACAAGCGGTCGGACAGTTCAAAGGCATCTAGTCACACTGTCTAGCTAGTAAGGAGAATATATCTTTTCGAGGGAAGGTTCAAGGAGCATACTCTACCTATCCTATGCAATGCCTAACTGTAGTAACTATCACCAAGTCAACTCCGTGTCTGACGTCTGCTGCTGGACCATCAATCTCATTCATGTGGGGGATTGTTGCAAATATAAGATAAGTTGGAGGAAATGGGGTGTTTTGAGCAGCCCATTTGAGAGGAAATTTTGAGTGGGCTCGACTACGAGTTAAAGTCGGGACTTAGCTGGAATACGTAGTACTCCGTACGAGGTTTCCAAAACATATAAGAACACTCAAAATGATTGAGGTATGAATGAGATATAATGTTCCAAAGTGAACCCTTTAGAAATGAATTTGGGATGCTATCCCACATTGGAAAAAGAAGGGAGAAATTGTGAGTATATAAGGAGATGTGGACAAAGGCATGTTCAAAATGAGACATGTGTGGATGTGTGACTAGGCGCCCCTCGCGCATACACACACACACGCGCGCCGCCGCCGCCCGTCCATCCTTCCCGCCGGCTCGGCTCGGCTCGACTCGGCTCGGTTCGGTTCGGGTCGGCTCGGTCTCGGTCGAAGGGCGATTTCTGCGAAATGTCTCGGCGTCTCGAAGTTATCTTTTTACTGCAATTTTATTCGGTAAAATTTATTTTACCGAAAATACCTCAATTAATAAATTCCGAATTTTTCGGATCCGGATAAAATCGAATCTGGATAAGTATTTCGAACGGTTTAGAGTTCCTCCAGATACCAATTTCGATCGGTTTAGAGTTTCTCCAGATACCAATTTCGATCGGTATAGAGTTCCTCCAGCACACAACCTCCTCCAGTCTTCACCTATAAATACCCGGCTAAGGGGGCTCGTTTTTACACACTTATTTTGCGGACGAATTTTGAAAGCCTACATAGCCAAAAAAAAATTCTTCGTTTTTCTTCCTTCTGTGGTCGGTGATAGTAGACAGATTTTGTTCTAGTTCGTTGAGGGTGCAGCGGATCACAGATTCGTTACATCGAGCTGTTGTTTTATCCTGGGAGGCAGACGTCATACACCGTGGTGAGGACGAATTTGCTTTAAGGGGACAAATTATCTGGACTCAACAGCGAAACTTTTGTTTCACGTACGGGATCGGCGGATTTCGTTTTGCTAACAATTTTCTGCAGGATTTATGTAATATATATATATATATATATTTCTATTATGTTCTTTTCAAGTAATCATTTCAAATTATTCAACACTATATATATACTATATAAGAAGGAAAGAAGGTCGCAAACGACCTGGAAGAAAACAGAGAAAGAAGAAGAAAAGAAAAAGAAAAAGAAAAACAAGAAATGAAGAAACAGGAAAAGAAGGAAAGAGAGACGAGAAGGAGAGTTCCGCTGCGACGGAAAAATTTTCTTGTAAAATTTCGCAATCTATATATCAATTTGTTCATATTGACGAGTAGATCATGAATATGTATTTAGTTGTTCAAACCGAGATCGGAATAGCCGGAACGGGTCCGAAACCGCCGCTCGACGTCGGGTCCCCGTACGGCCGTTCGGGCTGTCGGAACTTGAAACTGTTTGCACCATTAGGGAGCCCTCTTGAAGAGCTTCATCCTTCTAGTTTTAGTTTTCAGATTCGGTCGAGTTTTATAGTGTGTATTGTGTGTGCGTGTATGTGTGGGTGTGTGCTGGTGTGTGTGTGTGCGCTGGGGTGCGTGTGTTTGTGTGTACGGTGTGTATGTGTGCTGTGTGAGGGTGTGTGTGTGTGTGTGTTGTGTGTGCGGGTGGGTGTGTTTATGTGTGCGGGAGAGTACTTAAAAAATGTGAGTTTATTATAAATTTCGGGCTGCCGATTTGAGGTATAAACGTGTTTTTAAGTATAAAAATAGCGTTAGTCGATGTTAAAGAAGCTCCCAATGAGGTTACGATAGACGGAAGAAGTTTAAACGAGGATTAGATGGCCGTAGAAAGTTTTGAGGTGGAAAACATAAATTTTGAAAACCCAGGGCTATGCCATTTGAAAATTAGAAATAAAGTTGGACTTGATTGAAGTTTTCTAAATCTTCAATTTCACCCCAATACTCTAATATTCTCTTTAAAAGTGTATAACCTTCTTGATTTCAATCCCAAATGGGTCAAACGACTGCCTAATGGCTCCTAATTCGAAACACAATATTCTTACACCCCAATAAAGCGTAGAGTGTGTCCGTAATTATGTCTCACCTAGACTCGGCTAAATTAGAATGTAGAGTTCTAACGGTTATCTAAATCTTAATCCGTTAATCATATAATTATGATTCGTTTTAGGTTGAAGGTCTGGCTAATCGCTCAGTCTATTTGCCTTGTCAATCGAAACTTTTCCATTAGCTGGAATGCCAGGCAAGTACTTTGATTACGTTTGATGTACTTCGTGTGAATGAATATGTGACAAATGCATTTTCTGTGAAAAGTGGTAATTTCAGAAAATGTGGTTTCAGAAGTGATAATTTCAGGAAGCGGTAATTTCTGTGGTTTGTGAAATGTGTGATCAGCAGAAGTGTGAAATTGCGAATATTCACTATCATTTTGCATTGACATGAAATAATATTTCATAAACATGCGTTGCGGAGCGGAAAATAATGAATATGTGAAAAATATGGTTGCGAATATTCAATATGGTTTGTGACATGTGTGATCAGCGGAAATATGAATTTGAGGATATTCAGTATCATTGAGCATTGACATGAAATAATATGTCATAAACATGCATTGCGGACATTGCGAAAAGCTGAAAAATCCAAGTAAGCGACTTGGGTTGGCCAAAAGAGCCGAGCGGAATGGGCCCGTGTGCGTGAGTCATGGCATGTATGGGAATTGCATCGCATTGCACATAAAATAATGATGATTGTGGTATTGTATTCCAGGATATATGTGATAGCAGTGTGATTTGGATGTTTATTCATTTGTGGTACATATTCATGAATCGTTGTACTTGCACCGGCTGTTTGCTGACCCCTTCTAGGGTGAATATACTTGTTGTGTATTTAGGTGCAGGTCTTAATGGCGAACCAGCGCAGGAAGGACACGAGGATGGCGAGCAACACTGATATCATGCACTATTTTGAGTATGTGGTCGTACTGTTGAGAACCGAGTTGTGTTTTGCCTTGTGCTCGCGTGAGTACTGTCGGGTAATGTGGGTTGTTTGTGGTTCAGTCATTTTAATGATGTTATTGTGTCAGTTGGAGTCCCACAGGACAGTGTATTGTTGAGTGCTGAAATGTATATGGTTTGAAGTTGAGTACTGTCAATGTATGTGTGGATTTATGTTGGTCTCAGCCTGGTAGGTTCTCCAAAAAAAATCTACGGCACTGTAATATCTCTGTAAAGCATGGGGGCGTTCCAGATTGTGGTATCGGAGCCTAGGTTTATGGATACCTAGGCTGTTGGTGTTTTGGGTCGGTCAAAGTTGAGTCAGTCCTCTGTTTATGATATCACTGGGTTGCTGCTACCTCGTGCGACCTGCGCTGTAAGTTCCTCTGATCCCCAAAATTATTTTAGTTCTGAGTATATGGATTTTAAGTCCTTCTTGTGAGCCATATTTTGTTGGGGGCTGTGTTCATTGGCTTCTGATATTATCAGCACCCTGCGGGAAACCGGAGTAATCGGTTTGTATTTCTTCGAACTGTGTCCATTAATTTTCCTTCGTGTTTATGTTTGTGTAACTTGAGCCTACAAGCATATGGAGATGGTAAGTCTCTCGATTATAAGTCCCTCATAGTTGTGCGGTAATTGTGTGGTGCTGATTCGATCAACCCTGGACGAGGGGCTACAACTTGTTGGTGGTATTAGGGTTTTGAGATGTACATTGCGTATGCGGTCCGGGTGAAAATAGTTATACAGTGTATTTTGGAAAATTAGGAATATTATCGATTTTTATATTCCTTTAAGAATGAGATTTTTAAATATCAATTTTAACCGCTGAGGGAGTATGTTTAAAGTGGTTTTTGAAACTATTTCAAATGGTGAAAACCTACGATTTAATATCATTATATCAAACGAGTATGTATTCGGTGGAAAATATTTTCCTTTCGATTAAACAAATAGTAGAAGAGGAAGGATCTTTATTTTATCTAAGTCCTAAGTGGATTTTTGAAACATTTCGGACTATAGATGTCTTCGAAAATATTAAAAATATAAATTGTGTGTGCATTATTTAAAAATAATTTCAAGATCGACGTGTAAAATAAAGCCTCCTCTTCTAATAAGAGTAAAGTAACTACGAGTTTTGGCGAAACATAGCTCGCCCTCTTATTTTGCTGGTACCGTAGTCGTAAGTTGTGAGATCGTGTCATGTTTGGACACGCATTTGGTTGCGATTCAGATCGTTGCGTGTTTGTTGTCTTGGTGGGGGTATGGTTGTGATGGTGAATTTTGGTTGGTATAGGTATGGCGCGCGCTATTGTACAGAATTGGCGCATGCTACCTTGTGGATAGTTCAGGCTAATCTGTCCGGCATATAAACTCGACAGCAATCGTGATTTATCATTTCCACTCTTTTCTTTTCTCCGCGGGTGACACTACAGTGTGAATCGAAGGCGACTAGGGATCATGATCTTGGCCGATTTTGCTCCGTTTAAGGGTGTTTTGGAGTATAACATTATCTAATCTATTGCTCTTCTTCGGATCGAAGAAATTTCGTGATTTTCTTGAGTTAACCATTTTGAAGGTTTTGTTCTTGATCTCATTTTCAACCCGATTCTGCTGAATCAACTGATGTTAAATGTTGTTGTTGGTCATGTCATATAAATGGTATATCCACAACTCTGACTTGTTCAACTCGGTTGACGATTCTAAAGATGCTGAGGAACCATGAACAATTAATGTTCGATCAAATATCCGTAAACTATCGGTGAACAAAGCAAACGATCAAGGGTGTCCCGTACCCCAGATGATGGCAAGTGATGCTTTCATAATACATCGGAATTGTTGATGCTTCCGACAATTGTGGCTTTGATTCTCTTTATCTTCTTGCTTTCCATCTCTAACTTGATAGTTCTACGTTTCGAGGACAAAACTCCCTTTGAGGGGGAGAAGAGTATAATAATCGGGATTCTTGCGCTTGTACAATGTAGGGCCTTGGACACTTCTCTTTGACTCTGTTGTTGCGCTACAGAACTTGCGAGTTCGGTGGTACTGCGATGATTGGCTTGATGTCTGAGCCTATCGCAAGTGTGGTCTCCGTCATGTATTAGTTTCAAGATCTCGTTGTATAATCCCATTTTCGTTGAATATTGAACCATATTCCCTAGGCAACATATGATCCCACCCGAGTAGACTATATCTGATCGTGTTGTGAATTGCTTTGATTTAAACCTGTGTCGTTAACTAAATCGCATCACTACCGAGAAATTCTCATGATGTTAGTGGTCATTCCGCATTCGTCAGAATGCTTAGAGATTTGGTCATTCGACCTTATGAAGTTGCTTGTCATATTATTACCTCATTTGGACTTCTATATGTTTCCATTATATCGACTCACTTATGCTCGTCGATACCTGCTGAATGTGTTCTATTCTGCGGTCTTTTCCGTTCGAACGAGTTGTGACATTGTTTTGGACTAGTCCCTTTATAGTTGTGACTTTTCCCAAGTTTGGTACAGCCCTGGTGAGTCCTATGCAAAGTGAATATCTTGTAATTCTTACCAGTCCATTTAATGTCTTGAGTTGAGATGGGAACTTCGGGGCTGTTCGGTTATCGTTGTCCAATCGTTGTTGTTCGATCATTGTGGTTCGACTGTTGTTACTCGATCTTACATCGTGATTATCGAGCATCCGATTTTCTTAAGATTCGGGTACTCATCCCAGCAAGTTATCTTCCAAACCTTTGAGGTTGTCGAAATTATATGTTGTTCAGCGTTAAGCTCGCTTTGATTGGTGTACTGTGTAGGTTATCAACCATAGTGATTCATGATCGTTGCACTTCGTAAACATTCTTGCGTATTGAATCGGACCGTAGTGGCTCTGTATGACATGGAGTTTGTGCCGTTACTGGCAGCAGATAACGTGTGTCATCTAAAATTTGCCTTGTCTCTGAGTGTTTTATGTCCTAAGTTTTGAGAGGAAACTTATTTCAAAAGAAGTGGGATGTAATAATTTTATTTTCCCGTTACTCCCTTCTCTTTTGATTTTTTTTTATTTCCTTCGGTTCGCTAGTCTTGATGATCAACATATAATAGTCATCGTGTCTTGACATCAAGTGGAAGTACCAAGAGTCCATGAGTGCATCTTTTAGCTTGACCAATATTTTGGTCGTATTCGTACCATGGATTAACTCGATCATTATCAGGTATTTTTGCGAGTCTATCGCTAAGATTTTGTTATTACTATTATCATTGTTGTGGCGGCGAGAGATAATTAACACCGGATGACGGCGCAGCCATAATAGCGACTACTTAAACAACTATAGCACCGCTAGGGCCGCCGACTTAGGATCGGTTCAATGTGTATATAAGGCCCTGAGAGGTATTTCCATGATGAACTTAATACATTAATCGAAAGGAAACAGTTGAGTAATCTTGTAAGTATGGATCCTACTAAGCATACTCGTTGCTTAGAGCATATCAGTTATCTAGAGGTTGTAGCACAATTTCATCGGGACGCGAGTCAGACTGCGCATGAGGCAGCTGCACGAGAACACGAGCATGCTGCACAGCTAGAAGCTCAGTTGGCTGCAGTACGGCGTACTCTTCGAGAGAGAGAGAGAGGCACAGTACACCCAGGCGAGAGAGGCCTTGCAGGATCAAGTCCAGTAAGAAAGAGAAATGATACGAGCCAACGCTGTGGAAATCCTTGCTATCCTCCCAGCGCCCCCAATTCCGGTCGCAGAGATCGAAGAGGATCCCGAGGAAGATCCTGAAGAGGACCCGGAAGAAGAGGTCGAAGACAACTCTGTCGTCGTTAACCCGTAAGATATGCTTAACGGGGCATATATTTCAAGCGACCCTCTTCCGTTTGCGATTTAAAGGATAAAATTTTGTATGGATATGATTGGTGACTCGGACATATATTTCAGTGACCCTCTTCCGTTTCAAGTTTCGAGGACGAAACTTCTTGTTAGGGGGGGTGTGATACCCCGTAGCAAATAAACCGGGTGATTTTATATTTTGTGAACCGTCGCATAAATTCGGTTATCGTGTCGGAGTTGAAAATTATATCACCCCGTGTTGTTTAGAATAAAAAACTTAAATTTTGTAATTGCGGAGTGGTACTATATATTGTATATATAATGTTTTGTACGTCACCGCCGTGTCAACATTTATCAGGATGAGATAGAGATAATAATCCTAACAATTATAATGATATATATGATATACATACTCTTTAAGGGATAGGTTCAGGTAGGAAAGCTTTTTTCCGTAAGAAATAAGAATGATTTTGGGCCTTTGATCTTTGGTGATCAATGGCTGCAATTTGGTCACGTTGTGCTAAGAATTTAGCCTAAGTGTGCTACGCGGAATATTTTTGTGGGGATATATTTGTAATTATACATATTGTATGTTTGGTATTTCCTATAATCATGGGATTTCATATCCCACTTTCCCATCTCTTCCCAACGTGTAAGCCGTGATTTTGTCTTCGTTTTCCTCCATCCTTTTATCTCTTTCCTTCATCCTTCATCCTTCCTCCATCATTTATACCCTAATTTCATACAGTAAATCACCGCAAATATAATCCCTATGTTCAGCTTTGGTTTTTTGTCTTGCTTCTCTAAACTGCAGATAACTTCTCGTCAATTCAATTCGGAATTATGGTTTCTACAGGTATTTTTTTGTTCATTGTTTGTTCTTATTTTTGTTCGTTTGTTCGTATTCAATTCAACCAACTGGGTAATATTTTTGTTCGTTTGTTCGTTCTTATTCAATCAATGTTCATTTATACCCAGTTTTTTCGCTGGTATTCAAAATAAATTCGTTGAATTTTTTTCGTTCATTTATTTCATATTTTTTCATTGAGTTATACATATTTTTATCCAATTCAATTTTTATTTGCTAATTTCGTCAGTATTTTCTTGCTTCAGTCGTTTGTGAGACGTTTGTCTGGACCCAATTTGTCTCACAAAAAGATATTTAGCAATACATGACAACCCTAGGTGAAAGATATTTATGTTGCACTTTTAAACATATACGTAGCACTTTATATGTTTTTATTGGCATTCATTTCTGTTTTGGCTGAAGGCTTTATATGTTGGCACCTTTCACAACTCAGTAGCAGTATTTATAATTTTTTTTTTGCCATTGCATTGTGTTTTAGTTGAAACTTTTTTGGTTGCACTTTCGTACAATAAGTAGCATTTTTTGTGGCATATCTTGGCACTTTTTTTGTTGCACTTTCCCACAATCCAGTAACACTATTTTTGTTAGCTTTTGGCATTTATTATGTTTTATAGAATGCCATAATTTATATTGACTCTTTAGCATAGAATCTTTACGTTCTGTACGTAATATGTTTTCTGCTTGCATATTAAAAAAATTTGTTGTTTAATTGAGTTGTTATTTTTGAATTTTCAGCGGGGGGAAGTACGTCGGAAGATGTCACCAAATTTATTGTACCTTCTTGCAAAGAATGTATGAAACCTTACGTGGGTAAGGTTTTTGAGAATTTGAAAGAGGCATAAGTTTTTTATAAGGATTACGCTTCTGATTATGGGTTTCAAGTGCGCAAGGCAACGACTGTCAAATCCAAAGACAAGAATATTGTTTGGCAGTATGTGGTATGTAACAAGGAGGGATCAAAGAACGTTGCCAATAAAGTACTTTCTGGTAACAAAAAACGACGTGGGATGGACACCAGAACTGGATGTAAAGCTCATGTAGTCATCCGATTAGAAGGTTGTGTAGGATATGTCGTTACAGGATTTATTGAGGCCCACAATCATGATATGATTTCAGAGGCTTACAAGCATCTCATGAATTCTTGTAGGAAGGTTACTCCTGCACACAAGTTGATGATTGGTAAATGCAGGAGAGCAAATATAGGTCCGATGCGATCGTTTCATTTTTTTAAGGAGCTAGTTGGTACATATGAGGATATTGGGTGTACTACTATTGAATTCAAGAACTATGCTCGTGATATGAGGGCATTTGTGAATGGAGTTGATGCGGAAATATTGCTCCAAAAGTTGGAAAGCAAGCGTGATTTTTGCGCGGGTTTCACATTTGACGTTGCTGAGGATGAGTGGCATCAAGTGAAGTGTCTATTTTGGGCAGACCCTCTGTCTATCCAAAACTATCAAATTTTTGGGGAGGCTGTCTTGTTTGATGCTACTTATTCGACAAATAGGTGAATGATGAAAATATTTCTAATTAGTATTATTGTGTAATGTTTTGTATTTTGTTGAGCATGCTGACTTCATGTGCAAATGTTATATAATATCATACAATATTTTTTATGTACAGTTTATGTCTATCTCAATTTTGGATGATTGTGCTAATTTGTAATACTATATGTGCTGCATAATATAGCTTACGTGCAGTTTGTTTTAACATGATGTGCTGTTCCTTTAATTTTGTAGATATTTATTCACTTTCGTTTATAACTGTATGTACAAAATGATTTTCACGCCATTTACGCGAAGAGACAATCACGGTAGATGTGTCACTTTTGGAGTTGGTCTGTTAACAAGGGAGGATTACGAGCCATATACATGGCTTCTTTCCAGGTTCGCAGATTGTATGAAAAGGCATCCTAAGATGTTGATAACGGATGAGGATCCCGCAATGAAAAAGGTTGTGGCAGAGGTGTTTCCTGACACTTGGCATAGGCTCTGTATGTGGCACATAATGAGAAAGGTTGCTGAGAAAGTGCCGAAAATTTTGAATGAAGATTCAGAGTTCAAGAATAAGTTATTCAGCTTGGTTTGGTCAGAGATGTATGACCCAATAGAGTTTGAAGAAAGATGGCATAATGTGATGAACGAGTATGGATTGTGTGAGCACAAGTGGTTCTGCAAGCTGTTCTCAATGAGATCTTCATGGATTCCCTCGTATTTTCGTGAGTTGGAAATGAGTGGGTTGTTCAAAACAACCTCTCTATCCGAGAGTGAGAATAGCTTCTTTCGACAATATTTGAATAAGCATCATGACCTGGCAGAATTCTACATTCATTTTGGTAGTGCAATTGATGCGCAACGTAATTCGCATGACAAATTATGCTATAAAGATCAAACAGGTATACCTGTATTGAAAACTCATTTTGTGATTGAGCTTCAGGCTGCAACCGTATACACTTTGAGTATGTTTCTGAAGGTGCAGCGTGAGATTTTGGCTGCGGTGCATGAATGCAGAATTTCATCTATGGTTCATAAAGATGATACATCAATATATGTTGTTGTTTCTAATGATCATCTGAAGTTTGAAGTTACACATTTAATTGCTGAGGAATCATTTTCATGTTCGTGCAAGTACTACACTCGGAAAGGTCTATTATGCAGGCATATTTTTGTGATGATGTTCAACATGAATGTCACATCTATCCCCCCAAAGTACATTTGCCATCGATGGACAAAGATTTCTTCTGCTGAGATTGCAGATAAACGAGCCAACTCTGGTTATTCTCATCTGAGTGGCAATAATGAGTTGTTTATAGAGGCTTGTAAATGCATTGGTTTGGTTGATGGTGATCCAGAACGCAGAGTGCAGTTTCTTCAAATTCTTAAAGATGCGAGTGCTAAATTCTCATCGAAAAAAGATCAGGATGTTGAGCAGGAATACATAGAAGGGAATGATGCCATGTTCGAGCAGTATTATGGTTTACCCAAACCGAAGACCTGCAGACTACTGGCACCTGAAGTGTGCAGCACTAAGGGTGGTGCAGTGAGGTTGAAGTCTCATAGGGAGAAGGCCATTGCAGCAGCAGTGGCAGCAAACAAGCCGTTAAGGGGTTGTCGTATGTGTAAAACTAAGACCAATCATGATACAAGGAATTGCCCGAGTAAAATACTCGGTAGAGGTTGATTTGTAGCAGTTAACTACATAGTCTTTGGCAGTATAGTTACTTCGAGTTATAACTGGTTTGTTAGTTTGTTTATTTCTTGTCCAGACTTATAAGGTGGTCTTGTACTCATATTTATTTCATTGGTGTATTTTGGAGATTTATGTTGAACATGCATCTGAAGAAGTCATTTATGTACTTTTTTTACTGTTCAACATAGGTGTGCAACGTTTATATAAATATCGTGCTAAATTTTACAATTTGTAGTGCTGGTCGTGAGCATCAGTGTGATACACGAGGTAATGAACCTGGTCTTAGATTCAATGTTGAACATGTAAGTTTCTGCATGTCATTTATGTACGTCCCTTACTATTCATTTGAGGTGTGCTACGTTCTTATTAATATCATGCTAAGTTTGGTAAGCAGTCGGAAAAATGAGGTAAAGGCAATGAACCTCATATTATTCAAATACATATGGATCGATTTACTTATGTGCCGTATTATATTATTCAAAGAATCGCCTAAAATAATTTTATCCATGATTCAAGGAATTGCTAGTTTGCTCGTTAGAGGTTGAGTTATAACTGGTCTGCTAGTTTGGTTATTGCTTGTCCAGACTACGAAGGTGGTCTGTTTACTCACATTTAGTTCATTTTTATTTTTGTAGTTTGGATATTTAATGTTGAATATGTATTTGCAGAAGTCATTTATGTACATTTTCTTATGCTCAAAGATAAGTGTGCTAACTTTATATTAATATCGTGCCTAGTTGTAAAATTTTGTGGTGCTGGGCGTGAGCATCAGTCTGATGCACAATGCCATGAACATCATATTATTAAAATACACATGGATCGATTTATTTGTGTGCCATATTATATTGTGTAATGCAATATTGATGTACTTGTATATGTTAAAAAAATTCAACTGTGACCCACATGATTAATAATTAAAAAAACATAAGATCCATTCTAATAATGAAACCCTGAGCCACATTATTACGTTCCAAAGTTTTAACAAATAAAGAAAAACTATAACGAATTTTCAAGTAATTTAAATAACATTAATTATCCTAGTAATAATGTTTCTGGCTTAATACTTGAGTCTGCACACACTTTACGGTAATGTGTCTCTGCGTTTCCCAATACAGAGTCTTTAACTATATTTTCTGGCCAATTGATCAAAGCAGCACAATAACGAATCATCATCAATAACAATTGTTTGTCACCTTTGCCTGAAATCCCACAGGTCCATTTGGCTGAAACATCGCCCATGAACGTCTCAATATGTCTCATTAAATACACTCCACTGTCTACTAAATTACGTTTGTCACCCTATTTTATTACTGGAATCTGAAAAGTCGATTTCTCGAGCAGTTTAGCCTTTGTCACAAGGCCTCTGTAGAATAGGTATTCTGCCAGTATAGTTCGCTAGTAACAAAATGTACAATATTAATAAATTTGGGTTAAAGTTATATTCAATTAACTAAAAAATATTAATGTAAATAAAAACATACCAAGTTAGGTAGTAAATCACCATATTTCTGCGCCTGACATTCTGATGCATCATCATTAACACTATCTAGTACGACCATTTTGCTATTTTTTAGGCAGACAAAAACCGCAAAGTATTTTTTCTCCTTATAAACTGGAAAAATAAACTGGACGGAAAAAATACAATTTTAATATGACAATATATATATATATATATATAATAAAATTTATCTAAAAAATAAAAATATTCAGTGATAGATACTTACGATATCTATGTCACTCAACTCTAAATGGGCGTTGCTACTCAGCTCAGATGTGATATTCTCAAAAAAAGAATCCTTGCGTTCCTCGTGTGTCAAATCTTTAGCTACCAGTGCATCAGTCTACCAAAGAACAATGGAGTACGAAAAATCAGTAATTTAAAACGTGCGGGGAAGGTTACACATAAGAAGAAAATGACACATACACATAAGAAAGTGTTGGCAAAAAAACGTGCAGGGGAACCATCCCCACGACTACTCTCAAGATGGTTTAGCATCAAGCACCAAGTGTCCACCACTCCAACTCCAATTTTATGATTTTTTACAAGGGTATACATGTGTTCTCTTGTGATCTCGACATCTCCATATGCAAAAAGTATAGTTTCCCTAATTACAAAAAATGTAAACGCAATAAGAAATAAGTCTATGCTGGAAGGTTGCGTTAGTTGTCTTACTCGGTATTTGGACTGTTTTGAAGTGCATATATCCCACACTTTATTTCATTTTTTGTGAGATGTTTGTCTGGATTTATCTGTCGTACCAAAAAAGGGGATCGAAAAGCTATAGGCTTATTCAATACATTCTTCGCCCTTCTCTTTTTAATGGCTGCAACTGTATCTGTAGGTGAAATCTATAAAAAAGAAGATATATATCAAAAATATATAGGTTAAACATAAAAGTGCAAGCTGTTCATATATTTTCCCATAGATATATCGATCTTAATCCCTTTATCATAACCATGTGTTTACGCAAATTTAAGGGTTACATACACTTGCATACATTAGCATAGATCATAACCCATGTCCCAATGACTTCAAAACTAAAATTCAGCAACTGTAGTTTCTGTTTAGATTATTCTACAACCATATCGAATCTACTTCTTATTTTGCCTCGATGAACGACGCAAGACAACCTGTTTCTAGGCTTCTTCAGTGGCAGCTTGAGTTACTCGAGATGCTCGATAATTTGCTTTAGTCCTTGCAGGTGTACCACATCTCCTAATCGTTTCCTGCAATATCAGATATATAGTCTGTAAATCAAGCTGCATTCATTCCTATGTCTGTTAAAAAATATTGTGCAACCTCATGTAGTCAAAACTGCTAACTCCGAAACTAAGTGTGCACAGTTATGAAGTCAATCAACAAACATGAAGATTTGAATATGTGCTATATAAATAACAAACGAGTGCTATTAATATATTTTGTATGTGTTAGATGGAAGATCCGAGCACTTATTTAACTGAATGGTTCAAAAGGTTCAAGAGCAACTGTAACACCCCAAACTAGGCGGATATTACAGTGCCATGAATCCCCGACTGGGACCCACCAGGCAAATGAAAATGACGAATTACATAATATAATTGTAGTACCGAACCACATTATATTACCAATGTACTCCGATGAGGAGTTTAAGTACAACACACCAGGACAATACCGAATACTAGTATATTTTATATGGAGATAAAATACACCACCCTGAACAAATAAACATTTCAACGGAATTTACAGCGGAAATACAACTGTAGCGAAATAAGCATGACTGAAATAAACGGAATGACTGGGGCCCCCTACTAGTATCACTGGGACTCGTCGCCGTCAACATGCTCTTCCCGTGCCTTTGCCTTGCCGTGACCTGAGAACAAAATCCCCCAACGGGGTCAGTTACACGGAACAACAATCCTCAAGGGTTGAAAATACACAAACATGATATATCTGAAATTATGAAATATCCTTAGTTATGAATTACGCTGAAGAGGTGTATCATAGTACGCCCGTAGTGTTCTGTGCAAGTGTACAAGATGGATGACCGGACACACCCGTCCTTGTACCTAATTAGTCTCACGGAGTTACTCTTTACCGTGTGCACAGACCAATGTATTACTCCCAATACATGGCCATCACGTGCCCGACTAAAAATTCCACACATCCGTACCCGACCACGCAATATGAACCCAGAAGGTCATATGAACGAGAATGACCGCAATGAATATCAATGAATAAATAATAATCTGAAAAAGTCAAGAATGACTCACCGAGATGAAAGTAATAATGAAGTGATTGATAGTTTCAATGAATGATTGGAACCGCCGTTCCTCGTTAATGAAGTGATTGTTCGACAATTTCAAGTCTCAATATGATTAATACAATGATTAATGAGTTATGATTATGAATGATCAACAACAAAAGGAATGAATATCCTTTTAACCGAGTAAGAATTAACTTACTCAATACCGAAGACAATGTCCTTCCACGAACAACGTCCTAATCGAGATACCGGTCGCTCGAACAACGTTGAATAACAATAATTACCAACAACCATTCAATACATGAATCAAACACGAATATAACGAACTCAAAACGTCGATACGATAAAACCAAGTTCATTGGGGCATTATAACGACCACTTTGTGGCCAACTTCGATTGTTTATAACCAAACTTTAATAATACCAACATCAATCCCCAAAGAAGTGTTTCAAACCACAAAATATCTCCAATACGATCAATAATCCATTATGAATATCCAAAATCGTGATTTCAACAATAATTAATCGAAAACCCCCAAATCCAACACAATATTCAAAGTGTTCTTGAATAATCCTTCAATAATCCAATGAATAATTGAACATATCCATAATCATGCGTATATCACTTCATACAACATGATCTTAACATCCAAAACATCATATCTCAACACAAATCGAAAATCCAAGAGGTTTGATGAAAGTTACCTTTGAAGATTCAAGCACTATGATTCGAAGAACACGCGATAGATCGATGATCCGAGCTCCACAACCGAATGAAAACGATTAAAATCCACACTCAAGTGATAGGTGAAGAAAAAATCTCTTCCTCAAGACTCTCTCTCGCGCATGAAGGTGAAGGAATGAAGAAATGAGCTGAAACTCGCTCAAAAACACAATTATAGGGTTGATCGCCTGTGTGCCGCGGCTCGGCCGAAGTGTGCCGCGGCACAGGCCAAAATTGCGCCCGGTGGTCGGCAAGGTGTCACGCGGCCTCTGCCGGCTTTGTCTTACGACTTCAGCAGTGTGCGGCCCTCCCGGCATGTGCCGCGGCACCCGGTACAGACGGTTTTGGCCGATCAATGCAATACGAGTGTGCCGCGGCACTGACTCGGCAGTGTGCCGCGGCCCTGCCGGCATGTGCCGCGGCACCCGGTACAGGCTGCTCGGCCAAAAACTGAAAAATGAGCGCCTGAACTAATTCGACCATAACTCTCTCGTCCGGACTCCGATTGTCTCACCGTTTAGACCATTGGAAAGCTAACTCGATGCTCTATAATATTGCAAAGATTCAGAATTTTTGGAGTTTCCAAAAATTAATGATGATCTAACAAAGTCGAACTCATATGTGGAAAGTTGAAACAATGAACAATAACGATACACAACTCGAAGTTATTCCGAACGGTGAACACGGATGAATGAACATGATTGATGAATGATTATTAATGAGTGAAAATCCACTGAGTGACAATCACCGAATGAAATTACTGAATGATAAAGACTGAATTACAACCGGGTATTACATACACCCCCCTTAAAAGAGTTTTGTCCCCGAAACTAAGGGTCAAACAAATCGGGATAACCCTCCCGCATACTGTCCTCGGTTTCCCAAGTAGCCTCTTCGACTCCGTGTCTAGACTACTGAATCTTGACCAAAGGAATCGACTTATTCCTCAACTGTTTGATTCATCGCTCTAAGACTCGTACGGGACGCTCCTCATACGAATGATCATCAGCGATCTCGATTTCGTCGAACTGAAGTATGTGACTCGGGTCGGCAACGTACTTCCGTAACTGAGAGACGTGAAACACATTATGAATTCGGCTCAATGCCGGAGGTAAGGCTAAACGATAAGCTAGCTCGCCTACTCGTTCCAAGATCTCAAACGGTCCAATAAATCTCGGACTC
This sequence comes from Orobanche coerulescens, assembly GCA_033398695.1. Lineage (NCBI taxonomy): Eukaryota > Viridiplantae > Streptophyta > Magnoliopsida > Lamiales > Orobanchaceae > Orobanche > Orobanche coerulescens. The sequence continues at coordinate 22,582,405 of CM065808.1, forward strand.
AACTTTCCCCGTTTTCCGAAATGGAAAATCCCTCAACTCGGGGATACTTTGACCAAAATGTGGTCACCCGTCTCGAACTCTAGTGGTCGACGACGATTGTCTGCATAAGATTTTTGTCGACTCTGAGCGGTTAACAAACGACTCCTGATCAAAGCTACCTTCTCACGGGCAGCTATAAGCATATCGGGCTCGGTGCCGATTGATTCTGATAATTCGTCCCAACACAAGGGAGATCGACAACGACGACCGTACAAGGCCTCGTAAGGCGCCATCTTGATCGAAGCATGCCAACTATTATTATACGTGAACTCGATCAATGGTAGTTGGGCTTCCCAATCGTCTTTCCAATCGAGGACGCATGCCCTCAACATATCTTCTAATGTCTGAATAGTTCTCTCTGATTGTCCGTCGGACTGAGGATGAAAGGCAGTACTGAGATTAAGATGAGTTCCCATAGCACGATGAACTGATTTCCAAAAATGAGACACAAACCGTCCGTCACGATCGGAAACGATACTCTTAGGAGTACCGTGCAGTCTCACTATCTCTTTGATGAACAGCTGGGCAAGTCTCTCGGGACCCCAAGTATCTTTAATCTCAAGGAAATGAGCTGATTTAGTTAAGCGGTCCACAATCACCCAGATTGCATTTATGCCACGATGACTCGTCGGCAAACTCGTGATGAAATCCATAGAAATGTCTTCCCACTTCCACTCGGGAATAGGGAGAGGTTTCAGCATACCCGCCGGTCGCTGATGTTCTATTTTGACTTGTTGACAGGTTAAGCATCTCGAAACAAATTCCGCGACTTCTCGCTTCATATTACTCCACCAGTAATTTTGTTTCAAATCTTTATACATCTTGCTAGACCCCGGGTGAACAGAATAAGGGGTAGCATGAGCTTCTCTTAAAATTGAGTTTTTCAACTCATCAATCTCCAGTACACACAACCGATTCTTAAATCTCAAAAGTCCATCCTCGTGGATCACGAATCCAGGGGCTTTCCCCTGAGCCACATCCTCACGGATGCGCAACAATGCTGGGTCTGAACCCTGATTCTCCCTGATTGCATCCTCAAGAGATGATGAAATCTCTAACATACAAAGCTGTCCCTGAACTCGCTGAAGCCAGACCTCGATCTCGGGTCTAAGGAATTCCTGTTGGAGCTCTTTCTGAATTGTTAAACGAGCGAGCATATGCTCCTGAACGGACTTACGACTCAAGGCGTCGGCGACAACGTTCGCCTTCCCTGGGTGGTAAAGGATCTCAATATCATAATCCTTGATTAGTTCCAACCACCGCCTCTGTCGCATATTTAACTCCTTCTGAGTAAATATATACTTCAAACTCTTGTGATCGGTGAAGATCTGACAGGTGACGCCATAAAGGTAATGACGCCAGATTTTCAAAGCGAAAACCACGGCTGCTAACTCCAAGTCGTGGGTCGGATAATTAACCTCGTAAGGTCTCAATTGCCGTGAAGCATAGGCAATAACCTTCCTGTTCTGCATGAGTACACATCCTAGACCCTGTCCGGACGCGTCACTATAAACCACAAATCCTTCATCCCTTGCGGCAAGGAAAGTACATGTGCTGACATTAACCGGCTCTTGAGTTCCTCAAAACTCCGCTGACACGCGTCAGACCACGTGTATTTCTTATCCTTTCGCAAAAGGTTCGTCAATGGTTGAGCAATTTTGGAAAATCCTTCCACAAACCGCCGATAATAACCGGCTAATCTGAGAAAGCTTCGGATTTCCTTAACATTCTTCGGAGGTAACCAATCCTGGATAGCCCCCGTCTTCTGAGGATCAACACGCACTCCATCTGATGAAATTACGTGTCCGAGAAACGTCACTTCGGACATCCAGAACTCACATTTGGAAAACTTTCCATAAAGTTGCTCTCGTCTTAACACGTCAAGAACCTGATGAAGATGTACTTCGTGTTCCTCTCGGTTACGAGAATAAATCAAAATGTCATCGATGAAGACAACAACAAACTGATCCAAAAAGTCGATGAAAACCCGATTCATTAGCTCTATGAACACCGCAGGTGCATTAGTTAGCCCGAACGGCATAACTACGAACTCATAATGACCATAGCGTGTTCGAAACGCCGTCCTCGCGATATCCGACTCTCGAATCCGCAACTGATGATATCCAGATCTTAAGTCGATATTGGAAAAAACTGAAGCTCCCTGAAGTTGATCCAAAAGATCATCGATACGGGGTAAAGGATACTTATTCTTGATCGTCACCCTGTTCAACTCCCGATAATCAATACATAAGCGGAATGAACCATCCTTTTTCTTGACAAACAACACTGGTGCTCCCCACGGGGACGCACTCGGTCGGATATAACCTTTCTCGAACAATTCCTCAAGTTGATTCTTCAACTCTCGCATTTCGGTCGGGGCCATCCGGTACGGTGCCTTCGATATCGGGGACGTACCGGGCTCCAACTCAATTGTGAATTCCACATCTCTCTGTGGAGGCAAACCAGGTAACTCGTCTGGAAAAACATCGGCATATTCCTTCACTACCGGAATATCTGTCAACATTATTGATGATTTCTCGGTTTTGGTCATAAAGCACCAATAACCAACACACCCCTGATTGAGTAATCTCACTGCTTTCATCAAATTAATGACCTTACGAGCAATGGGATTACCTCCCGAAACACACATTCAACCCCATCGTCAAATGATAGTGATCATACGCTTACTGACACTAATGTTGGCTTCTTGTCGTTCCATCCAATCAATACCCAAGATGACGCTGCGTCTCTCGGCAAATCTACCACGATTAGGTCCGGCCATACACGACCATGAAATCAATCGGACAATTCAATCTCATGATTTCCGATGATTCGTCTACCATCGGGTAGACCAATGACATAAGGCTCACAATTAGTAGCACTACCTGCACGTAGTCTACTCAAACATGACTCTAAATGAATGAATGTGATGCACCAAGATCAAAAAGGGTACACACGAGGTTGAGATAGAATATCGAGTGTACTCGAGATCATTCGGCCTCTGGATCATCGGTCTTCTTCATCTCATAAATCCGGCTTGCTAGTCCCAGACCGGACGCTCCTGTCTGCGGCTATAGGTTCCACCTTTAGTCGCTCCGCTGCTTTAAACCACGCACATTGAGTGGCCTGATTCTGAACGGCTGACTCCTTAGGGGCCTGAGATGACGTCTGAGTAGGTATGGAGTCCCTACGGCAAAAACGGGCCTAAAGCCCAACAATTCCACAATTAAGACACGTGATGCATCGTCTTGATACTTGGTGCTGACATGACCAAGATCCCCACAGTTATAACAGGTGATGGCCGAACTGGCCGCTCGTGACTGAGATTCTGCGGGTTTAGACGTCACAGGAGGTCGCTCAGAAAAAGCAGAGCCCGCACGAGGTTTCTTGAAGGTTGTCTGACCGCCTTCAGACTGATTACGATTCTTCGATTTCTTGCTAGCAGACGAAGGTTGTTGCTTAGCAATCTCTTTAGCAGTAAGCTCATAGGTAAGAGCTTTCTCAATGAATTCGGCCAACGTGGTACAATTATGATTAAGCAATTGTAGTCTCATACGGGATTTCAGCCTCTTGCTGAAATACTTAATCTTATCCGCCTCGGAATGAATGATAGATGAGGCAAACGGAAGAAGTTCCTGAAATTTCTCGGCAATGGCGAGAACATCCTCGTCTGCTGAGGGGTCGGGAGTGAGTAATTCTGACAGCTTGGCCTCTCTGAGTGGGGCCGGATAATATCTCTCCATCATGAGAGTTTTGAACTGATCCCAAGTACATGATCCTTCGGTGGGCTTCAACGACAACCACCAAGAATGAGCGCTCTTACCCAGGTAATAAGCCGCAACTGAAACTTTGTGCCCTTCAGGACACTCTACCATAGCAAACAACTTCGAAATGTTCGAGCCAATGAACAATATCCGCCGCTCGGATGAGCCTTCAAAAGTAGGTGGCCTTTGGCGAGAGATGTCGCCAATGATATCGCTCACATTCCTCTCTTGCCTCCGAGGTGGCGGCGGAGGAGCTGTTGATTTTGATTGACCGAGTTATGCATCGTCTCCATCACCGTGCCATCTGGTCATTTGGGCCATCGTGCCCTCGCATAAAGCGAGTGGGTCAACCCGAACACCTTCCGACCGAGCGGTGTCCTGCACGACTCCCGATAGAGAATGATCACGTCCGTGTGAATGAGTAGCGATGAGCTGCTAGATGAATTAGCATTATTCCTCGCATTCGCACGTGTATTCACACGAGCTCTCGGGATTCGGCCCGCTCCACGGCCTCGTCCTCCATGTCCTCTTCTTGCCCTTTCCATACTGAAGGAGGAAAGTCACATGATGGTTAAATCTCCCGCATGAATATCACGTTATGATTACGTCATTAAATGATGAAAATGAGCATACACGTTCTAACACAATGATTATATGAATGATTAACTGAGGTGACATGATTATTTAATGAAATTATTGAAATGATTATCTTGTACATGTTAACAAGATTAATGATATGATCTTCCTGATCAACAACTGAGTAATGAAATGAATTGGGTGATTAACGAGCTAACATGACCGTCCTGGTCAAAATGAAAATGATGATTGAGGATTGTTAACTGATGAATTATGAATGAATGATTATTGCCAGAATTATACCATGGCGTTAGAAATCTTACAGTTCTTGGTCTGATTGGCTCGGCATTTGCACAGGTCACACGTGACGCGAAAGTCCAATGATACTAGTCCGATGACGATGATTTCAAATGAGACATGACTCGAAAGGTAGTATTCAAAACCACGCTCCGATACCGACTCTGTAACACCCCAAACTAGGCGGATATTACAGTGCCATGAATCCCCGACTGGGACCCACCAGGCAAATGAAAATGATGAATTACATAATATAATTGTAGTACCGAACCACATTATATTACCAATGTACTCCGATGAGGAGTTTAAGTACAACACACCAGGACAATACCGAATACTAGTATATTTTATATGGAGATAAAATACACCACCCTGAACAAATAAACATTTCAACGGAATTTGCAGCGGAAATACAACTGTAGCGAAATAAGCATGACTGAAATAAACGGAATGACTGGGGCCCCCTACTAGTATCACTGGGACTCGTCGCCGTCAACATGCTCTTCCCGTGCCTTTGCCTTGCCGTGACCTGAGAACAAAATCCCCCAACGGGGTCAGTTACACAGAACAACAATCCTCAAGGGTTGAAAATACACAAACATGATATATCTGAAATTATGAAATATCCTTAGTTATGAATTACGCTGAAGAGGAGTATCATAGTACGCCCGTAGTGTTCTGTGCAAGTGTACAAGACGGATGACCGGACACACCCGTCCTTGTACCTAATTAGTCTCACGGAGTTACTCTTTACCGTGTGCACAGACCAATGTATTACTCCCAATACATGGCCATCACGTGCCCGACTAAAAATTCCACACATCCGCACCCGGCCACGCAATATGAACCCAGAAGGTCATATGAACGAGAATGACCGCAATGAATATCAATGAATAAATAATAATCTGACAAAGTCAAGAATGATTCACCGAGATGAAAGTAATAATGAAGTGATTGATAGTTTCAATGAATGATTGGAACCGCCGTTCCTCGTTAATGAAGTGATTGTTCGACAATTTCAAGTCTCAATATGATAAATACAATGATGAATGAGTTATGATTATGAATGATCAACAACAAAAGGAATGAATATCCTTTTAACCGAGTAAGAATTAACTTACTCAATACCGAAGACAATATCCTTCCACGAACAACGTCCTAATCGAGATACCGATCGCTCGAACAACCTTGAATAACAATAATTACCAACAACCGTTCAATACACGAATCAAACACGAATATAACGAACTCAAAACGTCGATACGATAAAACCAAGTTCATTGGGGCATTATAACGAGCACTTTGTGGCCAACTTCGATTGTTTATAACCAAACTTCAATAATACCAACATCAATCCCCAAAGAAGTGTTTCAAACCACAAAATATCTCAAATACGATCAATAATCCATTATGAATATCCAAAATCGTGATTTCAACAATAATTAATCGAAAACCCCCAAATCCAACACAATATTCAAAGTGTTCTTTAATAATCCTTCAATAATCCAATGAATAATCAAACATATCCATAATCATGCGTATATCACTTCATACAACATGATCTTAACATCCAAAACATCATATCTCAACACAAATCGAAAATCCAAGAGGTTTGATGAAAGTTACCTTTGAAGATTCAAGCACTATGATTCGAAGAAGACGCGATAGTTCGATGATCCGAGCTCCACAACCGAATGAAAACGATTAAAATCCACACTCAAGTGATAGGTGAAGAAAAAATCTCTTCCTCAAGACTCTCTCTCGCGCATGAAGGTGAAGGAATGAAGAAATGAGCTGAAACTCGCTCAAAAACACAATTATAGGGGCCGCCTGTGTGCCGCGGCTCGGCCAAGTGTGCGCGGCGTGGCCAAAATTGCGCCATGGTCGGCGGTGTCGCGGCCTGCCGGCACAGGCGGCTGACCGACTTCAGCAGTGTGTCGCGGCCCTGCCGGCATGTGCCGCGGCACCCGGTACAGATGGTTTTGGCCGATCAATGTAATACGAGTGTGCCGCGGCACTGACTCGGCAGTGTGCCGCGGCCCTGCCGGCATGTGCCGCGGCACCCGGTACAGGCTGCTCGGCCAAAAACTGAAAAATGAGCGCCTGAGCTAATTCGACCATAACTCTCTCGTCCGGACTCCGATTGTCTCACCGTTTGAACCATTGGAAAGCTAACTCGATGTTATATAATATTGCAAAGATTCAGAATTTTTGGAGTTTCCAAAAATTAATGGTGATCTAACAAAGTCGAACTCATATGTGGAAAGTTGAAACAATGAACAATAACGATACACAACTCGAAGTTATTCCGAACGGTGAACACGGATGAATGAACATGATTGATGAATGATTATTAATGAGTGAAAATCCACTGAGTGACAATCACCGAATGAAATTACTGAATGATAAAGACTGAATTACAACCGGGTATTACAGCAACAACCTACGAATGCAAACACCATATAATATCTGTGCATGTAATATTCATTAAAATCAAATCATAAAGTTGTGTTTAATAATTCCCGTGACTTCCGAAAAACATAACAAAAATGATACCTATACTGAAAAACATTTCAAACAACACAAGACACAGACCAAACAAATGATTTTCAGCATAATTATACCACACAAATCAGGATCCCAATATAATTTCTCAATTTCCAAAATACAACATTGCATGTATCCGTTTACAAGAATGCAACAAAACATTCAACCTCACTAACCTGTGTCATCGCATCTTAAACAATATATTAAGTTCCACTTACCTTGGTTGTCTTCTCGCCAAGATTTGAAGCTCCAAAGATCCCCTCCTCGGATTTCCGGCATTAACAAAAACATTCACAGCTCCATCAACAATACTGTTTATTCCGACATCAAAAACAACATTCCCAGCTCCACCATCTCTTCCTTCCTGCTGCACATACAAAGTTAGCTTAATTAAAATCAATATTCACATGTTCCTTATTATATAATGAGCTAACCTGGAGATTCTTTGCTGCAGGTGAAGCTCCAATGCCAAATTCGTTGGCGAGCGATGAATTCCACATTTGGGTTAGTCCAAGACTGAATGAGGGCATCTCCTCCAATTTGACCAGCTGCTTGTCTCTTTTCTCTAGCTCTTTGTTTACATCGTTCAACAGCTTCACAACATCAGGATGGTTGCAGAAGACATCAAATTCTTGTGTCGATTCTGGTACACAAGATCCGGGCTGTGTGGAAATCACTGTTGAACAGGATATGGACTTCATGGCTTTGTCAATGGTCCGGTGAAACGAAGGCATGTTCACAACATCTTCGGGAGCTATCTCTATCAACTTCATCATGTGGATGACCAATTTCGTAATTTTTTTCGCCAAACTCAGCACCTCAATGGTCACACCCGCTCCACTCTTTGTAGCTTTAGCTGCTACTTCGCTGGTTGATGGTATGGTTAAGTCATGAACTTCGTCTTGCTGAGTTGCAGGAACAACGCAAATCAGAATCGGCTCTTGAGGAAGTCCGTCACCGAAACAACCTCCCTTTATCTCTGTCTTCTCTCTGTTCCTTAGAAGCTTTGTTGTCCAGTTCACAATGATGGGGAATTCTCGTAGAGTTTTCTGCACTTTGTAGCGGACTCGATCGACGTAGAATAACTGTTACATTACGAAAAAAAATCCTCGAGTTAGAATGGTCAACAGAAAATACGGTGCTAACAAACAGAGTCATGTGTGGTATGTTTTAACACAAATTATGCTAACTAAGCAAAACACTAATCTTGAAAACAAAAAAAGTACAACTTTAATCAGTAAATTAAATGTCAAAACTTAAAATATTGTTCAATTTCATCCAATATTATGCCAAATATTAACTTTATTATGCTAAATAAGGAAATAAACTATGCTAATAATTTGTAAAAAAGATGCTAACATCAGCTTGGCAAACCTACAAGAATTTTTCCCAACAAATAAGCTGGAAAAATAATCTAGACTTTAAAATTTGAGAATTTATACAGAACCTGAAACAATTTCACAACATTTTTTTCGCATATTGTAGTCACTGACCTCTCAAATAATGTAGAATTTGATAATACAGTTAAGGAAAAGAACAGTGGGTGGACGTGATTAAATTGAAAATTTACCATAAGGAAAAGCAACGGTCCAACGAAATGTGAGGCATTTTCCTCGGCATATGCTGTCTTGTTCTCGATCAAACTGCGCATCACATACACCGACCAGTTCCACTCCTTAATTTTACTTAAATCCGCTAGGCAATTGAGAATATATGGGCTGACGTAGCCATTCGCTGTGGTTTCCATGAAAGTAGACTGAATAGCTATCATAAAAAGGCGCTTGAACCATTCACCTCCGTCGACACAGCTAAGTGCAGCATCGTGCAGCTTCTTGATGGTTATCTTATGTCGCTTCGTATTAGGGATATAATCCATCATTTCATCAAACAATGGAGATTCATCCTTCTTCTGAAACCTTCGCACAATTTTTCTCCCTTTAGGGAATCCATATACCCTTATCACATCGTCTTCGGTGACTAGGATTCTTCGATTCCCTGTGAGTAAGAGCTCAGAGCTGTTGTGGTTGAACTTGTCAACTACCCACTACGCAAGCCTGGACGGGACAGTGTTTACGTTCAAATCTTGCACAGGTTGAAACCCCATCTCATCAATTGCGTTGAGTTGCTTGTCGTTTAATTTTGAAAGTGTTTTAGTGAATGTAATAAGGTTGCAGCGGCTAGGCAGGCTTGGAAATGTCTCGTCCTCGACATCTTCCTCAACTTATACCTCCTGACCCTCATTTTCATCCTCAACCTTTTCCTTTTTATCCTTGTACTCGTCATCAGACCCGTCGGCATCTTCCTCAGACCACTTGGGCTCCTCATAATTTTCACCACTCGGTATTTCTTCAGCATTCTCATCATCTTCATTAGTATCTTGTTCAATAACCATTGGTGCCTTGCCTTTGCTTCTAGCTTTTCCCTTTACCTTTTCCCTATCACGGGTTGTAAAGTAAATAATTTGTTAGTCATTGAATCTATCAATAAATGAGAAAATACAGAAACCTACTGATGTGCTAAAATAAATCAACAATGAGGCAGTACAAATAAACAAAGTGCCCTGACTGAACCGAGTCGAGATTATAGTAATTTGCACAACTAACTAAACAAAAATGATCATCAAACCAATATAATAATCAAGCATGATCACCATAACAACTATTCAAAAATACAACTTTAAACAATAAATTAAATGTCAAAATTAGAAAGGTTCTAAGATAATTCAAATTAAGTGCTAATTAAAACAACAATCTTTACGGCTAAATAAAAAATTCAGAAGCTCAAACTAACCCTTTTCAATGGTATTTTTTTTTCCTCGTTGGTGCTTCCTCGCCACTTTCAACAAAGTCATCATCTTGATTTGGGTTATTGACCGCCTCATTTCTTCTACGTTTATTCGCAAATTCATAAATAACTAATGCACTTTCTTGCTTTCCCTTGCCTTTTTGAATCCCTTTATCCTTTCCCAGATCTGATAAAAAAAAGTCATACACATAATCTATATTAATTTAGTTGTTACTGTCATGTAAAACCCCTAATGCTAAGAACTAAACTTGTGTGTGCTAAATATGCATATGATGGGTGCTAAGGAATATATTAACCAATCCGATAGTCGACATCTTTCATTGAAATAAATATTAATCTTCAAGAATGGGGTTTTTTTGAGTTTTTAGTTGGCCAGAATAAATTACAACCAACATAGCTCTACATAAGGATAAATAAATGAGAAAATACAACAACTTACTCATGTGCAGAATATACAATATTTACCATTTATATTGCTGAAGGTGCAGGAACCATGTATTTAAAGTGCAAAGCTTTTAACATAAATGTGCTAGTCAAAATCATCACCAGTGCAAAGAGTTGCTTAAGTTAATCATAACTGTTATAAATTCTTGTGTGCAAGATAAGAAACAAACTATGATAATCAAAATCATTATCAGTGCTAATTGCTACAACAAAGTGGTGCTTAAGTTAAAATTATTTTTCTCAACATAAATTAAATATAAACCATAAATTAAGCACCAACCAATCTGTTGGCCAACCAAAATGTTATAAATTGTCACAGTTTTTGGTTGTACAAACATGATGCCAGTCATGGTTATACAACATGAAGACATCTTCAACACCCGGTGTAAAATAACTTTACTAAATATGCTAAACTATATTGGTATGAGTGCTATGGAGTACTACAGTTATAGTATTTTCGTCTGTCAACCAAAAAAACATGAGGATGTGCAAACAAAATAACCAAAATATATTTTTCAAACAAAAATACACCAAAACTCATTTTCCCAGCAGCAAATAAATTTTACCCTTGTACTTCTTATAAAAAAAATACACGAACTATGATTTGATAATATGCCAGTATATATGAATTATGCTAAAAAAATTCCTTCTCCCAACAACAAATTACCTAAACTCATTCTCTCAACAACAAAGCACGATTGGCGTTGACAGCAACGAAGAGGAGTTGATAACAGCGGCGAGGGTTGCAGATTTGCGGCGGCTAGGGTTTCATTCAATGTAATATCCGCAATTTCAAATTTCGGTAATTTTCTTTTTTAGGAGGAAGTTCATTTTGACAACTCTATCATGACCGTTTCATCATTCCGAGAATGATTAATTCTGCACTTTTTGTCATCCGAGTTCGTTTCGGTGTCGTTTTGTTGAGTTCCGTGTCCTTAATCGACTTTTTCACGTGGGAGTTCGACTTTGTAAAGTCACCATTAATTCTTGGAAACTCCAAAAATTCTTAATCTTTGCAACATTATAGAGAATCAAGTTAGCTTTCCAATGGTTCAAACGGTGAGTCAATCGGAGTCCAGACGAAGGAGTTATGGTCGAAATAGCGAAGACTGCATGGTGTGCCTTTTTGGTGTTGAAGGGGGCTGTACCGTGTGCCGAGGCACACTCAGGCTATGCCGCGCCACTAAGCTGATTCCTGGGCGTTTTTGGTGGCCCTGGGCCGCGGCACACTTGTCCTGTGCCGCGGCACATGGGCTTTTTCTGCGTTTTTTAGCAGATTTTCGAGGAGAAAACTTCATTTTTCTCCTCTCTTCTTCCTCCTTCTATCTAGGGCGATTTGTGGACGATTTTTGGGCGATTTGAGTGCTCCCAAACTTGTAGAGATCATCCACCTCAAGTCTTGTTGTAGATTTTCAGCCTCTACTTGAATCCTTCATCCAAATCAAGGTATTTTTTGACTTGAACCCTTGTTTTTGTAGATTTGGGGATTTTCCTTTTTGATTTCGATTCCAATCCGTTTTTAATCAATTAATTGTTGTATAAACATTGTTTTGAACTTGTTCTACGGATTGGATACTCGTATATTTGGTTCGTTCAACCCGAGGGGTGATTTCTTTGTTCTTGAAGGGTCTTGAACATTTAATGTTCGATTAAATGTTCGAATGAGTTCCCTTTTGATAGTTTGTTGGGATTTCCGTTGTTTTCGGCCTTGATTCTCGTCGTAATCATGTTTTATTATTCCTTACGGAGGATTATAGGTGCTCGATGATTCCGATGTTGAATTCCGTTGGTGATTGATGATTCATGTGGTGTTTTCCCGTAGTAATTTCAGTGTTATCGCGTTCTAGATAGTGTTCGGGGATTTGAGGGCTACCCGGCCATATCCGTTCACTTTTCCATTTGCTCGTGATATCGAGGCAAGTACCTTGCCCATACTTTTCTTATTTTGTGGATATGATGATCGGTGATCGTCTTGGTGTGTTTGTTTGGTTGTTTGAAATGAAGTTTCAAAAGATTTCGGTTTGGCCTCGTTAAAGGCTTTCTTTCAAATGCGTGTGTGTTTTGTGAACGACGTGTTTTGGGAATTGATTATGATTTGATTATTTTGAACGTTGAAGGATTTGATGATGATACTCCTATTGTTTAAAGTTATGGAATCGTATATTCCGTATTTAATCTTGTTATTGTGTTTTGAAGAGTTTGATAATGTTGTCGAGTTAATGGCCATCTCTAGTGAGTATTCTTAATGAACTTACATTCTTAGCATGTTAGTTTTGCATGAGTAATGTGTGTGTGTATGCTCACTACGGGTTAGATCCGACGGGGTCTCGGTAGGGGTCCACAGAGACGTGGATCGACGAGCTTGATTTTAACCACTACGGGTTAGATCCGACGGGGTCTCGGTAGGGGTCCACAGAGACGTGGATCGACGGTTAATTGTGGTGCATTTTACAAATGTGACTTATTTATGGCATTTCCGGAAATGAGCGCTTTTGAACGGTTTTCATGATTGCATGCATCGACTAAGTGTGTAAGAGGTAAGTTGTTCGTTTGGCTTACTTGGCTAGGATGGCACAAGAGTATTTTGTTGTTTGTTTTAAATCCTTTATTTGTGGATTTTGATGTTGGGAGACGAACCTTGTGGTTGTTCTTGTGTACTGTGAGTTGATGAGATTTGGGGCTAAAATCCCAATGGTTTTGTAAAAGTCATTTTATGGATTTGGGGCTAAAATCCCAACGGGTTGGTAAATGTCATTTTTCGGAAAGTAAAGATTTGGGGCGGCGACCCCTTTTGTCTTGTGGATTTTGAAAAGTAGGATTTGATTATCCTAAATGGTTTTCTATTAAAACTCTCGATGGCATTCTAAACCGTCTTATAAATTATTTCCATTGATTTATGGTATTTCGATTTTTAAAGGTTTTCTCAAACCCTTGCCTCGAGAAGTACTTTTCGTTTCGTTTGGATCTTTGAGGATTCCTGGTTATTGTTATTCGTGGAATGTGAATTGTATGGCTCGTATTTGCACTTTGTATTTGCACTAGCAAAACAGTGGAGTTTTGCTAACCCCCGAGTATTCGGGGGGTAGATGTCTATTTTTGCATTCAGGTTTTGGAGCATAACACAGGGTCGGCACGAAGGATGATGAAAGATGAACGATACTAATCACACGAGGATCCGTTAATGTCGTATTGGTCTAGTTGTATTTTCTTTTCCGCTGCATTATCTTTTCCCTGTTGTACGGGAGTTTATTGTATTTTGACCCCTGCGTGGGTATATGTTGTAATTGAGTTGTATATTTTTATTGAAAGACCAAATCGGTCTACTGAGTCATTTAGCCTTGAAGGCATTGTCGAGATGTTAAATGTTGTTACCAGTCTGGTAGATCTTCGAGGAGAGGGTCTACGGCGTGTAATATCCCTGAGTGGATTGGGGGTGTTACATAAATGGTATCAGAGCTTAGGTTGTGGAAACCAGCCGCCNGGTCAGTGGTGTCTATTGAGTTTTGTCTCGTCGGATTTAGTCTGACTGAGTCGTGTCGCGACGCGTCGTTTGAGTTTGTTGGTCGTGATTAGTATCGTGGGGCGATCACCATCTTCGTGCGACCTGTGGAAGTAAGTCTCCCTTCTTTGTGTTGTGCCTCGTGTGACACGAGCTATTTTTATGATTATTTGTTAAGTGATGGAATCCTTATGTGGATTTTGATTTCACGATATGTATTTAATCGACTCTCGTATTTGATTTATACGAGGAGTGTCGTCGCTTGTGATGTCTTTTTATTGTTGTTTTTGTCCGTTGCTGATGATTTTCGAATCGATTTACCCGTTTTACAAGTTCTCTTGTGGAAGCTTTGTGCTTATACACGTTCGACTTGTTCACTAGCCAGTGCGGTAGGGTCTTTAGAGGCCTCGAATGGGGCCAGTGGTTTTGTTCTGAATGTGGTTATTTGACTCTAATATTTTGTTCTTATGAGGAGTAGTGTTGCTGGATTGTGCATGTTGAAATGTATTTCTTTTATCCGCTGCGTGGGTTCTTTTGTAATGGCTTTCGGTATTTTACCGACCGAGTTTTATTTCGATAACCGCTTCCCTTAACCGAGTTTTTGGCATTATGGCCTTGATCGCTTTGGCGAAATTCTTGTGACGGTATTTAGTATTTTGTAAATGACTTTCGTGAGTTTTTGAAATATTACCGTCATCAGCCTTTTTGGCATTTTTGTAAATGGTTTTTAGCCTGGGGTTCCGACGCGGGACCCACAGCGCTATGATGTTCCGTGTGATTACCTGAAATTTTTGGGCATTCTAGCCTTTTTGGCATCGTCCTTTTTGGCATTGAATTATTTTCGAAAACTTGAGTATCTTAGAAATAAATTTCGAGACATATTTTTTTTCAAATGAGTTATTTCCTTGTGGTACATCCAGGTGCCACAATATATTCCAAAAATTTTTCTGCCTCGAGGACCAAAATGTTTTGAGATATTTTCAATGTTTTAGAAACACTTTTATTTAGACCCGAGGGTCGAATATTCTGAAAGTTTTCACTAAGAGAAAGTGTCCTCATTTTTTATCAAATGCGAAACGGTTCTCCAAAGTCTCGATAACGATGTTTCACGTTTGTACTTTTTGAAAGGTGATACTCAAGATCAATCGGTGTTCTTCTAAATTATTTTCAAAATGAGGTTTTCGTTTTTAAAACCTATCCATTCCCGTTTGAGGGCTGGGTATATATGTATGATGTTCGCGTTGTCATTTTTGATGTTTGCTCCCGAGTATGACCGAATTGGCGGTGTGAGCGTTGAGTCGTTTTCCACACATTTGTTGTGTTAGCCCCTTGTGAGAGGTGGGATGTTGGTGTTGAATATTGTCGCCTCGTGGTGATTTCTGCGTTGTCGCGCATGTGCGAGCTGTTAGAGCTTGGGTTGGTATGGTCGTGTGCATCGGTGATCGTTCCGTTATGTGTCGGTTGTTTAATGTCTTGTTGCCTTGCTCCCGTTTTTGTGAATTTCGTGGACGAGGTCGGAGGTAATGCCCGTACTATTTTGACTTCTGTATTTTCTCTTTCTCCAGTCTATCGATTCGCTCATGTTCGTTGACACTTTATGAACTTGTTCTGTATTTCGGTTTCATCGTTCGAACGAGCTGTGATCTTGTTGTGGGCCGATCTGGTTATCGATGTGACTTTTTCGAGTTCGGTTCGATTCTTATGAACCTTGTTCGGGAGTAACATCATTTGGTTCTACTAGTCCTTTTATTCGAAGGGATCGGATTTTGAACTTCAGATATTCTACTTTGTCGACTCATTTATGTTCGTTGACATTTCGAGCTTGTCCCGCCCTTGTTTTTGTTTATCGAACGAGTGTGGCATCATTCCTAATAACTCGTTTGTCGTTGTGACTTTTCAATTTCTATTCCCTTTCATGTGGATCTTATGTGAATGCATACGTTGTTGTTTTCACCGGATCATATATTGTCTCGAGTCGAGATGTGAACCTTGGAGTTGTTGTTTGAATTTTTATTGTTCTTCGTGATTCGAACATGATCGTTCGATTTTTGTTGTCTCGATCTTTGTGGTTCGATCGTTTGATTGTTCGGTTTTTGTCGATCTCGTTTCGCGATTGTTGAGCGTTCAGACTCCTTCCTAATTCCCTTAAGTTTGGGAAACTAGTCTCGTTTTCGATCTTCCAACCCTTGGGCGGTGGAATTCCGTATTTGTTCAGCGATTGACTCGCGTTTTGATTGATGTACCGTTGGGTTGGTCAATCACATTGATTTTCGTTCGTTGTGTTTTGTGATTGTCGGATAATTGACTTGATTGTATTATCCATTTGATGACGTTTGTCATTTGTTGGTTTTATTATATCCCTAACGGCGACGTTGTGTTGGTCGTCGTGGAGCGTGTTTTCACGCCGTATGTCTCTTTGCGTTTCTTGCAGCGTTTCGCCGTTGGGCGCGAGTTTCTGTTTTTGGTGTATCTCGTTGAGTTTTCCTGGCGGGATATTGCTTCCCCCTACTTGTTTTAAGTTTCGGGATGAAACTTCTTTTAAGGAGGGTAGAATGTAATATCCGCAATTTTGAATTTCGGTAATTTTCTTTTTCCGGAGGAAGTTCATTTTGACAACTCTATCATGACCGTTTCGTCATTCCGAGAATGATTAATTCTGCACTTTTTGTCATCTGAGTTCGTTTCGGTGTCGTTTTGTTGAGTTCCGTGTCCTTAATCGACTTTTTCACGTGGGAGTTCGACTTTGTAAAGTCACCATTAATTCTTGGAAACTCCAAAAATTCTGAATCTTTGCAACATTATAGAGAATCAAGTTAGCTTTCCAATGGTTCAAACGGTGAGTCAATCGGAGTCCATACGAAGAAGTTATTATCGAAATAGCGAAGACTGCACGGTGTGCCTTTTTGGTGTTGAAGGGGGCTGTACCGTGTGCCGCGGCACACTCAGGCTGTGCCGCGGCACTAAGCTGATTCCTGGGCGTTTTTGGTGGCCCTGGGCCGCGGCACACTTGTCCTGTGCCGCGGCACATGGGCTTTTTCTGCGTTTTTTAGCAGATTTTTGAGGAGAAAACTTCATTTTTCTCCTCTCTTCTTCCTCCTTCTATCTAGGGCGATTTGTGGGCGATTTTTGGGCGATTTGAGTGCTCCCAAACTTTTAGAGATCATCCACCTCAAGTCTTGTTGTAGATTTTCGGCCTCTACTTGAATCCTTCATCCAAATCAAGGTATTTTTTGACTTGAACCCTTGTTTTTGTAGATTAGGGGATTTTCCTTTTTGATTTCGATTCCAATACGTTTTTAATCAATTAATTGTTGTATAAACGTTGTTTTGAACTTGTTCTATGGATTGGATACTTGTATCTTTGGTTCGTTCAACCCGAGGGGTGATTTCTTTGTTCTTGAAGGGTCTTGAACATTTAATGTTCGATTAAATGTTCGAATGAGTTCCCTTTTGATAGTTTGTTGGGATTTCCGTTGTTTTCGGCCTTGATTCTCGTCGTAATCATGTTTTATTATTCCTTACGGAGGATTATAGGTGCTCGATGATTCCGATGTTGAATTCCGTTGGTGATTGATGATTCATGTGGTGTTTTCCCGTAGTAATTTCAGTGTTATCGCGTTCTAGATAGTGTTCGGGGATTTGAGGGCTACCCGGCCATATCCGTTCACTTTTCCATTTGCTCGTGATATCGAGGCAAGTACCTTGCCCATACTTTTCTTATTTTGTGGATATGATGATCGGTGATCGTCTTGGTGTGTTTGTTTGGTTGTTTGAAATGAAGTTTCAAAAGATTTCGGTTTGGCCTCGTTAAAGGCTTTCTTTCAAATGCGTGTGTGTTTTGTGAACGACGTGTTTTGGGAATTGATTATGATTTGATTATTTTGAACGTTGAAGGATTTGATGATGATACTCCTATTGTTTAAAGTTATGGAATCGTATATTCCGTATTTAATCTTGTTATTGTGTTTTGAAGAGTTTGATAATGTTGTCGAGTTAATGGCCATCTCTAGTGAGTATTCTTAATGAACTTACATTCTTAGCATGTTAGTTTTGCATGAGTAATGTGTGTGTGTGTATGCTCACTACGGGTTAGATCCGACGGGGTCTCGGTAGGGGTCCACAGAGACGTGGATCGACGAGCTTGATTTTAACCACTACGGATTAGATCCGACGGGGTCTCGGTAGGGGTCCACAGAGACGTGGATCGACGGTTAATTGTGGTGCATTTTACAAATGTGACTTATTTATGGCATTTCCGGAAATGAGCGCTTTTGAACGGTTTTCATGATTGCATGCATCGACTAAGTGTGTAAGAGGTAAGTTGTTCGTTTGGCTTACTTGGCTAGGATGGCACAAGAGTATTTTGTTGTTTGTTTTAAATCCTTTATTTGTGGATTTTGATGTTGGGAGACGAACCTTGTGGTTGTTCTTGTGTACTGTGAGTTGATGAGATTTGGGGCTAAAATCCCAATGGTTTTGTAAAAGTCATTTTATGGATTTGGGGCTAAAATCCCAACGGGTTGGTAAATGTCATTTTTCGGAAAGTAAAGATTTGGGGCGGCGACCCCTTTTGTCTTGTGGATTTTGAAAAGTAGGATTTGATTAACCTAAATGGTTTTCTATTAAAACTCTCGATGGCATTCTAAACCGTCTTATAAATTATTTCCATTGATTTATGGTATTTCGATTTTTAAAGGTTTTCTCAAACCCTTGCCTCGAGAAGTACTTTTCGTTTCGTTTGGATCTTTGAGGATTCCTGGTTATTGTTATTCGTGGAATGTGAATTGTATGGCTCGTATTTGCACTTTGTATTTGCACTAGCAAAACAGTGGAGTTTTGCTAACCCCCGAGTATTCGGGGGGTAGATGTCTATTTTTGCATTCAGGTTTTGGAGCATAACACAGGGTCGGCACGAAGGATGATGAAAGATGAACGATACTAATCACACGAGGATCCGTTAATGTCGTATTGGTCTAGTTGTATTTTCTTTTCCGCTGCAGTATCTTTTCCCCATTGTACGGGAGTTTATTGTATTTTGACCCCTGCGTGGGTATATGTTGTAATTGAGTTGTATATTTTTATTGAAAGACCAAATCGGTCTACTGAGTCATTTAGCCTTGAAGGCATTGTCGAGATGTTAAATGTTGTTACCAGCCTGGTAGATCTTCGAGGAGAGGGTCTACGACGTGTAATATCCCTGAGTGGATTGGGGGTGTTACATTCAAGAGGTGGCGACGCGTCGAGGGAACAATATCTCCGTTCCCTGCAACGACCAAGAGGCGGCGGCTGATTTGCTTAATTTAGCGGCGAAGGGGATACGATTTTCTGCAAAAATTATGAGAGATACAGTGGGGAAGACAGAAAATGGGAGAAGATGAAATGAGATTTTAATGGGGGTACTGAAGCGATGGGTGTAATTGAGAATCCCTAAAACTTGGGATTATGAACCGATATGAGGAGAGATAAATTTTTACATTTCCGGAATTATCCTCAAATTGATATTTCGTTTTGATTCTAATTGATGTCAGACTAGGATTTCCTTTAATTTGGACTGTAGGATTTTTATTAATGGATGTCTGAGATGTTCTCCTATTTCTTACACTTAGGCTATTTCACTCCATAACCCACCCGCCTACTCTTTAATGTGTATATATATATATATATATGTATATATATATATATATATATCGTGTACTATAGCCGCCTCAGGTAAAGAGATAGGAAGGACGCCTGGAAGAAAACAGAGAAAGAAGAAGAAAAGAAAAAGAAAAAAAAACACGAAAAGAAGGAAAGAGAGACGACAAGGAGAGTTCCGCCGCGATGGAAATATTTTCTGGTAAAATTTCTCAATCTATATATCGATTTGTTTGTATTGACGAGTAGATCGTGAATATGTATTTAGTTTTTCAAACCGACGCCGAAATAGCCGGAACGGGGCCGAAACCGCCGCTCGACGTCGGGTCCCCGTACGGCCGTTCGGGCTGTCGGAACTTGAAAATGTTTGCACCATTAGGGAGCCCTCTTGAAGAGCTTCATCCTTCTAGTTTTAGTTTTCGGATTCGGTCGAATTTTATAGTGTGTGTTGTGTGTGTGTGTGCTGTGTGAGGGTGTGTGTGTGTTGTGTGGGCGGGTGGGTGTGTTTATGTGTGCGGGAGAGTACGTAAAAAATGTGAGTTTATTATAAATTTCGGGCTTGCCGATTTGAGGTATAAACGTGCTTTTACGTATAAAAATAGTATTAGTCGATGTTAAAGAAGCTCCCAATGAGGTTACGATAGACGGAAGAAGTTTAAACGAGGATTAGATGGCCGTAGAAAGTTTTGAGGTGGAAAACATAAATTTTGTAAACCCAGGGCTATGCCATTTGAGAATTAGAAATAAAGTTGGACTTGATTGAAGTTTTCTAAATCTTCAATTTGACCTCAATACTCTAATATTCTCTTTAAAAGTGTATAACCTTCTTGGTTTCAATCCAAAATGGGTAAAACGACTGCCAAATGGCTCCTAATTCGAAACACAACATTCTTACACCCCAATAACGCGCAGTGTGTCCGTAATTATGTGTCACCTAGACTCGGCTAAATTAGAATGTAGAGTTCTAACGGTTATATAAATCTTAATCCGTTAATCATATAATATGATCGTTTTAGGTTGAAGGTCTGGCTAATCGCTCAGTCTATTTGCCTTGTCAATCGAAACTTTTTCATTAGCTGGAATGCCAGGCAAGTACTTTGATTATGTTTGATGTACTTCGTTTGAATGAATATGTGAAAAATGCGTTTTCTGTGAAAAGTGATAATTTCAGAAAATGTGGTTTCAAAAGTGATAATTCTAGGAAGCGGTAATTTCTGTGGTTTGTGACATGTGTGATCAGCAGAAGTGTGAAATTGCGAATATTCAGTATCATTGTGCATTGACATGAAATAATATGTCATAAACATGCTTTACGGAGCAGAAAATAATGAATATGTGAAAAATATGGTTGCGAATATTCAATATGGTTTGTGACATGTGTGATCAGCGGAAATGTGAATTTGCGGATATTCAGTATCATTGAGCATTGACATGAAATAATATGTCATAAACATGCATTGCGGACATTGCGGAAAGCTGAAAAATCCAAGTAAGCGACTTGGGTTGGCCAAAAGAGCCCAGCGGAATGGGCCCGTGTGCGTGAGTCATGGCATGCATGGGAATTGCATTGCATTGCACATAAAATAATGATGATTGTGGTATTGTATTCCAGGATATATGTGATAGCAGTGTGATTTGGATGTTTATTCATTTGTGGTACATATTCATGAATCGTTGTACTTGCACCGGCTGTTTGCTGACCCCTTCTGGGGTGAATATACTTGTTGTGTATTTAGATGCAGGTCTTAATGGCGAACCAGCGCAGGAAGGACACGAGGATGGCGAGCAACACTGATATCATGCACTATTTTAAGTATGTGGTCCTACTATTGAGAACCGAGTTGTGTTTTGCCTTGTGCTCGCGCGAGTACTGTCGGGTAATGTGGGTTGTTTGTGGTTTAGTCATTTTGATGATGTTATTGTGTCAGTTGGAGTCCCACAGGACAGTGTATTGTTGAGTGCTGAAATGTATATGGTTTGAAGTTGAGTACTGTCAATGTATGTGTGGATTTATGTTGGTCTCAGCCTGGTAGGTTCTCCAAAAAGAATCTATGGCACTATAATATCTCTGTAAAGCATGGGGGCGTTCCAGATTGTGGTATCGGAGCCTAGGTTTATGGATACCTAGGTTGTTGGTGTTTTGGGTTGGTAAAAGTTGAGTGAGTCGTCTGTTTATCATATCACTGGGTTGCTGCTACCTCGTGCGACCTGCGCTGTAAGTTCCTCTGATCCCCAAAATTATTTTAGTTCTGAGTATATGGATTTTAAGTCCTTCTTGTGAGCCGTATTTTGTTGTGGGTTGTGTTCATTGGCTTTGATCTTATCAGTACCCTGCGGGAAACCAGAGTAATCGGTTTGCATTTCTTCGAACTGTGTCCATTAATTTTCCTTCGTGTATATGTTTGTGTAACTTGAGCCTACGAGCATATGGAGATGGTAAGTCTCTCGATTATAAGTCCCTCATAGTTGTGCGGTAATTGTGTGGTGCTGATTCGATCAACCCTGGCCGAGGGGCTACAACTTGTTGGTGGTATTAGGGTTTTGAGATGTACATTGCGTATGCGGTCTGGGTGAAAATAGTTATACAGTGTATTTTGGAAAATTAGGAATATTATCGATTCCTATATTCCTTTAAGAATGAGATTTTTAAATATCAATTTTAACCGCTGAGGGAGTATGTTTAAAGTGGTTTTTGAAACTATTTCAAATGGTGAAAACCTACGATTTAATATCCTTATATCAAATGAGTATGTATTCGGTGGAAAATATTTTCCTTTCGATTAAACAAATAGTAGAAGTGGAAGGATCTTTATTTTATCTAAGTCCTAAGTGGATTTTTGAAACATTTCGGACTATAGATGTCTTCAAAAATATTAAAAATATAAATTGTGTGTGCATTATTTAAAAATAATTTCAAGATCGACGTGTAAAATAAAGCCTCCTCTTCTAATAAGAGTAAAGTAACTACGAGTTTTGGCGAAACATAGCTCGCCCTCTTATTTTGCTGGTACCACGGTCGTAAGTTGTGGGATCGTGTCATGTTTGGACACGCATTTGGTTGCGATTCAGATCGTTGCGTGTTTGTTGTCTTGGTGGGGGTATGGTTGTGATGGTGAATTTTAGTTGGTATAGGTATGGCGCGTGCTATTGTACAGAATTGGCGCACGCTACCTTGTGGATAGTTCAGGCTAATCTGTTCGACATATAAACCGGACAACAATCGTGATTTATCATTTCCACTCTTTCCTTTTCTCCGCGGGTGACACCACAGTGTGAATCGAAGGCGACTAGGGATCGTGATCTTGGCCGATTTTGCTCCGTTTAAGGGTGTTTTGGAGTATAACATTATCTAATCTATTGCTCTTCGTCGGATCGAAGCAATTCCGTGATTTTCTTGAGTTAACCATTTTGAAGGTTTTGTTCTTGATCTCATTTTCAACCCGATTCTGATGAATCAATTGATGTTAAATGTTGTTGTTAGTCATGTCATATAAATGGTATATCCACAACTCTGACTTGTTCAACTTGGTTGACGATTCTAAAGATGCTGAGGAACCATGAACAATTAATGTTCGATCAAATATCCGTAAACTATCGGTGAACAAAGCAAACGATCAAGGGTGTCCCGTACCCCAGATGATGGTAGGCGATGCTTTCATAATACATCGGAATTGTTGATGCTTTCGACAATTGTGGCTTTGATTCTCTTTATCTTCTTACTTTCCATCTCTAACTTGGTAGTTCTACGTTTCGAGGACAAAACTCCCTTTGAGGGGGAGAAGAGTATAATAATCGGGATTGTTGCGCTTGTACAATGTATGGACTTGGACATTTATGTTTGACTCTGTTGTTGCGCTACAGAACTTGCGAGTTCGGTGGTACTGTGATGATTGGCTTGATGTCTGAGCCTATTGCAATTGTGATCTCCGTCATGTATTAGTTTCAAGATCTCGTTGTATAATCCCATTTTCGTTGAATATTGAACCATATTCCCTAGGAAACATATGATCCCACCCGAGTAGACTATATCTGATCATGTTGTGCATTGCTTTGATTTAAACCTGTGCCGTTAACTAAATTGCATCACTACCGAGAAATTTTCGTGATGTTAGTGGTCATTCCGCATTCGTCAGAATGCTCAGAGATTTGGTCATTCGACCTTATGAAGTTGTCTGTCATATTATTACCTCGTTTGGACTTCTATATGTTTCCATTCTATCGACTCAGTTATGCTCGTCGATACCTGCTGAATGTGTTCTATTCTGCGGTCTTTTCCATTCGAACGAGTTGTGACATTGTTTCGGACTAGTCCCTTTACAGTTGTGACTTTTCCCAAGTTTGGTACAGCCCTTGTGAGTCCTATGCAAAGTGAATATCTTGTAATTCTTACCAGTCCATTTAATGTCTTGAGTTTAGGCGGGAACTTCGGGGCTGTTCGATTATCGTTGTCCAATCATTGTTGTTCAATCGATGTTGTTCGATCATTGTGGTTCGACTGTTGTTACTCGATCTCACATCGTGATTATCGAGTGTCTGATTTTCTTAAGATTCGGGTACTCATCCCAGCAAGTTATCTTCCAAACCTTTGAGGTTGTCGAAATTATATGCTGTTCAGCGTTAAGCTCGTATTTTGATTGGTGTACTGTGTAGGTTATCAACCGTAGTGATTCATGATCGTTGTACTTCGTAAATATTATTGCGTATTGAATCGGACTGTAGCAGCTCTATATGACATGGAGATTGTGCCGTTACTGGCAGCAGATAACGTGTGTCATCTAAAATTTGCCTTGCCTCTGAGTGTTTTATGTCCTAAGTTTTGAGACGAAACTTATTTCAAAAGAAGTGGGATGTAATAATTTTATTTTCCCGTTACTCCCTTCTCTTTTGATTTTTTTTATTTTCCTTCGGTTCGCTAGCCTTGATGATCAACATATGATATTCATCGTGTCTTGACATCAAGTGGAAGTACCAAGAGTCCATGAGTGCATCTTTTAGCTTGACCAATATTTTGGTCGTATTCGTACCATGGATTAACTCGATCCTTATCAGGTATCCTTGCGAGTCTATCGCTAAGATTTTATTATTACTATTATCATTGTTGTGGCGGCGAGAGATAATTAATACTGGATGATGGCGCATCCATAATAGCGACTACTGAAACAACTGTAGCACCCCTAGGGCCGCCGATATAAGATCGGTTCAATGTGTATATAAGGCCCTGAGAGGTATTTCCATGATGAACTTAATACATTAACCGAAAGGAAACAGTTGAGTAATCTTGTAAGTATGGATCTTACTAAGCATACTCGTTGCTTAGAGCATATCAGTTATCTAGAGGCTGTAGCACAATTTCATCGGGACGCGAGTCAGACTGCGCAGGAGGCAGTTGCACGAGAACGCGAGCATGCTGCACAGCTAGAAGCTCAGTTGGCTGCAGTACAGCGTACTCTTCGAGAGAGAGAGAGAGAGGCACAGTACATCTAGGCGAGAGAGGCCTTGCAGGATCAAGTCCAGCAAGAAAGAGAAATGATACGAGCCAACGCTGAGGAAATCCTTGCTATCCTCCCAGCGACCCCAATTCCGATCACAGAGATCGAAGAGGATCCCGAGGAAGATCCCGAAGAGGACCCGGAAGAAGAGGTCGAAGACAACTCTGTCGTTTTTAACCCGTAAGATATGCTTAACGGGGCATATTATTATGTATATGATGTTTCCTTCTAAGTGTGTACTGGTGTAATGTTTGCGATTTAAAGGATAAAATTTTGTATGGATATGATTGGTGACTCGGACATATATTTCAGCGACCCTATTCCGTTTCAAGTTTCGAGGACGAAACTTCTTGTTAGGGGGGATGTGATACCCCGTAGCAAATAAACCGGGTGATTTTATATTTTGTGAACCGTCGCATAAATTCGGTTATCGTGTCGGAGTTGAATGTCGGAGTTGAAAATTATATCACCCCGTGTTGTTTAGAATAAAAAACTTGAATTTTATAATTGCGGAGTGGTACTATATATTGTATATATAATGTTTTATACGTCACCGCCGTGTCAACATTTATCAGGATGAGATAGAGATAATAATCCTAACAATTATAATGATATATATGATATACATACTCTTTAATATATATATATATATATGTCGTGTGTGTACTATATATTTATATAGCCGCCTGAGATAAGAAGGAAAGAAGGTCGCGAACGACCTGGAAGAAAACAGAGAAAGAAGAAGAAAAGAAAAAGAAAAAAAAACACGAAAAGAAGGAAAGAGAGACGAGAAGGAGAGTTCCGCCGCGACGGAATTTTTTTTTGGTAAAATTTCGCAATCTATATATCGATTTGTTCGTAGTGACGAGTAGATCGTGAATATGTATATATTTTTTCAAACCGAGGCCGAAATAGCCAGAGCGGGGCCGAAACCGCCGCTCGACGTCGGGTCCCCGTACGGCCGTTCGGGCTGTCGGAACTTGAAACTGTTTGCACCGTTAGGGAGCCCTCTTGAAGAGCTTCATCCTTCTAGTTTTAGTTTTCAGATTCGGTAGAGTTTTATAGTGTGTGTTGTGTGTGCGTGTATGTGTGGGTGTGTGCTGGTGTGTGTGTGCTGGGGTGCGTGTGTTTGTGTGTACGGTGTGTGTGTGTGCTGTGTGAGGGTGTGTGTGTGTGTGTTGTGTGTGCGGGTGGGTGTGTTTATGTGTGCGGGAGAGTACGTAAAAAAGGTGAGCTTATTATAAATTTCGGGCTTGCCGATTTGAGGTATAAACGTGTTTTTACGTATAAAAATAGCATTAGTCGATGTTAAAGAAGCTCCCAATGAGGTTACGATAGACGGAAGAAGTTTAAACGTGGATTAGATGGCCGTAGAAAGTTTTGAGGTGGAAGACATAAATTTTAAAAACTCAGGGCTATGCCATTTGAGAATTAGAAATAAAGTTGGACTTGATTGAAGTTTTCTAAATCTTCACTTTGACCCCAATACTCTAATATTCTCTTTAAAAGTGTATAACCTTCTTGGTTTCAATCCAAAATGGGTAAAACGACTGCCAAATGGCTCCTAATTCGAAACACAACATTCTTACACCCCAATAACGCACAGAGTGTGTCCGTAATTATGTCTCACCTAGACTCGGCTAAATTAGAATGTAGAGTTCTAACGGTTATATAAATCTTAATCCGCTAATCATATAATATGATTCGTTTTAGGTTGAAGGTCTGGCTAATCGCTCAGTCTATTTGCCTTGTCAATCGAAACTTTTCCATTAGCTAGAATGCTAGGCAAGTACTTTGATTACGTTTGATGTACTTCGTGTGAATGAATATGTGAAAAATGTGTTTTCTGTGAAAAGTGGTAATTTCAGGAAATGTGGTTTCAGAAGTGATAATTTCAGGAAGCGGTAATTTTTGTGGTTTGTGACATGTGTGATCAGCAGAAGTGTGAAATTGCGAATATCCTGTATCATTGTGCATTGACATGAAATAATAGGTCATAAACATGCGTTGCGGAGCGGAAAATAATGAATATGTGAAAAATATGGTTGCGAATATTCAATATGGTTTGTGACATGTGTGATCAGCGGAAATGTAAATTTGCGGATATTCAGTATCATTGAGCATTGACATGAAATAATATGTCATAAACATGCATTGCGGACATTGCGGAAAGCTGAAAAATCCAAGTAAGCGACTTGGGTTGGCCAAAAGAGCCCAGCGGAATGGGCTCGTGTGCGTGAGTCATGGCATGCATGGGAATTGCATCGCATTGCACATAAAATAATGATGATTGTGGTATTGTATTCGAGGATATATGTGATAGCAGTGTGATTTGGATGTTTATTCATTTGTGGTACATATTCATGAATCGTTGCACTTGCACCGGCTGTTTGCTGACCCCTTCTGGGGTGAATATACTTGTTGTGTATTCAGGTGCAGGTCTTAATGGCGAACCAGCGCATGAAGGACACGAGGATGACGAGCAACACTGATATCATGCACTATTTTGAGTATGTGGTCGTACTGTTGAGAACCGAGTTGTGTTTTGCCTTGTGCTCGCGCGAGTACTGTCGGGTAATGTGGGTTGTTTGTGGTTCAGTCATTTTGATGATGTTATTGTGTCAGTTGGAGTCACACGGGACAGTGTATTGTTGAGTGCTGAAATGTATATGTTTTGAAGTTGAGTACTGTCAATGTATGTGTGGATTTATGTTGGTCTCAGCCTGGTAGGTTTTCCAAAAAGAATCTATGGCACTGTAATATCTCTGTAAAACACGGGGGCGTTACAGTGGTGGTGGCTGCGCTTGTTCTTGTGACGAAGGATGAAACACGCCACTCCCCGAACCATATTGATTTTCGCTAAACCAATTTGACTGATTAATTTGTGACAGATGCGGCTCCTCATACTCCGAATACTGAGGCAATTCATTCTCATAAGCTGGTCTATAGCCGGAGTCAAAAGGCGACTGAGTATTCAGATCAAAATTGGGCCTATAGACAGGATCAATATGCACGACATACACAGTAGGCTGGAACTCTACAAAACACAATTGACGTAGCTACTCACCGTTACTCAAACTATATTTCACAGCTATCCCCCGAGACATCAACAGATAAAATAGTTCGTACGAAAGACTTAACGGTCTTGACATCAATATTAAATCAATATTTTTCTTGACTTTCAGAATACTTATCATGGGAGTCGGAAGGTAGAAAGTGTGTTCTTCTCCACCATTATACGCACAATCCGGAAATATCCTGTTGAATCTAACAACGAACCGCTTACACTCCATCTGCAACGAAAAACCGCGTTCACTTCAATTTTTGAAAAAAAAACATGAATTAACAGACATAAGCGAGAAATCGTGTTTGTAGGTACAAAAAAGAATGTGCCGAAAATTGATATGAGGTACCATAGTGTATTAATTTCTTACGTCCGATACATTATTTTGTTTTCCGTAATAGGAGTAAAACGATATTAAAACACACCTGTAATAAATTGCACAAGGAAAATTGCTTCTCCGATTTGATTTCTCTTCAGAATCGTATTGATTTGTTTTGTGATTTTTTGCTCATTTTTATCTCAATGGCATGTGATGTGAATGTTAATGTAATGTAATTGTGTGTGTCATATATAGGGAGTAGTTGAATTATTGATGAGAGCTTTTACTTTCACGTGAAAATTTACTATGTGCATGCAGGACAAAAAACAAAAGCTCAATTCAATACATTCACTCACTCAGGAAAGCTGAAAGCTCAATTATCACGCCAGATGCATCACACTTGTAAAAATCATGCAGTAATAATTGCCACTAAAAACAAAGCTTACTGTGACAATTTTAAAAAAAAAAGATAAAATGTGAGAAAAGGGTAAAAAGGTATCTGGTGGGGGAGTACATGCAATAAGGAGTGGACATGGGAGTACACACTATCCCCATAGTGGTTATTTAGAATTTCAACTCTTTCATGATATTTTTACACTAACTTTTTTTGAATAAAAATACATGACATTTTTAACTCTAAGTATTTTATTGTATACTCTCTCTAGATTATATATATATATATATGTACTATTCATTGTAATTTTAATAAAGTCATTAAAATATGAAAAGTTCAAAAAACTATTGGTGAGTATTCTAACTTGCTAGGTGAAAAAATTATTAATGATTGTATAAAATTATTGGTGAACAGTACATGTATGTATTTAGTAGTGGGGTAAATGGATTAATCACCATTTTAGTTACGGACAAGTACATGATAACAAAATTGATAAGAAGCAAAAAGGCAAAGATGAATAGTAACGGTTTAGTTTTAATTTAGGTGAGAGATATTTGTGGAATGAAAAAGATAAGGAGCTTTTTCTTAATAAGCTAATTTGGTTAGGTTATGAATCAGCTGGCTTAAATTTGAGAAGTTTGACGTTCATGTAACGAGCTTATTTTCTGTTAATAGTCAAATAATCTCCTGAAGCTTATAAACTGTAGCTGATAAGGTAGTGCTAAACACAACTCATCTCCACTCTTTTTCCTTTTCTTTTCTCTCCGTCTTTAATTTCAAAAACTATTAATTTAATAATAAAATATTGAGATACGACCTATCAAAGTCTCTGTAAAATTGGAGTTTGAAATAATATTTTATAATATTTTAAAAATTTATGTTTGATTTTAACTGTGATGTGAAAATAGTTGACTGTGAATTTTTTGTGCTTTGTAAGTATTATTTTTTAAAGTATTTTGGTGTTTTGAAGCTACTTTCCGAATTTGTTATTCATAAATGCTAATTAAATTATTGTTTAAAAATTTAATTAAAATAAATTATTTTTAAAGTTAAAGTAATACAAGCGTCGACCATTGGCAAAACTTGTTAAATGTTGATGATTAAATTTTGTGAACTATTAAGCCATGTAAGTGAAACCTGTCGCATTCAAACGTCTTTGTAAAAAATCGGAGTTTGAAATAATATTTTATAATATTTTATTAATTTATGTTTGATTTCAGCCGTGATGTAAAAATAATCAATTGTGAATTTTTTATCTTTGTAAATATTATATTGGGAATGTTTGTACTTTTTTTATTTTTTTCCTCATAAAATTAATTCCGAGATGCACACACTATTTAATGGCATGAAATTAGTCTCTAGAAAATACTGAAAAAAGAAAAGAAATGACATCTCGATGGTACAAAAAAACGTTAAGGAACAACGTTCGACTTTAATCTGAAAATCAGTTGAAGTTGGTTAACATGAGTTATCTTTTGAAATCATCAACGGTTGATTACATAAATTAAAAGAAAGAGAAAATATGATACATAATCAATTTACAAATAAAGTTATGGAAAGTTATAAAAAGTGAAAAATATCCTTTTAAAGAATAAAATCAACTAATATTAACAAAGGAATTGCGAGATAAGTAAATGAAAATACAAAATTTAAAGAAAAATTAAATCCATTCAGGATAAAAAATTATTCGAATATTGAGAATGACAGAAGAAGATTAGTGAAAAACTTAAAAAAGTCTGAAAAATAATCGAAAAATAAAAATAAGAAAGCTGAATAAAAAAGATTAAAAATGATGAAGTACTCTAATTATGTTATCTTGATTGTAGATGAGTATTGTCGATTAAGTCGCCTTATGTGCCCTTATTTTACCTTGATTGTAGATGAGTGTTGTTGGTTAAGTCGCTTTATGTGCCTCACTGTGCAGATTCACAATATTTTAATATTACCCTAATTTTAGGGTGTTATAATGAGGTTATGTAATTTTGATCATGGATAATTCATAATGTGTTTTATTGCATTAGTTGAGGGTAATTGAGAATAAATTGTGAAGGAATATCATATGATTGAGGTTGAACAAAAGATGTTTGATAAAATACTTCAATGAACATTAGATTTTATTTTAAGATTTGTGAGGTATTATCGAGATGATGATATCTATTTACCTAAAATCATGTTTCTTAGAGTTAGAATATGAACTAGATATGGTTGCATTTGGAATTTGGGACTTGGGAGAAATGGTGAACATTAGATGCACGAGATATTTACCCTTCTGGTGATTAATGTGTGAATGAATATTGGTGATTATCATGTGAATGAACATAATTGATTATGCTGATATAATTAAGGTTTAGATATCGATGGATACATTCGAGACAGTTCCACGTAAGATGTTGTAAAGATTTTATTCACGGTCTAAGGCAAATACATGATTACATTTAATTGTTTATTTGTATCGTGAAATGTGAATTATGATTTTGTGATGTGAATTGTGAGTAATTGTCCATCTGAGAATGAGTTTGACGGAATCTACAGGGACCTTGCTAAAGGGTCTCGTTTGGTGAGATGGTTTTCCCAATTGGGATTGTTCGATGGGACCTCCGGGACCTTGCTAAGGGCCTTGTCATGAGATCACCTCTGTATGATTTCATGTTTCGTGATGATGTTTTGATGAATATAAATATTCTGATTATTAAAAGGTTGCAAAAAATAATTATATGTTTTTGCGGAAATACTTGTTATGTGATACTTAGGCTTGGAACTTTTTGGTTCCAAGAAGAAAAATACAGGAATCGAAATCGAACCGCGTTGTTTTTTTGCGGTTTGGTTTTGCTAGTTTTTTTTGTCCGAATCGATTCGGAATCGAACCGCGTAGCAACCGAGCCGAACCGAAACCGAACCGGAATCGATTCCGTGTGGTTCGGATGGAATATATTATATTATATTTTATTTTATTAAGAATATATTATATTATATTATATTATATTAATTATGTTTAATAAGAATATATTATATTATATTTTATCCAGACGGGTAGGTTTCTCGATTCGGTGCAGTTCAGACGGTTCCTTGCAGTTTAGACGGTTCCTCTTTAAAATAGAATAGTGAACCGCGAATCGAACCGATTACACACAGTACAAACCGAACTGACAAAAAAATTTTGTTGTTAAGAATCGAATCGAACCACCAGTTCCAATGCGGTTCAGATTGATCCTGCAGTTTCGATTTTAAAAGTCCCAGCCCTAATAAACTGGGTTTATGATGCTAAATAGCCCCGCATGAACTGGGTGCTACATGACCAAACTTCGCGTTCGAAGTATGTCGGCTGACCCAATTATTTAATTTGTTGGGCAGCTCATTAGGCCAAAGACCAAATGGTACTTGAACTTGAAATCGAAAACCCAAAATCCAAAATTGAAGAAAATCGAATGCAATCGGCCTTTGTTTTTGTAAAATCAAACCGTTCGACTTTAACCCAAAATCGAGCCGAACCGGATCACACCCCTATTTAAAATCCAAACACATGGTAAAAGATGGGTGAGGGTCCCCTGCAGTGCACAACACCTGTTGTGCGTCGAATGAAACACGCACACACATATACTCGTGCGAGTGTGTGTGATCGGACGGTTGGGATGGAACACAATACGGTGCTGTGGTGCAGACCCGTAAAAGATTGCCATCTTTTTACCTCTCTTTTATTTTTTTGTTTTTATTTAAAACCATAGACATATGATAAAAGATTCCCATCTTTCTACGTCGCTTTTATTTATTTATTTTTTAAAGGGACCATAACGAACATCTATGCATCTCGACGGAAACCCATCCAGGCACAAAGCCTGTATGCAATGCAATACAAATGAATAAAACCGGAATTCCCACGTGGACCGGACGAATCTTCTCATTTACTACTTGGAAATAACTTTCGGAGCCTACGCAAGCACAAACAGAGATGAGAGAGTGGGAGACAGAAGCGATCGAAAGAGAAGAAGAAATCACTGCTCCACTGAGTAAGTTGCAGCATATATCATCTACCTAAATTGAATTAAGCTGTAACCATAATTACTCTGAACTCAAATATGTGCAGTCCATGAGCAGATCCGAGACCCAGATGCCTCCTGTTCGTCGCGAGAAGAGAACTCGCCCGTGGAGCAAGTGTCCCTGACCGTACTGCCTACAGATGACCCCACCCTGCCCGTCCTCACCTTCCGGATGTGGGTCCTCGGCTCCGCGGCCTGCGTTCTGCTCTCCTTCCTCAACCAGTTCTTCTGGTACCGCAGGGAGCCTCTCACAGTTTCCGCTATCTCTGCCCAGATCGCGGTGGTGCCCCTCGGCCACCTCATGGCGGCCGCTCTCCCGCGACGGGTGTTCTTCCGGGGGCGAAAATGGGAATTCAGTCTCAACCCGGGGAAGTTCAACGTGAAGGAGCATGTGCTGATCACGATTTTCGCCAATTCGGGGGCGGCGAATCCTTACTCGATCCATATAGTTACCGCGGTTAAGATACTTTACCGGCGGACGTTGACATTTTGGGTGGCGTTGGGGGTGGTTCTCACGACGCAGTTGTTGGGCTTTGGATGGGCCGGGCTTTTCCGGAGGTACTTGGTGGAGCCCGCTGCTATGTGGTGGCCCCAAAATCTCATCCAGGTGTCTCTCTTCAGGTGCTCCTACACCCCTGCCTTTCGCGGGATCCAGTTCTTAAGCCTTCAGTGCTTAAGAATTTTGAGTATTCATGTCGCTATGTGCTGTTTTTGCCTGTGGTGTGAGATTCCCATGTGAACACACAAATGTGAATTTTGTGCTACCGAGCAAAAAAAAAAAAGTGAATCTTGTGCTACTCACTGACATACTTTTATGCTATCAGTCCAATTCCCAAAATATTCTGTTGATGAGTCTTCACGCTTAGAGCATTGGTTTGTCGGCTCATGATTTTAGGCTGAGCCTGGTCTCAGATTTTTTGCCCTTCCCATGAGTCCCCGTACCTCTGGATTTATTTAGGAACTCATTGCAGCTCTGGTACCATCAGCGCTCATGAGTTACCAGAGTTGGCATGAATTTCTAGCTAAACCTAGAGGTACGGAGTTCTGACTCCTGAGAACGTCAAAAACCCTGAGACTAGGCTCAGCGTAAAATCATGAGCTGACGGACCAGCGTTCTAGCATGAAGAACCATCAACATATTCCAATGGTGATTGCCATGAAATTACAAGATAAATCGTGTTGCTCATGGATGTACATTATTCTACTATCGTGCCTCAAGTTCAAAGACTAATCATGTACTATCGCAACATGAAGATATTTCTTAGTTCGATCATCAAAATTGTCCCGCATAAATATTTGTGTAGAAGTAAAACATGTTGCAGTAAAATGGTCCTTTCCACTTTTGTTGTATGGACTGTTGAGGATGTATTGTAATTTTGTTTTTTATCTTTAACTATCCCTTATATTCCGAAACATTTATGTTTTGGAATCGGCCTTCAACTTGTTATTCTTTAAACTGTAACTTTCTGTTCTTGATTTTTGTTGTCTTTATTCGGTAGTTTGAATACACATTATGTTTTGATGTATGCAAATTTATTTGATATTTTGTAATGGTGAAGCTGTTCTGCATAATATATCATGCATTGTCAAGTATGTAATCACAAGGGATTTAAAATTGCAGGGCACTTCACGAGAAAGAAATAAGAGCAAAGGGTGGACTGACACGAAATCATTTCTTCCTCATTGCCTTTCTTTGCAGTTTTGCGTACTATGTATTTCCAGGATATCTTTTCCCAAAGCTTACCTCCGTTTCCTGGCTCTGCTGGATATTTTCTTCTTCAGTCCTAGTCCAACAGCTAGGTTCTGGACTCCACGGTCTAGGAATAGGTTCTATTGGGCTTGATTGGTCCAGCATATCCTCATATCTTGGTAGTCCGTTGGCTAGCCCGTGGTTTGCTACTGCTAACATCGCTGTTGGATATTTTATTTGCATGTATGTCATTACGCCTATTATGTACTGGCTCGATGTCTACAAAGCAAAGACGTTTCCGATTTTTTCAGATGGCCTCTTTACGTCACAAGGGCAAAAATATAACATCTCGGCCATTGTAGATTCAAACTTCCACGTTGACTTAGAGGCGTACCAGCGTGAAGGGCGCCTTTACCTCAGCACCTTCTTCGCTATGACCTATGCTTTTAGTTTTGCCTGTCTCACTGCCACGATTGTTCATGTACTCATTTTTCATGGCAGGTAAGTTGAAATTATGACTTGGGTACTTCATGCTTGACTATGAAGCATTGGTACGGGTACGGGATACGGATACGACACGATACGAGTTCAAGGATACGGCAAATTTTAAAACTTTAAGGATACGAGTATGGTTTATACACATATTTTTGCCAAAATTATTGACAAATATACTTCTTAAGTACACAAAAAAGGTTTAAACCATATTAAAGTGAAAATTATAAATGCTCACATCTAAAATGTGGCAATGCCCCAAACACATATAAGAGAATCAACAATAAGAGTGATTTCATAGCTTTTAGTTAAAAATTTTCTGGTAATATATATAAATATATGTATCTCTAAAGTCAATACACTATAATGTTGTCTTCAATATAATTCTCTAATAAGATATCATGTTGGGCTCCCGCTAAAGTGACGGCTTTCTTGTGAAAACAGAGATCTGTGGCTGCTGAGAAAGTCAGCTTTCAAGGGGAAGACGATGGATGTACACACGAAGCTCATGCAATCTTACAAGCAGGTTCCTGAGTGGTGGTTCGTATCTATTCTCATGTTAACCGTTGCTGGCACCCTAATCATATGTCAGTATTCCAACAGTCAACTTCAGTTGCCATGGTGGGGTGTCTTGTTAGCATGTGGTCTTGCCTTTATTTTCACCCTTCCTGTTGGTGTTATCACTGCCACAACAAACCAAGTGAGATTCTTCTTTCCCTTTAACAACAACAACAAAAAAAATACTAAAGTGGTTTCATTCATTAATCCTGAATTCAAATGATACATGGGGGTTCACGTGCTATTCAGAGTCGGTCTTGAGAGGAGCCAAGTGAGGTAACCGCCTCAGGCCGGGCCTGAGGGCACCACATTTTCCAACGAACTTTCTGATTTTCATAGTGTTATTTTCACGTTCTAGTCACATTTCCAAATTTGCCGAAATATTTGGTGCAATACCCATATATAAAGAAGGCCATAACGTAATTCTTTTGCTTCAGGCTGTTAGAACCTCAGGACCAGCCCTGAGCAAAATACTTCCTAAATTGATCCTTTTGTATACGTGTTTGGATGATTGTATCATTGATTTTACGTCGACTCATCTCCTGCAATACAAGTTTCATCAGTTGACTTCGTAAAAGAATTTGTTTGCTCTTTTGATGTTGTATGGTGTGTTGTCACGTTTTAAATTTAAATTCCGTATTTACTCAGCAAGCATCCAAGTCATTTAAGTTATATATATTGTCCTGTTAAGCATAAGCTATTTATGATCAGACTCCAGGACTGAATGTGATCACGGAGTACATAATTGGATACCTCTATCCAGGATATCCGGTTGCAAACATGTGCTTTAAGGTGTATGGCTATATCAGTATGAAACAAGCGCTAATATTTCTACAAGACCTCAAACTCGGGCATTACATGAAAATACCCCCTAGAGCAATGTTCATGGCCCAGGTTAGTTTTGTTTTCACGCTATCCGAACATAATAATGAGGGTCATTAGTGTTCATATCTAAATTGTATCAAAATTTTTTAAAAAAAAATCCATCAGGTAGTCGGGACTCTGATATCATCACTTGCACATCTTGGAACAGCTTGGTGGCTGATGAACACCGTCCCAAACATTTGCGATAGGACTGTCCTTCCTCATGGAAGCCCGTGGACATGCCCAGGAGACCACGTATTTTATGATGCCTCCGTCATATGGGGTTTGATTGGGCCGGAGAGAATATTTGGAGATCTCGGGTATTACTCTGCTATTAATTGGTCTTTTCTTGTCGGTGCTCTCGCTCCTGTTGTGGTTTGGATTGCACACAAGACGATCCCGAATCAGGAATGGATCAGACTCATCAATGTTCCTGTTCTTTTAGTGTCGATAGTAAACATGCCTCCAGCTACTGCTGTGAACTACAACAGCTGGATTATCGTAGGTTTCTTGTCGGGTTATGTTGCCTACAGATACTATCCAGAGTGGTGGAGCAGACATAATTATGTGTTGTCTGGGGCACTTGATGCTGGATTAGCCTTCATGGGCGTATTGCTGTATTTGTGCTTAGGCATGGAGCACATTAGCCTCGACTGGTGGGGAACGGAGGCGGATGGATGCCCATTGGCTTCTTGTCCCACTGCTCATGGAATTGTTGTTAAAGGATGCCCCACTTTTT
Organism: Orobanche coerulescens; assembly: GCA_033398695.1. NCBI lineage: Eukaryota > Viridiplantae > Streptophyta > Magnoliopsida > Lamiales > Orobanchaceae > Orobanche > Orobanche coerulescens. Next base: position 22,619,653 of record CM065808.1, read on the forward strand.
GACAAGTTTTGTTCTGTACGTGTACTCTGTTTCAGCTTTTGTGTGATGTGATATATTTTGTTTTTTCAAGAATGATGAGGTGTGTGTTCGATTTATTATTTTCGGGTCAGCCCATATAGCTTGGGTCCGTGTATAGAATTGGAAGGGTTGTACCATAGTCTCATATATGACCCATGTATAGGAGGATCACTTGTAGATTGTAAATAGGCCATGATCGGTCATTGTGTGTTTCTACGCCGGAATCCAATTATATGGAATTTTAGGAAACAAACAATGGGTGTCATCGTGTCAAGTCTTCCACTATGGCCGAACGCAAGGCTCTCATCTACACCACATTGGTTATAATGTGTTTATAAATGCTCCTTAAATATCTGCCTGCACTTCTCCTCCACATCATTATCGCGACAATGTTATGGTGATTGTATTCGCGGTTGATATTAAGCATGTTATGTGGATTTTTTTTTGTTCACAAAAAGCCTCTCAGTATGGGCGCTTTCGGCAATTTGACTAAGACATTGATGGTGTCTATCATGGCGCACCGGCGGTACTAGGGAGCATGGGGCTATGCCCCCCTCCCCCCCACCTCACATTTTTTTTATTTATGTTCTTTACATATAAATTTTTGATTTTTTAAAAATATAATGCCCCCCCTCATTAGATTTTTGGAAGTATAGCGTTATTTTTCAAATTTTATAGGTAGTTAATCTGGCATTTAGTATTGTTCTTTAATAATAAATGCTAGTTGTTGTTTGCTGAAAGACAGTGTTATGGACAAAATATTTAATAAAAAATAAAAATTGGTTGACAGATAAACTTTTGAATCCGAAATACTATATATTAAAATTCGTAAATCATAAATATAGATATAATGCACTCAAAACACGCTGGTTGTATCCATTCTTAGTTCAATCCATATCTTGTTCCCCCAAAAAATTGTCGTGGAGCCGCTCCGAGAGTCTGTCTACTCCATCACTTTGTCGGTGATGTCGATAATAATTAATGGCTAGGATTATGTCATTTAATCCTCGCTCCATTGTAATTAATCTTAATTGTAACTTATATGCATTATATTTTGTTGAGAGGTAATAATTTCAGCAGCCTCATATATATTGTTGGGCAGTTTAGGGCCGACAGGATCCAAGTATATTCGAGAATCGCATGAGAACCCGCTTCAAATAATCGGGATCGATACTCACTCGAAATATTAGCGCCTGAATACTTGTACTGGAGTTGGAAATGAAACCGGTAAAGACTGAAACCATTAACTCGATTTTATGGATATCGAAAATGTCCTTAGCTTTGTGATTTTTTCATTAAATTCTAGCACTCATACCAAACATGTTCTTAACATGTTTGTTACTTTTTTTGGAATGGTAGGTAGAGCACAGCTCTATGGTACTTAATTAATGCACATTCATGGCCAAGCCACTCCCAACCTATCACAACGTAAGAAATCATTTAAACTCGAAGGGGGGGGGGGTCATTCAAGACATAGAGACCTTGTTCACAATCTCTTACCCAAGCAACAAGGTGGTCTGCTGATTTGTTACCTTCTCTTAACACGTGTAAAAACCTCACATCATTATGCCTGTTAGCCATCGCCCAAATTTGCCGAACCAAGCGCAACCTTTTGTTCTATCTGCATTAATCAACTTGATTACCAAGGCATTGTCACTTTCAACGATCATATAGCGAAGCTCAGCTACCATCACACTGGCGAGTCCAATATTCCTAGCGAAGCCAACAATCCAAATCCCATTTGCATCCCTGATTAGTCCACCTGCAGACGCAATATTGGTCCCTCTGTTAAGGCCACCATCGCCAGCTCGTCGGGGGAGCTGTCCACCCAATCAATCTTACAGACCTAGAGATTGTGTCTTGCTTCCGAGCAATAAGACTGTAAACAGTGCGAGCCCAAGCCTTTCCTTGATTAACCAGTTTATCAGTCCTAGTTTATTTGTCTTGGAATACTCTTTCATTTCTATTTTTCCATAGACTCCAAACGATAATACCAAATAGGATGCTCCAAGAATATCCATCACAAATGCCTTTACTGTCAAGATTCAAATTCAGCCAATCCTTAAATTGTATTGATAAGAAAGATCTCATTGAAGAATATGGAAGAAACTGTTAGTCATATATTTATTATAGGCCTAAGTATATTTGTACGGGCTAAGGCCCAAGTTCTAGAATACTCTATGTATGTGTATATACGGATCGATTGTGATGAATGACGGGGGGGAGAAACCCTTTTACACTTACATGGTATCGGAGAAGCCGATCCATTCCTAACCCTAACTCGTTTTCTACGGATCTGCCAATATTCGATCCTTAAAACCTAAATTTATCAGTCGCTCCATCCGGTTCCTTGTGATTTGTCAATCGTTGGTAAAAGTTGTGTTACCAGTCGACACATTTTTTGCTTGTTCCTCCTTCATTGTTGTGATCGTTGCTGCTCCATATTTGTTTTGCTTATTCGCAAGATATTCTTCGTTTGCTACTTGCCTGCTCCGTTCCCAGCCCTACATAGACATACGGAAACCCCAATTCACAATATCACCATGACTGTCACCCCTACTCCACCCGTCATCTTGCTTTCGGATAAGCTTATGACGATTAACAACATCACCACACTTGTTCCCGTTAAGCTGGATGTGGACGAGATGAATTACTCGTCGTGGATCTATTTTTTCAAGCACTTGTGCAAAGGTTATGGTATTTTGGATCACATCATGGGCAGTGACAAAGAGTCCTCTAGCACTTCGTCTTCTAAAGATGCCGAATGGTTAAAGGTGGACACCATCGTACTCTCTTGGATCTTCATAACCTCCTCCAAGACACTTCAAGAACGTCTTGTAATTGACGATCCTCAAACGGCTAAGGATGCGTGGGATATTCTTGAGCAGATTTTTAGTGACAACAAACGAACTAGGTCTATTGCTTTGAAGGCCGAGTTACGTGCTTTGAAACTTGGTGACATGAGTATCGATGCTTATTTCAGAAAAATAGAATCCATAGCTACTATTTTACGGGGTCTTGGTACACCTATTAGTAATGATGATGTTGTTACATTTGCTCTTGAAGGCTTGCCCGACAAGTATGATAGTGTGGCTACCATTATTGCTCATCGGGAACCTTTCCCGGATCTTAAGATGGTTCGTTCCATGCTTACTACCGAGGAGATGAGATTGAAGTCGCGGGCTCAAGCTTCATCGGTTGATTCATCGTCCTCCTCTCCTATGGTTTTGTTAGCCAAGACGGGTTCTACTTCTACTCGACGTTCCAATGTCCATTCGGGTAAGGTTAATAAGCCTTGTTTTAACTTTGCAACAGGTTATTGCCGTTTTGGTGATGCTTGCAAGTATATGCATGAGGGCTCTACTACTACAGTTCATGCTAATAATTCTCTTTGGTCGAACAATGTTGCTCGCACTTTGAATACCAATAATATGTCAGTAGACCAACTGATGGCTTTGCTTAAACAACAACAAGGTATTTTAGCACAACTTGGTTACACTGGTACTCTTAATACTTCTTTGACTGGTCATTTTAATAACAATACCAATACTACAAGTGGTATTTTGCATGGTAATATGCCTACTGTTGGGTCCCCATTGGCGTTTCATACACATGCTACCCCAGCCCAGTTTCCACAACCAATATTGGGCATTACTTCTCCACCTAGGTACACTTCACAGCCCATTATGGGCACTGCTGTTCCACAAACGAGCCATCAGGTACAACATGTTTCCAAAACACCAACTAATTTTGGACAGCCACCATCTGGTCAGCCATCTTCGGGTTCGAACCCCGAGGGTCAAGAAACACAGTTACCGAGTGCTTTTCATGCTATGACTCTTCACGATCCATCTCCGGGTAACTGGAATATGGATACAGGTGCGAGTTCTCATCTAAATGATTCAGTTAATAGTCTTTGTAATGTTTTTAATAAGTGCCTCTATCCTTCTGTCTCAGTTGGTGACGGTTATTCCATTCCCGTTACCAACTCGGGTCATAGTATTTTGCCAACTCCTTATCGTCCACTTTATTTAAAAAACGTTCTCATTACCCCTAATATTGTCAAAAACTTAATTTCTGTTCGTCAATTTGTTCGTGATAATCATTGTACTGTTGAATTTGATCCGTTTGGTTTTTCTGTTAAGGATTTCCTGACTCAACGGGTGCTCCTCCGATGTGATAGCACCGGGGACCTATATCCAGTCACACAGCCGTCCAGTATTCCTTTTGCTTTCCTCACAAGTCAGTATACGTGGCATCAACGTCTTGGACATCCCGGTAGTGAAGTGTTGCGTCGTGTCTTGTCTAGTAATTCCATTTCATGTAATAAAGAGAAGTCTCCCGTGCTTTGTCATGCGTGTCAGCTTGGCAAACACGTGAAACTTCCATTTGTTAGTTCTAGTACTCCCGTTTCATCATGTTTTGACATTGTTCATTCGGATTTGTGGACTTCTCCAATTCCGAGTCTTTCTGGCTTTAAATATTATGTTTTGTTTTTAGATCATTATTCGCAATATGTTTGGGTTTATCCGTTAGTTAATAAATCTGATGTGTTGTCTAAGTTTATGTTGTTTCGTAATTTTGTTCGCACTCAATTTCAGTGTGAAATCAAGTCTTTTCAGTGTGATCATGGCGGTGAATTTGACAACCAGGGCTTTCATAAGTTATTTGACTCTAATGGTATCCAGTTTCGTTTTTCTTGCCCCAAGACCTCACAACAAAATGGTAAATCTGAACGGATGATTCGCACCATAAATAATCTCATACGTACTTTACTTTTTCAAGCTCATCTTCCACCAAATTATTGGCTTGAGGCACTTAACATGGCAGTTTACTTATTGAATATTTTACCCTCCCGTGCCATTAACAACGAAATACCCTATACTCGCCTTTTTGGAACAAAACCTGATTATAGTCTTCTTCGTACATTTGGGTGTCTTTGCTACCCTCACCTTGACACGTCTCACAAACTTGAAGCACGTGCCACGCCTTCAATTTTCTTAGGACATGCCACAAATCATCGTGGTTATCGTTGTTTAGATTTGAACACCAATAGAATTATTATTTCACGTCATGTTACCTTTGATGAGACTGTTTTCCCATTTGCCACAAAAACATCTACTACCACCACTCCCACTGCCAGTTCCTCTTATGAATTCTTGGATGACTCATCTAATGTCATGTCCAATATTCTAAGATTGTCTCCCATCATTTCACCCAATGTTCAAACTGTTCCTCAAGCCGTTCCTACATCTGTTGAGCCTGTTGAGCCTCTTAGCCCAAATATTGCACCAATTTCACCAAACCCACTACCTACACCATCCTCACAGCCGACTCCCGTGTCTGTTTCTCATGATACACCAACTCCACCTGCTCCCCCACCCACAGTTTCGATTCACCCCATGGTCACACGTTCTCGTGTCGGGACTACTCGTCCTAATCCTCGTTATGCTAGTCTTGTGTCTACGATTTCTCCTTTACCGAGGTCTTATAATGACGCGCTTCATGATCCCAATTGGCAAAATGCTATGTGTGATTAGCATGATGCACTTATTAGAAACAAAACTTGGACTCTCGTACCTAAACCCCCGGATGCGAATATTATTCACAGTATGTGGTTGTTTTGCCACAAATATTTAGCCGATGGTACTCTTAGTCGTTACAAGGCCCGCCTTGTTGCGAATGGTAGCAATCAGATAGACGGTGTTGATGTTGATGAGACCTTTAGTCCGGTTGTTAAACCAGGCACTATTCGGACAGTTCTTAGTTTGGCTGTTTCTCGACATTGGTCGGTTCATCAACTAGATGTCAAGAATGCTTTTTTACATGGGGATTTGGCTGAGACTGTTTATATGTATCAGCCGCCTGGTTTTCGTGATCCTATTCATCCTGATTATGTTTGTCTATTGCAGCGATCTCTGTATGGTCTTAAGCAAGCACCTCGGGCTTGGTTTCAGCGGTTTGCTACTTATATTACTACTGTTGGATTTAATCCTAGCCGTTGTGACTCCTCTTTATTTATTTACAGAGAAGGTGATGATTCTGCATTTTTGTTACTTTATGTGGATGATATTGTTCTCACTGCTTCATCTGATAGTTTGTTACATCGAATTATTGATTCTTTACATACGGAGTTCTCTATGACCGATTTGGGTTCTCTAAATTACTTTTTGGGCATTTAGGTTACACGTGACTCTTCAGGGATGTTTTTATCTCAGCGAAAGTATGCTACGGAGATACTGGGGAAAGCTCATATGGTTGGTTGTAACCCCAGTCGGACTCCAGTTGATACTGAGTCCAAATTGGGAGATGATGGGGAACTGGTTTCTGATCCGACATTATATAGGAGTCATGCGGGTTCATTGCAGTATCTTACATTCACTCGCCCCGATATTTCTTATGCTGTTCAACAGGTGTGTCTCCATATGCATGATCCTCGAGTGCCTCATTTTTCGGCCCTCAAGCGGATTCTGCGGTATGTTAGGGGTACTTTGGATTACGGATTACAGTTGTTTTCATCTTCCACTACTTCCTTGGTTGCTTACTCAGATGCGGATTGGGCGGGGTGCCCAACTACTAGGCGTTCCACCTCTGGATATTGTGTTTTTCTTGGTAATAACTTGGTCTCATGGTCATCGAAGCGTCAACCAACAATTTCTCGTTCTAGTGCCGAGGCTGAGTATCGTGGTGTTGCTAATGCGGTTGCCGAGACGTGTTGGTTACGGAATTTACTACGAGAGCTACATACTCCTTTGTCTTCTGCTACGCTTGTCTACTGTGACAATATCAGTGCTGTCTATTTGTCTTCTAATCCGGTTCAACATCAACGTACGAAGCACATAGAAATTGACATTCACTTTGTTCGGGACTTAGTTGCTGCGGGTCAAGTTAGAGTTCTTCATGTTCCCTCACGTTATCAATACGCGGATATTTTTACTAAAGGCCTACCTTCCGCTTTGTTTGAAGAATTTCGTACCAGTTTGAGTGTCCGGTGTCCTCCCGCTCAAACTGCGGGGGAGTGTTAGTCATATATTTATTATAGGCCCAAGTATATTTGTACGGGCTAAGGCCCAAGTTCTAGAATACTCTATGTATGTGTATATACGGATCGATTGTGATGAATGACGTGTAACGCCCCCAAAATGAACCGGGACGCCACAGTGCCGTAGATCCCATGAGGGACCCACAAGGCAAGTTTTTAAAATATTTTGTTTAAAAGTGGTAATATACGGAAGTAATTAATAAAGTATTCATGCATCCCAAGGGTACAAATACAAATAGTGTCCGTACATACGGTTATTACACAACGTGGAATGTTCAAATTTATTTAAGAAATTAACAGGCCTTCTTCCAACACAGCTCACGCCTGGCCGTAACCTTCGGGGTGTCTGCACAAATTCAACAAATTTACAGCACGACATGTCGTGCCCGATAACTAGGTCGAAACAATCCCAACCTAACTCAAAAGTAAAATCTAACAATTTCAGAATAAAGTTATCACCGAATGTTCCAGTTATTCCTTTTATCGAGACATAAACTCCCAAGGTCGCAACCAAGGGTCACGGAAGTATCTACACAGAATACTCCTGACGTGGGTACCATTCGGGTTTTATCCCAACACGGTCCAACAAGAAAACTCCCAAGGCGCGGCGAGGGTCACGGTAGTATCTACTCGGGAATACTCCGACAAAATAATCGTAATAGCACCATTCCACAATAGTAACATTTACTATGTCTAAAATTATAAGACGTAAAGTCTGAGCAAGATTCACTTGCCTCAAATCCGACGCGAGATATCTCCTGACAATGCAACGGCTTGAACGATCGCACTTGGAAATCCGACCTATTATATGTTTGTAGATTAACAACTCGAGATATTAATAAATATCACGACGTTCCTCCCCCTCGTATGTTAAAACCCTATCCTAGTTGTTTATGATGTCGAATCGAATTTCTCCATTTTTTATCCATAATGCGTGCAATTAAGTTCTTAGGTTCGGCAACATTCTCTATAAGTTATCCGTCCGCTAAACAATAGTGTTTTAACACAACATTCCTAGTTAATTATAATTGACAATCACCAATATTTCATCGTTGTCTTAATATGCAAGTCTAGAACGATTAATCCATCATTTTAACATGTTTCGGTATCTATTTAGCTAGAAATTGTTGGTAACTTCATCAAGGATTCATTGACGGTTTTATTCAACATGATAGTATGGTTATATATGAAATCCTTCAAGATGATTCCGAGAAGTTTGTGATTGGCAATATGATTATGAGTTCTACCATTATTCATTCCAATTTCAAGCTTTGATGGGTATCGATTAACAATTGCGATAGCTATATACCGGTTCGATTATTACGGAGGGTTCTAAGCTACCCAAGGCATCCGAGGTTTACCAAAACTTACTAAACAATACTGAAATGAGTTCAAGATTGAATAAACTTACCTTAATTGACAAAGGATGATGAATAACGACGGTGGACGAAGGAGAACGAGAAGATAACACCTTCAAGACCTTCCCCGGAGCTTGATTAACGCACTCTAATAGGATAGCACTTGAATTGGGAGGCTAGAATTGGTTCAATGATGGTGGAGAGTAGTGTACAAGGAAGAGGGATGATGTTTGGGACGTGTTAAATGAAAGGCAAGGTGTTCTTTTATAAACTTAAGTTGCCCTTACTTACGTTATTCCTCACGCATTACGTACGTAAGAGGCTCTACGTACTTTATGGAAAAATACTTTACGTACGTAAGGAACTCACCGAACGATTCACCCATATCGTTACGTGCGTAACGCAACGGGTTTACGTGCGTAACACCTCGTTGACTTGCCTGTCGCAATCACGCCGAAAGTTGGTCGGCACGCGTACTACCGGACGAAGATTCTGTCCGAAGACCGAAGACCGTTGTTACGTGCGTAAGGGCCAACATATAACGTGCGTAATGGCTCGGACATAGCGTACGTAGCAGTCGGAGTATAACGTCGTAAAGGATAGTTTTGTTTGTCAAATTATCATCTCATTAATTTATTATGACACGACTCCCTCTCCATGTTGTCCGGAAATCTCTCGGGGAACAAGACGTTGGCCACCGTCATATTCGCACCGATAATTACCTAACGACATCGAGGTATGTCACTGAAAGTGCATCAATCATCATGCCATCACAATACACGAATAATAGATACGATGCCGTACAACCATATTATACAGAATATGTTCTATTGCAAAGGAGTACATTTATTTATCAAACAGGAAAAATAGACGTGAGCGCCCAAAGTAAAAAGCATGTAATACTGGTGGTATTACATACCACTCCCCTTAAAATAGTTTCGTCCCGAAACTAAGAAAATAGCTCGGGATGATTCTCTCTCATGCTCGCCTCGGTCTCCCAAGTCGCTTCTTCCGTACCGTGGTGCGACCACTGAACCTTCACAAGGGGTATGTTCTTGTTCCTTAGTGTCTTTACGCGTCGATCCAAAATCATTGGAACTTCCTAAAGGTAGCATCATTGGAAATCTCTACTTCCTCGAAGTTGATCTTGTGGCTAGGATCGTACACGTACTTCTCGGTGGGAGGCGTGGAAGACATTATGCACTCCGTCTAACGATGGCGGTAATGCTAGCCGATAGGCGAGTTTACCGACTCGGTCCAAGATTTCGAGCAGCCAATAAATCTCGGGCTTAGCTTTCCCTTTTGGCGTCGAATGCCCGCATTGGCGATACTTTAAAACAAAAATGATACCCAACCATAAATTCCAACGGTCATTGTCGGTCCATAGCGTAAGACTTTTGGCGACTCTGTCCGCCAACATGTGTTTTCGAACAATGGTTATCTTCTTAATGGATTCCTGGATTAGATCCAACTCGGTGGCGATGACATCGGATGCATCATCCCAACATAGGGGAGACTTGCACTTTCTTCCATACAGGGCCTCAAAGGGGGCCATGCCTATGCTTGCATGCCAGCTGTTGTTGTACGAAAATTCTGCTAGGCATAGGTGTTTAGCCCAGTCCTTGCCCCAATCGAGTACACATGCTCTCAACATATCCTCCAGGGTCTGTATGGTGCGTTCTGTTTGTCCATCTGTTTGAGGATGATAGGCGATCTTGAAATGCGATTGAGTACCCATGGCACAGTGGATGACCTTCCGAGCGGGACACATATCTAGTGTCTCTATCCGAAATAATCCCCGAGGGAACGCCATGTAATCTCACGATTTCCCGAACAAAGATGGTAGCCAGCTGTTCTGTTCCGATGGCCTCCTGAATTGGAATGAAGTGTGCCGACTTTGTCAGTCGGTCTACAATAACCCATATCGTGTCTTTTCCCCCCGCCGTCACTGGTAACTTAGTGACAAAGTCCATCGATATGCTCTCCCATTTCCATTCCGGAATGGGTAAGGGCTGCATGATTCCTACGGTCTACGGTGTTCAATCTTCACTGTTGACATACCATACATCGAGCGACAAACCTTGCTACCTCTTGCTTCATATTCTTCCACCATAAACTCTTTCGCAGGTCCTTGTACATTTTGCTCGCTCCGGGATGTATCGAATAGGGAGTAGAATGAGCTTCCTTAAGTATAGTTTGCTTAAGCTCGTCATTAGGTGGGATGCAAATCCGGTTCTTGAATCTAACTAAGCCCCCTTGGATCCTGTAGTCTGAAATAACTCCTCCTTCGGCCTTTGCGCCGATCGCACGAAGTTCTGGATCCTCCATCTGTGCTAGGCGTATCTCGTCCAGCAAGGACGAGCGAATAACAATCGAGCTCAACTGTCCCTGGCGGTGTTGTATCCACACTTCAATGTCATTTCTCCGGAGATCTTGCTGCAACTCCAGCTGTACTGTCAAACCAGATAGTGTCACCTCCTGCGCATTTTTCCGACTCAGTGCGTCTGCTACGACGTTGGCCTTACCAGGGTGATATAGAATCTCCACATCGTAATCCTTGATTAGCTCCAACCAACGCCTCTGTCTCATATTTAACTCTTTCTGCGTGAAAATATACTTTAAACTCTTGTGGTCCGTAAAGATCTTACGGGTAACCCCATATAGGTAATGTCTCCAGCTCTTAAGAGCGTGTACCTCTGCAGCTAGGTCCAACTCATGTTTAGGGTATTTCACCTCATAAGGTTTAAGTTGACGAGAGGCGTAAGCGATAACTCGCTGCTCGCATGAACACACATCCTAACCCGTGCTTAGACGCATCGGTGCATATTACGAATCCCTCCGTACCTGCGGTAGTACCAACACCGGGCAGTAAGCTTCCTCTTGACTTGTCGAAGCTCTCCGACAATCCGTCGTCCAAACAAACTTGGTGTCCTTCCTAGCGGTTGTTAATGGCCGAGCGACACAGAGAAGGCCTCGACAAACCGTCGATAATATCCCGCCAATCCCGAAACTTCTCACCTCTTTGACATTCCTAGGTGGTTCCCAATTCATAACCTGTCTCGATCTTACGGGGTCTACTTTAACGCCTCCTGCTGAAATCACATGTCCCAAAAGGTCACCTCGGCATCCGAACTCGCACTTAGAAAGTTTAGCATACGATTGATGTTGCCTTAAAACGCTCAACACTGCCTCAAGTGTTCCTCATGTTCCCATCGGCCGGGAATAGATTAAAATATCGTCAATGAAAACCACCACACATTTATCGAGAAATTAGCCGAACCACGCTCATTAATTCCATAAAAGCAATTTGGAGCATTAGTCGGGCCAAACGACACCACCATGTACTCGTAGTGTCCATATCTCGATCGAAATGCGGTCTTAGGAATATCCTCCTCTCGAATTCTTAATTGGTGATATCCCGAACGTAAGTCGATCTTTGAAAACACTCGCCCCTTGCGGTTGGTCCAGAAATCATCAATCCTTGGAAGTGGGTAACGGTTCTTAATAGTGACCTTATTAAGTTCCCATGTAATCGATACACAAGCAGAGAGCGGTCCTTTTTCTTCACAAAAGAACCGCGCACCCCATGGCGAAGTACTCGGACGAATGAGCCCCTTCCTTAGCAATTCTTCGAGTTGTGACTTCGGTTCCTTCATCTCGGTGGTGCCATCCTGTATGGTGCCTTGGAGATAGGCGTCGTTCTGGCTCAAGTTCGATTGAGAGATCGACCTCCCTATGTGGTGGCAATCCGGGTAGTTCGTCGGGAATATGTCCGGAAATTCATTCACTACGGGAATATTAGCAACCGACAATTGTGTCGTGCCCTCCTGAAGAATATAGCACCGATGTCGCTCCTCGATCATCACGAGGTGCTACCGAAAGGAGGCGAGGACCCTTTTGTCTTTGAAGTGCTCTCGGCCTCTAATCGTGTGAGTGGCACCGTCATGGGTCGTGATAGAAACGGTCAGGCGATGGGTATCCAATATCGTCTTGTGCTTCGTCATCCAGTCCATACCTAAGATCACATCTTCGTTTTGGAGTGGAAAGACCATGAGATTGGCTGTCCAGCCCAAATTATTGATACGAATCGGACAGTTTCGAACTTCCAAGTTACCCTCCACCCTGCTGCCCTCGGGTAGCTTAACAGTAAAGGACTCACAGGGTACACAAGGGAGATGTAAACGGTTAACACATTCTACGGATATAAACGAGTGGGTTGCTCCAGTATCAAACAGTACATGAACAGGCTGAGATTTAATAAGGAGAGTACCTGAGACAGCAGGAGTGGTCGGGTCGTCGGTAGCCCTTAGTTCGAACATGCGGGACGGCAGCGTCCCCGAGGAGGGTGCAGTACCTCCCCCGCGACCACGCCCTCTTCCGGCACCGTGTAGAGGAGACTGGTGAGGTGGAGATCGGTAGTCGGACATGGCAGACGCTCTGGATGTCTGTACCGAACCTTGTTGACTCTGAGGAGCTGGGTTTGGAGTAGGTTTGATCCGAGAGCAGTAGCGAGACATGTGCCCGCCTCTTCCGCATGAAAAACACTTTGTCGATGCTTTACGACACTGACTCATGGTATGCCCTGCTATGCCACAATTGAAACAGCTCCGGCGAGAAGGCCCGTCGGATGTTCCTTTCTGTTGGGACGAAGCTGATGATTTGGAGGGAAACCCAATTCCCAAATTCACTCTGCTGGTGCTCCCGGACTGATTTGCTATCTTCTGCTTCTTTTGGTTGTGCCCGGCATCCGAACTGACAACCGTACCGGCGTATGCTGTGACCACGTCCTCATATGCCCTCAACGTGGTGCAATGAAACCCCGCCGCGTAGCGTTGAACATCCTCCGGCAACCGTTGAGCAAGGTGGCAAATTCGCTGGTCTTCGGATGGAACCATCTGTGCGACATAGCTTAGCTCGGTCCTGTATGCCCGAATGATTTCGATCTTGGCAAATTCGAGGTCTACGTGAAGAAGCTCCGCTCGTGCGGTCTGAATCGATCGGGGGCGATTCGTCTCTCAATAGTTTGGAAAACTCGGGCCATCCGACTATCCTGTCCTCTGGCTTATAGGTCCTCCACCATCGGCCGCGGTGTCACGGAGTGGTTGATTCCGAGTGGCACTTTCCGGTTTCTGGCGGCCGATCACCTCGGCGATCTCCATTTCCGAGATCCAATCGTCCACGTGCTTATCCCCTGACCCGTCGAATAATGGCGGTCGGCCTTCACATTTCTCCCGGCCAACGGTCCTTCCCGGTGTTTTCTTCTATGTTAATGATCGTACTGCTCGCCCGGTTGACCTGAGCGATTCCCATAGCAATGGCCTGGCGAGAGTCTGAACAAAGGCCGGATCAAATCCCCGTTGTTCTGGTTTTCCGCTTCTGTTCGTTCGATTAACAGTGGAGGTTGATTTCCATTTGGGTTAGTCTCTCCGGTGTTTGTCTCCTATTGGTTCATAGCGGAACCTTGTGCGTCATTTACGTTTCTTCTAGCTCCTCGACGTGCCATTGGTGATGTTCGCTCAATCTAACGAGTTAGTTTAATGCAAACATTCTTTGAGTCCTCACTGAATCCAAACATCATACTTGATCCATAAGAATTTACATGTATTCTACCTCGACATCCCTCGAGGAGTTACGGTCGTCAGGAGTGTTGGATTTTGAAGGCAAAACGTTTTCAAAATATTTTTGGTAAAACTTTCCACGTGAGTGTTTAGGCTCTGATACCATTTTCTGTAACGCCCCCAAAATGAACCGGGACGCCACAGTGCCGTAGATCCCATGAGGGACCCACAAGGCAAGTTTTTAAAATATTTTGTTTAAAAGTGGTAATATACGGAAGTAATTAAGAAAGTATTCATGCATCCCAAGGGTACAAATACAAATAGTGTCCGTACATACGGTTATTACACAACGTGGAATGTTCAAATTTATTTAAGAAATTAACAGGCCTTCTTCCAACACAGCTCACGCCTGGCCGTAACCTTCGGTGGTGTCCTGCACAAATTCAACAAATTTACCTGGCACGACATGTCGTGCCAGTAACCTAGGTCAGAAACAATCCCAACCTAACTCAAAAGTAAAATCTAACAATTTCCAGGAATAAAGTTATCACCGAATGTTCCAGGTTATTCCTTTTTATCAGCACATAAACTCCCAAGGTCGCAACCAAGGGTCACGGAAGTATCTACACAGGAATACTCCGGACGTGGGTACCATTCAGGTTTTATCCCGCAACACGGTCCAACAAGAAAACTCCCAAGGCCGCGGCCAAGGGTCACGGTAGTATCTACTCGGGAATACTCCGGACAAAATAATCGTAATAGCACCATTCCACAATAGTAACATTTACTATGTCTAAAATTATAAGACGTAAAGTCTGAGCAAGATTCACTTGCCTCAAATCCGACGCGAGTTATCTCCGGACAAGGCAACGGCTTGAACGATCGCACTTGGAAATCCGACCTATTATATGTTTGTCGATTAACATCTCGTGATATTAATAATGATCACGACGTTCCTCCCCCTCCCGTATGTTAAAACCCTATCCTAGTTGTTTATGATGTCGGAATCGAATTTCTCCATTTTTTTCCATAATGCGTGCCATTAAGTTCTTAGGTTCGGCAACATTCTCTATAAGTTATCCGTCCGCTAAACAATAGTGTTTTAACACAACATTCCTAGTTAATTATAACTGACAATCACCAATATTTCATCGTTGTCTTAATATGCAAGTCTAGAACGATTAATCCATCATTTTAACATGTTTCGGTATCTATTTAGCTAGAAATTGTTGGTAACTTCATCAAGGATTCATTGACGGTTTTATTCAACATGATAGTATGGTTATATATGAAATCCTTCAAGATGATTCCGAGAAGTTTGTGATTGGCAATATGATTATGAGTTCTACCATTATTCATTCCAATTTCAAGCTTTGATGGGTATCGATTAACAATTGCGATAGCTATATACCGGTTCGATTATTACGGAGGGTTCTAAGCTACCCAAGGCATCCGAGGTTTACCAAAACTTACTAAACAATACTGAAATGAGTTCAAGATTGAATAAACTTACCTTAATTGACAAAGGATGATGAATAACGACGGTGGACGAAGGAGAACGAGAAGATAACACCTTCAAGACCTTCCCCGGAGCTTGATTAACGCACTCTAATAGGATAGCACTTGAATTGGGAGGCTAGAATTGGTTCAATGATGGTGGAGAGTAGTGTACAAGGAAGAGGGATGATGTTTGGGACGGGAGAAATGAAAGGCAAGGTGTTCTTTTATAAACTTAAGTTGCCCTTACGTACGTTATGCCTCACGCATTACGTACGTAAGAGGCTCTACGTACGTTATGGCAAAATACTTAACGTACGTAAGGAACTCACTGGAACGATTCACCCATATCGTTACGTACGTAACGAAAACGGGTTTACGTACGTAACACCTCGTTGACTTGCCTGTCGCAATCACGCCGAAAGTTGGTCGGCACGCGCGTACTCTGGACGAAGATTCTGTCCAAGACCGAAGACCGTTGTTACGTGCGTAAGGGCCAACATATAACGTGCGTAATGGCTCGGACATAGCGTGCGTAGCGGTCGGAGTATAACGTACGTAAAGGATAGTTTTGTTTGTCAAATTATCATCTCATTAATTTATTATGACACGACTCCCTCTCCATGTTGTCCGGAAATCTCTCGGGGAACAAGACGTTGGCCACCGTCATATTCGCACCGATAATTACCTAACGACATCGAGGTATGTCACTGAAAGTGCGTCAATCATCATGCCATCACAATACACGAATAATAGATACGATGCCGTCTGTTCTATTGCAAAGGAGTACATTTATTTATCAAACAGGAAAAATAGACATGAGCGCCCAAAGTAAAAAGCATGTAATACTGGTGGTATTACATGACGGGGGGGGGGGGGGGGGGGGCGAAACCCTTTTACACTTACAGAAACTTACTCCATACCGCCATTGCTGTAGGGCAAAGACATAGTGTGTGCTCAATCGTCTCATCTATATCACCACATGTACTACATCCCGCATCGTGAGTCATATGTCGTCGGCATCTTTCCGCGTTAGTTAAAAGTCTATCTTTGTAAACTTACCACAGAAAATTCCTCATGCATTGTGGCCCTTTAAATTGCCAAATTCTTTTCCATGTTTCCTTTTCGTGATGGTCAAACACCTCTCTACCAGCATCGCATACTGCCGATACCGAGAACACTCCATTACTTGTCCAGCGCCATGTTTATCTTCTCCTGCATCGGAAAAGGGAGGGCATGTTGCTGCAATTCTCCTAGCTGCCTCTGGACTAATGGCATCGTTGAAATAATTCCAATTCCAGTTTCCACTTGTATCTGTCATATCACACACCATAACATCAGCATCAATAGAAGATCCATCCCTTACATGGTTGATAAGAGGTCCCAGCTCCGGATTCCATATGCCGAGCCAGAACTTAGTTCTCCTACCATTACCAATCGACCAGCATATACCTTCATAAATCGAGCTCCATACCATGGTCAGTGATCTCCATAAAATAGAGCAAACATGTCTTTTGATCGTTGGCGGGCACATAGTATGTATCTTGTACTTTTCACGGAGAAGTTTCACCCATAAGGCATCCTTCAATGACACAAACCCATATCCCATTTTAATCATGAAGGCTTTATTGTGTAGAGCCAAGTCACGCAAACCCAGTCCACCGGCACTTAGGGGTTGGCACACTGTCTCCTATTTAACGAGGTGAGTCTTTCTCTGTTCCTCCGAGCCACCCCAAACAAAATGCCGGATTAATTGTTCAATCTCAGAAATAATGGTAGTTGGAAGGAGAAGGATTTGCATACAATAAGATGGAATGGCTGCTAAGACTGACTTTGCCAATGTCACCCGACTGGCCATCGAGAGTGAAGACACAGTCCATCCATTCAAACGACTTCTAACCTTATCAATAATATATCTGAATTCTCCAACTTTGATTCTCCCATGTAATAATGGAATACCAAGGTACTTACCCAGATTCGTCACAGCTTGGAACTTGAAGGTCCGCTGTATCTCCACTGCCACGCCTTCATCCATGTTCGGGGAGAAAAATATTCGAGTTTTTGAGACATTAACTTTATGCCCAGTGATAACTGAACTCCATCAGAATATCCAGAATATTTAGAGCATTATCCATATCAGCTTTACCAAAGAGAACTAAGTCATCGGCGTAAAAGAGATGTGATACCGAACTTCCATTCTTTGTGAGACGAAACGGTTTCCATTGGCCTGCTTTTACAGCTCCAGAGATGCTATGGACCAATCTTTCCGTGGCTATCGCAGAGAGATACGGCGAGAGTGGGTCTCCTTGTCGAATATCCCGTTCTGGTCTAAATACCCCTGACGTGTTCCCATTCCATAAAATCTGAAAAGACGCTGTTGTGATACAATTCATAATTACCCTGATCAATGCTGTCGGTATACCCAAATCGGATAGAGAGTCTTCAAGGAAGTCCCATCTTAATCGATCATAAGCCTTTTCTAAATCCACCTTTATCGCCATCCAACCCGTTTTATTAGTTGAAATATTCATGGAGTGGATACATTCTTGGGCAATTATAATATTATCAATGATAGAGCGACCTGCAATGAAGCTAACTTGCGTTGGAGCAATGACATACTTCATAACCTCGGTCAGTCTATTAACAACAATTTTCGTAATAAGCTTATAAAGTACCGATAATAATCTTATTGGTCTAAAATCAGAAATAACCTCTCGAACCTCCACTTTCGGGATCAGTGTAATAAACGTACGATTTAGGTTTAGATCAATTGAGTTCCCGGCAAAGACATCAAACACCATCTTACATACGGTATCTCCCACAATCTCCCATTGAGATTGGAAGAACTGTGCATGAAATCCATCTATCCCCGGAGCTTGTAGAAGCTTCATAGCAAAGAGAGCGTCACAAATATCTTTGCTCGAAACACCACTTTCCAGTCTCCACTTATCCTCTTCATGAATTTCCGGGAAGCAACCCCTAATATGATACACTCCAACACGATCATCATTTGACTCATAAAGTTTCTTGTAGTATGTTGTTACCCAAAATATTGTTCGGACTGGTTTGATGGATATGGCTATGGGTGAGTAACAAATAAAATGCTAGAGCACGTACGAGGAGTGTAAATAACACAAGATTTGCCGGGTTTGTTAGGCACGGGCTTGAATACTCTCGCGAGATATTATTAATACGAATACTGTGGAGTACAAATATTAATGTTAGAGTACGATTACAATGAGTGTAATGACCCTAGTTATCTAGCTCTTGAGTGCTGATAATTGCCGGAAGAACCAGAGGTAATGCTCTGTAAGTTCTTTTAACAAAGATGAAATGCTGTGTAGAATTCTATATATAATTCTGTGTTTCTGATCCAACTCTCGGAAGCTCCTTTCCAAATGCTGGAGGTCTCCTATTTATAGGAGTGGAGGTAGTTGGGATGTCTCGATCCCATACGGGCGATCGTCTTTCTTGTATTATAATAAGCGGGCGATCGTCTTAGCACGTGGGTCGGTTTCCTTAAAGTCCGCGACTGCTACTGGCAGCCAACTGTGCGAACCAATGGGAAGACGACAGTGCCTCACGTCGCTGTCTTCGGGGTCCACCTTGGACCTTTCGGCGGGTCTATCGGTAGGTGAGGTTGTCCTTGTCGTCTACAGCTGGTAATGGGATGGAGTCAAAGATCATTTTCCTACGGCGCCTTTTCCAGATCTGCACGTGGGCCTCTATCCCGAGATTCGGTCTTCGCAGACTTGACGGATGTTGGCTTTACACGTGGCATGAGGCGGTCGTCCTTAGTCGGGCACTAGGGGCGATCGCTATGTGCCAAGAGACGATCGCCCTGGATGTCGATCGCTTGGCACTTGACCTCGATCTGGAACCCTTGTTTGACAAGTCTGCCTTGGTTCATCCAACGCTGGATTGGTCACTCGGCCCTTGGGACGATCGCCGTTGAGGAGTATTCATCGCCGCACAACAATTGCCCCCAGCTCGCTCCGATGTTGAAGACATGGGGTGAGGTGGTTCTACTGGCGATCGTTTGAAATAATGACGAGCGACTCATCGAGCAGACTGATTTGAAATTGGACGACCTGCTCGGTTGCTCCGGTTTAGTTCTCGCGATCTTCAATTTTGCAGATTCCTCGAGGAAGGACGACCGTCTCGGCCTAGAGGAACCGTGCAAGGTCGCGAAGTTCGATGGAACCGACCTCCGTGACCATGTCTTGTGCGCGAGCGACATTCCACCTATCGGTTTGTCTCGCGACTCACTTTATTGTGAGGGTCCTCCAGTGGCTACGTTTTGCCTCGCAATGTAGCGATGGAGCAGACGATCTCAGCCTGGAGGAGTCTTTGCACGGGACACCGTCGGATTAATCGACTCCGCGACCGTGGCTTGTTAGCACTTTTCTGCCTGGGACCGACATGTTAGATGACGGACCTTTGAGGGCATACGTTGTGACGGGGGAAGGGGCGCGTCGCATTGTCCGGGTCCACCATGTTTAGATGATGGACCTTAGGGCTGGCGAGCGTGTCCACAGATTTGCTTTGGAGGGTCCTTCGGCTACGCCCGCCTTGTATTTAAACGAAGGGCGAGCGATCTCTGCCCAAAGGAACCTTGCATAGACGGCCTGTCTGTTCCATCGACCTCCAGAACCATGGATGCACTTTTTCTACCTCAGATCGTCATGTTAGATGGCGGTCCTCGACGGTATACGTTGTGCTGGGGGAGGCGATCGCTTGCCTAGGTCCATCATGTTAGATGACGAACTTTAGAGGGCGAGCGAGTCATCCTCTTTTTTGGAGACGTTGCTTGGGCAGTAGCCTCTCGTTTGACATGGTGGGAATCGGGGAAAGACCTCCGAAGTTCCCACCTCTTGATTGAAGCATATAGATCCGGCCGCCGAGGTTGATCGGGGGTCGACTCGTATGAGTCCTCCGGCTTGTCGCGTTCGACTCTGGCAATCGGTTTGGGAGATTGACGGTCGTTGTTCTATCGCCGATCGCGGCCCTTGGTCCTTTCTGCCCGGGGCTCCGGCTAAGTCACTAAACTGTCCAGTTTGCCCTCCTCGAATAATCTCCAGAGTTGTCTGAGGAGGTCGCGGCATTGGTTGGTGTTGTGGCCGGGACTCTTGTGGAAAGCACAAAATTTATCGCGGTCTAGATGACCATTGTCCCTTATCGCTTTTGGCTTGCTTAGCGGTTCGCGCCCCTTGATGACGTAATAAATGTGGGCCGGAGATCGATTGAGGTTGCGAAGGAGATGGTCTTCCATATCCTCAAAGGCCTTGGAATCACCGAGTGACTTGGCGACCGTCTTTTCACGCCTGGCGATCGCCTTCTCTGCCCCCTCGCCTAGGCGAAGGGTGAGCATCCTCTGCCTGGCCATAAAGTCTGCGTCCTTGGCGCGGAAGATCGCGTAGGTTGGGGGGATGTCCTTCATAAGGTGCCTGAACATGGGCGAAAGACCATCGAATCCCCCTAGGACCGAGTAGAGGGCGATCTCGTCGCTTATGGGCTCGCCGTTGAGGATTATTTCATCCACCCGGTCGATGTAATCTTCGTCGGACTCGTCTTCCCCCTGCCTGATCTTCATCATGCGGTGGGGACCTTTTGGTCGAGCGACTTTGGCGGCGAAGTATGATGTGAAGTCGCTCGCTAGTCTTTCAAAGGAATCGATGGAGCACGGTGGCAATGAGATGTACCACCTATGGGCTAGATTGCCCAATGTTAACGGGAACATTCGGCACCTGGTCGCGTCCGATGCCCCGCATCCGGTCATGTATATCCAGAACTTGCTTAAGTGAGTCTCGGGGTCCGATCTCCCCTCATACAGAGGTGTTTGAGGAGGAGCGATCTTTGGTTGCACGGGGGCAAGCTAGATCTGAACCGCGAGCGGCTCACTTAGTCCGGCGACCTTTATCTGGGTGTCTGCCCTAGTTTCTAGGAGCGCCTTCATATCATCGAGCTGACGTTGCATTGCGGCCATCGCCATAGCCTGGCCGCTCGCTGTTTGGCTCTCGGAGCGAGAGACGAGGCGATCGTGTACCGATCTCCTGGCTCCACGGTAGGCGATGAGGTTTTCGCAGCCAAGCTCGGTTTTTCGGCGAGGGGGAGCCAAATGGCTGGCCTGCCTTCTGGGAGTCGGGTATGACGAACTCTTGGTGACGGATTCGGGCTACGACGTCTCATGGCTGGGTCCAGATTGCCCCGGTCGCCATGAAGGGTCACTTCCAAGCCGGCTGAAGACGGAACTGTCCCGCCTCGCGAGTGCCTTTTCTTGTTAATCGGGACCTTTTGACGATTGCTCGACATATAGCCCTTTGAGCTTTCGCTTGCCCGCGCGGCGGATGGCTGATGGGGTGATAGTGGGCGTGTCGCATGCTCTCCGTCGCTCCCTTAGGATGGCCATGGCCTCCTCGATCTGTTCCGCAGTTTGGAATTGATCGAGTGAGAGGCTGGGACCATCCCTCGGGGGCGGGAGTGAGAGTCTCGTGTCGCTGCGGATACCCTCCGTCGTGGGTTGGGACTCGGTCTGGGCCAGAATAAGGCTTCCGGCGGACCGTAGAGTGGCTCTCTTCGAGGTAGTGGCAGACGTCATTATCTTGAAGGTTTTTCTTTGAAGAACAGTGTGTGTTTCTTCAAGTATATGTTCCGGAGAACAATGAGTGTTCTTCGAAACGGTCGAAGAGAAAATAAAGGTAAATGCCCTTCCTCTAGCGCCAATTGTTGTTACACAAAATATTGTTCGGAATGGTTTGCTGGGTATGGATACGGGTGAGTAACAAACAAAATGCGAGAGCACATACGAGGAGTGTAAATAACACAAGATTTGCCGGGTTTATTAGGCCCGAGCTTGAATGCTCTCACGAGATATTATTAATAAGAATTCGCTTGGGAGTACAGATATTAATGTAAGAGTACAATTACAATGAGTATAAATGTAATACCCGTACTTTTTATTGACTGTTTGACCTTGCCGTTTCTCTTATGTTGTCGCTCTGTAAATGCTTGGAGATGTTGTTGATATTGTTATTGAGTTTCGTATCTTGTTTGGGTCTTGATCGTGTTGTTTAGACCTTGCGGAAGCGTTCCGGGCCAGAGAAATAGCGCACGCTAGGCCTAGGCTAACACACGCTAATTCTGCTTGATTAGCGCACGCTAGCTTTGAGCCGTAGTGCGCGCTAAGGGGATGAGTCAGGTCAGAACCAGTAACTCGGACTGCTCTCTGTACTGGCGGATTAACGCACGCTAGGAGTTTGTTAGCGCGCGCTATTCGTGGTTAGTAGCGCACGCTAACATCCGTCCGTAACGCACGCTACCGGGCTGGTCGGCAGAGGCAGTAAGGTTGCCAGGTTTTTTGGACTATCAGGTAGCGTACGCTAGACTTCGGCTAGCGCACGCTAAAGCTGTTGCATAACGCACGCTAAGCCATAGCGGTAGCGCACGCTAAGTTTTGAGCAGGGCAGAGATGAGGTTCGGACTCCGATCTTGGATGCCACATTTTGGGCTAGCGCACGCTAGAGATAGACGATTAGCGTACGCTAACGGGGCCGGCAGAAGCCACTGGACTACCCGGTGACTTCGCTAGCGCACGTTAATGAAGGAGGCGTAGCGTGCGCTATACTGGGCACATATATATATGACAGTTGACCTCCATTTCGTCATTTCTCATCTTCTTCACTCCTTTTCGACGGGAATCACTCGGGAGAGACGATCTTGGGCGATTGGAAGCGATCTTCCTTCTAACAACAACATATTTGGTTGGAGAACAAGGATTTCACAACATCTAATCCATCCTATCGTCCGAATCAAGGTAAAAATCCTTAGAACCCTATTTTTGGGAATTTTCGGGTTTTTCGTAGATTTGTCCGATTTATCCGTTTTGAAGCTTGAGGACCTTGAGATTATGATGTATCTATACCGTATGCATGCTTTTCCTACGATTTTACAGATTGGATTGTGCCAGTTTCGGACTTGTGACAGTTTGGACGATTTTCCAACCTCTAGTTGTTTATCCGTGTATTTTCGTGTATCGTAGATAGGTTTTGGGAGTTTCTTCGTGTAGTTTGAATATGGATGATTGATTATCATATTCCTTGCGGATTGTTTAGGTGCCGGAAGTGCGTTCTTGGACCTACCGAACTCATACCCTTTTTTCGTTCGATTTTTCGATGTCTCAAAGGCAAGTATATATTTATGAATGCGCATTCTCGACTTTGAAAGTAAGAAATATTAATGGCATGATTATTTATATCCACTCTGGGGCGGGCCGATGGGTCCCCTGAGGGTTTCGTAGCCTCTTGGTGCGATTCCACAGATGATATGAACGAACCACTTTGGGGCGGGCCGACAGGTCCCCTGAGGGTTCCGTAGACTCTGGTGCGGTTCCACGGTATTCATATATGTATTGATGTGATGCTATGAGATTTAGTTATTCCAGAATACTAGTCTTAAATTGATGAATTGGCGGTTACAGTTACTTTATTGTCGAGAAGTATTGTGTTTCATACTTGATATACTTGCACTAGCTATTCGACGGCTAACCCCTTTATGGGGGAAATACTTTTTATGTATTTCAGGTTCCAGGAGAGCGGACAGGTTGGTATCGGGTCGGCATGAAGATGGTGGGCAAGTGTGATACTGTGTTTTTCCTCCGGTTATGTTTTGAGTTTTCTATTCAGTATGGTTGTACTGGAATGATCATTGAATACTCGAGTATTGTTTCCCATTTTCCTTGATGTTCCGGCCTGTGTTTGTCGAGGTATTGATTCGTGTTGTGATGTCTTTGGTTACATTAGTTATGTATTGAATACCCTTTGTATTGTTCTTCATCCCATTGTATTTATACCTTCTCGGTCAAAATTTATAGTTCCGCGTATGTTTATCCTTGTGGGTCCCACGGTGGGGCTTACGGCGCTGTAATATTCCCTGAATAACTTGGGGGTGTTACAGAATATGGTATCAGAGCTTAGGTCTATGGATACCTAGGCTGTCGGTCTTTTGGGTCGAATGAGTCGTCATTTGTCCACAGTATCACTACTCTGCCATCATCACAGTGCGACCGGTACTTGTAAGACCTCTTACTCTTCTGGTGTTTCCTTATTCGTTTTGCTTCTTTTTATTAGTATTCTTGAGAATCGGTCACTTTGATGACGTGCGATTGAATTGTACTTACGTGCCTTGTGTGTTCTTCAGTATGTCAACTGGTAGGGGCCATGGCCGTGGACGTGGAAGAGGTCGTGGCGCGGCCGTTTCCATCAGTTCTGTTGCGGGGTCGACCAACCCCAACTTGTCGAACTCAGTGCATCCTGACACCGAAAGTCAGCACGACCAGTCGAATGGCAGGGGAACAGCGCGGACGTTGGAGTTGCGAATGCACTTCAACAATTGGCTACCCAGATGACCATCTTAGCCCAAACTGTTCAGCTGAATAATCTGAACTCGAACACGGACGCCTTGCTTCAGAACGTAATCCGTATGCACCCTCCTCAGTTTAGTGGTGCCACAGACCTGTTAGGATGGGAAGATTGGCTAGCAGAATTGGAAAAGAATTTCGAAGCGGTCGATTGCCCCGAAGTGAGGAAAGTACCAATTGCTCAGTACTTCCTTACTAAGGAGGCCACTACGTGGTGGAAAGTCATCAAGCCACAGGATCGTGTTGCCACGTGGGATGAGTTTAAATAGCTTTTGGAGGCCGAGTTTTGTCCTTGGCCGGTACGAGAAGGCCGAATCTGAGCCTTTTTCGAGGCTAAACCACAGGATATTCCTGTTTCGCAGGCGATCGTGGAATACAACCAACAATTGATCCATGTGAAGGATCAAGTGCGTAACGAGCGTGATAAGATCCGTTACTTTGATATGCGAATGAATATAGACCTACGGCGGTATATGGCCGGATTTGCTTGCACCACACTGAAGGAATATCAGGACAGAGCTTTAGTCCATGATATGTTGAGCCCCGATAACGATATCGTTGAAGAATCGAAGAAGCAGAAGGTCGCGGGGAATTTTTCTGGCTCTAAGAGTGGCAACTTTCAAGGTCATGCATTTACTAACTGCTCCCGGACAGTCGTCACGTTCTAATAAAGGAAAGAGGGGTTACCGTCCTACTCCGGGTACCACTAATCGCACGGTGACTTGCTATAATTGTGGCCGTCCAGGCCACGTTAATTCGGAATGCAACTTTCCACCATTGAAGTGTCACACGTGCGGACAGATGGGACATAGAGCGGCTTATTGTTCCAAGCCGAATCAGAATTTGGACACTCGGGCTTCTGCCCCAGCACCACTTGATCAAGGTATAAACCAGCGACAATCTTTTGGTCAACCTCAGCAGAATTTCGGCAGGGGCCGGGGACGGGGTCAGAATGCTGGAGTGGGAAACTCTAGCGTCGGTTCGGTACAACCATGGGTTTATGAGATGCGTCGAACAGACGAACCCGATGCGGCAGTGGCTTCAGGTACCATTCATATTTTATCTCATCCAGTCCATGTACTTTTTGATTCGGGTGCTACACATTCTTTTATTTCCTTAGAATGTGTACTCCGTTTGAATATAACTTGTATGACTGCTTGCGATCCCTTCATCGTGAAACTACCTAGCGGGGATAGAATTATGGGGAACCGGGGGATTAGAGATTTTTCGGTGATTATATCCAGTATGGAATGGTTATCGAATCTGATTGTAGTTGATATGGAAGGCGAGGATGTGATCCTCGGTGAGGATTGGCCTGATAGTCATCAATCGATTATGAATTACCATACCAAGGTTATCACCATGATGACTAAAAACGGATCTGAGTACTCATTTTTGGGGCGTAAATCGGGACTATCCAAGTTACTTATCAGTGCCATGAAGGCCGTAAAACTTTTGAATAAAGGTTGTACGGGCTATTGGTGTTACATCTTGAAAACGGAAGGAAACAAAGTCGATTTCTCTTCACTTCCGGTTGTTAATGAGTACCCCAATATTTTTCCGAATGACCTCCCGGGATTACCGCCAGATCGAGAGATAGAATTTACCGTGGACTTAGAGCCAGATGCGGCTCCGATTTCTAAAGCACCTTACCGGATGGCACCTTCCGAGATGCAAAAATTGAAGAATCAGTTGGGAGAACTTCTGGAAAAAGGGTACATCAGACCGAGCGCTTCGCCTTGGTGCGCACCTGTTCTTTTCGTGAGGAAGAAGGATGGTTCACTACGTTTGTGCATCGACTACCGTGAGCTGAACAAAGTAACTATCAAGAACAAGTATCCTTTGCCTCGTATAGACAATTTATTTGATCAATTGCAAGGGGCTGCAGTTTTCTCGAAGATTGATTTAAGATCCGGGTATTATCAACTCAGGGTGAGGGAGTCCGACGTTCGACGAGATATGGGCATTATGAATTTGTAGTTATGCCTTTTGGGTTGACTAATGTACTGGCAGTATTCATGCAGTTAATGAATAAGATATTCATCGAGTACCTCGACAGGTGTGTAGTCGTCTTTATTGACGACATCTTGATCTATTCTCGAGATAAGGAGGAACATGCCCGACACTTGCGTTTGATATTAGACATTTTGAGAACCGAGCACCTCTATGCGAAATTCTCGAAATGTGAATTTTGGTTGGAAGAAGTTATGTTTCTCGGCCATGTGATTTCGGCCGAAGGGGTTCGTGTAGACCCACAGAAGATTGAGGCAGTACTGGATTGGGCACCACCTAAAAATGTTAAGGAAGTTCGTAGCTTTTTGGGCCTTGCTGGGTATTACCGTCGGTTTGTCGAGGGGTTCTCGAAACTCGCTCGGCCGCTTACGAAACTACTCCAGAAGACCGAAAAGTTTGTTTGGACGGATGAGAGACAACAGAGGTTCGATGAACTGAAGAGACGATTGACTTCAGCGCCGATTTTAATTTTACCACATGGTAGCAAGGGCTTTGCAGTTTATAGTGACGCTTCGGGTCAAGGCCTGGGCTGTGTACTGATGTAGCATGATAAGACGATAGCTTTTGCGTCACGACAATTAAAGCCTTATGAGATGAATTATCCTACTCACGATTTAGAGTTAGCCGCAATTGTCTTCGCACTCAAGATTTGGCGGCATTATTTGTATGGTTCACCATGTCGGATTTATACCGATCACAAGAGCCTGAAGTATATTTTCAGTCAGAAGGAGTTGAATATGAGACTGAGACGTTTGTTAGAGTTGATAAAGAATTATGATTTGGAAATTCTTTACCACCCCGGAAAAGCCAATGTCGTTGCAGATGCTTTGAGCCGCAAATCGGCATCTCTTCAAATGCTCGAGGTTCTTACATCTCAGACAAAAATTCGTCAGGATTTAATTGAGCAAGGGATAGAAGTTTGGCTTCAACGAGTACAGGGACAGTTATGTACTCTCAAAATTACTTCGTCCTTGGTGGATGATATCAAAGGGAAGCAGTGGAGTGACCCGATGATTTCTCAACTGAAGGAAGATGTAATTAAAGGAAAAGCTCCTGGCTTTATGGTTCACGAGGATTGTATTCTGAGATTTCAGGGAAGGCTTTGTGTTCCGAACGATTTAGAGTTGAGGCAGAGAATTCTCCGAGAAGCTCATGCTACGCCTTACTCAATCCACCCCAGGACGAGTAATATGTACAAAGATTTGAAGCGCAATTTTTGGTGGAATAACATGAAGAAGGATGTTACGGAGTTTGTATTACGGTGCTTGACGTGTCAACAATTCAAGATCGAACATCAACGACCAGCGGGGTTGTTGAAACCGCTTCCCATTCCCAAGTGGAAGTGAGAAGACATTTCTATGGATTTCATCACTGGCATGCCAAGAACTCGGGCCGGAATGAATATGATTAGGGTAATTATTGATCGGTTGACCAAGTCTGCACACTTCTTGGGTATTAAGGATACTTGGGGACCGGATAGACTGGCTCGAACCTTTATTGCTGAGATCGTGAGGTTACACGGTGCCCCCAAGACCATTGTTTCTGATCGAGACGGCCGTTTCGTATCGCATTTTTGGCAGGCCGTTCATCAGGCTTTGGGTACTGAGTTGGGATTGATCACTTCCTTTCAACCTCAGTCAGACGGTCAGACAGAAAGGACGATTCATACGTTGGAAGATATGTTGCGGGCTTGTGCCTTAGACTGGAGTAATGATTGGGAGCTTTGTAACCCCCCGAGATATTCAGAGTATATTACAGCGCCGTGGACCCCTACATGGGACCCACCAGGCTACAACAAGAAAACTCCACTCGACTAACCATCTCGGTTAGTGAGGACACACATTTAAATAATACAACACACGAAGATACGCCCGGAGTAACCGGCGAATTAAGCACCAACCAATAGTGTAGAAATATAGGGTAATACAAACGGAGTTCGAAATGAAAAGCCTAAGTACTCGCGAGTACAATCTATAAGTTTATAAATGTGAAAACAACCATATCGAAGTAGGCAAAAGAAATAAAATGACCCAAATGCATATGTCAACGGCCCTAGCCAACATCCTCGTACTGTCCCAGTGCTCGCTCGTCTGGATGGTCATAACTTAAAATCCATAACAAGAATTTCCTCACAACGGGTCCCCAAAGGGGTTAGCAATTACGCTAGTACAAGTAATCAAGGCAAACCAATAGCTTACACATTTCATAGTACATGCACCAATATCATTTCAAAAACCAAAACCCGACATGTCTTTTCCGGAAACAAACAGTCACAATCAATTTGCCTAGGACCGGGACGAAGCCACGAATCCCACTCGAGGCCTCTAAGGACCCTCCTGAGCTGGCCACATTCATAAAACAAAACAAGCACCACACGTCACCTAGGACCGGGATGAAGCCACGAATCCCACTCGAGGCCTCTAAGGACCCTCCCGAGCTGGCTAGCGAAACAAACTCATGAATCCAGGACGAAGCCATAGATTCCCTCCGTGATCCCGTCGGACCCTCCCGAGGTGAGCAAATAACACACAATATACATTACCATTTCACGTTAAGCATAAAGGTTTCCAAAAATACTTGCCTTGAATAATTGAGGACGCAACGAACGGAAAGGATAATCACCGACGAACGCTAGGAATCAACGGAACCGAACCTAACGATTCGAAGAACATAATCACAACCAACTCTAGGCGAATACGGAAACAGAATACACCCGCAAACCCGCCTACGATTCATGTATATTCGTACAAAAATAACAACGAGGGCGGACCACAACCAAACCCTCTCGATTTCGCAAAAACATGAAAATATACCATGAATCCGTAGGAAAACTAATGATATCGACAAGATTAACCATATTCATCATGAATCCACCAACAAAACGGAATGAATCGGATGAAAATCCCAAAACCCCCAATTTATCTAAAAGTAGGGTTCTAAGAGATTTTACCTTGGATTAGGATGAAAGATTCGTGTTGATGTTGTTATTATAATACACCAAGAACTCAAGGAAGATGTTGGATGAGATTATTGGATGAAGAAATCGCCAAGAAAATCGCCTGGGATCGCCTTAGCCGCGGAGAGGAGGAAGAAATGAGAAATTATGTTCATCTCGGTCAACTCCCTGGTTTATATAGCCAGGGAGTGTTAGCGCGCGCTAATCCTCAAGGTTATCGTGCGCTAACGGAATAAAACTACAGGCCATACAGTTAGCATCCCAGTCCAGTAGCCAGATTTCTGGCCGTTAGCGTGCGCTACTCGAAACGTAGCGTGCGCTAATAATCTCTCGGTAGCGCGCACTATCGACCAATAGCGTACGCTACCTGGACATCAGCCGAGTCCAGAAGCAACTTTCCAGTACGCACCTGATCCAGTTAGCGCGCGCTATCCACCAAACGTAGCGTGCGCTAAAATGTATCGGTAGCGCGCGCTATCGACCAATAACATGCACTACCTGGGCAACAGATTGAGTCCAGTAGCAAACTGTCTAGTACTGGACACTCACGCTAGCGCACGCTATCGGGAATCTCAGCGTGTGCTAGCCCCCGACATTAGCGTGTGCTAGACTACGTAGCGTACGCTAATTCGCCACCAGTGGGCCGAGACAAGATCGCCACTCCTGTGGCTTGCTCTCTAGCGCGCGCTACGAAGCAGTCGTAGCGTGCGCTACTAAGTGACCCCTAGCGTGCGCTATGCAGAAAAGATAGCGTGCGCTAGGTACGAAATGTAAACGGTCCAAAACACCAGAATATGAACGAAACGTCAAACGGAACATCTCAAAACGTATCATAACGTAGAATGGATCCACGGCAACCCCAAAACGGTGGTTCCGCACAACAATAACGAGAATCAGATCAACAGGTGACTGAAAAGATACACTGAAAGATACACGAGGGTCACTACGACCGAGAAATACATCGAAAGTAAAAATACAAGGGAAAGAAAAATGCGGATATTACATTCTACCCCTCTAAAAACAAGTTTCGTCCCGAAACTTAAGAGACAAACAACTCGGGGTATCTAGCACGCATGCTATCCTCGGTCTCCCAAGTTACCTCCTCGACACCATGCTTCGACCACTGCACTTTGACCAAAGGGATGGTCTTATGCCTCAGTCGTTTCTCGCGATGCTCCAAAATCTTCAAGGGACGTTCTTCAAAAGTAATATCCTCGGCGACATCAATCTTTCCATAGTCGATGATGTGACTAGGATCCGGGACATATTTCCTCAGCTGGGAAACATGAAAAACGCTATGAACATGACTCAGGGCCGGGGGCAACGCCAAACGGTATGCCAACCCACCGACTCGCTCGAGAATCTCGAAGAGCCCAATAAATCTCGAACTCAACTTTCCCTTTTTCCCGAAACGGAAAACTCCTCTTGTCGGCGACACCTTTAGTAAAACGTGGTCTCCCACCTCGAATTCCAAAGGTCGACGACGGACATCGGCATATGACTTCTGTCGACTCTGTGCAGTCAACATCCATTCCCTAATTAATTCTATCTTCTGCCTCGTCTCTAAAACGACATCCGGTTCGGTCCCGACCAAATCGGACGCCTCATTCCAACAAATCGGCGATCGACAACGCCGCCCGTAGAGCGTCTCATACGGTGCCATCCGAATCGACGCGTGCCAACTATTGTTGTACGTGAATTCGATTAATGGAAAATGCTCCTCCCAGTCACTACTCCAATCGAAAGCACAAGCACGCAACATATCCTCGAATGTCTGGATAGTGCGTTCCGACTGTCCATCTGACTGGGGATGAAAAGAGGTACTCAAACGCAAACAAGTACCCAACGCTTTATGCACTGCCTGCCAAAAGTGCGATACAAATCGGCCATCACGATCCAAAATAATAGACTTCGGAGTACCATGAAGCCTCACAATCTGCGCGATAAATACACGAGCCAACTTCTCTGGGGCCCAAGTATCCTTGATGCCCAGAAAATGTGCCGATTTGGTCAAACGATCAACAATCACCCATACCATATTCATGCCTGACCTCGATCTCGGCAAATTCGTAACGAAATCCATTGATATATCTTCCCATTTCCATTCCGGAACGGGAAGTGACTACAATAACCCAGCCGGTCGCTGATGCTCGATTTTGACCTGCTGACAAGTCAAACATCTCGTTACAAACTACGCGACTTCTTTCTTCATATCATTCCACCAAAAATTTCTCCTCAGGTCCTTGTACATCTTACTCGAACCAGGATGAACGGAGTAAGGTGTAGCATGGGCCTCGCGCAGAATACTCTGTCTCAATTCTAAGTCGTTCGGTACACAAAGCCGACTCTGGAATCTCAAAACACCATCCTCATGAATCACAAACCCAGGAGACTTTCCTTTAAGAACGTTCTCTCGGATTTGAGTAATCATCGGATCCTCTTCAGCTTAATTTCATCGATCAAAGACGACGAAATCTCTAAAGCACAAAGTTGCCCGATAGCTCCAGGCAACAAAACCTCAACATCTAACTCGATCAAAGCCCGCCGAAGCTCAGACTGAGATGTAAGGACTTCAAGCGTTCGCAACGCAACCGGTTTCCGACTCAAGGCGTCGGCCACGACGTTCGCCTTGCCCGGATGATAAAGGATTTCGAGGTCATAATCCTTAATCAGCTCTAACCACCTCCTCTGCCTCATATTCAACTCCCGCTGAGTAAATATGTATTTCAGACTTTTATGATCGGTAAAAATCTGACATGCAGAGCCGAAAAGGTAGTGACGTCAAATCTTGAGCGCAAAAACGACTGCCGCCAACTCCAAATCATGAGTAGGGTAGTTAAGCTCATACGGCCTCAACTGCCTCGATGCATACGCGATGGTTTTGCCGTGCTGCATCAACACGCACCCAAGACCCTGACCCGAAGCATCACTGTAAACGGTAAAACCCTCGTTGCCACACGACAATGCTAAAACCGGGGCTGAAGTCAAACGTCTCTTCAGCTCCTCAAAACTCGACTACCTTTCGTCATTCCAGACGAACTTCTCGAATTTCTGGAGCAACTGTGTAAGTGGCCGAGCTAGTTTTGAGAAACCCTCGACGAACCTACGGTAGTAGCCAGCCAAACCCAAGAAACTACGGACCTCCTTCACATTCGTGGGCAGTGCCCAATCCAACACTGCATCAATTTTATGTGGATCCACACGAACTCCCTCGGCTGAAATCACGTGACCCAAAAACATCACTTCCCTCAGCCAGAACTCACATTTCGAGAACTTCGCATAGAGTTGCTCGGTCCTCAAAATGTCTAACACTATCCGCAAATGATGGGCATGCTCTTCCTCGTTCCTCGAATAAATAAGAATATCATCAATGAAGACGATGACACACTTATCTAAATACTCGATAAAGACTTTGTTCATCAACTGCATGAACACCGCCGGCGCATTAGTTAACCCGAAAGGCATGACTACAAACTCATAATGTCCGTATCTCGTCTGAAAATCTGTTTTTGGCACGTCGGACTCCCTCACCCGGAGCTGATAGTACCCCGATTCCAAATCAATCTTCGAGATCACCGCAGCTCCCTGCAACTGATCGAACAAGTCATCAATTCTC
Organism: Orobanche coerulescens; assembly: GCA_033398695.1. Taxonomy (NCBI): domain Eukaryota; kingdom Viridiplantae; phylum Streptophyta; class Magnoliopsida; order Lamiales; family Orobanchaceae; genus Orobanche; species Orobanche coerulescens. The sequence goes on from CM065808.1 coordinate 22,653,126, forward strand.
GGAAAAGAATACTTGTTCTTGATGGTCACCTTGTTTAGTTCGCGATAGTCGATACACAAACGCAGTGAACCATCCTTCTTTCGCACAAACAGGACCGGTGCGCCCCAAGGCGAGACGCTCGGTCGAACATACCCCGACTCAAGAAGCTCACTCAACTGCTTCTTCAACTCGGCCATCTATGAAGGTGACATGCGATACGGTGCCTTCGAAATCGGAGCTGCGCTCGGCTCTAACTCTATAGCAAACTCAACCTCACGATCCGGTGGCAATCCTGGCAACTCGTCAGGAAACACATCAGGAAACTCACTAACAACTGGAATCGACGAAAGCTCGACTCCACCATCCTCCGCCTTCAAGGCATAGCACCAATAACCAGTACACCCTTTCCGCAGGAGTCTCATCGCCTTCAAGGCGTTAATAACGAGCTTCTGGTTTCTCTTTCGCCCCGCGAAAGAATGTTCAGTGCCGTCCTCGGCTAGCATGGTAATGATCCTCGTGCGGTAGTTCATGATTGCACCATGCCGCTCGAGCCAATCATCCCCGAGAATTAAATCCTCACCCTCGATACCCACGACAATAAGATTAGAGAGCCAAGCCCTCTCACAAATAAACACAGAACAGTCCCGGACTTCTCGATCACCGACAATTCTATCACCGCTAGGAAGTTTAATGATGAAAGGCTCGCAAGGTGATAAGTAGTCGAGACTCAAACGACGTACACACTCTAGAGAAATGAATGAATGCGTAGCACCCGAATCAAAAAGCACACTGACAGGATGGGAATGGATATGAACGGTACCTATCGCCACAATAGCTGCTGGATCATCGGCCCTCCTCATGTCGTAGATACGCGGTTGGGCAGAGCCGACACTGGAAGCTCCTCCTCTACGGGCTGACCCCGACCTCTACCTCGGCGGTGGCGGTGGAGTAAATGAGCCCTGGTTCACACTCGGCTCCATAGGTGCTGGGTGAGAAGAACGGGCGCCGCGAAACTGTCTGAGCTTCTCGCAAAAAGAAGCCTTGTGGCCCGACTGACCACAAGTATGACAAGTCAAAGGTGGACGAGGACAATCCCGGTTCACGTGGCCTGGCTTGCCACAGTTAAAGCATCTGGGGTCCCGGATGAAGGTTCCGGCGGCACTTTGGAAACTTCCAGAAAAACAAGCCGAACCACCCGTAGAAATATTTGCAGGTTGAGATTTCTGCTGACTTCCACCCTTGTAACCCGAGAAATCCCCGGCGGATTTCTGCTTCTTACTCTCTCGGACCGCCGCCCTAGCCGTCACCGACATATCATAAGCAAGAGCTCGACTCTGATAATCCTTCAAACTAGTACAGACGAGCCCAGACATATAGCCCCGAATGGACAGTTTCATCCTCCTAGAAAAATGGAAAATTTTATCGCTCTCTTCGACAACTTGGGTCTTCACATAGCCCAACTCCTTGTTAAAATTGGCAATAGCTTGGGATACGGGAATATCCCGTGGTTGAGCATCATAGAAAGCATGAACTCGAGCCTGTCTGACTGGCCACGAACAATATTCGGTCTCCATCAATTCTTGAAATTCGGCCCATGAAGCAACATGGTCCTTGGGCCCAACAGCCTCCCACCAATCCGTAGCATCCCCAGTGAGAAAGTACTGGGCAATAGGGACCTTACGATCCTCGGGACAGTTGGTGGCAATGAAGACTTTAGATATCTCCTTGATCCATCCCTCCCAGCCGATAGGGTCCGAAGCTCCGGAGAACTGAGGAGGATGCATCTTGATGACATCCTGAAGCCAGCGATTCGCTCCGCCCCGATTAGCATGGGTCGGATCCGGATTCTGAACCACCTGAGCTATCGCTGCCATCTGGTTAACCATTTGCTGCATAACAGCCGCAATACCAAGATCGGCATGCTCCTGAGAAGAAGCATGACTGTGACGGTCACCGGTACTGCCGGCTCTCGAAGAATGCGATGTGGCTGTTAGGCGTATTTTTATACGCTTATCTATCATTATTTAGTATTAATTTGGCGAGTAAAATTGCATAAATGAGCTTTTAATGTCTTATTCTTGTATGTTTGACAGGAGATTGTAGTCTGAAGCTAAAACGAGGCAAAACGGGCGAAAACGGTGAATTTTGGCCATGGGCCGTGGCACAAGGCAAGTGGGCCGCGGCACAGGAAGGCAACCAGCGGGCACAGAGTAATCTGTACTCTGTGCCGCGGCACAGTCTAGGTGAGCCGCGGCCCATAAGAAAGTCACAGCGCCCAGTTTTTAACCTGGACGCCATGTGCTGCGGCACAGATTAAGTGAGCCGCGGCACACAAGGCGGTTTTGGTGCGCTCCGCGCGGATTTGGGCCATTTTGAAGCCAGTTCTCGACCTACTCACACGGACGCGATTTGGAGACTGTGAGAACTATAAATAAGGGTTTAAGACTGTTGTTACCCAAAATATTATCCGAAGATAGTGTTGCTGGAATGATCGAGTAACCAACAAGTGCGGGAGCACGTCCGTGAGAATTCAAATGACACAAGATTTGCCGGGGTTGTTAATCCCGGGCTTGAATGCTCTCGCGAGATTTTATTAATAAGTATACTGTTGAGTACAAATATTAACGTTAGAATCTATCACAAAGAGTGTAAAGAATTCTAGTTCTCTAAGCTGTGGAGCGTATAGAATGCCGGAAGAATCAGATATGGAGTTCTCTGAATTCTTGCTATGGATGTTCTATGTGTGAGAATGTCTTTCTCTTTTCTCTCTCTTGTTTGCTGTGTGTTTCGAAGTCCTTATTCTGTGTTATGGACCTTCTATTTATAGCAGACCAAGTTCCTGGGGGCCCTCCTGCGATCGCAGCCGATCGTCGTTATTTATATTATAATAAGACGGCCGATCATCTCGTCGCGTGGGGCTTTTCCCTTAAAGTCCGCGGTTGTTACTGATAGTCGGTTGTACGGTCTGACGGGGAACTCGCATGCGCCCTCAGCCGCTGTAACCCACCTTTTCGGCGGTACTGTTGGTAGGTGAAGTAGGTGACAGACTTTGAGCACAGGTCTTGTCTGTCAGTACTTTTCGCAGGTCTGCGGCCCTGTTGGTAGGTGAAGTAGGTGGCAGGCTGTGGGCACCGATCTTGTCTGTCAGCACCTTTTGAGATCTGCACGCGGGTCCCAGCCCGAGATTTGGGCTTTGATGACTTTTGACGGATGTTGGATTAATACACGGCACGAGACGATCGCCAATCAACAAAAGACGATCGCCAATCAACAAAAGGCGATCGCCGTGGGTGCCGAGTTCAGGGTGTTTGCCCCGAGCATATCTCTCATGGTAGACTTCCCGACTGCTATGACGATCGCCTTCGAGGCGTGTTTAAATGCCGCACAACAATTGCCCCCCAGCTCGGCTCGATGTTGAAAACACGGGGTGAGGTGGCACTTTCGGCGATCGCCAATGTTTAGACGACCAAGGCGTCGATTTCAAATTTGGACGATCTCCTTTTGCGGCTGGGAGCGGCGGGAAAAGAGGCGGGCTTGCGAAACAATGCAAGGACACGCGTCGCGTTTCTATTGAGGAGCCGACGGTTCGTCAGACTTTGTCGATTGGCGTGCCCTCGAAAAGACGCGTACGCGGGACTCGAGGGCCGCATTTATTGCGTCCTGGCTGTCGGTTGCATCCCAGCCCTCGGACTTTCGCCTATTTGCCCAGAGACCCCTGCCTCCATCTATAAAAGGGGATAGGGCTACTCCATTTTCATCTTTTACGCGTCCTTGCCTTCCTGCTGAAGCTCTGCAAAAATTTCCGTAGCTTGTTGTGCCGACCGTCTTCCTTTCTTTAGGTAAGAAACCCAATTTTTCTCTCTCCCTTAATTTTTTGAGAATATGTCGGGAGGATCTAAATCCTTCGAGGTCGGAAGCACTTCTGCCGTCGCGGCTTCGCCGGAACGGGAGGAAATTCCTGTGGGAATCCCCGTGGAAACGGCCACAGAGGCTATTCGTGCGGGGATTGCCCCCGCAGAGCTTGAGGAGCTTTTCAAAGAGGCCGTAGTGGCGGGCTCTGCGGCGTCGGAGGAGCGAGATGCGTCGCCGGTGGAGGAAGATGAACTGACGCGTTTGTCTTGGGAAAAAGATAGCGTCTCCGGCCCCGTCTATACGGCTTTTGCTAAACTGATGGAGGGGATCGCCGGGCCCTGTCCGGAGTTCGATTTCGAGGCTTACTCCGCCGCTCATCCCTACGTACATGTGAAGCGGACGGAGTTTCGGCCGCCAACCGTCTCAATTGACTCTTGGTCGATCCGAGTTCGGCGACTGAAGGACATGACCACCGGAGGGCCAAATATCATATCCTCTCGATGTGTCATTGCACGTGCCCTCCGAGGACGAACGTGCCGACCCACCTCCCGAGGGTATGGTCGCCATCAACGAATGACTGCCACGGCCTCTGCGGTTTCCCTTGCCGTTTGCTTGCCAGATCTGCTGATCGCTGGAATTTGGCGCCTCTTCGCTGACGCCGAACGCCTGTGCAGACATCAAGACACCGACATTATTTGGCGGTCACAGGTTGTTTCGCCGCCTTCGCGCTGGAGATGAACTATCTTTTTAAGCCGACAGTGCGAAGTGAACGATTGGCGGGTACCATATCCAAGGTCGCCAGGTAGGGTGGTTATCGGGTGCCGAGCAAGACTGGGCGACTGAAAAAGTGGTCTTTGGGTTGGTGGTGCATGGAAGTCGGCATCGAGCGAACCGCCGGAGGAGGAGTTGGATATCCCTACCAATTTTCGGGAGAGGAATCCAAGTAAGGGTTTCCTTTCTCCCTTTATTTGGATACTCCTTGGACTGATCTAATTTATTTCCCTTTTTGCAGTATCCCTTGTTCCATCGATAGACGATCTCCCCTTTGATTTCTCGATCGTCTGGGAGCGGATTCGCGCATTGCCGGTCTCCTATACAGACGTTCGATCAGTCAGCCACGAATCTCATCGGTTGGGAGCTCGACTGTTTCGCTTCCCTCGCCACCTGAAGGCACCTGGTATGACTTTTTATCCACTCTTTTCTGCGAGGCGATCGTCTCCAAGAGGTCGCCATGTTTGCGTAAGTGTCTAACTTGTTTTAGTTTCTTCTTTGGCAGAGATTTATTTTCCCCGTATCACCGAGCTACCTCAGGAGATCGCCATGTCCAATCCCGGTTTTCTCGGTCGCCTTCATCTGGGAAAGAAAACGGGTCGCGTTGCCGCGACGTCGTCTCGCCCTGCCCCTGTGGTGAAGCCCGTTGCGGCGCCGGTCGCGGAACCGGAATCTCAAGGTGAGGAACAACTCCAGCGCAACCGCAAGAGGCGGAGGCCAGAGGCGTCCCTTCCGTCGGCTGATGCGGATTTAGCTATTCTGGAGCCGCCGATCGCCGCTCCCCCCGTTTCTTCTGTTCCGATGGCGGAGGGGTCTGATCCCAGGCCGTCGGCGTCCAGCTCCAGGTCGTCTTCCGGCTACTTGAAAAGGACGGCGATCGCTGACACCGAGACTCCTCGGGGAAAGCCCTTTTTCGGCCGTGATCCAGAGCTGGTCAACAGGTGAGAATGTTTTGAACTTTCCGAGCTAGGCGTTCTGAGTAAGTCTTAGGCTAACTCTTTTGGTTTCCTTGGTTTGCGCTGCAGGTCTGCCTCGCCGATCCGGACGTTGCTCCCATGGTGCCGACTTTCGCCGAGCAAGGCTCCGCAACAACCTATCGATGTCCCCGCCACGTTCGCTGTGCCATCACCTCTTTGCCCAAGGCTTGGACGACCGACTCGATGCAATCGCCGTCGCGATCCGAGACGCCATGCAAGCGACCGTTGCCTCGGCTCTTCGACGGCGACGATGGCCGTCCCAAGCCGCAAGGGATTTTGAGGGGCGACCCTCCACCGCTCATCTCCATCGCGACCTCGAGGCCGCCCGAACAAAAATATCGAGGATGCCAACCGGATCCGGCTATGGAGAAGGAGTATGAGGAGACGGCCAAAAGGGCTAAGCGGGATGTGGATCGATTGATGCAGAGCCGAGCCGCCCAAGGAGGCCGCCGATCGGTCCCGTGACGAGGAGCGAAGCTCGCCAAGCTCGCGGCGCCGCAGAGGAGGCGACGGATCAAAGCGATGGTTGATCGGCTTAGCGGTGAGCCGACGCGCAAGGAAAGAGCCGGAGAAGTCCTGGATGAGAATGCCGCCAAGGTTGCCGAGCCGCGAGGCCGAGAAGACGGCCGCGAGTTGAAGGGCCAACTGAAGGCGATCGAGACCGATCCCTACCAAAGTGTGGCGCTCGCCGGCGAGTTTGCCTATTACTTGGCATATGCTGATGCTGTCCGAGCCGCCAAAGAGGCAGGGATCGAGATCGGTCCCTTGATGGAGAGCTTCAAAACTTACGCCCTCGCGCATCCTTTGCACCCGGAGTTCTCCTTGCCGATCCTTGACTTGGCCGACTTCGGGATCGACTTGAGTTGGTATACGGGTAAACTCATTCATCCCGAGGCCGAAGCCGATCCGCAAACCGAGGGCGAAGACCAGCAGGCGGAGCCTTGAGAGGCATTTTTGTTTTCCTTCAGCACTATGTACTTTTCGTTTTTCTTTTTGTAATGCCTTCGGGCCCCGTAATGTACTCAACTTGCGTTATGAATAAAATGTTCTTCTTTTCATACGATCGCCTTTGAATGTTTTCGCGCAACTTTTACAAGTATGTGTATGATTGCTTTCGACGTTTTGTTCATCCGATCGATTGTCTGAGTGTTGAAAGCATTGATATGTTTTGAATCGGAATTCTTACTTGTAATTTTTGTTGGACAACTTCGATCATCCTGCGCGTGTTTGATCGAATGTGTTTGAGTGAGGCCGATCGTGTGTGGTTCCTTTTGTTCGATCGTATTTGGGATTAGCTCGACCCATCTCTGCCCCCTTGTTTTTGTTTGCTTATTGTAAGTAAGGAAACGAAAACTAGGTTGTCCGGCGGGCTACCTTCAGTTTCGTCGTTTCTGAAGAATCATGTATGGTTGGGGTGTTCGATTGACCGACCTCCCTTATCGTGTCTTTGTGTGCGAGGGACGTTGTGTATCCCGCGACTCACTTTTTGTGAGGGTCCTCCGTTGGACTACGCCTGCCTTGTGTGAAAACGAAAGGTGGGCGATCTTGGTCTGGGGGAATCCTTGCGCGGGCGTCGTCGGTTTATTCGACTCCACGCCCGCGGCTTGTCACTCCGCTTCCACCTCGGCCCGCCATGAAGATGGCGACCTCGACGGTGTACGTTGAGACGGGGTAGTGGCACGTCGCATTGCCCGGGTTCACCACGTTAGATGATGAACCATTGAGGGAGGGCGATCGTGTCCACCGATTAGTTTTGGAGGGTCCTCGCTACGCCGGCCTCGTATTCAAACGAAGGGCGGCGATCTAAGCTCGAAGGAACCTTGCATAAGCGAAGCCGTTGGTTCCATCGACCTCCGTGTCATGGTCAGATTGTATTCTACCTCGGATTGTCATTTTTGAACGACGATCCTCTACGGTATGTAATATGCTTGTGGGGCGATCGCGAGAATAGATGGGATAGAGAACAAAAATATTTCATTATGTTTCTTGTACATTTGGCGGTGGAAAATGAATACAAAGTTATCATTGATAGTATTTCTTCGGATGTATAGCGTTCGGGGATACCGGTCCGAGTACCGTCGGGTGTTCCACTCGTAGGCTCCCTTAGTTAGCCATTTCGATATTCTGAAGGGGCCTTCCCAACTTGGTCCAAAGACACCTGTGTGGGTTTGGATCTTTTTGAGGACGAGATCGCCCACTTGAAACCGCCTTTCCCTGACCTTTGAATTGAAGAACTTTTCGGATCTCCTTTTGTGGATAGTGTTCTTCATTTCCGAGGTCAGTCGACGTTCTTCGAGCATGTCGAGGCCGATCCGCCGGGCCACATCATTATCGATCGTCATCTCTTGTTCGGTTCGATGGCTGAGGACGGCGATCTCCGAGGGGATCACCGCTTCTGTTCCGAAGGCTAAGGCGAATGGGGTTTCGCCCGTTGAATTGCGGGTCGTTGTTCGGTAAGACCACAAAACGTCTGGGAGCTCGCTCGCCCATCGTCCTAGCCTGGATTCGAGTCGCGCTTTAATTGTGTGTTTGAGGATTTTGTTCACTGCCTCTACCTGCCCGTTCGTCTGAGGGTGATAGGGAGCCGAGAACAACCTTTTGATTCCCCACTTATCACAGAATTGCATGACTTCTAAGCCGTCGAACTGCTTTCCATTGTCGGAGATGATGGCCTGGGGTAGACCGAACCGGCATATGATGTTTCTCCAGATAAACTTGATCACTTGCTCTTGGCCGATCTTGTTTAGCGGTTCGGCCTCTGCCCATTTTGTGAAATAGTCGACCCGACGATGGCGAACTTACTGACCTCCCGGAGCCGCTCGGTAAGGGACCTATAAGGTCGATGCCCCATTGAGCGAATGGCCATGGGCCGTACATCGAGGTGAGCCGCTCGGGGAGATTTTAATACTTGGTCCCATTACTTGACATCTATGACACGACTGGCATAGGCGATCGCATCCTTCCGAAGTGACGGCCGGAAAAACCTTGCACGGTTGTCTTATGGATGAGAGCTCGTCCACCGCCGTGATTTCCTGCATTCCGTCGTGGATCTCGGCTAAAACGAGCTGTCCTTCCTCCGGTGTAATACACTTGAGGAGGGGAAGACTGAAAGCTCGCTTGTAAAGACGATCGTCCAGTAGGGTGTATCTGGTTGCTCGGAGCTGGAGTTGGCGAGCTTTGATACGGTCGTCAGGGACCGTCCCGTCCTTCAAGTATGTGATGAACGGAGTCATCCAGCTTTCTTTGGTAACGAAAACTGTGGCCACCAGGTTTCTTTCGATTGCCGGCCTTTCTGACTTTGTAATTTGGATATTAGAGAAATCGGATGCCCCATCCGACGATGCTAGCTTGGATAGGGCATCGGCCTGAGAGTTGTGCTCTCTCGGGACTTGTTCGATTTGTACTTCTTCAAATTTCGTGCATATCTCGGCGACCAGCTCTTTGTATTTGATCATCTGTTCGCCACGTGCCTCATATTCTCCTTTGACTTGGTTCACCACCAGGAGGGAGTCCATGAAGATATGGAGGCGACGAACGTCTAGGGCGAGAGCCAGGTCGAGCCCCCCTACCAAGGCCTCGTATTCGGCTTCATTGTTGGTCGCTCGAAACCCGAAACGCACGGCATTTGTGAAGCTTTGTCCGTTGGGGCTAATGAAGACGATCCGTGCCCCTGATCGCGAGTTGGTCGCCGAACCGTCAACGTATAGCTTCCAGGCAGGTCGACCGACATGGGTCGGACTGTGAGGGAATGTTAACTCCACCACGAAGTCCGCCAGAGCTTGGCCCTTGATCGCCGTGCGAGGAGCGTATGTGATACCGTATTGGGCGACCTCTAGTGACCATTTGAGGAGTCGCCCGTTGGTGTCCGGTCGATGTAGAACTTGCCTTAGAGGGAGAGTTGTCAAAACCTCCACTTGATGGTCGAAAAAATATGCTCTTAGCTTACGGACACTCATGACTAGAGCGTAGGCGATCTTCTCCAAAGGTGTATAGCGTGTTTCAGCGTCGTGGAGCGCTTGACTGACATAGTAGATCGGCAGATGGACTAGTCCCTCCGCTCGCACCAAGACCGCACTCAGCGCGACCTCCGAGGCCGCTAGGTAAAGGAATAATTTCTCCCCGGGGATCGGCTTTGCCAGGATCTGGGGGTTGGATAAATATTCCTTTATTTTGGCGAACGCCATCTGACTCTCCCTCGTCCATGCGAACTTTTTATTTTTGATGGTCGCGAAGAAAGGCTTGCTTTTATCGGCGAGCCGAGATATGAAGCGGTTGAGGGCGGCCAGACAACCTGTGAGGCGTTGTACCTGCTTGATGTTCCGAGGTTCCTGCATGTCGAGGATCGCCTGTATCTTGGTGGGATTCGCCTCGATCCCCCTCTGGCTGACAATGTGCCCCAGGAACTTCCCGGAGCCCACCCCAAAGTTGCATTTCTTGGGGTTCAGCTTCATGTTAAACTTTTCGAGGATGGCGAACGTCTCGGCGAGATCGTTGAGGTGGTCTTCCTTCTTGAGTCTTTTGACAACGATGTCGTCGATGTAGACCTCCATGGTCTTGCCGATCTGATTCGCAAACATCCCGCTGACTGACGCCGGTAGGTCGCCCCGCATTCTTCAAGCCGAACGGCATCCGACCCAAAAGTATATGTCTTTCTCCGTGTGGAAAGATGTGTGTTTTATGTCTTTCTCCGCCATTGGGATTTGATGATATCCGGCGAAGGCATCCATAAATGACATCATTTCGCAGCCTGCAGTACTATCGACCAAGTGATCAATATGAGGCATCGGAAAGTGATCTTTTGGACAAGCCGCGTTGAGGTCGGTGAAGTCGATGCATAACCTCCAGGAACCAGTCGACTTCTTGACGAGTACCGCGTTAGCGACCCATTGTGGGTCGTCCGTAGCTACCCCGATTAACTTGTTGTCGAGCAACTTTTGGACCTCTATGTCGAGCGCCGCGTATTTTTCGGGGCCGACTTTCCTACGTTTTTGATGAACAGGCTTCATCGCCGGGTCGATCTTTAGATAGTGGCAAGCGTGCTCGGGACTTATGCCAACCATATCTTGATGCGACCAGGCGAAGACTCCGATGTTCTTACGTAGCAAATTGACCAGATCTCCTTTCAGTGCGAGGTCGATGCTTGCGCCGATCTGTACTTCCCGTTCTGGACGAGCCGGATCTATGGCTATTGTCACGGGATGGGAGTTGACAAGCCCGTGCGGCACCCCCATGCGATCATTTGTGCGTGGAGCACAGGGGTAAGCCTTAGGGAATCGGCACAATGTCACTGGTTTCGCCCTGCCATGGGCTCATCAGGAGAACGGCTCCAGTTCCCGACCAGTTGGCCCGACCAGTTTGTGTAGGGACGGTCGAATCCCCCTTCTAGGTTAAGTCCAAGACTAGCGGTAAGCTCCCCGAATTGAACCGGGTCGGCATACCTGAACTCCAGGGGTTTCTTGCTACAACAGTGAAGGGACAACCACTGAAGCACGATCCTCCGATACGTTATGCACAACCAGCGTGACATAGGGGCAAATCTGCGGTCCGTGACATCCTCCCACCGCCATAATCATGCACGTCCTCGTGCATTCTGAGTACGCCCCGAAAAGGTGCCTATCCCGCCGCGAAAGCACAAAGGACCGCCTCATCCACGGATCTCGGACTCCAGCCTCCCAAAGAAACCCGTCCTCGAAGGGTAGATGACCCGCATGCAGACACCATAGTGAGGTGCGAACGCTTGGGATGGGATGTGTGATCTCCCCCCTGTTCGTCACAGCCAAACCCTTGCGCGCCAAAGGGTGGGGACCCGCGTGGTGCGGCATTGGGGTGCATGGAGAGCGATGCGGAAGGGCCATCGTGAGAGGGGACGAGCGCGGCTCCGATACCACTTGTCACGGGATGGGAGTTGACAAGCCCGTGCGGCACCCCCATGCGATCATATGTGCGTGGAGCACAGGGGTAAGCCTTAGGGAATCGGCACAATGTCACTGGTTTCGCCCTGCCATGGGCTCATTAGGAGAACGGCTCCAGTTCCCGACCAGTTGGCCCGACCAGTTTGTGTAGGGACGGTCGAATCCCCCTTCTAGGTTAAGTCCAAGACTAGCGGTAAGCTCCCCGAATTGAACCGGTCGGCATACCCGAACTCCGTGGGTTTCTTGCTACAACACCGAAGGGACAACCACCGAAGCACGATCCTCCGATACGTTATGCACAACCGTGACATAGGGGCAAATCTGCGGTCCGTGACATCCTCCCACCGCCATAATCATGCACGCCTCGTGCATTCTCGAGTACGCCCGAAAAGGTGCCTATCCCGCCGCGAAAGCACAAAGGACCGCCTCATCCACAAGATCTCGGACCAGCCTCAAAGAAACCCGTCCTCGAAGGGTAGAGGACCCGCATGCGGACACCATAGTGAGGTGCGAACGCTTGGGATGGGATGTGTGATCTCCCTGCTCGTCACGGCCCAAACCCTTGCGCGCCAAAGGGTGGGGACCCGCGTGGTGCGGCATTGGGGTGCATGGAGAGCGATGCGGAAGGGCCATCGTGAGAGGGGACGAGCGCGGCTCTGATACCACTTGTCACGGGATGGGAGTTGACAAGCCCGTGCGGCACCCCCATGCGATCATATGTGCGTGGAGCACAGGGGTAAGCCTTAGGGAATCGGCACAATGTCACTGGTTTCGCCCTGCCATGGGCTCATCAGGAGAACGGCTCCAGTTCCCGACCAGTTGGCCCGACCAGTTTGTGTAGGGACGGTCGAATCCCCCTTCTAGGTTAAGTCCAAGACTAGCGGTAAGCTCCCCGAATTGAACCGGGTCGGCATACCTGAACTCCAGGGGTTTCTTGCTACAACACTGAAGGGACAACCACTGAAGCACGATCCTCCGATACGTTATGCACAACCAGCGTGACATAGGGGCAAATCTGCGGTCCGTGACACTATACTCTCCAACTCTTCGATGGGGACGGTCGCTTCTTGCTTGGAACGGTTTCCGGACTCGATCCTTGGATCGGCGTCGAGACTTGGCTCGAAACCGATCCTTGGCTCGATGTCGTCCGTTAACTGATCCGAGATGGCGTCCTCTGAGTTGGGTTGGTACGATGTGTTTGGTTCGTCGATCTCCATGGGTCGATCGTCGATCGTTTCAACGTTACAAATATCGGGGGAAGTATTGAAAACAGTAACGACATAGGAGTAATTTAAACATCTTTTTGCCATTAGTGTCCCCTTTACAAGATCGACCGTCCCATCGGCAGTGGGGAATTTGATACAATAAAAGAAGGACGAAGCGACCGCCTCAAAGGTTTCTAAGAATGGACGACCTAAGAACCCATTATAGATGCTGGGTCTATCTATGATTACAAAAGATAGGTTCCTAGTAATCCTAACCTTGGGATCGTAAATGCACATCAGCTCGACGGAGAGCTTGATCCTCCCATAGGCTTGGACAGTGCTGTCGCCGAATCCTTGGAGCACGGTGCCGAATGGCTTGATGAATTTGGTCAGGTTTCCGAGCTGATCCAGAGCTGTTTTGAATATGATATTGCAGAAGCTCCCGTTGTCAACCAGCACGCGGTCGACCGCCTTCCCAAGGATACAGGCAGAGATCACCAGTGCATCCTCTTTGGGGCATTGTACCCCCTCCCTGTCTTTATTGGAGAAGGTGATGAGCGTGTCTCTAGCGATGGTCGGCTCTGGGGGCACCACAATATGGACTCCGGCGAATGCCCTTAGTTCGGCCTTTCACTTCCTATTTGACGCGGTGGAAACCGGGGAAAGGCCCCCGAGGTTCCCACCTCCTGCTTGGAGCATATTAATCCGACCGCCAGGGTTGATCGGAGGAATCAATTCATCGGAATGCTCTGGCTCGTGTTCGATCCTGGCGACCGGATTGGGAGGCGTCCTTTCGATTTGACGGCGCTCGCGCCCTCCGGTCCTCTCTGGTCGAGGTTCTGGCTTGGTGACCAGGTTGTCTAATTTGCCTTCTTCGAACAGTCGCCAGAGTTGCCTGAGGAGGTCGCGGCATTGGCTGGTGTTGTGGCCGGGACTTTTGTGATAGGCACAGAATTTTCTACGGTCTAGATGACCGTGGTCCCTTATTGGCTTCGGTTTGGAAAGCCACTCCCGCCCCTTAATTGCGTTGAAGATGTGGGCTGGAGACAGGTTGAGGTTGTGGAGGAGGTGAACCTCTACATCACCGAAAGCTTTGAATTCACCAGGCGGCTTTGCGACCGCCTTTCTGGGCTTGGCGACCGCCTTCTTCTGAACATGGTATGGCATCTTCCCCTCTCCGGTGGGTTCCTCATCTAAACGGAGGGAGAGCATCCTTTGCCTGGCCAAAAAATCGGCGGCTCTGACGCGGAAGACCGAGTAGGTCGGGGGGATATCCTTTGTGAGATGCCTGAACATGGGTGAGTGGCCGTAGAATCCCCCCAGGACTGAATAGAGGGCGAGCTCGTCGCTAATGGGTTCACCGGTGAGGACTATCTCGTCCACCCGGTCGATGTAATCTGCATCGCTCGTCCTTCCCCGCTTGATTTTCATCATGCGGTGGGGGCCTTCTGCGGCGAATTTGGCGGCGAAGTACGACGTAAAGTCGTTCGCCAACTTCTCGAAGCAATTGATTGAGCGAGGAGGCAGTGAGATGTACCACCTGTGGGCGAGGTCGCCCAGAGTTAGCGGGAACATCCGACACTTCGTCGCATCTGATGCTCCGCATCCGGTCATGTAGATCCGGAATTTGCTCAAGTGGGTCTCCGGGTCCGATCTTCCCTCATATAGAGGTGTCTGTGGGGGAGCGATTGTTGGTTGAACCGGGGCGAGCTCGATCTGGACCGCGAGTGGTTCACTTGGTCCAGAGATCGATCTCCTGGCGCCGCCCAGTGTCTAGTAGCGCCTTCATTTCGCCGAGTCAAGGGCGCATTGCGGCCATCGTTGTGGCCTGACAGCTCGCTGATTGGCTACCGGAGCGCGAGCCGAGGCGATCATGTACCGATCCCCTGCCCCCATGGTGCATGACGAGTTCTCTGCCCGCAGACTCGTTTCTCGGGCGAGTGGGGGCCTGTCGACCGGCCTGTCTTCTGGGAGTCGGATATGCCGAACTCCTGGTGAAGGATTCGGACTCCGATGCCTCCCGACTCGGGCCCGACTGTCCGGGTCGCCACGAGGGATCACTCCCTAGGCGGCTGAAGACGGAGTCGTCCCGCCTAACGAGAGCCTTTGACTGCGGCTCTGGGTTTTCTGTTGATTTCTCAACATATATCCCCTTGAGCTTCTGCTTGCCAGCTCGGCGGATGGTTGATGGAGTGATGGTGGGCGAGTCGCATGCAATACGTCGCTCCCTGAGGACGGCTATGGCCTCCTCAATCTGTTCCGCGGTCTGGAACTGATCGAGTGAGAGACTAGGGCCGTCCCTTGGGGGCGGGAGTGAGGATCTAGCGTCGCCGCGGTCGCCCTCTGTCGCAGGCTGGGATTCTGTCCGTGTCGGAATGATATTTCCGGCTGATCTCAGGGTGGCTCTCTTGGAAGTTGTAGCAGACGTCATTTTTCTGGAGGTTTGTTTCTTTTGAAGAACAGTGAGTGTTTTTTCAAGTGTGAGTCCGGAGAACAATGAGTGTTCTACGAGACGATCGGAATAAAAGCGAAGGTTTAGGGGGCCCCTTCTTCTAGCGCCAATTGTTGTTACCCAAAATATTATCCGAAGATAGTGTTGCTGGAATGATCGAGTAACCAACAAGTGCGGGAGCACGTCCGTGAGAATTCAAATGACACAAGATTTGCCGGGGTTGTTAATCCCGGGCTTGAATGCTCTCACGAGATTTTATTAATAAGTATACTGTTGAGTACAAATATTAACGTTAGAATCTATCACAAAGAGTGTAAAGAATTCTAGTTCTCTAAGCTGTGGAGCGTATAAAATGCCGGAAGAATCAGATATGGAGTTCTCTGAATTCTTGCTATGGATGTTCTATGTGTGAGAATGTCTTTCTCTTTTCTCTCTCTTGTTTGCTGTGTGTTTCGAAGTCCTTATTCTGTGTTATGGACCTTCTATTTATAGCAGACCAAGTTCCTGGGGGCCCTCCTGCGATCGCAGCCGATCGTCGTTATTTATAATATAATAAGACGGCCGATCGTCTCGTCGCGTGGGGCTTTTCCCTTAAAGTCCGCGGTTGTTACTGACAGTCGGTTGTACGGTCTGACGGGGAACTCGCATGCGCCCTCAGCCGCTGTCACCCACCTTTTCGGCGGTACTGTTGGTAGGTGAAGTAGGTGACAGACTGTGAGCACAGGTCTTGTCTGTCAGTACTTTTCGCAGGTCTGCGGCCCTGTTGGTAGGTGAAGTAGGTGGCAGGCTGTGGGCACCGATCTTGTCTGTCAGCACCTTTTGAGATCTGCACGCGGGTCCCAGCCCGAGATTTGGGCTTTGATGACTTTTGACGGATGTTGGATTAATACACGGCACGAGACGATCGCCAATCAACAAAAGACGATCGCCAATCAACAAAAGGCGATCGCCGTGGGTGCCGAGTTCAGGGTGTTTGCCCCGAGCATATCTCTCATGGTAGACTTCCCGACTGCTATGACGATCGCCTTCGAGGCGTGTTTAAATGCCGCACAACAAAGACCCTAATTAATCCTTGGAGGCTTGGGAAAAGGAGGATCACAGAAGACTATCGAAGACGAGAGAAGCAGAAGACATCAAGGGCAGAGGGCGGAACCCAGAAGAACGGAGGAATCCGAGCTCTTCATCTGCGTTTTATTTTCATGCTTTTATTTATTAATTCTGTATTTTCATTATTTAGCATGTCAGGCTAAAACCCTAATCTAGGATTTTGATGAAACCTATGTTTTGACGGATTTACTTGAGATTATCTATTTAATTCCCTTTTTGTTGAGTTTTCCCAATCGTGTTTAATGCTTTCAATTATCTGGCCAATAGTTGTATTGTTTTAATCATTCAATTCGAATCGGGAGAGGAGAGTTGGTGAGGAACTATTGGTGAGGACCGTTTTATCTTGTGAGATAGGAATATACTCATAGGAACTACGTGGCCTTTTGGAGATTTTATGCTTTTTGCGTGATGACGAATTAATTCACCTAGGGATAGAGTGCATTATTCGCCTTTAGAAAAATCTATTGACCTCGGGAGAGGCGGTAGAGTATATTAGCAATCTCCGCCTTCAATAAATTGGGAAAATCATTAACTTCAGATAATCGAGAGTAAATTCGGATAAACCGAGGTGGATTTAGAATCCTAGACTTATTCATCATTTGATTCTCTTTCTTCAAGCGATCGTTTTTATTGTTTAGTCTTTTATTAATTTTCTTTAGTAATTAATTACTACCCAAAGTTCGATTGTTCAAATAAAACTGGAATACACAAAAATCGGTAGTTAGTGATTCAGTCCTCGTGGGAACGATACTCACTCATCACTTTATTACTTGTATACGATAACGTGCACTTGCGTTCAAGAAAATATCGCAACAAGTTTTTGGCGCCGTTGCCGGGGAACTGAAATTTTTGCTAATATCGATTTCAGTATTTCTAGTCTTAGTTTGAACGTTTTTATTTACTTATTTTCGTGTATTTAATTTTATTTATTTATTTGTTTTTCCTTTCAGGATTTTTTCGGGTAGTGCATGAGAAAACTCGGTAACAAAGGCCTACTACCTTTGAATACCGAACTCGAGCGCACTCTTAGGAGAAAGAAGAAGGAGAAACGAGAGCTACCGACAACCGTCACTATGGCTGAAAATATCGAATTTCAAGGAGGAGATAACCATGTGCAGCAAGTTCAACCGGCACTGGCTCTTCGAGATTATGCTATGCCGCAAATCAACGCGAACTTTTCGGGGATCCGGCGTCCAACAATCCAAGCCAACAATTTCGAAATCAAGCCTGCGATCATTCAGATGGTGCAGGCTAGCCAGTTTTGTGGATTGCCGAACGATGACCCCAATGCACATATTGCTTCTTTTCTCGAGATTTGTGGCACGTTCAAGAACAATGGTGTCACCGACGACGCTATCCGATTACGGCTTTTCCCTTTCTCTTTGAGGGATAAAGCGAAATTTTGGCTGAATTCCTTACCGCCGGGCTCGATCACAACATGGGCAGAGTTAGCGCAAGCCTTCCTTGCTAAATTCTTCCCACCTTCTAAGACGGCGAGACTGAGAAACGAGATCACTACTTTCGGTCAGTATGACATGGAATCGCTTCACGAGGCGTGGGAGCAATACAAAGATTTGTTACGGAGATGCCCACATCACGGCCTTCCGGACTGGCTTCAGATTCAGACGTTCTACAATGGTTTGAGTGCTTCCACACGCACTCTCGTGGATGCAGCCGCCGGTGGAGCTTTGATGGGAAAGACGATGGCTGTAGCACACTCGTTGTTGGAAGCTATGGCCGCTAATACTTATCAATGGCCATCCGAACGAATAATGCCGAAGCGAGTTATGGAAATTTCAAATAATGATCCAATCTCTACATTGTCAGCCCAAGTCGCAGCATTAACGCAGCAGCTTCAAGCATTTTCGCATGCTCCTTCCCCCGTTACCATTGAGTATTGCAATTGGTGTGACGGATCTCACCCTAGCGCGGAGTGCCAAGTCGGAAACCCGTTCGAGCAGCCCCCAATTGAACAAGTTCAGTTCGTAGCAAACGGAAACCGGCAAAATAATCCGTACTCCAACACGTATAACCCGGGGTGGCGTAATCATCCCAACTTCTCATGGAGAAACGGACATAACTCGAACCAGCCTCCGTTCGCTCAAAACCAACAGCAGCCTCCTCCCGCTCCAAAAGTTTCTCTCGAGGAAGCAATTGCGAAATTGGCAGCGAATACGAGTCAATTCATGACCCGTACTGAAGCAACATTGCAAAATCATTCCGCTTCCATTCGCAACTTGGAAGTCCAACTGGGCCAGATTGCTAATGTGTTGACAGCCCGCCCGGAGGGAGCATTGCCAAGTACGACCGAGACAAATCCTAGAGAAAGTCTAAATGCGATCGGTTTGAGACGCGGGAAGGAGGTGTGTGACCAGCCCGAGATGAGTGAAAAGAGAAGTGAAATTGAGGAGAAGAAAAATTTAGCGACGGAGGAATCACAAGATTGGAGACCCTCTATAACGTTTCCGGATAACCCGAAGTCATATGTGCCACCCGTCCCGTTTCCACAGAGAATACAGCTATAAAAAGGCGGAAAAGCAATTCTCTAAGTTCCTCGACGTGTTCAAGAAGCTTCATATTAACATTCCATTTGCCAACGCGTTGGAACAAATGCCAAGCTATGTTAAATTCATGAAAGAGATCTTGTCAAAGAAAAGAAAACTCGAGGAGTTTGAGACAGTCGCCTTGACGGAGGAGTGCAGCGCGATTCTTCAGAAGAAGCTTCTACCAAAATTGAAAGATCCGGGAAGTTTCAACATACCGTGCACCATGGGGAATCTCTCCTTTAATAAGGCGTTGTGCGATCTCAGTGCTAGTATTAACCTCATGCCTCTGTCTATTTTCAAAAAGCTGGGAATTGGAGAAGCAAAGCCGACGACGGTCTCCTTGCAATTAGCGGATCGATCTATTAAATATCCGAGGGGAGTGATTGAGGACGTGTTAGTAAAAGTGGATAAATTTATCTTTCCAGCGGATTTTATTGTTCTCGACATGGAGGAAGATCAAGATATCCCGATTATCTTGGGACGACCATTTTTAGCGACCGACAGAACTCTTATAGACGTGGAAAAAGGGGAATTAACTATGAGGGTTCAAGATGAGCATGTCACGTTCCAAGTGTTCAAATCTTTTCCATGTCCGGGAGGTGTTGATAAAAGCTCACAAATTGAAAGTGTGGATGTGGCTGCTAAAGAAAGACACCGGAAGAATCGTCGGTCGAAAGACTCATTTTCAGATGGTACGACTTCTAAGAAAGATGTAGAACGAGTCGCATATCTCAAGCATGTGGACATGCCATCATCGCCATCCGACCAGCCACACTCGGACAAGTCTGCTGCTGTCATAAAGTCATTTTTGAAAGAGGGAAATAAGCCGGAAATCAAACAGACATCTAGTCATGAGGAAAACGGGTGTTTCGGAAAGTTGTTCCCGTCAAAACCTTTCCGCAAACAACATTGGATGTCCGAACTGAAAATCGAATCATTAAGGACCGTTGGTCAAAATTTTAAAAATCATATTAACGGTTCGATGAACGGGGCGGAGATCAAATGGAGTTTGCGAAAAGCGAACTGATTTTTAAATAGGTCCTATCAAGACTATAAACTTAGCGCTTCTCGGGAGGCAACCCGAGTTCTTAGTTGTAGATTGTTGCGTTTCTGTATTTTTCTTGCATTCTTGAATTTTTATTTTTCATCATTTTGTGCTTTGATTTGCTTTTACCTCTCGCTCTTGACGTGTTCTTCTTAAAATTCTGTGCAGGAAAAGTCCCAGGGGAGAAATTTATGCCTGAGCCGCGGCACAAGGCTTGTGAGCCGCGGCACACACAAATGGAAAGGGAGAGCTAAACTTTCTGTACTATGTGCCGCGACACAACATTACTGAGCCGCGGCACACTTGAGTCCTGAGCCGCGGCACGCTGTTCCTGAGCCGCGGCACACCCATAGCCAAAAACATGAGCCAGGAATCTGTACTATGGGCCGCGGCACATATGTTCTGAGCCGCGGCACAATAATATCCCTGAGCCGCGGCACACGAAAGCTGAGCCGCGGCCCACAACAAAACAAATGAGCAGGTAAAAGGGACTGTACTCGGTGCCGCGGCTCACTTGAGCTGTGCCGCGGCACACCATGCGGAATTTGAAGAGCCCAGGTATCTTATAACTCTCATTCGGCCGGCCACCCCAGGTAAAAATCTTTCCCTCTCCCTTGCGCGCGCGATCGGCCAACCTTCATCTCCCTTCTTCTTCTTGCAATTTTCTTGCACTTTTCACAATCCAAGCAAGGTAAGTCTAAATTTCTAATCTCAAATTGTTCTATGAATTTAAATGTGAAGTTGTGTTATGCATTTGATGGTTGAATATGTTTATTTCTTCATTCAAAATTTCTATAATGGTTAAGTGGAGGATATGATGGTTTTTGGTTGATTTTTCATGATTATTTTCGATTATGAATGAGTTGAATGTGTCGTTTGTCATGACGAATGAGTCGTGTTTTTGTTCTTGGGGATTTAATCGAGCTATTTCCATATTTGTTCTTCAATTGAACTCATGCCCTTTAAGTATTTGATGAAATGTCTGAATGAAAAATTTTCTTTGTTAAGGCAATATTTTGAATCTATGTGCAACGTATTCGTTCTGGAATTGCAGCAACCCCAACCCGTACGTCTAGTTTAAACGTTATGGTTCAATTTCATTTTTCTCTCACGGCTGTGCTATCTCGTTAAATTTCTGATTTACGGCCGGATATCCTTAGCCGAGTGATGATTATTCTCGTTATTTTTTGAGTAAGTAAACTCCGGTGTTTAATTTTTTCAGGACTCGCTATGGCTAGGACTAAGAAGCTGAGCAAGAGGGCCAGGACTCAGTCGTCCCCCACTCGGGGGGAAACTTCTCGTAGTCGCGCCGAGTCGGAGGCGCACCAGTTTTCTGACCCGAAGATCCACAAAATCTTCAACGAGAAGATTCGGCCGCGACCTCTGATCCCGGAGAGGGGATTCACTCCAGCCCCCCAAGACGGGGAACTACTTACCATGATAGATGAGATGGGGTGGGCCCATTTCGCTGTACCCCTCGAGCCAGCGGTGATCTCGATAGTGCAGGAGTTCTATGCCAGCGCGTTATTGAAGCACATTCAAGGCACTGGATGTTGCAAAGAATGACACTCGGACTCAGGTCGATGTCCGAGGTATTACGGTTGATTTTTCTGTAGCTGCTATTCGGAGGTTGTTTGGGCTGCCAGTGGTCGATGAGACGCCTTATGCGCGAGTTATGGATAGCCTCACGAAGGAGGCTCTGCTCGAGACTCTTACGCAGCCCGACTCCGACTGGGAGCGGCGCGCACCGGGTTCTTCCACTTTCCACTTTAAGAGCTCGCGCCTCAGTCGGCTCGGGCGTGCCTGGCTATATTTTATCTGCGCTCGTATAGACCCCACCTCTCAGATCCGCACTGTTTTTCTCTCCCGAGCCCGGACATTATATGCTATCACATCCGGGCTGCGATTTGATGTGGACCCTCTCTTGGTCCGATCTATATTCCAGTGTATTCAGGGAGGGGCCAAGACGGGGTTGAAGTACCTCTCTTTTATCTGCGCTCTGTGCCGGCAGTTGGGGATGACGTGGTCGGATGACGAGCCGATGCTTGCTCCCCAGGCCCCGATCGACCACCACATCATCTCACATTTTGACCAGTGGGGAGGAGCGCCGGCGCACGCTCGGGGGAGAGGATTTCTACTGGATGAGGCCCACGAGGGATCCCCCGAGCCTCTACTGCTGACACAGGGGCAGGCAGATGCCGGCCCGCCGCCGGACAGAGAGCGCTTGCAGGAGATGTTCGACGGGCTGAGGGAGGATATGAGGAGAGAGAGAGAGGATATGAGGAGAGAGAGGGAGAGTGTGCTGGCTGCCATGAGAGAGGAGCAGCGGACGGAGAGAGAGAGCATTATTGCTGCCGTCAGGGGTGAGATGCAAGAGCAGGCCCGCCGGGCCAACCGACGAGAGGAGAGGCGTCTAGCAGCGAGAGATGCCTACCACCAGGAGCACCTAGATGCATGGACGGCCCATATCATGCACCCAGACGGGCCATTCATTCCACCTGCTTGGCCTGCCACACCACCCTCCTCGCCGGACGACGCCGGCACCAGTTCGTGAGCTGTTTGTAGGGGAGTACTTGACCTTCTTCTTTTATTGCATATTATATTTTGTCCATTGAGGTCAATGTACGTCCTAAGTTTGGGGGGGATTTAATTTCTGTTGCTACATTCATTGCTGTACTTATTTCGTTGCACTTTTCATTACTTTTCGTTATTTTTGTCGATAGCCTTGCTTGTCTTTATTTTACTCTATTCGTGAATTTTTCGTGCTTCTATTTGTGTAATACTGATGTTACAACACTGTTTTTTCTCTCTGAAGAAACGATCGAGTTTTAGTCGAGTTGTAGTCAGTGATTTCTGTTTCTGCTAAGTCCTCATTTAGGTCCGAAATTTTTTCGTAATTGTAGAGGTCTTAGCGAATAAGAGTGGATACATACGTGTTTTCAAATCGCCGTTGATACGTTTGGTTTCATTTTCCGGTTAGCTAGTCGTCTAGTAACATAAGTCGTGTTGGCACTTGAGTTTAGAGTTGGACAGCTTTTTCCCAAAAGTCGAGATAATATTTGTTCTATGATGGGAAGTCTAGTAACCGGGGGTATTCACGTGACCCGTTGTTTACTCTCGCGTAAAACGACGACCCTGATTAGACTAGTGATTTAGAAATTTCGCATACGCCAATGATAGGGAGCCTAGTAACCGGGAATATTCGCGTGACCCGTTGTTTACTCTCGCGTAAAACAGCGACCTTGATTCGGACATGCTGGAATTAGCTATTCGAGTTGTTTCTCTGCTGTGGAGGGGAACTTAGTAACTAGAAGCATCCATGTGCCCCATGAGTTTCTTTTACGTCAAATGGTTTCCCAATACATGAGAATGGAAGTTCCACCCTAGGATTATCCCGATGAAACATCCCGAGATCCGAACCTAGTGGTCAACTCGAATCAATTTCTTGAGCATATATATATAAGGGAATATTGTCCGAGGATTATTTTTTGATGAAACTCGTGAAAATTTTGCCATTAGACTGTGGAACGGGGCGAACTAGCTTGTTTATTTTAACCTTTCATATTGACGGTCGATTAGATTCACGTTTGTTAATCTTTGAGCTGGATTTTCTTCATGAACGAGTGATTAGGACTGAACTTGGTTACTTTGTGGAATCAGTGTTCTGAGTGTAGCTCGCTATTACGATACTCGTATTATTCAGAGAGAATTTCAGGATAGTATTGAGTAGGTTGAGCACTATGAGTTGCACGATTATTCACGATATTCTTTTGTTGAAATTAATTCTTTTTGCTTGAGGACAAGCAAAGGTTCATGTTTGGGGGTATTTGTTAGGCGTATTTTTATACGCTTATTTATCATTATTTAGTATTAATTTGGCGAATAAAATTGCATAAATGAGCTTTTAATGTCTTATTCTTGTATGTTTGATAGAAGATTGTAGTCTGGAAGCTAAAACGAGGCAAAACGGGCGAAAACGACGAATTTTGGCCGTGGGCCGCGGCACAGGAAGGCAACCAGCGGGCACAGTCCCGGTGAGCCGCGGCCCAGAAGAAAGTCACAGCGCCCAGTTTTTAACCTGTCCGCCATGTGCCGCGGCACAGATTAAGTGAGCCGCAGCACACAAGGCGGTTTTGGTGTGCTCCATGCGGATTTGGGCCGTTTTGAAGCCAGTTCTCGACCTACTCACACGGACGCGATTTGGAGACTGTGAGAGCTATAAATAAGGGTTTAAGACCCTAATTAATCCTTGGAGGCTTGGGAAAAGGAGGATCACAGAAGACTATCGCAGACGAGAGAAGCAGAAGACATCAAGGGCAGAGGGCGGAAGCCAGAAGAACGGAGGAATCCGAGCTCTTCATCTGCGTTTGATTTTCATGCTTTTATTTATTAATTCTGTATTTTCATTATTTAGCATGTCAGGCTAAAACCCTAATCTAGGATTTTGATGAAACCTATGTTTTGACGGATTTGCTTGAGATTATCTATTTAATTCCCTTTTTGTTGAGTTTTCCCAATCATGTTTAATGCTTTCAATCATCTGGCCAATAGTTGTATTGTTTTAATCATTCAATTCGAATCGGGAGAGGAGAGTTGGTGAGGAACTATTGGTGAGGACCGTTTTATCTTGTGAGATAGGAATATACTCATAGGAACTACGTGGCCTTTTGGAGATTTTATGCTTTTTGCCTATTGACGAATTAATTCACCTAGGGATAGAGTGCGTTATTCGCCTTTAGAAAAATCTATTGACCTCGGGAGAGGCGGTAGAGTATATTAGCAATCTTCGCCTTCAATAAATTGGGAAAATCATTAACTTCAGATAATCGAGAGTAAATTCGGATAAACCGAGGTGGATTCAGAATCCTAGACTTATTCATCATTTGATTATCTTTCTTCAAGCGATCGTTTTTACTGTTTAGTCTTTTATTAATTTTCTTTAGTAATTAATTGCTACCCAAAGTTCGATTGTTCAAATAAAACTGGAATACACAAAAATTGGTAGTTAGTGATTCAGTCCTCGTGGGAACGATACTCACTCATCACTTTATTACTTGTATACAATAACGTGCACTTGCGTTCAAGAAAATCGCAACAGTGGCCGCCCCACCGGCTGCCCCACGTCCTCGGCCACGTCCACGACCACGACCACGGTTTCCTCCGGCATCCATACTGGTGTTAAGAGGTAACAGAGGTATATCGATAATGAGTAAGGAAGGAAAAAGCAACTACGATTCAAGAAGTGAAAATACAATGCAAGAAACAGAAAAGCCGAATAAGAAAACTTACGAGCACTGGAAGTACTGAGATGCTAGCAGCGGTGTGCCAATATGCAAAACAAAACACGACTAGACCCAAATAATCGACAAGCCTAGGTATCCATAAACCTAGGGCTCCGATACCATTTTCTGTAACACCCCGAGATATTCAGAGTATATTACAGCGCCATGGACCCCTACATGGGATCCACCAGGCTACAACAAGAAAACTCCACTCGACTAACCATCTCGGTTAGTGAGGACACACATTTAAATAATAGAACAAACGAAGATACGCCCAGAGTAACCGGCGAATTAAGCACCAACCAACAGTGTAGAAATATAGGGTAATACAAACGGAGTTCGAAATGAAAAGCCTAAGTACTCGCGAGTACAATCTATAAGTTTATAAATGTGAAAACAACCATATCGAAGTAGGCAAAAGAAATAAAATGACCCAAATGCATATGTCAACGCCCCTAGCCAACATCCTCGTACTGTCCCAGTGCTCGCTCGTTTGGATGGTCATAACTTGAAATCCATAACAAGAATTTCCCCACAACGGGTCCCCAATGGGGTTAGCAATTACGCTAGTACAAGTAATCAAGGCAAACCAATCGCTTACACATTTCATAGTACATGCACCAATATCATTTCAAAAACCAAAACCCGACATGTCTTTTCCGTAAACAAACAGTCACAATCAATTTGCCTAGGACCGGGACGAAGCCACGAATCCCACTCGAGGCCTTTAAGGACCCTCCCGAGCTGGCCACATTCATAAAACAAAACAAGAACCACACGTCACCTAGGACCGGGACGAAGCCACGAATCCCACTAGAGGCCTCTAAGGACCCTCCCGAGCTAGCTAGCGAAACAAACTCATGAATCCAGGACGAAGCCATAGATTCCCTCTGTGATCCCGTCGGACCCTCCCGAGGTGAGCAAATCATACACAATATATATTACCATTTCACGTTAAGCATAAAGGTTTCCAAAAATACTTGCCTTGAATAATTGATGATGCAACGAACGGAAAGGAGAATCACCGACGAACGCTAGGAATCAACAGAACCGAACCTAACGATTCGAAGAACATAATCACAACCAACTCTAGGCGAATACGGAAGCGGAATACACCCGCAAACCCGCCTACGATTCATGTATATTCGTACAAAAATAACAACGAGGGCGGACCACAACCAAACCCTCTCGATTTCGTAAAAACATGAAAATATACCATGAATCCGTAGGAAATCTAATGATATCGATAAGATTAACCATATTCATCATGAATCCACCAACAAAACGGAATGAATCGGATGAAAATCCCAAAACCCCCAATTTATCTAAAAGTAGGGTTCTAAGAGATTTTACCTTGGATTAGGATGAAAGATTCGTGTTGATGTTGTTATAATACACCAAGAACTCAAGGAAGATGTTGGATGAGATGATTGGATGAAGAAATCACCAAGAAAAACGCCCGAGATCGCCTTAGCCGTGGAGAGGAGGAAGAAATGAGAAATTGTGTTCATCTCGGTCAACTCCCTGGTTTATATAGCCAGGGAGTGTTAGCGCGCGCTAATCCTCAAGGTTAGCGTGCGCTAACGGAATAAAACTACAGGCCATATAGTTAGCGTCCCAGTCCAGTAGCCAGATTTTTGGCCGTTAGCGTGCGCAACTCGAAACGTAGCGTACACTAATAATCTCTCAGTAGCGCGCGCTATCGACCAATAGCGTACGCTACCTGGACATCAGCCGAGTCCAGAAGCAAATCGCCCAAGACACACGATCCAGATTAGCGCGCTATCCACCAATAACGCGGCGCTACCCGGGCAATGATTGAGTCCAGCTTGCAAATCGCCCAAGATCGACACTCACGCTAGCGCACGCTATCGAGAATCTCAGCGTGCGCTAGCCCCCGACATTAGCGTGCGCTAGACTACGTAGCATACGCTAATTCGCCAGTCCAGGGGGCTGGAGACAGCACTGCCACTCCCAGGGCTTGCTCTCTAGTGCGCGCTACGAAGCAGTCGTAGCGTGCACTACTAAGTGACCCGTAGCGTGCGCTATGCAGAAAAGATTGCGTGCGCTAGGTACGAAATGTAAACGGTCCAAAAGACCGGAATATGAACGAAACGTCAAACGGAACATCTCAAAACGTATCATAACGTAGAATGGAACCACGACAACCCCGAAACGGTGGTTCCGCACAACAATAACGAGAATCAGATCAACAAGTGATTGAAAAGATACACTGAAAGATACACGAGGGTCACTACGACCGAGAAATACATCGAAAGTAAAAATACAAGGGAAAGAAAAATGCGGATATGGCAAGCTTCACTTGCCGTTGATCGAGTTTGCTTACAATAATAGTTGGCATGCGTCGATCAAAATGGCACCCTTCGAGGCACTTTATGGTAGGCGGTGTAGGTCGCCATTGTGTTGGGACGAGGCTTCTGAGCTAATTGGAACGGAACTGGATATGTTCATGGAGACTAAAGAAAAGATTTCTATTATCCGGGACCGATTGCTGACTGCCCAGAGTCGTCAGAAATCTTATGCTGATACTCGTCGTCGACCCTTGGAGTTTGAAGTGGGGGATCATGTCTTGCTCAAGGTGTCGCCGACCAGAGAAGTTTTCCGCTTCGGGAAAAAGGGGAAACTTAGTCTGAGGTATGTCGGACCTTTCGAGATTTTAGACAGAGTTGGAGATTTAGCTTATTGCTTGGCATTGCCTCCAGCTTTGAGTCACGTCCATAATGTTTTTCATGTGTCTCAGTTGAGAAAGTACGTACCGGATCCGAGCCACATTATCGACTACAGCGAGATTGTCGTAGCCGAGGATATTACCTTTCCGGAGAAACCCGTGAAGATCCTTGAGCGTCGCGAGAAACAACTTCGGCATAAGACCATTCCACTGGTTAA
This sequence comes from Orobanche coerulescens, assembly GCA_033398695.1. Lineage (NCBI taxonomy): Eukaryota > Viridiplantae > Streptophyta > Magnoliopsida > Lamiales > Orobanchaceae > Orobanche > Orobanche coerulescens. The sequence continues at coordinate 22,681,161 of CM065808.1, forward strand.
AGTGCAATGTTCGAGACATGGAGTCGAGGAGGCGACTTGGGAGACGGAAGAGAAGATGCGGGTAGAATACCCCGAACTATTTATTTCTTAAGTTTCGGGACGAAACTTCTTTTTAGAGGGGGAGAATGTAATACACGTACTTTTTATTGACTATTTGACCTTGCCGTTTCTCTTATGTTGTCGCTCTGTAAACGCTTAGAGATGTTGTTGATATTGTTATTGAGTTTCGTATCTTGTTTGGCTCTTGATCGTGTTGTTTAGACCTTTCGGAAGTGTTATGGGCCAGAGAAATAGCGCACGCTAGGCCTAGGCTAATGCACGCTAATTCTGCTTGATTAGCGCACGCTAGCTTTGAGCCGTAGCGCGCGCTAAGGGGATCAGTCAGGTCAGAACCAGTAACTCGGACTGCTCTCTGGACTGGCGGATTAATGCACGCTAGGAGTTTGTTAGCGCACGCTATTCGTGGTTAGTAGCGCACGCTAACATCCGTCCGTAGCGCACGCTACCGGGCTGTTCGGCAGAGGCAGTGAGGTTGCCAGGTTTTCTGGACTATCAGGTAGCGTATGCTAGGCTTCGGCTAGCGCACGCTAAAGCTGTTGCATAACGCACGCTAAGCCATAGTGGTAGCGCACGCTAAGTTTTGAGCAGGGCAGAGACAGTAGGTTCTGGACTCCAGTACTGGATGCCACATTTTGGGCTAGCGCACACTAGAGATAGACGATTAGCGCACGCTAACGGGGCTGGCAGAAGCCACTGGACTACCCGGTGACTTCGCTAGCACACGCTAATGAAGGAGGCGTAGCGTGCGCTAGACTGGGCAGATATATATATGACAGTTGACTTTCATTTCGTCATTTCTCATTTTCTTCACTCCTTTTCGATGGGAATCGCTCGGGAGAGACGATCTTGGGCAATTGGAAGCGATCTTCCTTCTAACAACAACATATTTGGTTGGAGAACAAGGATTTCACAACATCTAATCCATCGTATCGTCCGAATCAAGGTAAAAATCCTTAGAACCCTATTTTTGGGAATTTTGGGGTTTTTCGTAGATTCGTCTGATTTATCCGTTTTGAAGCTTGAGTACCTTGAGATTATGATGTATCTATACTGTATGCATGCTTTTCCTACGATTTTACGGATTAGATTGTGCCGTTTTCGGACTTGTGAGAGTTTGGACGATTTTCCAACCTCTAGTTGTTTATCCGTGTATTTTCATGTATCGTAGATGGGTTTCGGGAGTTTCTTCATGTAGTTTGAATATGGATGATTGATTATCATATTCCTTGCGAATCGTTTAGGTGCCGGAAGCGCGTTCTTGGACCTACCGAACTCATACCCTTTTTCCGTTCGATTTCTCGATGTCTCAAAGGCAAGTATATATTTATGAATGTGCGTTCTCGACTTTGAAAGTAAGAAATATTAATGGCATGATTATTTATATCCACTCTGGGGTGGGCCGACGGGTCCCCTAAGGGTTTCGTAGCCTCTTGGTACGATTCCACAGATGATATGAACGAACCACTATAGGGCGGGCCAACAGGTCCCCTGAGGGTTCCGTAGCCTCTGGTGCGGTTCCACGGTATTCATATATGTATTGATGTGATGATATGAGATTTAGTTATTCCGGAATACTAGTCTTAAATTGATGAATTGACGGTTACAGTTACTTTATTGTCGAGAAGTATTGTGTTTCATACTTGATATACTTGCACTAGCTATTCGACGGCTAACCCCTTTATGGGGGAAATAGTTTTTATGTATTTCAGGTTCCAGGAGAGCGGATAGCAGGTATCGGGTCGGCATGAAGATGGTGGGCAAGTGTGATACTGTGTTTTTCCTCCGGTTATGTTTTGAGTTTTCTATTCAGTATGGTTGTACTGGAATGGTCATTGAATACTCGAGTATTGTTTCCAATTTTCCTTGATGTTCCGGCCTGTGTTTGCCGAGGTATTGATTCGTGTTGTGATGTCTTTTGTTACATTGGTTATGTATCGAATACCCTTTGTATTGTTCTTCATCCCGTTGTATTTAGACCTTCTCGGTGAAAATTTATAGTTCCGCGTATGTTTAGCCTTTTGGATCCCACTGTAGGGCTTACGGTGCTGTAATATTCCCTGAATAACTTGGGGGTGTTACAGTAAAGACCCTAGCTATCTATCTCTTGAGTGTTGATGATTGCCGGAAGAACCAGAGTAGAAGCTCTGTGAGTTCTTGTTTCTGCCGATCGTCTTTCGGTTAAGGGATTCCGAGAGGGAGAAATCCTAGAGAGAAGCCAAGAGAGGAGTCTCCAAAAAGGTCACTTTCCAAATGATGGAAGTCTCCTACTTATATAAGAGGAGTTAGTTGGGATGTCTTGATCCCGAGCGGGCGATCGCCTTTCTTGTATTATAATAAGCAGGCGATCGTCTTAGCACGTGGGTCGGTTTCCTTAGAGTCCGCGGCTGCTACTGGCAGCCATCTAAGCGAACGAATGAGAAGACGACACACGTCTCATGTCGCTGTCTTGGGAGGTCCCACCTAGGACCTTTCGGCGGGTCTGTCGGTAGGCGATGTTGTCCTTGTCGTCTACAGCTGGTGACAGGCTGTGGTCAAATCTTTTCCTGCGGCGCCTTTTGCGGATCTGCACGTGGGCCTTCATCCCGAGATTCGGTCTCCGTAGACTTGATGGATGTTGGTTTTCCACGTGACATGAGGCGGTCGTCTTTGGTCGGGCACCAGAGTCGATCGCTAGGTGCCAAGAGATGATCGCCCTGGATGTCGATCGCTCGGCACTTGACCTCGATCTGGAACTCTTGTTTGACAAGTTTGCCTTGGTCGCTCGGCCTTTGGGACGATCGCCGTTGAGGCGTATTAATCGCCGCACACATAGTACTCTACCGCATTTCCCTTTAAGATCTCTGCATCATAGCACCATCCCAAGTCATCTATCTTCAGGGCCTCTATCCGATTTTTCTCATGCCTGATCACCGTGCGTCGATAGAAACACTGAGTATTGCGATCTCCAAATTCTATCCACTGCTCTCTAGACTTTTGGCGCCAAAGCATCTCCTCGAACTCTAGTACTTCCTCTAATTCATCCCTAAGTTATTTCTCATTCTTAGCAAGGTTAGGAGAATAATAATTTTCAAGTGCCTTCTGTGCTCCGGGTATTCTTGTCATAAGTTTACGCTTTCTTTGCCCTATATTACCAAAAACAGTTTTATCCCAGTCTTTGACTTTCCGTGTGAAGTGTTCAATAGTATCCACAATCGATCCCCGATCAGTCTATTTGTCTTGGACTTGCTTCTTAAAATCCTTATGCATCATCCACCCAGAAAAGTAACAAAAAGTCCTCTCCGAATGCCTATGCTTCTCATCGCCAATAACCAACATCAACGGTCTGTGATCAAACTTAATCCTAATCAGATGAAAGACAGTAGCATCTTTGAAAGCCTCATCAAACTCCTCTTTACAAAGCATACGATCCAACCTTTTAAACAAATTAGCCCTGTTCTAAGTAAACCATAGCCCTTTGCATCCCATATCACGAACTTTAGCATTGTACACAAAATCGAGGATATCATTGCAAACTCCCGTAGTATTCTTTGATCCGCGCTTCTTTTCATTCTGACTTAGAGTTGCATTGAAATCTCCAGCGATAATCCACGGGCAATTCATATTCGCCGCTATTTCCGATAAATTCTCCCACAGGGCTTTCCGTGTCTTTTTTTTGCGGACTGCCCTATACCACCGTTAATAGAAAAGGTTTATTTTCCGATACGATCGTAACCCGGCACAAAACAAATTGTCTATGATTCCTAATGATATCTACCCTTAGTGTTTCCTTCCATAAGAGCCAAATCCCACCCACAAACCCGGTAGTTTCTACCCGGTGAGAAAAAGGAAATCCAACCTTCACAATCACGCTATCAGCAGTATCTCCACTCACCCATGTTTCCACTACTCCTATAAAATCAAGCTGAAATTCTCTATTATACTCTTTGATTGCAGCAAGAAATTTGGAGCTAGCCACTCCTTGGCAATTCCAAATAAAAAATTTAATACCCATAACACCAATCTGATTAGTAGGGTAAAACTTAGAGCACCATATTCTGATCCTCAATCGCAGGATCCACCGCCCCAACCATAGCAGCTTCCGCATTTAGATCTTCAGACAAAGTGTGGAAGGCTTGGTCGAATGGAACAAAGGTTTCATTGCGTGCCTCACTGTCTAGCTGCTCCTTGTCATTGAAGGTTCAGAGATGTCTTCGTTCAACTGTTGAGGCATACTCACCGGCTTCAATCTTCCGATTATCCTCCATTGGAGTCGCTTTTTGCTTCATCTTTCCGGCCGTCCTTCCTCGCTTTAAATTCGGATCTACATTTTCATCTACACGAACCACCGAGTGGTAGGGGGTGTTTAGTCTCGATTTCATTTGCTTTTCATTTTCCTGGCAGCACCATCGGCAATTTGTGACTTCTCTGTAGGGCCCATACCCTTACTGAGTTTTCGTTGCTTAATTACTCTGGAAATGATCTTCATTATTTGGAAATAATCATTTTACAGGTCCATCATGTGCATCGTGCCACTTGGTCTCCATATGGAAAACAGTCTGTTTTGTAGGGCATTGTACCCGATACTCCTTCCCAGTATCTTAATGATCACCATTAGCGACATGCTTCTCTCTACCAGTTTCAGTATCCGTTCTTTGAAAGTGATTTTTGGCTCAATATCGTCATATTCTCTAATGGCGTCATCCTCTCTAACAATAAACTCATCTTCATCATCCATCTCCTCAGCATCCTCTGCCTCATTAGTACCGCGGAGAAGAGATTCGAGAAAAGACATCTTCAAAGACGGAAAGGATCCATGGGGACCATCAGGATTGTCTGGTGGTTCCCCTTGGACAAGGCAGGACTTCTTGGCCGCGGGATCTCCCGGACTTGGCGATGCATAGTCCTCCTCCATGTTAGAGATAGTCGAGAGCATTGTCTTTTCCAATTTAGTAGTTACTTAATCTATCTCATTTCATTCTTTGGACTTTCTCCTCCACAATGTCTTGATGTTAGCTAATGCTAAGAACTAGAGGTTTCAAAAGCAACAACCTAAGCACAATCTTTATTTTTATTTTATTTATTTCACGATTTAAATGTGTAACATCGCTGAAATTCCACATGTTTGTTACTTTCAATGTAACTATTAATGAAATTATAGATAATTTATTTTTCTACTTTGAGACTTAAATATTTAGGATTCTCTATTTTAAATGGAGTTACGTATTAAAGATTCTCTATTTTCATTCTGTTCTGATTATGAGACTAAATTATTAGGAATTCTCTCTGATAAATGGATAAATTTATAAGTAATTTTCAATCACAGTTTACTCACGTTAAGATTCAAACCAAGCAACAAATTTTTGGGCATTATATGCATGACTATCTTAAATATTTTGGGCCCTAGATTTACAAATTGAAGCACAAAAAGACCGAATGGTAGTTTAATATTCAACGGAGCTGGGCACGGTGCCGAGGGCGACGGCGGCGGCCTGTTGGGTGTGAATCATTTGATGGTGGTGCATTGGTTCAGCTGTGTGGTTTTCCGGAGATGGCCAGATGTAGTGTGTGTAGACTGGAGGAGGCGGCCATATATATATATATATATATATATATATATATATATATATATATATATATATATTTTTGTGTCGGGTAGACGCCACGGTGAAGATGTGCAGTGCAGAAATGGTAGTGCAGCTGCTGGTTGGAAGTCTTCGAGAAGCCTGGAGATGGTAGACGGCGGACGGTCTTTGGAGAAGGGCAGAAGGGACGATCGAAAGAATTCTTGAGAAAACAACCATATTTGGGATACCCTCTACATATGTATAAATGGTTACTGCTAATATAGTAGTTGCTCATGTCACCTTATTACCATGAAATTTTGTAAAGTTTCTTTTCGAATATTGGTTACTACTTTGGGGTTCAATTTTACTGTTCTAAATATGTGTTTCAAACCATATTCCACCCAATACATAGTCGTTATGTGTACAAGTGGTCATAAATTAGAGATGTAAATTTTAAAATTCAAAAATACACATGTACACGTGGCGACTATGTATTGAGTGAAATAAGATTTAGAACACATGTTTGGAACACTAGAATTGAACCCCTATTTTGGCACATGGTTTGGTTATTGTGGTTGAAGACATGTCGTACTCTTGTAGTTATAAGTACGGTAAGATGTGTGTGCAGACTTAATACGCGGTCAATATATTTGGTTATTTTTTAGGGTTAATTGCACCTAAATTCACAATGTTTTATCACTTTCTCTAATTGCATACGGATTTGAAATTATGTTTCAAAAATACATCACCTTTCAATTTTCGATAATTTTACTCTGGTTCCATTTCCCCTAAAATGCATCCCGCATGGCACCCGGACTTGTCATCTGGACTTGTCGGCCGACCTAACAATACGACGTCGTTTTTACGTCGTTTCAATTTATTTCTCTCAAGGGCTAATTGCACCTAAATTCACAACGTTTCATCGCTTTCTCAAATTGCACACGGATTTAAAATTATGTTTAAAAAATATATCACCTTTCAATTTTCGGTAATTATGTTTCAAAAATATATGAGCAACAAGTTTCCCACTTCTAAATGGATTGCTATGAAGTACTTGAATGTATTCAAAGCCTTTCTTGCTGTGATTTTGCTGTCATTTTACTAAGTATTTTGCTGTCAGTTTGATAAAGTTTTTGCTCTCATTTATTTTATCGATTTTTGCTGTCATTTTTTTATCAGATGGGCTATATCAGAAGTCCCTATTCCAATGCTGCGCCCACCAATTCCGCCAAACCCGACGTCGTTACTTGATTTTAAGAGCTTATAATTGAACGAGCGAAATTTGGAGGAAATTGGTCTTAATTGAGAAAGAGAGGGATTTGATGCCTCTACTATCGCCTTTCCATCGTGAGTTCGAAGAATTAAAATCGATCAGCGAGCTTGAGAATCTGCCTGAGTTTCTATCGCTTTCTTCCCCCGCTTTCTGGATTTAACCTTGAGCCCTAATTGAATGAGAATAAATAGGGCGTTAATTTGAGAGAAATATGTGTTAAATGACATAAAACGATGTGGTGTTGTTAGGCCGGCCGGCAAGTCCAGTGTGGCAAGTCCAAATGCCACGCGGGATACAATTTGGGGAAAATGGGAAACGGAGTGAAATTACCGAAAATTGAAAGTTTATGCATTTTTGAAACATAATTTTAAATCCGTGTGCAATTTGAGAAAGTGATGAAACATTGTGAATTTAGGTGGAATTAACCCTTGAAATAGGTGTTAAAACGACTTAAAATAACGTCATGTTGTTAGGTCGGCCGACAAGTCTAGCATCGCAAGTCTGGGTGCCACGTGGGATTCAATTTGGGGGAAAACGGGAACCAGAGTAAAATTACCGAAAATTGAAAGTGATGTATTTTGAAACATAATTATAAATCCATGTGCACTTTGAGGAAGTGGTGAAACGTTCTGAATTCAAGCACAATTAACCCTATTATTTACTATTTCGTAGTTATCGTTATGTTTGGTTCTCTTTTTTATATGTTGAATTGTGGTTGGATTTTATTTGCAAATACAAATAATTCGCAATCGACCTATTCTATAGATTTTTTAGGTTCATAGTTTTTCGTTGTTAATTATAAATATATTGACAAGCATACATTATGTGTATCCAATTTTTTATATCAAAGTAATCAAATTATAGCATAACATTATCCATAAATGTACGATTGAATCTGGTTTGCAAATATTAAATAAACGTCAACCAAATGCTTAGAAATTTACAGCAAGAACCTTATTGAGTTTTGGGTCGCTGAAAGTGTAAAATTATATGCATGCATGATATTGAATGTTATTGGTCTGGAAAAACTCTTGCAAGCATGGATCTTAAGAAAATAGCCGCGGAGAGTTTTTTTTTTTTGAAAAAAAAAATAGCTATAGAGAGTTGAGTATACATCTTTCCTTTTTCTTCATAGTTCCCAAAGTAGCCTTTTCCAATGAAATGTATTTTCATTAGCTTGACTACTCTTTTAACTATCTCGTCGAGATCCTCTCCTTGTCAGACCTTCTTTTCGTTTTCATTATCCTTGGAGGCATTTTCCCATGCCTCCTTCGCAATCCCCGCAAAGCTTAGTTTAACCGCTTTGATGAATGATTCTCGATTTGGATACCCGACCTCAAAAATGGTTAATCTTGGAGATACTGCCTGCAGAGAAGGGACAACCCAACGTCACATTCCATGCTTCATGGTGTGCTAGTTGCAGAGGCATTTAATGCTCGAGAAGACATCGGAGAAGAAGCAAGAGACTTCGAAGTTCCTTCGAGGAAGTTTCGTGGGTTTTGAAGGTGGCCGAGAAAAAGCGGCCCATTCGCCTTAAAATTATCATCGCTTTCATTCCAAATTTTAGTTCCTCAAATATTTATCATCAGTCTATTTTGCCCCGATTTTTTGGGCCTGAAGCCCGAGCAGTTCGAAGGGCCTGATGGGAGAGCATTTAAGGCCCAATTTTTTTAATTGCAATATTTTCTTAGACCAATCAAATCTAATTTAAGACTATCCCAGACCAGTTTATTAGATCGGATTTATTATGACAGCTCTAACTAGAAGAGGGGCAAAATTAAGAAAAAACGCCCACTTTAAGGCTAAGGGTTTCGAATGGTGAATTTTGTAATGGAATACCTCCATATATTACACAAGTTGTGTAATTTTCTCTTCATGGAATGAAAGTAAGAATATAGATAAGGATTAAAAAGTGTTGAAAATTCTAATTCTTCAAGATGATTAATATAATGTTTAAATCTATTTAAAAGTCTCCAACAGACATACCACTTTGGTGTTGTCAATTTCAGGACTCAAGTATTCCTAAACTCGGTGGGGTAAAGATTTCTGGAAACTCTTCATAGAGAGATGATCGAGAAGTATCGATATTTGTCCTAAAATCATCCTTAGCTGTAATATAATTTTATGTCTCAATGAGTTGTACTAAAATGTGAATTTTATCGAACATAAGCGTTCAAAGTATTAATTCGAGCATAAGAATCAGTATCTCCAAGAGTAACCAAGTATAATCTCGATAGTATAATTTATTGAATGATGATTGGTCTACTAACAGGTCAAAATCTTATATTAGAGGCATTATGATAAGCTACGATCTTTAGAAATTCTAGTAACATATAAATCCGATAAACTAGCTCAGATTTGATGTCTGGGACATAGTACGTTGAACGGAGTTCCACTTTCGAATTACCTCGAATCCAGGCTCCAAGATTTTTCTCGAGTTCGATGAGTTTTCAGAAGAGATGGATTTCCTGCACAATATTATCCTCATCACAAGTATCAAGAAGTTTAACATATGAGCAGTTTTGGATCACCGGAATAGAGGTTACATATTTGTCACTAAACACAGAAAAGGTCACCGATCCTTCCAATCCTGCCATACTCAAGATACCTGACCTCACATCTATGCGGGTGTTGGTCGTGGCCATAAAAGGCCTTCCTAGCAAAACAAGATGCCCTCTCTCACTCCTGATCCCTTTCCCACATCGAGCACCACAAAATCAACAGAAACCTGAAGACCCCTTACATTAACTATGACATCCTCAACAATCCCTCGAGAATAACTATCAGCTAGCTCTATTTTCATGTATCTGGGTTAAAGATCTCGGGTTCCCAACTTCTCAAAAACATCATAAGGCATTAAATTAATAGTCTCCCCTAAGTCTAACATCCCGCAAACATCAACACCATTACCCAAATCAATGCTTACAGTAAAGCTATCTGGATCATCTTGCTTGGTTGGCATCTGGTGTGGGCCTACTGAAATGAGTGGTGCAGTCTTGATCGATGATTGTAGGGCTTTGATGGCACTTACAGTCTTGCTCCTCCATTTGGGTCCCGGGACAATGTTCTGTGATAACCGACACAGCATGAGCCTATCTAGGTTGACTCGGAATCTTTCCTGTCTGCTGCTACTGCTGCATTTGATTCACTGTTCCAGAAATTTACCCCATTGTACTTTCGAGACGTCTAATGGTGGCATCCCGAGCTTCTGTGGTTTATTTGCTTTCTTGCATGAAAGTACTCAGATTGTCCTCGAACGAAGATTTCTGGAGTGGTGCAGCTTGGCTTGGGAATTGTTGCTGAGGCTGCAGAAATTGGTTCTGCTGAGGATAAAATGGATGCTGGTTCTGGTAGAACTACTGCTGAGGTGGATAATACTGCTGCTGAGCTGGATAGAACTGCTGTTGCGGCAACGATATTGCATGTTTTGACTCGATCCTTGCCCTTGATTCTGGTTCCTCCACCCATACTTGAATACATCTTTCCACCCAGAATTCTGTGGTTGACTCTGATCAAGCTGCTGGTTGGGTGGATAACCTTGGGCTGCATAAACTTCAGCTCATCCTTCATCCATCATTTCTCCCATTTGATGGCACCTATCAAAATTATGTCCCATCTCCCCACAGATGTCATAGAAATCGGCCACCGGCTCTTTCTTTGAAGGAGTAACCGTTTTACTCATTTTTAGCTCATATAACTCCTTCGTCATAGTGGCCAAGTACCTGAAACGGACTTTTTCTGTAACACCCCCAAACCATTCGGGAATATTACAGCGCCGCAGACCCTCTCCGTGAGAATCTACCAGGCTAAATACAAACAACACAACAACACAACACATGCCGACATGGCTAAATAACGAACCATTAGACCGATTTGGTCTTTTGCCATAACATACACTTCAACCATACATTACCCTTTCTCGCAACTCATACCCACGAATGGATTAACATAAATCAACATTCCCATAAAACGGGAATAATAGACACAACGGGAGGACAAAACAACAAGACATCACCAAAATACTCAACACCGGTCTCCATGTGATTAGTATCGTCGTCTTCCATCATCCTTCATAACGATCTTGTGAATCGCTCCCCAGCAACCTGCAAATACCTAGACGCAATACAGACATCCACCCCCCGAATACTCGGGGGTTAGCAAAACTCCACTGTTTTGCTAGTGCAAGTATAAAACACAAATACAAGCCATACACAACATACTCCAAGAACAATAATAATAGTGAATATACTTCACGAGATAACTCGCTTGATCAAAACAGTTTAAATTATGAAAAATAGAAAAAAAAACCATTATACATCTTACAGAATATTTTACGATCTCGGGAGTTTTGAAAACATTTGGGGTTTAAGAATTCTCAAGCCTTTCGAAAGAATTTAGGGACACGACTCAAAGATCATTTTCCCAAAATACAATTCCGATAACAAAACACGGGGTCCACGACCCAATCATCCATACCACATACTCACAAGAGTAATCCGACGGAAACTACACAGTGTCAAACATTATCATGACAACAGTCTCGCAGGACGACATCATAGAGCACAACTCTGCAACTTGACCATATGGTGTAACTCGACGCACCACAACACTACAATGCACAGAGCAACCACATGACTCACATACCCATACCAAAATATCACAACTAAGAGACGAATCACACACAACACATTTTCTGGTGCCATTCCAGCCAAGTACAATACCATTTGAATTGCCATTCTAATCAGATGAACCATGCACCAAAAATCAAAGTTCACCAACAAAACATTTCAAAGTTAACCGTTGGTACGACACTCATGGCCACCGCACCCCGCAGAGCCCCGTCGGACATCCCTGGGTGGTTAACCCTAGTTCGCGATACGCACACACACGACAATACGTATCCCTAGAGGCCCCGTCGGACCATCCCTAGGTGAACATACATAATCATCCACAACGCCACGGGAAGCCATAATTCAAATACTAGAATATGCAAACAAATGCTAGGTACTTCGCTGGAATGACGACTTTAGTCGACGTATACCTACACGAATGTCACACAACAACAAACAAATACCAATACCAAGCGACACCAAGCGCCACAACCTCCTTACGAAGGAGTAACAACTAATATCACACAACATCACATATTCATCGAACAAGTACACATGTCAATACACAATCCTCGACAAGTGATTACAGTCTGCTAAATTCACGTAATACAATCACAACACCTTCGAACATACGGCACCAACTACATATAATCAGAAAACATATTTATTCACAAAGCCTACGAGTTATCCTTGAAGGAAAATCTTTTATCGAGGATATACCTATCCTCTTTGAAAGTTCATTAAAGCGTTAAAATTTCACATATAATCAATTATCAACTATCACGTCTACGAAATACGAAATGTATGGTCAAGATACTTGCCTCGGATAATTACAAACGTGGAGAATCGACCGAAGTGAGGAGACCCGAACCATCCACGAACCCGCCGACTCCGCCGAGCGACAACCCGAGACGATAAACGACGAATGACAATAACAACAATGAAAATAAATTCCACAGCACGAATCAAAGCCGCCGAATTAGAGGGTCAAATGACGAAAGTTTAAGGGTTTTCCCCAAAACAGCCAAGAACACGAATCGACTCGTTAATTCATGAAAAATGGAATTCCAACCATGGGTTATGATCAACATGACTAGATAACAACAAAGGAACCAATAATTTCGGATTAAAATCACGAAATCGAGACAAACCCCCAATTATTCCCGAAATAGGCTTCTAGGATGATTACCTCGATTCAAGGCGAAAATGATGATTTGATGTTGTTAATCCACACCAAGACCTTGATGATAATTTTTTAGGATGAAATATTAATGAATTCCCCTGAAGAATCGCCCTGGAATCGCCTCAATACTCTGCCCATCGCGTGAGGAAGGAAAAGAACAAAACTGTTCTGAAATAACACTGCCCGCTGCCTGAAATATAGGCCCTTGTTACGGCCGTAAGATCATGTCCATTACGGCCGTAATATGATGGCCATTATGGCCATAACCTGCTGTCCATTACGACCGTAACATGCTGCATTCTAGCAGTAGATTCCTTCTGCTGCCCGATCAGTTCCGAACAACCTCAAAGTGCGACGACTCAAAAGGTGCGACATAGCGCTAATGAAGAGTTCTCAACAACGAATGAAAACGCTAAACAAACATGCGATTCCGGCAACTCGGAGGTGGGTAAAAATGAGTATGAAAACAAATACCCAAAACTTTGGGAAATTACAAAACGGACCAAACGTCCGAAAAATCACGATACATGATCGAATAACCAAACCAAAGTTCACAACACGTGTAACAAGGTTAAACGGACTTGCGGGAAATACGAAACGATAGTTTCGAACGAGATTCGTAAGAATCGAACTCAAATGCGGAAAAGTCACCCAAAAAGCACGGAACTCAGCAAAGCAACACCGAAACGAACTCGGATGTCGAAAAGTACAGAACTAATCATTCTCAAAATGACGGAATGGTCACAAATGAGCTGTTAAAATGGATGCCACCTAAAAAATAAAATTACCGAAAATCGATACTCCGGGTATTACATTTTCATCTGAAAAAGTCCGTTTCAGGTTAACAAAATCTCGGGACGCTAGTGTGCGGTGGCATGACAGCCTGTCAACCACTTGTCCCAGGTTTCGAGGGTACTTCGAACGGCGACATCACTTAAAATCGTTGGATCTAGGGTTTTCAAGAGGGGTCTCGCTGTTCACGCTCGTTGGATTAATAATGTTTCGCTTATCGAGCCAAGACGCCCTATAAAATACAGCATTCAAGATTCATTTTTCACTTCCACTTCCATTGCAACTGTAATATTTCTCTTTCTATTCCCTCAAGGACTGACTTTCGCGTTGCAGATATCCATCCTAGTCCAAATCGTAAATAACATGGCGTGTGAAGATCGCCCAACAAGTCAGTCATCCTAGGCACCTTCTAATTCTCAGGTTCACGAGGTAAGGACTGACGAGCGGGAGCGCCAGCATCAGAGATTAAACTCTCAAGGCAGACCCAGTTCTGTCGGTATTCACATACGGGAACCTAGTCTTGGGAACTAATAAAATAAATCCAAAATCGACCACAACATGTCAATGGAACCTACTAAAGTTCGAAACATACATGAGCGTCCGCAATCAAGGGTTCTCTCTCTCTTATATCAATAGGGAAGGATCAGGAAAAGCCTCCGCGGATCGGTGGTCACAGGAAACCCATCACTGAAGGTAATGGCACTGAGTCATCCAAACATTGTCCAGTTCTCAGGAAATAGATTATAGGGGCTCGCCAGTCCAGGGTGGTACTAACCGCCATCACATTCAGGGAAAAAATGTTTGGCTCTCTTGCGAGGATGATCTCCCCTTCCCACTTGTCATCTACAGCGCTAGCCATTTTAGCCAAAAGATCGGCCACTCTGTTCTCATCTTTGGAAATCTGTTTCATGGTGAACTCCGAAAAATGGGTGGACAACTGGCGTATACTTTCCACATATTTGATCATCCTTTCCCCATTGACCTAAAAATTGCCCAAAACTTGCTGAGCCACGAGCTGTGAATCATTTCTGGCCTCAACCCTTTCGGGCCCCTTCCCTATTAAGAATTGCAGGGCTCTAATCAGCGCCCCGTACTTCTCTAGTTTTATAGCTTGTTGGAGAAACTCTTCGGCTGGGGACTCAATGTATATCCCCAGTCCACAACCTTCCTTTGTGACTAACCCATCAATGTACGCAACCCAGCATTGCTCTTCTGCTGCCCTTGTTGTCTCCTGAAGAAAATCAGCCAAGGCCTGAGCTTTTATGGCTTTCCTTGGCTCATATTCAATCTCATATTCACTCAGCTCTATGGCCGATTTCGTCAATCGTCCCGAGGATTCTGGCTTTCCTAGCGCATGTTTGAATGGCAAAGAGGTGCGAACAACCACCTTGTGAGAGAGAAAGTCGGGCCTGAGCTTCTTCACCGTTGTTCGAATGGCCAGCGCTACCTTTTCCATTTTCGTGTAATTCCACTCGGATCCATGTATGATCTTGATGACAAAATATATCATCCATTGTTTCTCACGCTCCTTCCTCACCAGCATTGTTCCTAAGGATTCCTCTCCCACTGCCAGATACAAAAAGAGGGGCTCACCTGGAGTGGGCTTGGTCAAAATTGGCATGTCGGCCATGTATGTCTTCAGCGTTTTGAAGGCTTGTTGGCATTTCTCGTTCCATTCAAAACGACACCCGTTTCTCAAAATTTTGAAGAAATGTAGGCTTTTCTCTGCTGACCTCGATATGAATCGGCCCAGTGCTGTTACTTCTCCATTCATTTTTTGTACTTTCTTAAAGTTCCTAGGAGGTTGCATCTCCAGTATAGCCCTGACCTTGTCCTTTTGTACCTTAATGCCTTTCGGCGTCACCTCAAACCCTAGGAATTATCCTGTTCTAACCCCAAACGAACATTTGGTGGGATTGAGCATGAACTTGTGTTGGCATAGAACACCAAATACCTCTTCCAGATCTCCAGTGTGAGCTGTATAGTTTGCACTTTTTACCAATATGTCGTCAACATACACAACCAAGGTTTTTCCAATTTGGTCTTTGGATATTAGATCCATCATACGCTGGTATGTTGCTCCCGCATTCTTTAGGCCAAAAGGCATGCTGATGAATCCGAACACCCATCCAGTTGTGATAAACGCTGTTTTTGGTACACCGGATTTGTTCATGTTGATCTAATAATACCCTTGGTACGCATCCATCATAGACAATAGCTCACACCCGGAGGTGGAATCGACGAGCTGATCAATGCAAGTCAAGGGGTAATGGTCCTTGGAGCAGGCCTTGTTTAGATCTGTAAAATCTATAAACATTCACCACGTCCCCTCCTTCTTTGTTACCAGCACTGGATTGGCTAACCATTCGGGATACCGTACTTCCACTATGTTCCCGACGTCAAGTAATTCCCTACCCTGTTTCTTGATTATTCCATCCTTTTCAGACCCAAACTGAAGTACTCTTTGCTTGACAGGTTTCACCCCTAGACCAACATTTAAATGATGTTCCGCAATCTTGGGGTCAATTCCCTTTAAGTCTGCAGTGCTAAAGGCGAAAATATATACATTTCGCCGCAAGCACACAACCAACTCCTCCTTCAGCTTGGGGCTAAGACTCGCCTCTATCTTGGTAGTACATCCATCTTTCCCTGGTACTAGATCAATACTAGTGCATTGCTCCCCCGGTACCACGAGAGGCATTTTCTCCACATCAACGGGCTCATTGTTGACCTTTTCTTTTTCATCGCCGGGCTGTGGAGCTACTTCCGCCTCATCATTCATTAGAAACATACCAAAGATCCTTTAAAGAAAAAAAAACATGAAATGCCTAACTGCTTGCTTCATTTTCTTCAAAGTATTGAAATTTTACGAACTATTGACGAGAAAATGCTCAAGGGTTTCTCCACTTGGTGAATTAGATGAACCTCTAAGCTTTCTATATTCTTTGAAGTCGAATGGAGCGTAAAGGCAGGGGTGTTCGGAATCCACCAGTGGCGGCGGCACTTCCACTCTGTCATGTCTTGGGCCCAATACAAAAAGAGCAATCGAGGTACGTATATTCGCCTCGTAGCTAGGGGCAGATTTAGGGGGAGATGGGTGTGCTCAAGCTCCCCCGAACAACAAAAAATATAAATTTTAATCCTAAAATTCATTTTTCCAATTTTATTTCTACAATAGCACCCTTAATTTTTATTTTCAATATTAGCCTCCTCCAAATTAATTTTCTGGCTCCGCCCCTCCTCGTAGCATTGCGCGCAATGCTTCACATTGCAGAACCTTCTATTGGTTCAGTCTGACAACCACTTTATCGATTCAAACCACAATTTTGAAAGGCTTGAGCTGCCTCCATCACTCAAAACACCACTGTGAAATTCCCGACTCACATGCATCGATTTTATTTCTCCCACCGCCGTCGCCATCCCCAGAAATGACTATCTCATTATTGTCATGTAAATTACGTCTAATGCAGTTTTAGGTGTGCTGAAATCAAATTGAGTTTACTCGACGACCTTGAGAGTGAGAGAGAGAAATCAAATATGCATTTAATGCCAGAATTCGATCGGCGACACTAATAGAACTTTTTTAAAACTTTTGGGATTAACAATATGCTTAGGTTGGGATGGTAAGTGAATAATGGCCAAACGTTGGGATATAAACTGATAATTACCCTAATATAAACATTCCAAAAGACAGGGAATTGAACATCCATGCGTTGCTACATTATTTTAATTACCGAGTAAAATAGGTTATTACTACGGCCACATTCATAATTATTCATTTGACCATAGCAAGTCTCCGAAGTAATCATCGAGAACTGAGTCACTGAAGTATCCCAAACTATACCGGCAGTGATTATATATTGTGGTGGGTATAATAAACGATTTTATAAATATTATGAAATCGTTAATTTTACCCACTACAATAATCACAAACCATATTCCTAAGGTATTTAAGCAAAAAATTTATTGATTGCCTTTCTTTAATATTAGTATATAGATAGATTAGTAAAATTTTATATACGAGGCATTCTGACCCGTGCGATGTACCGATTTTTTTTTCCGATAAAAGTTTGAACTTTTGCTTATGTTTAAAACTCAACATTTTATTTGATATTATAATTTACGAACGGCTTCAAGTCAAAATTATGTATTTTTTTTTCTATTCATTACTCAAAGTGATATTTTTAATATGTTGTGTTTTGTTATTATAGAAAACTGATTTAATTTATCTGTTGAAATTGGATGTATTAACACTCACCGCAAAAGGGTGTAAATATTAGTTTCTCATTAATGATTCTACATATACAAAAAGAAAGCACTTTGTGATGCGCGAACCTTCTTTCTTTTAAATAATAATTCGTTGCACATGATAAATTCAATATAATATTTCTCAAAGAGCATTCGAAAACAACTAAATAGCAGAAGTAATCATAAGATGTGCAAAATACATAGTAATAACCTACATGAATATTTTGAAACGTGTGATTTCATAGTAATAATAACATGACATTTGTAATTCCATAGTAATAACCTACATGAATATTTTGAAACGTGTGATTTCATAGTAATAATAACATGACCTTTGTAATTCCATAGTAATAACCTACATGAATATTTTGAAACGTTTGATTTCATAGTATTAATAACATGACCTTTGTAATTCCATAGTAATAACCTACATGAATATTATTATTATTAAGATCGATGATTTGTAACCAAAATTAGAACCCACATGAATATTATTATTATTATTAAATACAGATCGATGATTTGTAACCAAATTGAGAGTCATTTACTCACCTAATTAAAAACTCAATTAATATAGTGTCATTAGATAAAAATTAAAGTCATTAAGAATTAACATTTATAGCACAGGACTCTCAAGAATCCAAATGTTGGAGAAATGTGACCGGAGAACGAATTGAAAGATAGATTCAAATACCGCAACCCCGATAAACTACTTAAACCTTCGAGAACTTCCCCCGAAAACATGTTTTCCTGCAATGCAATCACTTGCAGATTCGGCAGGCCGATGAGAGTAGAAGGTAGTGCACCTGATAAATTCTGTTTACTCAAATCAAGAACCGTCAACTTAAATAAGCTCCTGATAGTTGCGGGGATGGTACCGGATAATCCATTGTCACTAAGATTCAAGACTGTAACCTGCTTCATCGGGATGGACCCATTAAACTTATTTCCACTCAGATCCAATGTGCTTAGATTGCTCAAAACCTTCAATTCTTCGGGTAAGCTTCCAGTCAAGCCATTGCCTCTTACATTTAGGCTTTCTAGTGCGGTTAGATTTTCGGAACCCAGA
This sequence comes from Orobanche coerulescens, assembly GCA_033398695.1. Lineage (NCBI taxonomy): Eukaryota > Viridiplantae > Streptophyta > Magnoliopsida > Lamiales > Orobanchaceae > Orobanche > Orobanche coerulescens. The sequence continues at coordinate 22,699,939 of CM065808.1, forward strand.
AAAATGGAATCCAAGAAGTTATTACCAGCAAGAGATAATACTTTCAGATTGATCAAAAATGCAGGGACCATTCCAGAAAATAAATTTCCCTCAAGATCAAGAACACTTAAATTTCTACAATTCTTGATGTCAGATGGAACTAGCCCAGTGAATGAATTATTCGCCATTCTCAGCTCGTCCAGCTTCCGCAAATTCCCAATCTCCCTCGTTAGAAAACCAGAAAATAAATTTCCAGATAGATCAATTGATGTTAATGAGGAGAGATTCATAAAAAAATAATGGAAATCCACCAGAAATTTGATTTTTCTGAAGGTCAAAAACCTGTATTACAGTGTTATTGCACACAACGGGTGGTATTGGCATATAAATATCTGTGAAAGCGTTGAAACCCGGCCGAAGGATCCGAATTGTGGGTGAATATATATCATATAAATTACAAAACAAAGACACTGGCACAGACCCTGATAAATTGTTGTGCGATAAAGAAACAATCTGAAGATTTGTCAGGCTGCCAATCCCCGCTGGCACTACGCCGCCGATTGAGTATTTAGTATAAATCACGGCCTCCTTTTTTTCTCTTTCGTTACATAATCGGTTACGTCTGGGCACAAAGAGGGTGTTGTTGGTAACTATTGGTAACCGTGAGGTGGGATAGGATAGTGAATGGGATTTTGTTGTAATCGGTAAAAAAACATATTACGAAAATTGATCAACTGTGAGTCGAAATGCAAGCATACCGAGAACACCACAATATGGAGGTTGATGTCCAGGAAAGATGTTATTTATAGTTAAATTATTTGTGTAACTTGCAAATCTGAAAGGACTATTCATATGTAGAGACTTTTCAAATTATTAAGAATAGACTTTTCAAATGATTAAGAAGAGACTCTTCAAATTATTAAGATTGAGATTTTATAATTTTTTAGAAAAAAATTAAATTTATTAAAACTCTACATTAAATAATATTCTTGAAGTCTCCACATTAATAAGATGACTCAATCTTTTAGTATAATAAATTTGAGGACTAGGACTCGATTTTAAGATATTATAATAAATAATAAATATAGTACAGTATATTTTATGTTTGAGTTTGGGTAGCAGTAGTAGGATTCCTTACGTATAAGGTAATACTCTCTCTCTCTCTCTCTCTCTCTCTCTCTATATATATATATATTTATATATTTATATATATATATATATATGGGAGTTTTATTTTGTAACTCTCTAAGTGCGAAGCTATGAACTCCTCTAAACCAATGAATTTTTTTAAATATTAAAAATATTATTAATTCAAAAGGGTATTATAGTAAAATACAATTTTATTACGGAGATAACCCCATCGATGATAGCCCTACTATAATAGTCCTCACGATGATAGCCCTACTATAATAAATTTCATCACGATAACTCTACTATATATATAACCCCTACTATATAGTAGGGGTTATGATCAGTACGAGTTGTATGTATTGACATGATGTACATTATGCATTATTAGAAGTACAAAATGTAGTTCTCGCAGTTCTCGCACTTAACATGTTCTGAAATTAAGAGTCGATCATGTGTATTTGCTACTGGGTTTTTTTATTTATGTTTAATTCGTTGCTTTATATGTTATTTGAAAATAATCTACAAGATGCCCTTTTGGTTTTGGTTGTTTTTCTCGAGGTAGTCGTACTGGAGTTATTTTACCACAAAAACAGACCCCACAATTCCTTGAATCTTGTTGCACCCGCAGGCAGGGGCGGATCCACATGGGGGTCAGTGGGGTCAGCTGACCCCTCAACCTTAAATTATTTTTTATATGTATATATTACTCCCGTCCCATTTGAAGAATCTAGTTTTAAACATAAATTTATCCTAATAAAAGAGTATTTCACATTTATATAATATTTCTTAAGATTAATATTTTTGTTATATAAATCATTACAGTATTAATTGATTGAAAAATAAAATAATATATAAGTAAAATAGATGGTGAGTTGTGCCTTGTGGTATATATTATAGGACAAGAATTACCAAATCTTGCTTACAACCATTGTATTTTTTATTTTTATTTTCGTATCAATATTCGATCATGACATGCAAAATTACAACACTAAAATTTTTACCCCTCTAATCAAAATTTCTGCATCCGCCAGTGGCCGCAGGTGCGCCAATGCCGACTGCCGAGCAATCTGCCACCCCGCCACCGTCGGCCTGCTCCGTCGAACACTGCTGATCAATGTAGCAACCCTCGATGATATATGTTACATGACGGATTATTAGTATATAGCTCAAAAGTTCAATTTCTATTTCTATTTCAGTTACAATTTTTAACTATGATTTAGGTTTAGTTTTTATTTATGCTGTAACTATGATATTATTGATTAATGCAGTTTAGATTTATTATACATTCGAGTAGGATTTTCATTACGTTATAAACTGACTACGCGTTTAGTTATAACTACTTTGGTTTCTACTCGTGCACCGTCTCTTTCATTGATAATTAATTGTTGTTTCATAGAGTGATTAATTTATTTTTTCTTCGTAAATTTGTTTGATAATTTTTTGTTTTAATGTCAAATTCTTATTGATTGTACGGTAACCCTTCTACCACCTCCAGCCATGTTCACGCACCGATGACTATTCCATCTATTCATTTTAATCGTTACGTTGAAGGGAAAATAACTTGAGACAAGAAAGTAGGGCAAAAGTGTTGTATTATTCCATCAATGGGATCCCTTAAATAGGGTGAAGTACATACAAACAAGACTCAGCCAAATCCTATCTAGGAAAGCCCATAAACTAACAGACTTAGGCACACAATCACTATAAGAATAAACGTCAAAGACTTCGGATAATATCCGAAGTAAAAATGTTATAATTACCGAAGTCTATGTTCGTGTAGTTAAAGGTATACTTTAGACTTCGCTGATTATGCGAAGTCTAATATCGTAATAACCGAAGTCTATATCGGTTTTTAGAACCCGAATATGGGGGTTTGCGAAGTAAAAAATGTCCTTCCACTTCACTTATTTTATAATCGCTGAAGTGTATATTTCCTATTCACTTCGGCAAAATATATACAGATGAAGTGAAATTATGTTATCGACTTCGCGTATTTATAGATAACGAAGTTAAAGATACCACATTGACTTCACTTTTATTTATTTAGCCGAAGCATTACACTCCTTTTTACTTCGCTTATTCTATTTTGTGTTGCTAACTATATATCTCTGACTTCGTTTTTTATCCGAAGTAAATAACCACATTGCATATTTCTTTTCAATTTGTAAATATAGAATCCCTGTTGTACAAAAAAATGATCCATCCAATAAAAAACCTCAATTCACAAGATCTCAACAACACAACCTCAAATACATCAATCAACCTCATTAAAAATCCAACAAACTCAAATCACAAGATCCCAATTCAATAACACAAGATTATAAGCATTGATAATAGTAATAAACCACACTTTCATCTATAAACGGCGGATTGTCGTACAAAAATGCCAAATATTCAGATTCGCGTGATTCACAAGTTTGCATTGGGCATAACTATAATATGCCAACATCAAATAAACTTCCATAATGTCTACGAGACACATGCATAGGTCTAGATAATAGATTGCATACATCAACCAAACATTCACCATATTTACCCGATGAAACGACATGTTCTGATCTAACTATACCAACAGACATTCACCATCATCACACAGTACGGACCATACATATATAAGTCTTGAAACTAGACAGAACTTCCCGACAATGAAGCCGGCTAAGCACCATCAACAAACGTGTAGACAAACTCGCTCCACTCGTTCCTAACTTCATCATCTTGCTCCGAGTGTAGTATTGGTCTTTTGAACCGAGTCTTGATCAAATCACATTGAAACAAAAAAATAGATAAAGTACATTCATAAAAGATGCATCAACATCAAAAATTTCAGTACCAAAACAGACTAGATGTGGAAATTACCATCTTCTCGAAATCATATAATAGAAAAGGATGACAATGAAAATTACCATCTTCTCAAGCCGTGGATCTTCGCTTTCAACGATCTCTTTGATGTAGCGGAGGACACAAAATCCGATGAAGGGAGGATAGTTCTTGTTTGATTGCCCTATAAAATTTAAAAGCCATGAATCGATGTCAAATTTATATATACAATGAAGCACGTGGGTTCCTTATAAAATTTAAAAGCCATGAATCGATGCCAAATTTATATATACAATGTAAGCAGGGGTTCCTTATAAAATTTAAAAGCCATGAATCGGATGCCAAATTTATATATACAATGTGGGTTCCTTATAAAATTTAAAAGCCATGAATCGATGCCAAATTTAAAATTTCCATTGACGGAATAAGGTCAAGTATGGTTTCCTTATATGGTGCTTTTAAAAGATTAAAAATAATAAAAAGTACCCCGAGGTTTAGGGTAATTACAAAGAAATATCCGATATATTACAATTAGACCCTTAGGTTTTGTATGAATATATATATAGTTCGCAAAATGATATCTCCATACACTTACGGTGATTTGCTTATAACCCGAGCCTTATTATATCCTCTGGATGCATTGATGGTTTTCACAGGCTACATTTAAAAATAGAAGAATTATACCTTTGGAACATTAATGAATCTTCAAGAAAAGAATCAGCATATATATATATATATATATACCGATCACGATTCTTCCAACCATCTAATCGAGTTCTATTGCCAAGGGGATCAATCTGTAGACCATGTTCTTGTCATCATTGACCACGATCGGGATCCAATGGTTACCGCGTAATTGGTAAAGAAGCATTAATAATGTCACATGATAATATGATATGCATTATCATAATAGAAATAGTATTATTTACCCATTGTTATATGGGATAAGGCAAATGCAAATTCTCGGTGATGCCATCAAGCGAGCAATGATGTGTTTTTCCCGCACACTCTTCTCTAAATCATGATCCACGCACCCAGGATCCACGAAGCAAAAAGAATACGGATGATTTTTCGCATTCAAGTTATTGAAGAGCTTACGCATTAGGCCATACGATTACAATTGTATCAAGGCCATAGGTCTACCAGAGATACATAACAAGAGAGGAAAAAACATAAGATGCAATTGTATTATGTTATACAGATCTTACCCCATATAAGCCAATATATGCATACCACCAATTGCTTTCATTTCCATGAAGTCAAAGATTTGATTTCTCGACAGCCAGACTATTTTTTTCCCTCCAAACATTGCCTCATCAAGTACAACGCGCAAGGAAGTATCATTGGTCATGAATCTATCAGCGTGAGAATATACAAACTTGCAAGCCATGGGTAATGATCTCTCTATTTCCTTCAACTTTGATCGAACAACATCATCATCCTTCTTTCCCGACTTGATTTTCTTCCCAGCCTGATTCAACTCAAGTGGATCTTCATAAGCATTAGTTAGATCGATGAGTGCATGAGCAGCTTCTTCTTTCTGGGGAGAATCAACCTTCTCCTGCACAATATTTAATTAATGTAAGCCATAATGTTGTAACTATCTATTCTTAATATACAAAACATCTATATACCCATTATATGAGAGAATTACCTCAGAACTGGCTAGAATTACCATGTCTTTTGGCCAAGCAACGATAGCGCCAAGGGCATCCGCAATAGTTAGTGGACCATTTTTAATGGGAACAGGGAGATCCTCATCATACCCATCCTCGACGACACCGTCAATAGACACTTTCCAGTTGTCTTTGCCAATTGGTACAGTATAGATCAACACATGCGGCCCTCCAACCGACACTACTGTCCCATATGCAATAATATGGTCAACTTGTCCTTTGGCCAGAGTGCAAGATCTCCCCTAAACAGTATCATACGATGAGAATTAAACATAGGATCATATAATAAAAAATGGCATGGATAATGAAAACTCTAGAGTTGAAAACCTCTATTTCACGTGGATCGACCTCATCTAATTTGCTAATAGGTTGTCTTACTTTCAGCTTGTTCTTTTTCCCCTTGAAAGAACAATAAGGTAAGAATTAGCTTTGATGTACATATGAGGAAATAATATATCGACTTAATATTTATAAGAAAGTCAAATGACCTTAGGATCTGAGTCGCTTCTTCAACATCTTTTTGTCTTTGGGAGGACCTTGGACTTCCTACCCTTCTATTGACAAAAATATGTTGATTAAAATCAGTAGATGCTATAAAGTGAATGAAATATTGAAAGTCTTTAAGTAATTAAAATTATAAGTAACCTTCGCCTTTGGACCGCCAACCACTCCATCTTTCCCCACGTATATCTCGGCAGCCTTCAATGATTTGTTTCCTCTGTCAAGAATGTATGCAATTAAAAGCGGCAAGAGGAAGAAAGAAAGTATACAAGTGCCTACATACATACAGGAATGCAGTGGTGTAATATTTTAAATAAATAACCTTCAGCAATCCAGAAACTCCTTCACGGAGAAAGTCTTCCATCAAGTTGCTTTTTCCCTTCTTAAAATTCTGTTTAAGATCAATTTTTAGGCCATTTTACCAAATTAACAAAATATATCGTCATCCTAAAGGGTATAACGGTGAATTACCATTGGCTTTGGAGCATCACAGTCATCCAGACCCACTTGGTTTGTGTCCAGCACTGGATTGGCCATGTTTGACGATCTCTTTGATGAAGTAGTCGGGCTTTTTGCTTTCTTTTACGGCAAGTTCGACTTTCAATCTGTCCTTCACCCTCAAACTAGACACTTCTTCATCTTTTCTTTTAGGTTCTCAACCAAGGCCTTTGAAATTGGTTCTCTCGTCTTTCGTGCGATTCGAAATAAACTTGTGGTTTGACGAACCCTCCTATGCCTCTTACTCTTCCATATTTCTCGCTTGTTCCCAACGCTTGATTAAAGCATCATGAGATCCTTGTGGAATAAAATCTCCCTTAGCTTGTTTCTTCAAGACTTCCTCCTAGAACAATCCACACGCCATACATGTAAAAGAAAGTGTTTAGATAATAAGATAAGACAAATAGAGCAAAAGTATTTGAATTTAAATTAAAGAGCCTAATTAGTTAAAAATACTCAAAATGTCCGCTACCATCGCCGCTGCCTCTCATCTCGCTATATGACCTTTGTCATTTTGGCGGGCTAAGATCCAAAGCAACGATCTATCGATTTCGTCATCCTCACCAAGTAATCCCTTCTTTCTGTTTTTCAACGATAAAAACTATTACGTCACCCAAAGGTTTATAAATATCCGAATACAAAAAGGGCAAGTCCGGGAAGGGTCACACGACAACAGGCTTTATAAAAATCTAAATACGGTGATTAAATAATTTTCTTACTAGCTCGGCTTCCAGACCGCAATAACCCTTTCGAGATGCCTTGTGACGATATTTGATCTGTTTAGTCCGATCCTTCCGCTCCTTGTGTGTAACTGGATGATTCCCAAATAAGTACATATTTGAGAGATTTAAATGGAAAAATGTCAACTTTTAATACCTTCCACGAAGGGTCCATTCTCTTATCCACAAACTCTTTCCAAACTTCAAAGTGAGATGTGATATTCGGTGGGTGGAGAAGATCGCACTGCAACAGGATTTTTGCGAAATGGCCACACAAACTTCTTAGTCATTTTAGTCTTCCAGTCAAGCCATTTCTAGTTCGCGGAAGCCAGACCGTCTTCTTAGTTTGTGGCGCTAATTCAAATACATTCGCCAATTATCAAAAAATTGTTAATATTAGAACAAACCATCAACAAATATCCGATATCATATAAAACACATATATAACATTGCAACATTTAGTCTTACCAAGATCTCTTCCCGCATCTTATATTTGATATCCTTTGAACGAACCTCCAGCTTGTCTATGTTGCATGGAACCATGGATCTTGCAACATGTCCAATGTATGACCGCAAGGCCTTATTATCCTCATACAAAGCCCGCCCGAGGCTATCGTAACGGACCTTAACCTTATTCCTCTTGCCCTCGCCTTAACCAACTTCCACATAGATGATGGACCCCGTTTGGTTCTTTTTGCTCGTGAATGTGTACTTCTTCATCCGTAGCTACGGGATGTTTAGCCTCCTCATGTTCAGTGCCCGCTTCTCGAAGCATTAACCATCTTCTTCCTTTGCCGAACACTCCTTTTCTTCGTTTTCTTAGGAGACATCCGCTTTTTCCCGCAATAACCCATAAAATACATCATATAAGTTTTTCATAATTCGTATAAAAATAAATAATAAAGTGAAAAAGCACATAAAACATTATAACGTAACAGAACACATAACAATCATAATATGTACAAGAAAAAGACAATAACATAAATTGATGTTCATCACTTTAAGCAATACATAACAAACTGTTACATCATTTTTTCTTTTTCACCACCCAAACACCCTCACCCTTACTACCATCCTTACTACCCTACTTAACATATCGTTGATGAGTAGGAATACAATGAGTTGCCAAGTCATCTAAAGGACGAGAAAGTGGAATGGTAGTCACTTCCTCATTCTCCCCTCACTATTATTCTTATGAATTGGTAGAACCACCGACCATCCTTTTCTTAACGGGTCATCAATGTAAAAAACCCGACTAACTTGACTTGCTAGCACAAACTCTTCTTTTCTATGACCCCGTTTGTTCAAATTGACTAAGGTGAATCCACATTCGCTGCTCGTGATTATTCCCTTATCATTTGGAACCCATGCGCACTTGAAAACAGAACTTGAAACTCGATGATAGTTTAACTCCCATATCTCCTCGATTACTCCATAGTAGCGTACATCCGCAAACAAGGGGTTCTTATCTTTCAGACCGCTAACAAGCATCGTGTTCGCCACTTGAGACACCCCACTGTTTTGACAAACTCTTTCATCATCTCGGCCTTTGTTTGGTACAAACTACCGTTTATGACATAGCTCAGTACTTAATGACTCGCGCACGTGGCCCATGTGCCAACCATGTTAATGTTGACGTCGTCCCCCATTGCAACTATTTATTTCCTCACCACCTTCCTTTTGAACCACCCAAATGAATCGCTTGTTGTGAATATCTTGTATCCACTTGTCATCTTTCGCTTTCTTTGGATTCAGCACTTTCAAATGGGCCTTATGCTCACTGTAGAAGTGTATATACATCACATTATTAGTTCAAAGCAACACCATATATATTATATATAGAAAATTATAAACAATGAATGTGTAATTTTTGAAAATTGAATTAGGCTTACATGATGAAGGGAGACACTTCTTCACAGTTTTCTAACACAATTTTGTGTGCCCTATGCAAGTCAACTTCTTCCACCAGTTTAGCAGCCCGTCCGTCTAGGAAACCGGGAGTTGTGGTATTGAGGTCTCTAATCAAATAGGTATCCCAACAGATCGAGATCTTTCATGTATTCCGAACAAAACTCGACACCTCTTCTGCAGATATCGTTGAACAATGCAAATTCTGGGTGTTTTCGACTTGCCACATATCCTTTATACACCTTCATGCACCTTTCAAATGGATACATCCACCTAAAGTGAATCGTCCACATAACCGACTTCTCGAACAAGGTGGACTGTAAGGTGAACCATGATATCGAAGAAAGAGAGCGGAAAGTATTGCTCCAACAGTAAAGGGTCTCAATCAAGTCGATTGCGGCTTATCTAGCATGAGTACGTCGACGACTTTCGAACAAAGATCTTTGAAGAAGAAGCAAAATCTCATAACAAAGATATCTCACATGCTTTGCGAGCATCACGTATAAGTATAGGCAGGAAATGTTGCATTAGCACATGACAATCATGTGATTTTAGGCCCGATAGCTTCAACTCATCGAGGCAAACAATACTTTTCATGTTTGAAGAGAAGCCCTCCGCACTTTTATATCCATCAATGATGTGCGATTGCGGCTTTTCTTTTTGGTGAACGAGCATGCGCTAAGAGGAAGAAATGTTCTCTTCTCCCCAACTTCGGGTGCTAGTTCTGCCTGATCCCCATCTCCACAAAGTCTAGCCTTGCCTCTACATTATCTTTAGTCTTGCCTTTGATATTCATCGAGTATTCATCAAGGACTCCAAGACGTTCTTCTCAATATGCATAACATCCAAACAAGGCCTCACGTGCAAGTGCTTCCAATAAGGAAGATCGAAAAGATAGACTTCTTCTTCCAAAGATTTTTGAACTTAGCATCTTCTACACCGCTGCTGCCTTCCTCTATCTGCTCACTTCTTTTTTCTTTCTTTTAGCTCCCACATTGACCTTCTTACCAAATCAAACTTGATGTGCGACGCTTTCTCGAACAATTTTATTCCGTATAATGGTTTGGGTGCTTCTCCAAGTTCTTCCATGCCATTAAACTCCTTCGTCGCCTTCGATATGGATGAGACTCTTTAAAAAGCTGTCTATGGCCAAAGAACGACATTTTCTTCCCCTTGGTCAAGTGCTTTGCATGTGTATTTACTCCACATATGGACACGCAAAGTATCCATGTGTAGCACATCCACTAAGATTTCCGTATGCGGGAAGTCGTTAATTGTCCATAGTAGAACTGCTCTCAATGTGAAAAGTTGGTCTCTATATGCATCATACACACCATCAACTCCCTCCCACAACAACCAAGTCCTCAACTAACAACTCAAGGTAGACATCTATATCATTTCCTACTGCTTTGGACCGGATATAAGCATTGTTAACATGATGAATTTCCTCTTCATGCACATCTCTGGAGGCAAGTTATACGTGACTAACATTACAGCCAACAATCGTGTTCACCGCTCATAGTACTATGAGGATTAATTCCATCGAGCGAGCGCTGATTTAAGATTTCTTGACTCTTCCTCAAAATCCTTCCACTTATGGTCAATCAACTTCCATGCGGGAGAATCGCATGGATGTCGAATTGACAAAGAACTTTGGAGTATCAAAGATGCCAGTTAGGTTCTTTGAAGTCTCCAAAGATTTGAACATTCTTTTGAATCTTGGAATGGGAGGAAAATACCAAACAACCTTGGCCGGGACGCCGATCTTCTCCTTCTTGTTCTTAGTTAGTTTCCACCTGGACACATCACATTTTGGGCAGTGGGTATGATCTGCATATTGTTTCCTATATAGGATACAGTCGTTGGAGCCCACGTGTATTTTCTCGTGCTTCAACCCCAAACAACTCAAAGTCTTCTTAGCTTCGTACATTGAGGATGGTAGGTTGTGGTTCTCTGGTAACATATCCCCGAAATCGGCTAGTAAATCTGAAAAAAGTGCATATGTCATCCCATGTCTTGCTTTTGTATTGTAGAGTTTTACAAGCGCACTCAACTTTGTATAATTGTCATGACCTTTATACAAGGGTTTTTCTCGCTTCCTCGACAAATTTGACAAACTCTTCAGATCTTCCGAGAACTTCTCAAAGGCCTCACACATATCACCGAGTTCTTCATTCATGTCACCATGTTCAGGTGGATCTTGGTTGACACTCTCACCATCATTCAGGCTCTGATCCCCATGCCAAATCCAATTGGTGTAAATTGGACTAAAACCGTTGAAATAAAGATGCTCTCGCAACATCTTCACCGACCCTTTTTCATATTGTTGCACTTGCAACACGGACAAGGAATGAAGTTCGATCAATTTCGAATTCTCTAAACAATCTCTAATGAACTTTTCGACACCTTCCCCATATACCGCACTCCTCCTATCTGATTTAATCCAAGATCTATCCATTACTAACTACCGAATTCTAACAGCAGCTCGGCAAATTATGTGCTCTTACCACCGATCTTGTCTTCTGCAAAGTAGTCACGATCTTTCTTTCAAAGAAGGAAGAAAATCTACATAAATAAATTTTGAAACCAGTTAGATCGAACCAAAATTAATATGAGTAAATAATCCACTTAGCTCCAAGGGACACATTTATGATAATCAATGATACATTCTCTTTAATCGATCAGCAATACTCTTCACTCATGCATTGACAACCAAATATAAAATTTTATCACATCAATCAAGCACTCTACAACTCATGCATCAAATCTTGCCAACAATCTTGCTAATTAACAAACACACTAAAACTTGCATCAAATCTTGCACAATACTCACTTACATACACACTAAACAAACTCAAACAATCACCACCAACACTATCAACAAAGACAATATACAGAAACATGATCACAAATTAACATCACTCACGCAGACCCCGATTAAGACTAACATCACTCAAACACACTATACAAAAACACAATTAACATAACCCAAACATGGCCCCTAATTAACATATATGCGGAAACAACATATACCTTGAACCCCCAACGAAAACAAAATTTCAAACAATACACTCAAACAATACACATATATTCCACAAAACCCAAAATCAATCCATAGAAAAAACTTTTTTCGTAATCTGCAAAGAAAAACGCCAAAGAAAGACCTGAGAAACTCAAACACAATATTCACATACATACAAAGAACACACACATACGTAAACCCCACCACACATATACTGAAGAATAAAAACCCAAAGAAAGACCTTACCTAAGCCAATTGCATAATGTCACCACCAATGTCCGATTATGAGCAATTTCGCACAGACATTCGATTATGAGAAGAACAAAAGAAAATGTGTGAGTAAAAACTATAATAAAAGATAGATTGAAAATATCCCCAAAAAATTCAATGAAACTGAAAAACCTTGAAGGGCCGATGAAAGAACCCTAATAATCGGTCTCCACAAGAAGCTTAATCGCGGGCGGGTTTTTTTTACTGGAGCGGGAAAATTTTTTTGGAGGAAATATTGGAGGAAATGAGCGGGCGAAGGAGGAGGGTTTTTTGGACGGTGAAAAATTTTGGGAGTCTGAATAGTTGCGAGTCTTGCGACTGTTGTAAAAATTTTGTGTTCAGATATACTTCACTGTTGTAAAAATATTGCATCAAAAAAAAAATTCACACTTTTTACTTCAGTAATTATACAATTAGCGAAGTCTTTGGAACTTAAAATTTCTAACTATCTCATGCCTTTCTATTTGATACCATTTACTGAAGTCTATGTGTGTAGTTTACTTCCCTAAATTGAAAAGCAAAGTTGTTGTTTGTTTTTACTTCACTAATATACATTACCGAAGTGAGACGTACCGAAGTCTTTGATGTTTTTTCTACTAGTGAATGGGTATTATTCCTTTAACACTCCCCCTTGTGCCTAGTCTACAAGCGCATGTCATGTTGCCTCGTTAAAACCTCGTCAAGCAAAAACCCAGTGGGAAAAATGTCTTGATCGTAGGAAAAAGAGTACAACATCTAGACACATCAAGTTTAGACTTCGTCCTTTGAATCTATCCTCTCATATGATCGTTACATTTGATCATAGCGCTATTAAGGTGACCATTCCATCGATCCCTAAAATCGTACATCTTGTTACCTCATTAAAAACCTTTCCATGTGATAAAAACCCTGTGGGAAAAATGATCCTTGGAAGGAAAAGAGTATAATGTACGTTGTGGATGTAAGACTCCCCCTCAAGTCTACATCTCTCCCTGATTTGTACATCAATCAAGTAGTCGTTGCCTCATTAAAAACTTTGCCAAGTAACAAAACCCAATGGGAGAAAATGAACCTTGGTCAAAGAAAAGAGTACAACACATGTGATTAAGTTTCTTTATAAATTACCATTTCCTTGTGATCTTTACATCAATCTCGGAAGTTGGAAAAATCTTTAGCTCCCCCTAATGCTTACATTCATATATCGTTGCCTCGTTAAAAACCTTACCAAGTAACAAAACCCAGTGGGAAAAATAAACCTTGGTCTAAGGAAAAGAGTGCAACCTATGTGAGTATGTTACGTTATATCTCACATATTTCCCGTTATGATCATTCCATCAATCAAGGGGATTTACAAGTTACATCATGTTCATAAATGTAAGTATGCTCATCAGTGGCAGTACTTAACCGCTAGTTCCTCACAAGTGTAGAATGATAGTTCTTAATCATGTACACTCACGGATTGATTCATGCAAAGCAATAGTCTTGCCGTGATTTGAGGAGGTAGCCAAAAGGGGTTTGCTTAGTCGATTTCCAAGACATAAGCAATTCATACCAACACATACTTTGTGGTAGTTGCTTCGGCACCAGCATTTACTTTAGCATTTGCCTTTTCATAAGCAGATTCCTTTGCCTGCTTGTAGGGAAAGAATAGTCCCAAATCAATGGTTTCTCTTAAGTATCAGAAGATATTCTTGACACTATTCCATTGATGTTGCGTCGATGCTGAACTAAATCTAGTCAGCGAATTAACTGAGGAGTGATAGCAGGTCGTGTACATTGAGCTAAGTACAATAATACGCGATTACACTCAAGTAGGGAATTTCAGCTCCCAAAGCTCTTCGTCACTTTCCTTTAGACGAAATGGATCTTTCCTTTGCATCCAAATGTCCGACCTATCATGGGGTGCTAGTCGGGTTTACCTTGTCCATGTTAAAGTGTCTGAGAAACTTCTGGACATAGGAAGACCGGTGGAATGAATTCCACAAACTCGATGTCTATGTCAATGCCTCGATAGAACCGAGTTTTCCCAAGATCTTTCATCTCAAACTCAGATTTTCAGTATCCGGTGGTTTCTCTTATTTCATCAAGACCGATTATGTTCATGTCATCGACATACATTGCGATGTGAATCCGGATCTTATTTGTGAAGACGCGGGGACACATTTCATCATTCTTATATCCCTTCCTAATCAAGTATTCACTTAGACGGTTATACCACATCCTTCCGGATTGTTTCAAACCGTAAAGTGAGCGTTTCAAACGAACTGAATACGTACTCCGTGGTCTGGAGTTACTTGATTTGGGTAATGAAATGCCATAGGGCACTTCCGTATATATCTCCGTATCTAGATCCCCATAGAGATACGTAGTAACCACATCTATCGTCGCAGTTCCTCGGAAATTACTACGCTAATCAAATAGCGGAACGTATACGTGGGAGTACATTTCCTCGTAATCAATTCCAGGGCGTTGTGAGAAGCATTACTTCGTGAACCTTGTACATTAGGACTCTACTATTCTCACTATGATTTACGACAAAGGTTCGATTATGTCCTTCAGGCTTTACACTTGGTTAGGTTAGCACTACCTACACCAAATACCTGTCTCTTTGTCGGAGAATCTAGTTCTACCTTGAATGTTTTTCTTATAGGCCAATCAGCTCTATGTTGATTTCATCCAACCGAGCGAGGTTCGACATCATCGTACTTTATGATTCATGACATGTCATCAAAGTGGGTGGTTGATCAGGCCACACCCTCATAATTTCATTGAGATTCTTGATTTTATGAATCATATCTTTGGGGCGTCCCCCTCGTCATGATTCATGGACATAATAAAATCAAGCATGATCTCATGAAACGAGTTCATCGATGGTTAACATGTGAAGTTGTGCCATACTCTACCTCTTACTTGGGTGAGTATTTAGTCGAACCATGTGGCTTCCACCCCTTCCTTCGCAGGGAGCCACGACCTCAACCACACCTCCACCAAGTGCAGTTGCATCACCCGGTTCATTGGTGATGTGCCCCTTACAGGGGACTTCTAACCTTACAGGCACATTTGCAGCTGTAATGTGAGATCTTGTCACTTGAACGATATCAGTAAATGCATCAGGCATCGAATCTGCTACATCCTGAAGATCGAGTGTTCTTTATGCTTCACGGTAACATTGTGAAGTTCGGGGATCATAATGAGACAAGATGGAGACACCATGACAATTCCCCGCTGCTCCCGAGAAATTACATTTTCTATCCTCCCCCTAACGACGGGAAGGTTGTCTCATTAAAGTGACAATCCGCAAATCGTGCGGTAAAGAGATCACTGTGAAGGTTTCAAATAGCGGATAAACGTCTGGAGATTCTTATCCAACGTGAATACTTAATCGTTTCTAAAGACCGATGCGCTGTGGGGCGCAGAAGGCACATCTAATGCGTAACCAAATATACGCAATTGGCACTCAAGTCCCTCTGGGTCCAAGATACAAAAATCAGGCTATCCAGTTACTAACTGGTACGCATAAACTAATTGGTTAGCAAAAAGGTCTAAGAATGAACGATTTAAGTAAAGTTGCGTGCAATATTGCATAATCCCAGGCAAAAATATGCAAATTGGTGCGCATAACCAATGACATAATCACCATACATATTCTTTCGACGGTGGTTTATGTGAGACCTTTGCATATACACATGGGACGAGATACTATTTATTAATCTCTATCGTGCAATAAACATCAAGTACTTTTTGATGTGAACTCTCCAACATCATCGAGTCCTTTAGATGTGATAAGGGAGGTGAGTCCTTATAAATTAATTTGGAAGTTCTGCAGCAGTTTGAGTGGACAGGAGAGCTACATGTGACCAATATGTCGGAGAATCCATCAAAACCATAAATACATAAATGGTCCGCATATTAGGTGGATGGATCCACAAATATCTCCTTATATTCAGCGTAAGAATGGAATGTTTTCTTTTGTTTCTTTAGCATAGGAAGGTCTCGCTCCTACTTTGTCTAAAGAGTAGGCTTTGCAACACTAAGTGGTGGCATTTGATATGCATATGGTTCATTGGATGACAAAACACGATTAACGTCAACATTGTTCTTTATGTTGAGTTGTTGCCACATTTTCGCTCGAAAAGTAATGATGTTCGTACAGGTTCTTCAGTATCATCATACTTCGACCAGGATGACCTAGACTATCGTGCTAAAGCTTATACGAGTCTATGTCCAAAAGTACATTGTTGGTGACAACATAGGTTTTTAAAACCTAATAGTAGTGAGGTACAGTCCACTAGATTGACTCATGAGTTATTCTAAAATGCGTTTACGTCCACATTCATTAGAATTAATAAAACAAACTCTATTCCATTCTCACCGTGGGTTTCAATCTGGAAACCATTGCTACGTATATTATTGAAGTCAAGTAAGGTTCGAAGGGCTCTAGGTGCATACAGAGTATCGATAACTTAGAAGACTGCCGCTTAGGCATCAAGAATTGGGCATTACCTCGCCCTTTGATGAGTTGGGAGGACCCAATCATTGTAGTTACCGAGATTTGCTAGGCGACTAATTCGATGAATAGAAGCCTTATTCTAAGAACATTCAAGTTCTACTCAATTCATTCCTTTGAAGAGAGAGAAAGTTCGAACCACAAGCATTCAAGCAATATTCAGTACTTCGAAATAAAGCTAATAATCTAACGTAAGCAATACTAATATCTTGTTCGTGAAACAACGTTGCGTCACGCCATTATTGAAAAGAAAATACCAACACAGTCGTCTTGAGGCAACTATACCAAATGTAAACGAGAAAGTAAACATAATACTAAGATTCAGTCTATAGACTGTGGCTCGTATGACTCAATTCGATTGATCTGATCGTGAAATTGACATATGGGGACTTGTCTAGATCATATTCCTCCATATAGTGAGTTCTCCTTTCTTTGGACTCTCTATATTTCTTGTAGTGAGATGCGACTTGCTTGCTTGCATGGCGATTCTTGTACCATGTCCAAGATTCCACAAAGGATATAGCACGGTTCATTGCCAACTCGAGCTTTAGAGGCGACAGGATGGGTAAGTGCTTTTTGGTTCCCTTGGCTAGTAGAGCCGGGAGCACCAAATCTTCGCATTACATTAGAAGAAACCCCATGTCCTTGACCACGAAGCCTATCATGTCCAGTCCCCTATTCATTGGGTGGTTTCCATCCTTCACTTTGCCATAATTGGCCTTGGGGATTTTCTTTGTCCCAAACGACCTGACATTACTGCTCACTAACACTTTGCTATGCCTCTCATCTACTTGCAGTAGGTTGATTAGCTTACTGAAGGTAGTGATGCGTTTATTATCATACTCCAACCTATACTGGTTCGCTAGTATAAGAGAGGAAGTAGGGAAGGTGGAAAGGGTTTTATGGATCATGTCATCTTCTGTGATATCCTTCCCACAGAAATTTAGGCGTGCCTTGAGGCGGAGAATATCTTTGTTGAAATCGTTGATCCATTTATATTCAAGCAAGCGGATTTCATTCCACTGCACGATCAGTTCTGGGAGCAAAGTACACATGTTCCCAAATCGGCCCTTAAGGGCATCCCACAGTTCTTTGAGGGTTTTTCAACTGTAGATATTTCCATCTCAAGATGGGTTGGATGTGTCACCTAAGGAATATAAGTGCACTCGCTTTGATCTTATCAGACGGTACTTGGTCTGTGGTGTTAAGGAGTGTACCACTATATTCTTTAGTGATAAATGTGGTCTCGACGTAGGAGACCCATCTATAAGATTCGTTCTTTTGAGTCCAAGATATCAAATTTGAGGCGAGTTGGATAAGCTATCTTATACAAGAAAAAGGAAAATGACTTTTCACGGTTACTGTGAAGATTTCCATGATAAAATTTTCAATAATGGGAGCATTATTATTTTTCGGAACCAAGATATGGTCAAAATTACTTTCGATGCTATTGAAGGTGACCAATGAAACTACTTTATCATGGCTCGAGTTGAATTTAGGCAGTAGATATAAGTCCTCTAGGTTCTACTAATGATGAACTTAATATACATTCCATAACTAACAATGCATGCAAAATATATATATAATTATAGATATAATCACATAGCCCTATGAGTATATCTATACACGGATATATGCAGTCAAATAGGTCTCTTATGACGCAATATAATTATTAATTCATGTGAATTAATTTTAATCCGAACTCTTTAAAGCAATTCGCTTTAATTTAATTAAAGTTATTAATGTATTATGCTTTAATTGGTTTAATTAAGCATAAGTAAATTACAGAGTATAAATATGCAATCAATAGTAATTAAAAACATATAAATTCGCACATTGCAGATAGTAGGGTTCGTATTTGTGTACTTTGTTTCGTGAATAGGAGCAGAAAATCTGGACTGGGAAAAAAAACGGGACTGTCGAGCGGGTCGGGTCTGGGTCGGGTTCAGCAACCGGGTCTGACCTTCTGGACCGAGTAGACTGGACAATCGGGTCGGGCGGGCTGACTGCAGCGGCGGGTCGTCTGGCGTGGACTGAAAATCGAACGGGCAGGAGGCGGGCAGACGGGCCGAGGAATCTGCTAATTCGGCGGACGGGTCTCGGGTTTGCAAATCGGGATCTGGCCGTTTCTCTATAGGAGCCTAACCGCGGGATGCAGCGGAGACTGCAAGCCGGTGGGCCACCTCGGCGGAAGCGGCAGAGCAAAAATAATGCCTGAAATCATTGAATTTAACCTTCTTATACAGATAACATTGCTTCATGAATCTCAAAGCAACCCTCATCGCCATTTTTTCTTCCAATAAAAAGGGCTACAAAAAAAAACAGCAAATTCGCAAATATGATAAGAGTCCCAGGCTCCCCAGCTCAAGTTAAACGGGGTTTTTTCAAGCTATATTGGCTGCGAGCCAGTGCGTGCTGGAAAATACGTGAAAGCGGCGTCGCATCATCCAGGGTCGCGGCTGTTACGGGCTGGGAACCGGCGACGGGTTTTCAGAAAGTGAAAAAAAAACGACGGGGAAAAAACGAACAGGAGCCGGGGGGAGTCGCGTCCGATCTGGTCTGGTCTTGGATGGAGGACGAGCAGACGACGGTCGCGGTGTGGAAGATGACCGGTCGCGGTGGTTGTGCAGGGTTGGACGACGGCG
Source organism: Orobanche coerulescens (assembly GCA_033398695.1). Lineage (NCBI taxonomy): Eukaryota > Viridiplantae > Streptophyta > Magnoliopsida > Lamiales > Orobanchaceae > Orobanche > Orobanche coerulescens. Next base: position 22,719,591 of record CM065808.1, read on the forward strand.
GCGGATGTGCAGTCGCTAGGTTTTTTTTTTCGATTTTCTCTTTTTTTTTTTCAGAATTTTCGGCTGGGATTTTTTCTCTCAGTGGTTGAACACGTACTGATAACGTGTTGAAGGGAAAATAACTTGAGACAAGAAAATAGGGCAAAAGTGTTGTATTATTCCATCAATGAGATCCTTTAAATAGGGTGAAGTACATACAAACAGGCCTCAGCCAAATCCTATCTAAGAAAGCCCATAAACTAACAGACTTAGGCACACAATGGGTATTATTCCTTTAACACGTTATAATATATCTATTCGTTCAATTATTTAATCAGAGGCTGATAAATTCTTTTTAGTAATTAATATTAGTTTGGTAACTCATACATGGCAGATTCTTGCGGCAAACGGAAAATATATGATTGGTAGTTATCAGTTAAAAGAAAAAGATATTGAATTATATTTTTTAAATAGTAATAATATTTTGAGAATTACTACAAATTTATAAAAGAATCAAATATATCGTACCAAACAATGGATTATAAAATATAATGATGATTAACTGTGTCATGATCATATGAACACGCGGGGTTTGTTTTTTGAATAATTATTAAAGATAGTTAATCAAAAGTTTATCAATATACACAAATAATTCAGCCATAGCTTTATATTTAATCTATAAAAACTGATCAATTTAACAATTTCAAAAAGTAGCAAAAAACCTTAAAATTTTGGTTTTTTTTTTACTATTAGGCCTAATATTTCATTCTTTACATGGAATGAGTGTAGTTGTCTACCTAATCATTAGTTCTCCTCTCTTAATCATTATTTGCAGCGGCATAATCTCTCACGTTCTATAATTAATTGATTTCAAAATTTAAAAATCTTATTTCTGTTTACTTTTCTCATTAAATCATGTTTCACTTTCCACCCACGTTATCCCCTTTCTGTTGTAGTTTCATTTTTTTCTCGTACCATCAATAACAATCATTCCAATCTTAATCAAGGCGTTGAACTTTCACTATGAGCATTATTTAATTTTTTTTTGATAACCAGGTGATCCCAGCTTAGCCGGACTAATCCTATCCCTCAATGAACCCACTCCTGACCCATTGAGAGAAGTAAATCGCGAGTCGCTCGAGCAATTCCAGGGTTCCCAATGCCTTTTCTGTACACTTCTGCGCACAAGGAGAATCCCTTAATTGATTAACAGCGCCTCAGGTTCCCACCACAGTTCTCGAGAGAACAACCACTGATTGGTCAGCACCTCCGGGTTCCCAGCAAGGAAATACTCCCACACTGCCGCTTGACGCGAGATTAAACATTGATTAGCGGTCGCTCGAGCTAGCCCCGAGGAGCTAGAGGATCATACAGAGAAAAACCTCCTCTTTCACCTCCTTAGTGGGGTTAGAGTCCAAGACCTCTCCCAAAGGAGTGTCTTGGGTGTAGGCGTCCTACCACTGGATCACCAACCCTTTCCCCGAGCATTATTTAATTAGCAACCCACGTTATCTTTTTTTTGTTTTTGAAATAGCAAAAGGGAAAGCAAGGCTTGAGCTTCGGCAATTCCATCACCCAAACAAACCCAAAAATTTTATTATAACCAAGAAGCTAGCAAAATACACCATAAGTATATCAAGATTACAAAACACCTCTAGGATCAATACACCAGTCTACCCAAGAAACTGATTTATCACTTTTGCACCTATTCTTAATAAAAAAAGACATAGCCTGAATTCTTAATAGAACATGATTGCAATTTGCAGCCTCCAATTCTTAATAGAACATGATTGCAATTTGCAGCCTGGTGGAGGCTGAAAAAGATGATTTCTAAGCTGCCATAGCACCCAAAATAAAACATAAATAACTGCATTGAGTGGTTTCCGAGAACTAATCCAAAGCTACAAAGAGTCTATCCATGAGAAAATATTATCAAAGCCATCAAGAGAAGAGGTATCAAAGTGCCACCATTTACAAATATTCCAAACCACCGGATTCGAAAAGGCACATGACCAGAAAAGGTGTTCTTCACCCTCGAAACAGCCACCAGAAAACGGACACATCACAACATCCAATGAGACTCCACGAGACAAAAGATTGATTCTAGTTGGAATTCTTTTTTGAAAAAATCCTCTAGGCAAGGATGTTTGTCTTTGATGGAACAATCGAGAGCCATATAAAGTCCAAACCAGAATGATTCTTGAAACACATGTCGTCAAAAACCCAACGAAGAGATGACACCGAGAATAAACCAGTGGATTCAAGAGCCCAAGAACAATCAGTCCCATCACGTAATGTAGAAAAATATGGGAATAGAAATAAGCTTTCAGGACATAGATTTACCTCATCCAACCAATCTTGAGTTTTTAAAAAAAATTTGCCAAACCCCCAGGAGCTTACCATGATTCCTTGAGCTAAATAAACCACCATCAGAACCATGTAAATATTGAATAACTAGCTTCCAAAGCGATTGATTCTACGATAAGAAACGCCACCACCATTTACTCAATAAACTCAAGTTTTGAGCATTCAAACTTCCTGTTGTGCGGCGATTTATACGCCTCGACAGCGACCGATAACAAGGCCGAGCGACCGAGTCCACAACCAAAACGAGCTACGGCGAACTTGTCAATATGAAGATAATTGTCCACCTTCGAGCATCTAGCGATCGACTCCTAAGTCGATCACCTTTCGGCACCCAGTGATCGACTCTGGTTCCCGACCCAGGACGACCGTCCTGTACCACGAAAAAGTCCATCGTCCATCAAATCCTATGAAGGCTGGATCTCGAAACAGGCGCCCATGTGCAGATCCACGAAAGGTGCCACAGAACATGGATCGTTGACCATCAACAGCTGTCAATGACAAGGATGGCCTCACCTACGGACAGACCCGCCGAAAGGTCCTAAGTGGGACCTCCCATGACAGCGACACGAACGCGTGTTGGCCTCTCATTGGTTTGCTTTTCCGGCAGCCAGCAACTCCTATGGACTTTAAGAAGACCAACCCATGTGCTAAAGACGAACGCCCGCTTATTATAATACAGCGTAGGCGATCGTCCAGCAACTCCCAGTCCTATAAATAGAGAACCCCCAGCAACTGGAAAAAGGTTCCTCTTGGAATTCCCAACTACATTCCGAAGTCAGTTCAGACATTCCTCTCGGAAAAGACACATATACATACACACTTTGAGACTCTCGGCTTCCTCTTCCGGATCTATCTCAGGTTTTCTCTCTCAGCACCTCTCAACCAGAAGACGGTCGGCAGAGGCAAGAACTCCCTGCAATACAGATTCAAAGAGACTCGCAAGCCCAGTAGCTCAGACATACAACTATTACACACTGTGAGAGACTGTCGATTTCTCACGGTCGTCACAGCACCCCATCATTGTTACAAGAACTCACAGATCTTCATATCTAGTTCTTCCAGCAATCTTCACGCTCTATAGCTAAGATAACTAGGGTCTTTACACTCATTGTAATTGTACTCTAACATTAATATTTGTACTCCAAAGTATTTGTATTAATAATATATCGCGAGAGCATTCAAGCCCGGGACTAACAACCCTGGCAAATCTTGTGTTATTTACTTTTCCCACGGAAGTGTTCTCGCATTTGTTTGTTACTCGACCATTCCAGCAATATTCATCTCCGGATAATATTTTGGGTAACAACAATTGGCGCTAGAGGGAGGGCAAATCTTAACCTTCATTTTTATTCCTACCGTCCTGAAGAACACTCACTGCGCTTCAAAGAAAAACCTTCAGTATCATGACGTCTGCTACTACATCGAAGAGAGCCACTCTCCGAACCGCCGAACATCATATTCCGGCTCGATCCGAGCCCCAGCCGACGGAAGAGGGAAGCCACGGCGGAGCGAGACTCTCGATCCCGCACCTGAGGGACGGCCCCTGCCTTTCGCTCGACCAGTTCCAAACCGCAGAACATATCGAAGAGGCTATGGCCATCCTAAAGGAGCGACGGAGAGCATGCACGACGCCTACTATAACCCCCTCGGCCATCCGCCGTGTGGGTAAATGGTAGTTCAAGGGTCTACTGGGCGAGCGATCGTCAGAAAGCCCCGAATCGCGAGAAAAGGCTCTCGTAAGGCCGGACGGTTCCGTATTCAGTCGCTTGGGAAGCGATCCATCATGGCGACTGGGGCATTCTGGCCCCAACCACGAGGCGACGGAATCCGAGTCCGTCACCAGGAGTTCGGCCTACCCGACTCCGAACTAAATTTGAGTCAGCCATCTAGCCCGCATCTACCAAAGAGTCGAGCCACGCGGCAAGGACATCATCAACAGCGGAGCCAGGGGGTCAGTACTTGATCGCCTCGGTTCCCGCTCCGAGCGCCTAGCCGCGGCGATGGCCGCTATGTAAAGCCAGATCGACGAGATGAAAATGCTCCTAGATACTGGGGCAAGCACCAGCAGAAAGATTATCGAACCGACCGAGCCACTCGCGGTCCACATCGAGCTTGCTGATAAGTGTCAGTTTTATACACTTATCCATGGTTTGTATCGATAAAATTCACCCATAATTGAGCTAGTCTATTCATTTTTTGCTTTTAATTAATTAGTTTTGTAATAATTTTATTTTTATCGGATGATGATGTAAATCTAGTTTTAATCGGATTAAATAACTAATTTACTCAAGAAATAACATGTTTATTAAATATTCTCTTTGTTGAATTTTGATATATTCATGTTGTAGGGCTTTCCGAGACGAATTCGGCAGTCTTTCCGGATTCAAAATCAGAGTTATATATCAAAATTTATTATCCGAAGAAGATTTGGGGCAAAAACACAAAGTCTGAGAAATTCTGGGCTGAAAACGTAACTCTCAAAGCAACCAGTGAGCAAATTGACGAAGCCAAGTTACGGCCGTAACTATGGAATGTTACGGCCGTAAGTCATCCAAGTTACGGCCGTAACTCCTTAATATTACGGCCGTAACTCTTGACAGATTGTTAAAATTTGTCTAATTTTTTATACTTTTTATGTATTATTGAGGGGATGGCTGGCATTGATCCGATCTATTGTAATAATGCTGGAGTTTTGGAGCTATTAGATGACTTTAGGTGTATAAATAGACCCCTTAGATCCTTCATCATTCATCATTCATCATATAATTTTTCACTTTTTGTAAACTTTTCTTTTTGTGTGAAGAACACATTTGTGTTCTTGAGTGATTTGTGTGAGTGTGGTATAGCATATGTTGTTCAGAGAGTTTATTGCTTCTTTCTCCTTTATCTACTAAGGGAGTGAGGATCAATTCTTTCTCTTGATTCAACTAATAATAACCACACAAGCTTGTATTATGTATATTAAACCCTTCATGGGCTAAGTTACCTTTAGTTGGGATTATAAACAAGGTTAGTCATGTTATTTAAGTTTGTATAAAGATCTATTGTGAATTACTTATTATTGTGTGTGATTTTCATTGTTTTAACAATCTTTATTTATTTGGCCAATAAATGCCGATATTTATGGTCTTCATATGTTTCGAAAGAAAATATGTTTGATTAGATCAAATGATCTTCACTCTAAGTTGTTCTAGGGGATAGAAATATACCTCTAGACCTTAGATGATTCTTTGAGTTATTTTCATAAATCCTAATGCTATGTATTGAAGCCAATCAACATAGAAATATAGTGGATTGATTCAATATGTAAGGGCGTTTATAGTTCGAAAGAGAAACCGTCTTTTTAAGGAAAATCGAATCTACACAACATAATAAGTAAATTCATCTTATGATCTCCTATACATATTCTATAACTAATAACGAACTAAGTTTGTAATCCCAACTATTTCATTTTATCGTTAATCAATCTATTATTATTGCTATCTTTTTATTTCCTTATAATATTAGAACTATTATTGCATTATCTTTGCAATTATTAAACCAAACTCTTTAATTGTGTGTTTCACTCATCTTAGTATCTATAAAAATAGACTTATAGTGTATAATTCAAATTATAACCAAACTTCCTTGTGGGATCGATAAACCGGACTCAAAAAGTCCACTTACTACTTGATACGATATCGTGCACTTGCGATAGTTACACTAAGACCGTGTCAAGTTTTTGGCGCCCTTGCCGGGGAAGTATAAGTTATATTTGAAATTTTACATTGTAAACTATTTTTATAGGTACAACTTTTTCGACATTGTAACTTAGTACTCAATTGTGTTTGTCCGGTCAAGTGGCGGATAACGGTACTCCGTGACTATTAAAGTCGGATTTTTCAGTTTCCCACAACAACTGATATTTGTAGATATTTTCTTCAATTATTTTCATTGTCTTTTTATTTATTTTTTTTATCATGGAAGAAACATTGTATAAAATTGAAAAAAGATTTCCCTTTCTAAGCAAAAATGCAATTTTAAAAATTTACAAGGCAAGACTTGAAAGGATGAGGTTGCTTATGAATAAAAGCATACCTTTTGACATAAGATTCATAATTGAAGCCAAAGTAAGAATAGAGGGTGAATTCACAGAAACACCGACTAGATTTTTACCAAGGCTTGAAAAAAGTTCATATGCGAAGAAACGACGAGCAAAGATGATAGCCGTTTGTTATAAATGTGCTAGATGGAACTGTAATTTAAAATGTCGATCTTTAGGAATTCCATCTACAAACAGAGAAGATAAAATTCAGTTCATTAAGGATGGTCCGAATAAAGAGAATTTAGATGATATCGAAATTTCTCTTGACACGCATCCTAGTGAACTCGTACATTACGGAATTCGATGTTTGTGGAATAAATTCAAACCAGAATATGAACAACGTCTTGGGAATCTGACGTTAAAAGACCATGTTTGCCAATTTGTAAGAAAATTGGATGGGAAGCTTCTCCCCGACTCACAGAAGGCGTTTATGCCGTTTCTGAACGTAAAATCAGAGGAAGATGTGAGCCACAATCACAACTACTGTACATACGCATAAGTATCTTTTATTTTTGTCGTGTGGTGAGATTTTCTGAATAAAAAAATGTGATACGCGATAAATGCTTTCATTATTCTATTGAGTAGTTGAAGCGCAATCAACGCAATCACAAACTTGTTAAATAATTTTTACCTTCTTTTTCTTCTATAAATAAACATTATGCTTGTTTCTTTCATTTATCCCTCAAACTTGCACTTTTCTCTGTTTCTCTCTAAATAATTTCTTTTCAAAAATGGAGTCATCATCTTCAACAAAAAAATTTAGCACAGTCTGCATTTTTGGTGGAGCTAGTTATGGCATGCTTTATTGAAACAGCCCACAACTTGGGTCGTACCTTAGGAGAAAAATGCATTCATGTAGTTTACGGAGGAGGAAGTCTAGGATTAATGGGACGAGCTGCTGCTTCTGCCTATATGGAAGGATTAAGAGTGTTGGGAATAATTCCAAAACCTCTGGCTGAAAGTAAAATCCCCGGGTCAACTATTGGAGATGAGTTTAGATCTGTAAATATGCAAGATCGCATAACTCACATGATAAATAATTATGGCGCTTTTATCACCCTTCCCGGTGGTTTTGGCACCCTTGAGGAACTTTTTCATGTGGTTACCAGAGCCCAGCTAAATGTTCATAAAAAACTAATAGGTCTGCTTAATGTCAATGGTTTCTTTGATGGTTTACTATCTTTCATCGACTACTCTGCTGAAAAGGGTTTTATTTCAGAGCGTGCTAAACGAATCATAGTCGTTGCAACAACACCAGAAGAACTAATCAAAAAACTCAATGAATTTGTTCCTCAACCAGATCCAGCTCTAGCTAAAATTGTCTGGATGGAAGATTTTACCGTGAGAAAACGAAAAGTGGATTCATTCCTCTCCCTTTGATAACCCATATCGGACCTATTATTTTTTTTTACTTTCTGTCGTGTGTAATAATCGTGCTAAATGGTGGCAGCTTAAGGAGTTTCTTCTTGATCTCTTGACGCGCATCTATTCGCGATTTATGTATTGTTATTTTATTGCTGTAATTTTTATTGTGTGTTTTTTATAAAAGCATTGATGGCAGCGTAAGGCGACTCTTCGGACTTTCTTGATGCGCATCTTAAAAATTGTGTTATACTTACGAGTATATTTTTTTTTTGTTGTTGTGTGCCTCGTATATTTATTCTCTTGCAGATTCTAAAAGGCGTTAGCTCAAACATCAACTTTCTTAATAGGGAGTATTCTGCTTTTCTGCATTGCATTTTATTTTATTTTATTTTTTATTTTTAAACTGAGGACAGTTTTATTTTCAAGTTTGGGGGTGGTTTGTTTAATTATTTTGGTGTGTTTTGATTGATTTGGTTATTTGCCTTAATTTTTATATATATATATATATATATATATATATATAGTATTTTGATTTGTGAGATTTCTAGATCTGGCCATAACACCAATAAATTAGCTATATACAAGTTTCTAAAATCGTTTTAACCGGTAAAAAAAAATTGTATATTCTAAAAATTTTTTTGAGCCTTAATCTCTCTTTTCAAGCCTTGTAGTTATCATATAAAATCGAGTCATTCGTTACCTTGAGAAAAAAAGAATCAATCGGTTGATGAAAAATAGAACTGAAATATACTTAATTTGTGGACTTTTTGATTTTTCATGCTTAAACTAAGAAATGATTTTCTGCAAAAATTCTATTCCCTAAAAAAAGAGAGTCATTGGTGAAAAGAGCTACACGTTACCAAATAACGGTGTGAAAGCTATCACCTAAAAAAAATGACGAAAAGGAGAAATGTTGAGCAGCAACAGATGCCTAATTTTGGGAGTCTTAAATTTTGCGAAAAATAAAGGACTAACCATTGTTGGTGCGTAGCTGCCGTCTCAGAAAAATTGGTGAAAAGAGCTACACGTTAGCAAATAACGTTGTGAAAGCTATCACCTTTTTAAAAAAAAATGAGATAGAAATTGTGTTAGTGAAAAGAGCTACACGTTAGCAAATAACGGTGTGAAAGCTATCACTAAGGGATATAGTTTATGAGCAGATTTGAATTAATTAGCGGCTGAATTTCAATACACTCAATTTCGTGAAAAATCACAATATTTGATGACGCCAATGAAATTCTTCTTCATATTGAGTCGAAAAATAAACGAGTTATCGAGAGCAACCATTAAAGAGAGTCGTGTGTATCACGAGTGGGAAAGAAATAATCAACCTTTTGGGGAGAAAACCTTGAATTTGGAATTACAAAATAAAAATCGTGTTTTAACATCAAAATCATTAGTAGATTTATTTTGAATCGTGATTCATTTCTATCTACTGTATAAAGCAGTTGTTGTGTATTAATGGCATTTTGATCTCCTTTTCTCTTTTTATATTTTAATTTATGTGTGTATTAATTTTTCTTATTTTTATTTTTGGAGCATGAATAATAAAGAGTCTTGCTCGGGACTAGCAAGAATTCAAGTTTGGGGGTGTGATAAGTGTCAGTTTTATACACTTATCCATAGTTTGTATCAATAAAATTCACCCATAATTGAGCTAGTCTACTCGTTTTTTGCTTTTAATTAATTAGTTTTTTAATAATTTTATTTTTATCGGATGATGATGTAAATCTAGTCTTAATCGGATAAAATAACTGATTTACTCAAGAAATAAAATGTTTATTAAATATTCTCTTTGTTGAATTTTGATATATTCATGTTGTAGGGCTTTCCGAGACGAATTCGGCAGTCTTTCCGGATTCAAAATCAGAGTTATATATCAAAATTTATCATCCGAAGAAGATTTGGGGCAAAAATGCAAAGTCTGAGAAATTCTGGGCTGAAAACGTAACTCTCAAAGCAACCAGTGAGCAAATTGACGAAGCCAAGTTACAGCCGTAACTATGGAATGTTACGGCCGTAAGTCATCCAAGTTACGGCCGTAACTCCTTAATATTATGGCCGTAACTCTTGACAGATTGTTAAAATTTGTCTAATTTTTTTATACTTTTTGTGTATTATTGAGGGGATGGCTGGCATTGATCCGATCTATTGTAATAATGCTGGAGTTTTGGAGCTATTAGATGACTTTAGGTGTATAAATAGACCCCTTAGATCCTTCATCATTCATCATTCATCATATAATTTTTCACTTTTTGTAAACTTTTCTTTTTGTGTGAAGAACACATTTGTGTTCTTGAGTGATTTGTGTGAGTGTGGTAGCATATGTTGTTCAGAGAGTTTATTGCTTCTTTCTCCTTTATCTACTAAGGGAGTGAGGATCAATTCTTTCTCTTGATTCAACTAATAATGACCACACAAGCTTGTATTATGTATATTAAACCCTTCATGGGCTAAGTTACCTTTAGTTGGGATTATAAACAAGGTTAGTCAAGTTATTTAAGTTTGTATAAAGATCTATTGTGAATTACTTATTATTGTGTGTGATTTTCATTGTTTTAACAATCTTTATTTATTTGGCCAATAAATGACGATATTTATGGTCTTCATATGTTTCGAAAGAAAATATGTTTGATTAGATCAAATGATCTTCACTCTAAGTTGTTCTAGGGGATAGAAATATACCTCTAGACCTTAGATGATTCTTTGAGTTATTTTCATAAATTCTAATGCTATGTATTGAAGCCAATCAACACAGAAATATAGTGGATTGATTCAATATGTAAGGGGCGTTTTATAGTTCGAAAGAGAAACCGTCTTTTTAAGGAAAATCGAATCTACACAACATAATAAGTAAATTCATCTTATGATCTCCTATACATCTTCTATAACTAATGACGAACTAAGTTTGTAATCCCAACTATTTCATTTTATCGTTAATCAATCTATTATTATTGCTATCTTTTTATTTCTTTATAATATTAGAACTATTATTGCATTATCTTGGCAATTATTAAACCAAACTCTTTAATTGTGTGTTTCACTCATCTTAGTATCTATAAAAATAGACTAATAGTGTATAATTCAAATTATAACCAAACTTCCTTGTGGGATCGATAAACCGGACTCAAAAAGTCCACTTACTACTTGATACGATATCGTGCACTTGCGACAGTTACACTAAGACCGTGTCACTTTCCCCCATGCAACCAAGGATCGCTCCTCCCAAGACACCTTTGTACGAAGGGAGATCGGACCCCGAGACCCACCTAAGCAAGTTTCGGATCTACATGACCGGGTGTGGGGCATCAGACGCGACTAAGTGCCGAATCTTCCCGTTAACCTTGGGCGAGCTGGCTCATAGGTGGTACATCTCACTACCACCGCGATCGATCATCTCCTTCGAGAAACTGGCGAGTGACTTCATGTCGTACTTCGCCGCCAAGGTCGCAAGACCAGAAGGCCTCCATCGCATGATGAAATTAGGCAGGGGAAGACGAATCCGACGCAGATTACATCGACCGGGTGGATGAAATAGTCCTCACCGGCGAGCCCATCAGCGACGAGCTCGCTCTCTACTTAGACCTGGGGGGATTCTACAGTCATTCGCCCATGTTTAGGCATCTCACAAAGGACATCCCCCAACCTATGCGATCTTCCGCGCTAAGGCTTCCGACTTTCTGGCTAGGCAGAGTCTGCTCACCCTCCGCCTAGGCGAGGGGACGCCACCTCCTGTCCGAAAGACGGCGATCGCCAAAACCAAAAAGGCGGTCGCTAAGCCGCCCGACAATCTCACGCCATCAAGGGGCACCAACCGTTAAACAAGCCAAAGGCAATAAGGGACCACGGTCATCTGGACCACAATCAATATTGTGCTTACCACAAGAGTCCCGGCCACAACACCAACCAATGCCGCGACCTCCTTAGACAACTCTGGAGATTGTTCGAGGAGGGCAAGTTGGACAGCTTATTGGCTTAGCCCGGAGCCCCATCGATCTCCCGAGATGGTCGCCAGAGTCAAATGCAAACAGGCCGGAAAGCTCATACGAGCTGACCCCTCGATCAACCTCGGCGACCGAATCTACATGCTTCAATCAAAAGGAGGGAACTTCGGAAGTCTATCCCCGATTCCCACCTCATCAAACCAAAGGCTACTGCCTGAGTAATGCCTCTAAAAAGAGGATGACTCGATCACCCTCTAAAGTTTATCATCAACATGATGGACCTAGGCAGCGATCGCCTCCCCTAGCACAATGTATACCATCAAGGATCGTCATCTGACATGATGGTCCGAGGTAGAAAAGTGTTGCCATGGTCGCGAAAATCGACGAAACCGACGATCCGTCTATGCAAGGTTCCTTTGGGCTTCGATCGCTCGCTCTTCATTTAAATACGAGGCGGGCGTAGCCTGAGGACTCTCCAAAGACAAATCAGAAGATGACTCGCTCGCCCTCTAAAGTTCGTCATCAACATGATGGACCTAGGCAGCGATCGCCTTCCTTTACACAACGTATACCGTCGAGGATCGTCATCTAACTTGATGGTCCGAGGTAGAAGAGTGTCGACATGGTCGTGGAGGATGATGGAACCGTTCTCTGTGCCCGTGCAAGGTCCCTTTGGGCCACGATCGCCCGCCCTTCGTTTAAATAAGAGGCCGGCGTAGTCTGAGGGCCCTCCAAAATAGATCTGTGGACACATTCGCCTGCCCTCAAAGGTCCATCGCTTAACGTGGTGGGTCCTTCCCTGAAAATGCGACGCGTCCCTCCCCCGTCATAACGTATACCGTCGAGGGTCCCCATCTTAATGGTGGCCCGAGGTATAAAAGTGCTAACAAGTCGTGGTCGTGGAGTCGATTAATCCGACGACGCCCCGCGCAAGGAATCCTCCAGACCAAGACCGCACGCCCTTCGTTTAAATACGAGGCGAGGCGCAGCCTACAGAGGACCCTAACAATTAAGTGAGTCGCGAGAACTTAGCCATCAGACGGAATGTCGCTCGTGCACAAGACACAGTCGTAGAGGTCGGTCCATCGAACTCCGCGATCGTGCACGGTTCCTCAAGACCGAGATGGACGGCCTTCCTCGAGGAATCTGCAAAATTGAAGACCGTTCACTCAACAATTTATTTTCGTCCCCTTACTTCCACTAAGTGAACAAAAACAAGGGGGAAGGGCGGAGCTATGTATACACGATCATCCCCATTCAATTACATACGGTGATCGGCATTTTTCAGATGTGTGTGCAGCGATCGTATTTGTTTTAAAAGTTATCTATATGAGTTTATCAATTCTCTTAGATCTATACACGCAACAATCTCTCCTCACACATTTGTACAAAGTCATGCAAAGACTCAGAAAAGTAATCATTCAAGTGATAAATCGAAGAAACAAATATTCATTTCATTACTTGGAGTATCAGAGTACGTACACGGTCGCCCGAAGGCCTAAGTACAACAAAGCTACAAAATTACAAGGCAAAAACAAAAACAAAATAAGGACGTCGAGCCTCAGGATGCCCCTGCCTGGCCTTCGCCTTCAACCACCGGATCGGGCCGCGACCCTTTGCCAGCTTCCGGAGCTGCCTCCCCGTCCTCCTGGGCATTTGGATGAACAAGATTCCCTGGAGTCGGATACCAGCTCAGGTCCACACCGATTTCCGAAAGATCCAAGATCGGCACAAGGAAGGCAGGATGAAGAGGGTGCTCCAGTGCATATGCCTTGAAATTTTCAGCAAGAGGGCCGACCTCCAGCCCTCCCTTCTTAGCAGCACGGAGCGAGTCAGCGAACGCCATATAATAGGCACACTCGCTGACGAACTCCACGTCGAGAAAGGGATTGTCCTCGGTCGCCTCCAGCTTCCCTTTCAACTCCGCAACCGCCTGTTGCGCACCCTGGAGCTCGGTCTCCTTAGCAGCCGTCTCTCCCCTCGACGACTCCAGCTCGCTAGTTAGCCGAGTGACAGTCACCTTCAGCTGATCGGCCTCCTTCTGAGCGGCCGCGAGCGACCGACGGGCATCTGTCATCTGGTCTCGAAATCGGTCGACCGTCGCCCGGGCTCGCTCATAATTCTCTCTCATCAGTTCAAGATCCTGACTCGCCCGTTTAGCTGCGTCCAAGTAGTCCTTCTCCATAGCCACAATCCTGTCGGCGAACTCGGAATTCCTTCACAGCCAGAGCATGTAATACCCAGTTGTAATCCAGTCATTATCATTCAGTATTTATCATTCTGTACTTGTCACTCAGTAATTTTCACTCATTAATGATCATTTGTCACTCATATTCAATCATTGTATTCACCGTTCAGAGTAATTGTATCGTGTATCAATCATCATTCATCACCAATCTAGTTGGAGAATCGTGTCGTGTTTACATCATTGTCATCTTCATAGTGGGCTATGCGTGAGGAGTGGTGCACGCCATGAACTCTCTTTGGCGCACGTTAATTGAGTTCAGGTAGCGCACGCTACCTCTCAACACTAACGCACGCTAATGCAGTTCGAGTAGGCACTCCAGAAAGCACACGACTACAGTTGGGTTGTAAGTAGCGCACGCTATGAATGGTAAGTAGCGCGCGCTAGTAGGTCGGAGTATCGCACGCTATGCAGTCGGTGTAGCGCGCGCTAAGGTCGGATCATGCCGAGTCCAGTGGCTACTGGACTGATTAGGAATAATTCCTAGCGCACGCTACTAGTAGATATTAGCGTACGCTAATCGGTGTCAGTAGCGCACACTGAATTTTGTGTGTAGCGCGTGCTACCGCGATCAGATCAGAGAACAAGAGGTTCTGGACTCCAGTACTGGGCATTAGATAATTTGTTAGTGCACGCTAAGTATATAGTTGTAGCCCACACTACAAGAGGTATGTAGCACACACTACCATTGCGAACAGAGGATACTGGACTACCCAGTATACCCGTTAGCGCATGCTACGCACAGGAGCTAGCGCACGCTAATCCGATGACAATATTTATTGGACAGTGCAATTCATTTCGTCATTTCATCATCTCACTTCATTCCCTCGGCGGTTTTGGGCGATTCCGGGCGATTTGGAGAGTTTTCTTCGAGCTGAATCCACTAATCATCATCTTCAAGATTATCATTCGGATTAATCATCATTTCTTCATCCCCATCACATCAAATTAAGGTAATAATCTCTTGGATCTAGAATTTTGGGTTTTGGGCATTTTCCTTTTGATTTCTTCGTGTGAGCTTGGATTGTTGTTGGAATATCTTAGATATGAATTATCTACCTTGGATAAATGTATTCCTATGGATTTAATGGCATATATTTCGGATTTCATGAATTGTTGGGGTTTGATTCAAGAACTCATTAGAGTTGACTTTGATATTTGGGGGTTTTGGATTGGATGTTGTCGTTAACTCGAATTGTGGATTTCTACGGGATTATTGATATCATTGAAGGTGTTTTGTTGGTTTGAACTACTCGTTTTGGAGTTTGGTTTCGATATATTCGGGTTTGGATATTATCAAAGGATGTATGATTGCTAAGTATTCGTTAGAATTCCTCAATAAGTTTGGATATTGTTGTATCGACGTTTGAGTCGGTTATAATCATGTTTGATACATATATTTAGCATTGTTGGTAATTGTCATTCAAGGTTCTTCGAGCGACCGACACCTCTTTTAGGATGTTGTTCGAGGAAGGACTTTCTTCACCGGTGTTGTGTAAGTTAAATCTTACTCGGTTAAAAGGATATTCATTCCTTTCGTTATTGTTCATTCATAATCATAATTCATTCATAATGTATTAACCGTATTGAGACTTGTAATTGTCAATTAATCACTTCATTCACGAGGGACGACGGTTCCAATCATTTCATTGAGCTATCATTTATTTCACTATCATTTCATCTCGGTGAGTCATTCTTGACTTTGTCGGACTGTTATTCATTATTATTTTTCATGGTCATTTCTTGTCCATATGACCTTCTGGGTTCGTATTGCGTGGCCAGGTGTGGATGTGTGGAATTTTTAGTCGGGCACGTGATGGTCATGTGTTGGGTTCACCGACACATTGGACTGTGCACACGGTAACGTACCTCCGTGAGACTAATTAGGCATAAGGACGAGTGTGTCCGGACACTCGTCTTGTGCACTTGCACATACCATTACGGGCGTACTATGATGCCTCTCTTCAGCGTCATTTTATAATTAAGATATATCATGATTCTGTTTATTCAACTCTTGAGGATTGTTGTTCTGTGTAACTGACCCCGTTGGGGAATGTTGTTTTCAGATCATGGCAAGGCTAAGGCACGGGAAGAGAACGTTGACGGCGAGGAGTCCCAGTGATACTATCTTTTCATTCACTCGTGTTTTCTTTATTTTATTTCCGCTGCAGACTTCCGTTTGGATATTCATTTCATTCGGTGTTGTATATTTTATCTTCATATAAAATATACATGTATTATGTATTATCTTGGGTGTGTTATAATGAAACTCCTCATCAGAGTGATTTATGATATATTGTGGTTCGGTACTACAATTATATTATTTAATTCATTAATTTTCATTCGCCTGGTGGGTCCCAGTCGGGGGGTCCACGACACTGTAATATCCGCCTAGTTTGGGGTGTTACAGAGTTGGTATCGGAGCGTGGTTTTTAATACTACCTTCCGAGTCATGTCTCATTTGAAATCATCGTTCATCAGACTAGTATTATTGGACTTTCGCGTCACGTGTGACCTGTGCAAGAGCCGAGCCCCTCAGACCAAAGAACAGTAAGATTTCTGACGCCATGGTATAATTTCTGGCAATAAGAATCACTCATTCATCATTCAACAGTCAACAATCCTCATTCATCATTTTCATTTTTGATCAAGTTGATCATGTTAATTCATTAATCACTCAGTTCATTTCAATGTTCAGTTGTTGATCTTGAGGATCATATCATTAATCTTGTTAACTTGTTCAAGATAATCATTTCAAGAATTTCATCAGATAATCATGTCACTTCAGTTAATCATTCACGTAATCACTATGTTAGAGCGCGTAAGCTCCTTTTTATCATTTCATGACGTAATCATAATGTGATATTCATGCGAGAGATATAATTATCATGTGACTTTCCTACTTCAGTATGGAGAGAGCAGGCAGAGGACGCGGGGGACGAGGCCGCGGTGCGGGCCGAAACCCGAGAGCTCGTGTGAATACACGTGCGAATGCCAGGAATAATGCTAATTCATCGAGCAGTGATGCTACCACTCATTCACCTGGACGTAACCATTCACTATCAAGGAGTCATACCCGGGACACAGCTCAGTCAGAAGGTGTTCGGGTTGATCCACTCACTTTTATGCAGGGCGTGATGGCCCAAATGACTCAGATGGCACAACTGATGGAGACGATGCATAACTCAACTACACAGAATCAACAGGCTCCTCCGCCGCCACCACAGAGGCAAGAGAGGGGTGTGAGCGGTATCATTGGCGACATCTCTCGCCAAAGGCCACCTACTTTTGAGGGGTCATCTGAACCGGTGGATATCATTCACTGTCTTGAGCATTTTGAGAAACTGTATGCTATGGTGGACTGTCCTGAGGGACACAAAGTTTCAGTTGCGGCTTACTATCTTGGTAAGGGCGCACATTCATGGTGGTTGTCGTTGAAGCCCACCGACGGATCTTGTACTTGGGATCAATTCAAGACTCTAATGATGGAGAGGTATTATCCGGCCCCACTCAGGGAGGCAAAGTTGTCAGAATTACTCACTCCCAACCTTTCAGCGGACGATGATGTTCTCGCCATCGCCGAGAAATTCCAGGAGTTACTTCCTTTCGCCTCGTCCATTATTCACTCTGAGGCGGACAAGATCAAATATTTCAGCAAGATGTTGAAGCCTCATATGCGGATGCAGTTGCTTAATCACAATTGCACCACTCTGGCCGAATTCATTGAGAAAGCTCTTACTTATGAGCTTACTACTAAGGAGATTTCTAAGCAACAATCTTCATCTGCTGGCAAGAAGTCAAAGAATCGTAATCAGTCTGAAGGTAGTCAGGCAACTTTCAAGAAGCCTCGTGCAGGCTCTACTTTCTCTGAGCGACCTCCTGTGGCATCCAGACCCGCGAATCTCGACCACGAGCGCCGCTCGCCATCACTGTTTCAACTGTGAAGAACAGGGTCATTTCAGTACCAAGTGTCCGAGGCAGACTGTCACATGCCATAACTGTGGAATTGCGGGGCATAGGGCCCGTTTTTGTCGAAGGGACTCCAAACCCACTCCGGCGACATCTCAGGCACCAAAACAGTCAGCGGTTCCGAATCAGACCACTCAGTCCTCGTCGTTTAAGACGACAGGAGCTAACAAAGGCGGAGCCAAGAGCTATCATACGGGAGCGTCCGGTTCGGGGGCCGGCAAGCCCCAAATTTACGAGATGAAGAAGATCGACAATCCAGAGGCCCGGATGATCTCAGGTACACTCGATATTCTATCTCAACCTGTGTGTACCCTTTTTGATACTGGTGCATCGTATTCATTCATTTCCGAGTCATGTTTGAGTAGACTACGTCTTGGTAGTGCTACTAGTTTTGAGCCTTATGTCATTGGTCTACCTGATGGTAGAAGAATTATCGGGAATCATGAGATTAAGGATTGTCCGATGGCCGTGATTGGTTAGCAGACATAATCGTGGTGGATTTACCAAGAGACGACGTCATCCTGGGTATTGATTGGATAGATCGTCACGATGCCATCATTAGTGTCCGTAAGCGTATGGTCACTATCATTTCAGACGATGGGGTTGAATATGTATTTCAGGGAGGTAATCCCGGCTGTTCCGGGAGGGTCATCAACTTGATGAAAGCAGTGAAATTACTCAGTCAGGGGTGTGTTGGTTATTGGTGCTAAATGACCAAGACCGAGAAACCATCAGTAATGTTGACGGATATTCATGTAGTGAGAGAATATGCCGATGTATTTCCAGATGAGTTACCTGGTTTACCTCCACAGAGAGATGTGGAATTCACGATTGAGTTAGAGCCCAGTACGTCCCCAATATCGAAGGCACCGTACCGGATGGCCCCGACCGAAATGCAGGAGTTGAAGAATTAATTAGAGGATTTGACCGAGAAGGGTTATATTTGACCGAGTGCGTCCCCGTGGGGAGCACCAGTGTTATTTGTCAAGAAGAAGGATGGTTCGTTTCGCTTGTGTATTGATTACCGGGAATTGAACCGGGTGACAATCAAGAATAAATATCCTCTACCCCGTATCGATGATCTTTTAGATCAACTTCAGGGAGCTTCAGTATTTTCCAAGGTCGACTTAAGATCTGGATATCATCAGTTGCGAATTCGAGAGTCGGACATCGCAAGGACGGCGTTTCGAACACCGTATGGTCATTATGAGTTTGTGGTAATGCCATTTAGGTTAACTAATGCACCTGCGGTATTCATGGAGTTAATGAATCGGGTTTTCATCGACTATTTGGATCCGTTCATGGTTGTCTTCATTGATGACATTTTAATTTATTCTCGTGACCGGGAGGAACACGAGCTTCACCTTCATCAGGTGCTCGACGTGTTGAGACAAGAGCAACTTTATGGGAAGTTTTCCAAATGTGAGTTCTGGATGTCCGAAGTGACGTTTATCGGACATGTAATTTCATTAGACGGAGTTCGTGTCGACCCTCAGAAGACGGAGGCTATCCGAGATTGGCTACCTCCGTAGAATGTTAAGGAAATCCGAAGCTTTCTCGGATTAGCTGGTTATTATCGGTAATTTGTGGAAGGATTTTCTAAAATCGCTCAACCCATGATGAACCTTTTAAGGAAATATAAGAAATACACGTGGTCCGACGCGTGTCAACAGAGTTTTGAGGAACTCAAAAGCCGGTTAATTTCAGCACCTGTCCTTTCTCTACCGCAAGGGACGGAAGGATTTGTGGTTTACAGTGATGCGTCCGGACAGGGTCTCGGATGTGTGCTGATGCACAACGGGAAGGTTATTGCTTATGCTTCACGGCAATTGAGACCTAACGAGGTTAACTATCTGACCCACGACCTGGAGCTAGCAGCCATGGTATTCGCATTGAAGATTTGGCGTCATTATCTTTATGGCGTTACCTGTCAGATATTCACCGATCATAAGAGTTTAAAGTATATATTTACTCAGAAGGAGTTAAATATGCCACAGAGACGGTGGTTAGAACTAATCAAAGATTATGATATTGAGATACTTTACCACTCAGGCAAGGCGAATGTTGTCGCCGACGCCTTGAGTTGTAAGTCCGTTCAGGAGCAGATGCTTGCTCGATTAACAGTTCAGAAGAAACTTCAGCAGAAATTTCTGAGACCCGAGATCGAGGTCTGGTTACAGCAAGTACAAGGGCAACTTTGTACGTTGGAGATTTCATCGCCACTTGAGGAGGCGATCAGGGAGAATTAGGGTTCAGACCCATTTTTGTTACGCATTCAAGATGATGTGGCTCAGGGGAAAGCCCCTGGATTTGTGGTCCACGAGGATGGACTTTTGTGATTTAAGAATCAGTTGTGCGTACCGGCGAATGACGAGTTGAAAAACTCGATTTTGAGAGAAACTCATGCTACCCCTTATTCCATTCATCCGGGGTCTAACAAGATGTAAAAAGACTTGAAACAAAATTACTGGTGGAGTAATATGAAGCGAGAAGTCGCTGAATTTATTTCGAGATGCCTAACCTGTCAGCAAGTCAAGATAGAACACCAGCGATCGGCGAGTATGCTGAAACCGCTCTCTATTCCAGAATGGAAATGGGAGGATATTTCTATGGACTTCATCACGAGTTTGCCGACGAGTCGTCGTGGCATGAATACAATCTGGGTAATTGTGGATCGCCTAACTAAATCAGCTCATTTCCTTGAGATTAAGGATACGTGGGGTCCCGAGAGACTTGCCCAGTTGTTCATCAAAGAGATAGTGAGACTGCACGGTACTCCTAAAAGTATCATTTCCGATCGTGACGGACGATTCATGTCTCATTTTTGGAAACCAGTTCATCGTGCTATGGGAACTCAGCTTAATCTTAGTACAACTTTTCATCCTCAGTCCGACGGACAATCAGAGAGGACCATTCAGACTTTGGAGGACATGTTGAGGGCATATGTTCTTGATTGGAAAGATGATCGAGAAGCCCAACTACCGTTGATTGAGTTCACGTATAATAATAGTTGGCATGCTTCGATCAAGATGGCACCTTACGAGGACTTGTATGGTCGTCGTTGTCGATCTCCTTTATGTTGGGATGACTTATCAGAGTCAATCGGCACCGAGCCCGATATGCTTATAGCCGCCCGTGAGAAGGAAGCTTTGATCAGGAGTCATTTGTTGACCGCTAAGAGTCGGCAGAAATCATATGCAGATAATCGTCGTCGACCCTTAGAGTTCGAGACAGGTGACCATGTTTTGGTCAAGGTATCCCCGAGTCGAGGTATCTTCCATTTTGGGAAGAGGGGAAAGTTGAGTCTGAGATTCATTGGACCGTTTGAGATTTTGGATCGAGTAGGTGAGCTAGCTTATCGATTGGCCTTACCTCTGGCGTTGAGCCAAATTCATAATGTGTTTCACGTCTCTCAGTTGCGAAAGTATGTTGCCGAATCGAGTCACATACTTCAGTTCGACGAAATCGAGATCGCGGATGATCATTCGTATGAGGAGCGTCCTATTCGAGTTTTAGATCGGCGAATCAAACAGTTGAGGAACAAGACGATTCCTTTGGTCAAGATTCAGTAGTCTAGACACGGAGTCGAAGAGGCTACTTGGAAAACCGAGAAGAGTATGCGGGAGAGTTATCCCGAGTTGTTTGACCCTTTGGGGACGAAACTCTATTAAGGGGGGTGTATGTAATACCCGGTTGTAATTCAGTCATTATCATTCAGTATTTATCATTCTGTACTTGTCACTCAGTAATTTTCACTCATTAATGATCATTTGTCACTCATATTCAATCATTGTATTCACCGTTCAGAGTAATTATATCGTGTATCAATCATCATTCATCATCAATCTAGTTGGAGAATCGTGTCGTGTTTATCATCATTGTGATCTTCATAGTGGGCTGTGCGTGAGGAGTAGCGCACGCTATGAACTCTCTTTAGCGCGCGCTAATTGAGTTCAGGTAGCGCACGCTACCTCTCAACACTAATGCACGCTAATGTAGTTCGAGTAGGCAGTCCAGAAAGCATTGGACTGCAATTGGGTTGTAAGTAGCGCACGCTACGAATGGTAAGTAGCGCGCGCTAGTAGGTCGGAGTAGCGCACGCTATGCAGTCGGTGTAGCGCGCGCTAAGGTCGGATCAGGCCGAGTCCAGTGGCTACTGGACTGATTAGGAATAATTCCTAGCGCACGCTACGAGTATATATTAGCGTACACTAATCGGTGTCAGTAGCGCATGCTGAATTTTGTGTGTAGCGCGCGCTAACGCGATCAGATCAGAGAACAGGATGTTCTGGACTCCAGTACTGGGCATCAGATATTTCGTTAGCGCACGCTAACATTTTGCATTAGCGCACGCTAAGTACATAGTTGTAGCCCATGCTACAAGAGGTACGTAGCACACGCTACCGTTGCGAACAGAGGATACTGGACTACCCAGTATACCCATTAGCGCATGCTACGCACAGGAGCTAGCGCACGCTAATCCGAGGACAGTATTTATTGGACAGTGCAATTCATTTCGTCATTTCATCATCTCACTTCATTCCCTCGGTGGTTTTGGGCGATTCCGGGCGATTTGGAGAGTTTTCTTCGAGCTGAATCCACTAATCATCATCTTCAAGATTATCATTCGGATTAATCATCATTTCATCATCCCCATCACATCAAATCAAGGTAATAATCTCTTGGATCTAGAATTTCGGATTTTGGGCATTTTCTTTTCGATTTCTTCATGTGAGCTTGGATTGTTGTTGGAATATCTTAGATATGAATTATCTACCTTGGATAAATGTATTCGTACAGATTTAGTGGCATATATTTCGGATTTCATGAATTGTTGGGGTTTGATTCAAGAACTCATTAGAGTTGACTTTGATATTTGGGGGTTTTCGATTAGATGTTGTCGTTAACTCGAATTGTGGATTTCTACGGGATTATTGATATCATTGAAGGTGTTTTGTTGGTTTGAACTACTCGTTTTGGATTTTGGTTTCGATATATTCGGGTTTGGTTATTATCAAAGGATGTATGATTGCTAAGTATTCGTGAGAATGCCTCAATGAGTTTGGATATTGTTGTATCGACGTTTGAGTCGGTTATAATCATTTTTGATACGTATATTGATCATTGTTGGTAATTGTCATTCAAGGTTGTTCGAGCAACCGACACCTCTTTTAGGATGTTGTTCGAGGAAGGACTTTCTTCACCGGTGTTGTGTAAGTTAAATCTTACTCGGTTAAAAGGATATTCATTCCTTTCGTTATTGTTCATTCATAATCATAATTCATTCATAATGTATTAATCGTATTGAGACTTGTAATTGTCAATTAATCACTTCATTCACGAGGGACGACGGTTCCAATCATTTCATTGATCTATTATTCATTTCACTATCATTTCATCTCGGTGAGTCATTCTTGACTTTGTCGGACTGTTATTCATTATTATTTTTCATGGTCATTTCTTGTCCATATGACCTTCTGGGTTCATATTGCGTGGCCGTGTGGGGATGTGTGGAATTTTTAGTCGGGCACGTGATGGTCATGTGTTGGGTTCACCGACACATTGGACTGTGCACACGGTAACGTACCTCCGTTAGACTAATTAGGTACAAGGACGGGTGTGTACGGACAGTCGTCTTGTGCACTTGCACATACCATTACGGGCGTACTATGATGCCTCTCTTCAGCGTCATTTCATAATTAAGATATATCATGATTCTGTTTATTCAACTTTTGAGGATTGTTGTTCTGTGTAACTGACCCCGTTGGGGAATGTTGTTTTCAGGTCATGGTAAGGCTAAGGCACGGAAAGAGAACGTTGACGGCGAGGAGTCCCAGCGATACTAGTGGGGGGCCTAGTCCTTTTCATTCACTCGTGTTTTCTTTATTTTATTTCCGTTGCAGACTTCCGTTTGGATATTCATTTCATCCAGTGTTGTATATTTTATCTTCATATAAAATATACATGTATTCTGTATTATCTTGGGTGTGTTGTAATGAAACTTCTCATCGGAGTGATTGATGATATATTGTGGTTCGGTACTACAATTATATTATTTAATTCATTAATTTTTATTCGCCTGGTGGGTCCCAGTCGGGGGGTCCACGGCACTGTAATATCCACCTAGTTTGGGGTGTTACAGAGCAGCCATCGTCGCCGCCTGGAGTGAGAGAGTAAATGCAGCCTGCATCGTATCCCCGGATCACCGGCGAGCGATCGCGTCCAAGTCGGTCGTCCAGGCCTCCGGCAAAGCATTAACAGCCCGACTGACGTATAGCGGGACATCACAATCCTGGCGAGGAGATCGGCTCGTGAGGAAATCCACCACCAACGGCGGGCAAGCTGGGTCAGTGCTGCGGATCCTGCAGCAAACAACAAAAAGTTAGTACATCTCCCACGCAAGTGACAAAACTCAACAAACAAACAAAGATTACCTCTCGGCTTTCTCGGGGTCGCGACTTGTAATATCCGTAATTTTCCATTTTTAACAGTTTCCATTTTTGGTGTATGTATATTTTTATCGACTCGCTTGTAACTGTTTCGGCATTTTGAATCTACTTTATTCTTGGAGTTTTTCCATTTGGACGAGTTTTGGTGATGTTTTCACGTAATTTCATTTTTGGCTGTTTTGCCGTATGAACGTTCGATTCTCGTAAAACTCATTCATTTGCGTTGTCTCGTGGTTTGTACAAGTTCGTATGGTTGAGTTTGTCATGTTGAGACTTTCGGTTTGTAAATCCGACGTCGTTTCGTGATTTTCGGGCACTTGGGCCACTTTTGTAATTTCTTATAAGTTTAGGGAAATTCATCTCCTCGCCGTATTTTGGATTCCTCGGTAGTTGTAAGTGCATTTACTGTCAACCACTCAGTTTCGTTGTTATGAATACCTCGTATTTACACTTTTGATTCTATCCTCGTGTTGTGGTTCGTCGTTGAATCGACTGTGCAGAATTGTGTTCAGAACTGGGGTCTGCTACGTACATAACGTACGTTATGCATGACCCATAACGTACGTTATGACCTTTCACAATTCAGTACAGACATTTGGTTACATACGTTAACCAGTATTGGGTTACGTACGTAGCCATCATAACGTACGTTAACAGCTTGTGTTAACGTACGTAACGCGCTGCCGGCGTTTTTAAACCTGACTTAACCCCAGTCAGTTTCTTTTCATCCTTCTTCGCCCCTTTTCGCGACGTGAGCGTTCTTGAGCACCTTTGGAGCGATTTGTCCAGAGCAATCCGTGGATTTCCTCTAGAGATTGACTATTGTGTACCAAGGGAGATTAATCTACAACATTATCATCATCCATCCGTCGAATTCAAGGTATTTTCTCAGGAACCCTAACTTTGACGAATTTGGGGGTTTTTCGGGATTCTAGGGATTAGTTCCGAATTGTTCGACTACGTTATGATATTCCTTACCGATTGTGACTATTGGGTGATTCCAAATCCATTTTACTTGATTTTAATCCGTGAATTATCAATTCGGGGAGATTATGCGTAAACCCTCACCGTATCGATTGAACGTCTATCACCGTGTATTGTAAATCGGGGTTATGGGTGCATTACATTCGATTATTGATGTCCGTTGGGACTAATTTATGTTAATTCTTCGTTTAGGAACCGCTGTTTTCCATTCGGATCGCCCGTAGTCGATTTTCGCTCCCGATTCTTCAACAATGTCTCAAAGGCAAGTACTTTACATTTGTTTACATGTTCTAGTATTTGAATTATGGCTGTATTGTGGTTGTTGTGGATGGATATGTGTATGTTCACCTAGGGACGGTCCGACGGGGCCTCTAGGGATACATTGTCGTGAGTTTCGTATCGTGAACTATGGTTAACCACCCAGGGATGTCCGACGGGGCTGTGCGGGGTACGGTGGCCGTGAGTCACGTACCAAGGTTAACTTTGAATTGTTTTGGTTGGAGAAAATGTGTTTTGTGCTTGTGCATCGTAAATATTCCGGAATATAAAATGTTTTCTAAAATGACTTTTTGGCGCATATATTCATTTGATTAGAATGTAGTTCAAATGAATTGTACTTGCACTAGCAGTTATCGCTAACCCCTTAAATGGGGAAAATACTTTTTGTATTTCAGGCATCGATCGTGGGGACAAACGAGTGCTTGAGCCGTATGAGGATGATGGGCAAGCATGATACTGACCAGTAGTCATTTGTTGGTGTTCAGTTCTGTCTATTATTTTTGATGTCTTGTTTTGGGACTTTTGTATTATAAAATTGGTTTAAGTACTCGAGTACTTCTTGTTTGAAAATTGTTAATGTTGTGTTCCCATTTTGGGAAATGGATTGATGTTGGATTCTATTTGTCGTTTTAATGGTGATTGTTTGTCGTTGTTGAATGTCTTGTTGGTATGTTAGCCTGGTGGATTCCATAGTGTGGGGTCCACGGCGCTGTAATATGCCCTGAATGTCTTGGGGGTGTTACAGAATATGGTATCAGAGCTTAGGTTTATAGATACCTAGGCTGTCGGTTATTTGGGTCTAGTTAAGTGTCGTTTTTGGGACAGTATCACTGCTATGCCATCATCTCAGTACGCCGGTGCTCGTAAGTTTTTCCTAACTTGACTCGTTTCACCGTTCTGTTCTATTCCTGTCTTAGTATCTTGTTGCGTTTTGCGTTTGAATTGTACTTACCCGTTACTTCTTCAGAATTCCTGCTGGTAGAGGACGCGGACGCGGACACGGTAGGGGACGTGGCGCAGCCGGTGGGGCGGCCATGTCCGATCACTCGGGAACTGATTCGGCGATGCCTTCTTTGTCGAACAGTGTTCCCCCTAGTTCCGGAGGTCAGCAGGACCAGTCTGCTAGCTCCGGTAATGCACATGAGAATGTTGGAGTGGCCAACATTTTGCAGCAAGTAGCGAACCAGATGACGCTACTGACTTAGGCCGTTTTGGTCAGCCAGGCTAATGCTAACCCGGTTCCGCCTACTGGATCCGGTAATGACAAGTTACTTGAGGACGTGATTCGTATGCGTCCTCCGTAGTTTGATGGTGCTTCCGATCCTTCCGAATGGGAGAGTTGGCTTTTTGAGATGGAAAAAGTATTTGAGGCTGCTAATTGTTCTGAGGAGAGGAAAGTACCCATTGCTCAGTACTTCCTCGCCAAGGAAGCAGCAACGTGGTGGCAAGCGGTGAAACCGCGTGACCGGGCAGCTACGTGGGCAGAGTTTCGAGATCTGATGGAAGATGAATTCTGTCCTTGGCCAGTGAAAGAGGGGAGGATCCGAGCCTTCTTTGAGGCTAAGCCCCAAGATGTTCCTATTTCTCAAGCTATCAAAGACTACAATCAATAGCTACATTATGTGAGGAACCAAGTCCGAGATGAGATTGATAAGATCCGCCACTTTGATATACGGATGAAACCGAGGGTACGCCACTACATGTCTGGTCTGGGGTGCACGACTTTGAAAGAATATCAGAATAAAGCAATGGCTTATGAAATGTCATTTTCTGCGACGGCGACGGCAACCGAAGGAAAGAAGCAGAAGACCTCCGGTCAGTTTTCGGGAGGCAAGTCAGGAGGGTACCCGAAGGCTCAGTCTGGTTCGCGAGACTTTGGGAGTCAGTCGCCATCAGTTGGGCGAGGAAACGGTTCTAGGTCTGCTCTTGCTGGTTCCGTCCGTGGTCCTACGTGCTTCAACTGTAGTCGCCCGGGCCACATAATGAGCGAGTGTGATAGGCCTCCGATTCAGTGTATTGCTTGTGGTCGGATGGGTCATCGTGCTAAGTTGCATGCAGGCGGCTCGAGCTCCGATTACTCGGATATCGGCCCAGTGCGGAGAGCCGAGTGTTAATCAGGCACCGACAGTTCCTCAGCCGCAGTAGAGTTTTGGTAGGGGTCGAGGATGTGGACAGCCTTCTAGAGGGGGAGTTTCTAGTGCGGGATCTGTTTCGCCCCGGGTTTATGAGATGAGACGAGCAGGAGACCCAGATGCGACGGTGGCTACAGGTACCGTCCACATTCTTGATCATCCTGTTTCCGTATTGTTCGATTATGGTGCTACGCATTCTTTTATATCTATGGATTGTGTGCGTCGTCTGCATGTTGATTTTCTTGTTGCTTGTGAGCCTTTTGTTGTTAAACTTCCTAGCGGGGATAGCATCGTGGGGGACAGTGAGATTAGAGATTTTTCTGTGAGTATCGTGGGGAGGGATTGACCTTCTAATCTGATTGCGGTAGATATTAGAGATGAGGATTTGATCCTGGGTGAGGATTGGCTGGACCGTCATGGGGCGATCATGAATTATAGAACGAGAACCGTTTCGATGTTAGCCTCTGACGGTACCGAGCATTCTTTTGTGGGGCGTAAACGTAGTATCCAGAGACTTCTGATCAGCGCCTTGAGGGCGGTGAGACTTCTTCGAGGAGGTTGTACGGGTTATTGGTGTTACGCTTTGAGAGCGGAAGAAGGGGGAGTCGAGCTCTCGTCTATTCCGGTAGTATGTGAGTATCTTGACGTTTTTCCAGACAAGTTGCCAGGTTTGCCGCCGGACCGAGAGGTTGAGTTTACCGTCGATTTAGAGCCGGGTGCAGCACCGATCTCTAAGACACCATACCGTATGGCGCCTGCCGAGATGCTTGAGTTGAAGAAACAGGTGGGAGAGTTGCTAGACATGGGATATATTCGATCGAGCACTTCACCTTGGGGCGCACCGGTCCTGTTTGTGAAGAAGAAGGATGGATCACTTCTTTTGTGTATCGACTACCGAGAGTTGAACAAAGTGACCATCAAAAACAAGTATCCGCTCCCGAGTATTGATGACTTGTTTGATCAGTTGCAAGGGGCAGCCGTGTTTTCGAAGATTGATTTGAGATCGGGGTATTATCAGCTCCGAGTGAAGGATACTGATATTCCAAAGACAGCCTTTCGGACGAGATACGGTCACTACGAGTTTGTGGTTATGCCTTTTGGGCTAACCAACGCACCAGCCGTGTTCATGCAGCTTATGAACAAGGTCTTTATCGAGTACCTCGATAAGTGTGTAGTCGTTTTTATCGATGACATCCTGATTTACTCGAGGAGCGAGGAGGAGCACGCCCGTCATTTGCATATCGTGTTAGACATTTTGAGAACTCAGCATCTTTTTGTGAAGTTCTCAAAGTGTGAGTTTTGGTTACAGGAGATTATGTTTCTCGGTCATGTGATCTCGGCCGAAGGTGTTCGTGTGGACCCACATAAGGTAGAGGCAGTGTTGGATTGGGCGCCGCCCAAGAACGTGAAGGAGATCCGCAGTTTTCTGGGATTAGCCGGGTATTACCGTAGATTCGTCGAGGGGTTCTCTAAGTTCGCTCGACCGCTGACTCAGTTGTTACAGAATTCAGAGAAGTTTGTGTGGACCGATGAGAGGCAGAATAGTTTTGAGGAATTGAAGAAGCGGTTGACGACCGCTCCTGTTTTGGCTTTACCGAGTGGTAATGATGGTTTCTCAGTTTATAGTGATGCTTCAGGCCAAGGGCTCGGATGCGTACTTATGCAGCACGGGAGGACGATTGCCTATGCTTCCCTTCAGTTGAAATCGTACGAGTTGAATTACCCTACACACGATCTTGAGTTGGCCGCAGTCGTATTTGCGTTGAAGATCTGGCGTCATTACTTGCATGTCTCGTCGTGTCAGATTTTCACCGATCACAAGAGCCTGAAGTACATTTTCACCCAGAAAGAGCTTAATATGAGACAGAGGAGGTGGTTGGAATTGATTAAGGACTACGATCTCGAGATCCTCTATCATCCGGGCAAGGCTAATGTGGTAGCAGATGCCTTGATCCGGAAATCGGTATTGCTTCGGGCGCTTGAGCTACTCACGGCCCAGTCGGGACTTCAGCGATAGTTTACGAGGCTGAGCATTGAGGTTGTACTACCAGAGAGTTCCGGGCAGTTGCGTACTCTTGAGATTTCTTCATCTCTGGTCGATGATATTAAATCGGTACAGTTGGAGGACCCGATGTGTACTCAGCTACGAGAGAGTGTAGGGAAGGGGAAAGCCCCGAGATTCGTTATTCATGAGGATGGTGTGTTGAGATTCCGAGGTCAGTTGTGTGTTCCGAACGACTCGGAATTGAGACAGAGTATTATGCGAGAGGCTCATGCGTCACCTTACTCAGTCCATCCAGGCTCGAGTAAAATGTATAAAGATCTGAGGAAATTTTTTTGGTGGAACGATATGAAGAAGGAGGTAGTTCAGTTTGTGGCTAAGTGTTTGACTTGTCAGCAAGTCAAGATTGAGCATCAGCGGCCAGCCGGGTTATTGAAACCACTTCCCATCCCGGAATGGAAGTGGGAGGATATCTCTATGGATTTTGTCACGGGTTTGCCGAGGACAAAGACTGGTATGAATATGGTGTGGGTGATTGTAGACCGACTGACTAAGTCGGCACATTTTCTGGGCATCAAGGATACTTGGGGTCCAGAAAAGTTGGCTCGTATTTTTATCGCACAGATAGTGAGGCTACATGGTACGCCGAAGACCATTATTTCGGACAGAGATGGCCGATTTGTATCGCATTTTTGGCAGGCGGTACATAAGGCATTGGGGACACAGTTACGTTTGAGCACTTCTTTCCATCCCCAGACCGATGGACAATCCGAGCGTACTATTCAGACGTTCGAGGATTTGTTGCGCGCGTGTGCGTTAGACTGGAGTAGTAACTGGGAGGAACATCTGGCCTTGATTGAGTTTACTTATAATAATAGCTGGCACGCATCGATTAAGATGGGACCGTATGAGGCACTTTATGGCCGACGTTGCCGATCGCCGATATGTTGGGATGAGCCGTCCGATCTAGTTGGCACCGAGCCAGACCTTGTGTTAGAGACGAGGGAGAAAGTTGATTTGATTAGAAAAAGAATGTTGGCTGCCCAGAGTCGACAAAAGTCATATGCGGATGTTAGGCGTCGACCTTTGGAGTTCGAGGTGGGAGATCATGTTCTGTTGAGGGTATCCCCGACGAAGGGAGTTTTCCGTTTTGGGAAAAATGGGAAGCTCAGCCCGAGGTATATTGGGCCTTTCGAGATATTGGAGAGAGTCGGCGAGTTGGCATACCGTTTGGCTTTGCCTCCGTCGCTAAGTCATGTTCATAGCGTATTGCATGTTTCCCAGTTGAGTAAGTATGTTCCGGACCCATCCCACATTATTGATTTTGGAGACGTGGAGATCGAAAAAGATGTTACGTTTTAGGAGAGACCCATCAGGATTTTGGAGCGTCGAGACAAGCAGTTGAGGCACAAAACCATTCCTTTGGTTAAGGTGCAATGGTCGAGGCACGGAGTAGAGGAAGCGACGTGGGAATTAGAGGAGGATATGCGTTCGAGGCACCCCGAGCTTTTTGATTCTTAAGTTTAGGGACGAAACTTTATTTTAGAGGGGGAGAATGTAATATCCGTAATTTTCCATTTTTAACAGTTTCCATTTTTGGTGTATGTGTATTTTTATCGACTCGCTTGTAACCGTTTCATCATTTTGAATCTACTTTATTCTTGGAGTTTTTCCATTTGGACGAGTTTTGGTGATGTTTTCACGTAATTTCATTTTTGGCATGTTTTGCCGTATGAACGTTCGATTCTCGTAAAACTCATTCGTTTTCGTTGTATCGTGGTTTGTACAAGTTCGTATGGTTGAGTTTGTCATGTTGAGACTTTCCGTTTGTAAATCCGACGTCGTTTCGTGATTTTCGGGCACTTGGGCCACTTTTGTAATTTCTTATAAGTTTAGGGAAATTCATCTCCTTGCCGTATTTTGGATTCCTCGGTAGTTGGAAGTGCATTTACTGTCAACCACTCAGTTTCGTTGTTATGAATACCTCGTATTTACACTTTTGATTCTATCCTCGTGTTGTGGTTCGTCGTTGAATCGACTGTGCAGAATTGTGTTCAGAACTGGGGTCTTCTACATACATAACGTACGTTATGCATGACCCATAACGTACGTTATGACCTTTCACAATTCAGTACACACATTTGGTTACGTACGTTAACCAGTATTGGGTTACGTACGTAACCATCATAACGTACGTTAACAGCTTGTGTTAACATACGTAACGCGCTGTCAGCGTTTTTAAACCTGACTTAACCCCAGTCAGTTTCTTTTCATCCTTCTTCGCCCCTTTTCGCGACGTGAGCGTTCTTTAGCACCTTTGGAGCGATTTGTCCAGAGCAATCCGTGGATTTCCTCTAGAGATTGACTATTGTGTACCAAGGGAGATTAATCTACAACATTATCATCATCCATCCGTCGAATTCAAGGTATTTTCTCAGGAACCCTAACTTTGACGAATTTGGGGGGTTTTCGGGATTATAGGGATTAGTTTCGAATTGTTCGACTACGTTATGATATTCCTTACCGATTGTGACTATTGGGTGATTCCAAATCCATTTTCCTTGATTTTAATCCGTGAATTATCAATACGGGGAGATTATGCGTAAACCATCGCCGTATCGATTGAACGTCTATCACCGTGTATTGTAAATCGGGGTTATGGGTGCATTCCATTCGATTATTGATGTCCGTTGGGACTGAGTTATGTTAATTCTTCGTTTAGAAACCACCGTTTTCCATTCGGATCGCCCGTAGTCGATTTTCGCTCCCGATTCTTCAACAATGTCTCAAAGGCAAGTACTTTACATTTGTTTACATGTTCTAGTATTTGAATTATGGTTGTATTGTGGTTGTTGTGGATGGATATGTGTATGTTCACCTAGGGACGGTCCGACGGGGCCTCTAGGGATACGTTGCCGTGAGTTTCATATCGTGAACTGTGGTTAACCACCCAGGGATGTCCGACGGGGCTCTGCGGGGTATGGTGGCCGTGAGTCACGTACCAGGTTAATTTTGAATTGTTTTGGTTGGAGAAAATGTGTTTTGTGCTTGTGCATCGTAAATATTCCGGAATATAAAATGTTTTCTAAAATGACTTTTTGGCGCATATATTTATTTGATTAGAATGTAGTTCAAATGAATTGTACTTGCACTAGCAGTTGTCGCTAACCCCTTAATGGGGGAAATACTTTTTGTATTTCAGGCATCGATCGTGGGGACAAACGAGCGCTTGAGCCGTATGAGGATGATGGGCAAGCATGATACTGACCAGTAGTCATTTGTTGGTGTTCAGTTCTGTCTATTATTTTTGATGTCTTGTTTTGGGACTTTTGTATTATAAAATTGGTTTAAGTACTCGAGTACTTCTTGTTTGAAAATTGTTAATGTTGTGTTCCCGTTTTGGGAAATGGATTGATGTTGGATTCTATTTGTCGTTTTAATGGTGATTGTTTGTCGTTGTTGAATGTCTTGTTGGTATGTTAGCCTGGTGGATTCCATAGTGTGGGGTCCACGGCGCTGTAATATGCCCTGAATGTCTTGGGGGTGTTACACGACCAAAGTACGGTTTCCCGTGAGGGGTCTCGGCCTCGGCGATCGCCATCTCTCGCAAGAAAGCCGCAGAGGGCATAGGCTCATCCATCGGAGGGATCGCGGTGAGCGGAGGAGCGACGATCGGCACCTCATCAGCAGGGGCAGAGACTGGAGATTCCCCCGACCTATACCGCTTGCGGTTGGATCGGAGTCCCTCCTCCCGAACCACCTCCTCCGCTGCAATCGGCTCTATAGGAGGCCTCACGTCCGGAGCAAGAGGTAGCGCCACCGGAGGAACTCGAGGCGACTTCTTCTGGCGCAGACGGCTCAAAACTTCGGGCTTCGACATGGCTATCTCCGGTGGAGGCTCCTAGAAGTGGGGGACACGGACCTCTGCATTAAGAAACGACCAAACAACGGTTAGACACATTCTCTAAGTAGGACGATCGCCAAGCAAATGGAGATCGTAGAAATTCATACCTGGGACCGAGAGATGTCGCGGAAAACAGAATAACCGAGCAGACAACCAACGACTCTCTTTGTTAATCCGGCGAGCGTCTAAGTCGTCGTCCGGCAGACTTCGTATCTGCTCCTAGACGACCAAAAAATCGAAAGGTAGCTCGTCGACCGCCGAAATATTGAAACCTGTGAAAGGGAAACCAAATTAGATCAGTTCAGAACATATCCGAACAAAGGGAGAGTCAAAACCCTTATTCGGATTTCTCTCCCGAAAGCCTGTGGGAATGTTCAGCTCGCCCGTGGGGTTGTCGCTCGCAGAGGCCTTCCAAGCGCCGGCAACCCAGAACCACTTCGCCGAATCGCCCCACACCTTTATCGGAACTCCAAGGATCACCCGACCGGAGCGACCCTGGATATGATAGCCACCGACGGACCCCTTCTGAACCGACAACTTGAACAAGTGGTTGGTCGGCTCGCTCGTTCTCCGCGGGCGCGAAAAGATCCACATTTAAGGGGACATGATACCTCGTCCTCCAGACGGCCAGGTCCTTCCTGGTCGCCGAGCTCCTGATCTGGCCGAGGGACCAAGGAGAACGCTGCGCAGCCCGAAACAGCGACCGCTTCGCCGACTGATAAGGATGAGTGATCGAGTACCCCCGGTAATCGAATTTAGAAGACGGACCGGCCAAACTCTCCATGATTTCAGCAAAGGCCAAATAGGCTTGGCCAAAAGCACTGTGCGGCTCCCAGTATGCCCTCACCGCCGAATCCCTCTCCATCTGCGAGCGTCTTTGCTCAACCTCCGCCTCCCTGGCGGCGTCGGCTTCATTAAACAGTGCTTCGACTTCTGCGGGATCAATACCGGCGTGGATGGCCTCTGCAGCCGTCTCCACATGGAATTCCGCGGAGGAGCCTTCCCGGATAGTCGAAGTCCCGGCGGCAGAGGCGGTACCCATTCCAGACGATGAAGGTACTCCAGACATTTTCGACAAGAAGAGGAGAAAAAGTGTGTTTCTTACCGAACGGTTGAGTCGATCGACGATCGACAGTCGCAGCTTCAGAAAATCCTTCGGCAAATATTCTTCTTCTCCGATGAAATCGCGTAAGGTCCTTATACACTATAACCCAACACCCTTTTATAGGAGATGGCAGGGGCTCCCGTGCAATTAAGGAGAATCGCAGGGGTCGAAGTGCAACCGTCGCAATTAATGCTACCTTGAAACCCACGTACGCGTCGTTTCAAGGGCACGCCAGACGAGGAGTCACAAATAACCATCGGTCTCCCCCAACAGGAACCTGACACGTGTCCCGGAGACTTTTCCAAGACCGCTGTCATCTCCCGCTCATTTCAGCGACTGACCTGGTCATCCATATTCAAAACCAATCCGCTCGAAGACGATCGCCAGTTCCGTAAAATGCTGAGTCACTCGTCAAAGTTAAGCGATCGCCAGTAGAAACACCTCAACCCACGTTTCCAACGTCGGAGCGAGCTGGGGGGAAATTGTTGTGCGGCGATTTATACGCCTCGACGGAGACCGGTAACAAGGCCGAGCGACCGAGCCCACAACCAAAACGAGCTATGGCGAACTTGTCAATACGAAGATAATTGTCCACCTTCGAATATCTAGCGATCGACTCCCAAGGCGATCGCCTTTCAGCACCCAGCGATCGACTCTGGTTCCCGACCCAGGACGACCGTCCTGTTCCACGAACAAGTCCATCGTCCGTCAAAGCCTACGAAGGTTGGATCTCGAAATAGGCGCCCATGTGCAGATCCACGAAAGGCGCCGCAGAACATGGATCGTTGACCATCAACAGTTGTCAATGACAAGGATGGCCTCACCTACCGACAGACCCGCCAAAAGGTCCTAAGTGGTACCTCCCGTGACAGTGACAGGAACGCGTGTTGGCCTCTCATTGGTTCGCTCTTCTGGTAGCCAGCAACTCCTGTGGACTTTAAGGAGACTAACCCATGTGCTAAAGACGATCGCCCGCTTATTATAATACAGCGTAGGCGATCGCCCGACAACTCTCAGTCCTATAAACAGAGAACCTCCAGCAACTGGGAAAAGGTTCCTCTCAGAATTCCCAACTACGTTCCGAAGTCAGTTCAGACATTCCTCTCGGAAAATACACATATACATACACACTTTGAGACTCTCGGCTTCCTCTTCCGGATCTGTCTCAGGTTTTCTCTATCAGCACCTCTCAACCAGAAGACGGTCGGCAGAGGCAAGAACCCCTTGCAATACAGACTCAAAGAGACTCGCAAGCCCAGGAGCTCAGACATACAACTATTACACACTGTGAGAGACTGTCGATTTCTCACGGTCGTCACAGCACCCCATCGTTGTTACAAGAACTCACAGAGCTTCATATCTGGTTCTTCCGGCAATCTTCACGCTCTATAGCTAAGATAACTAGGGTCTTTACACTCATTGTAATTGTACTCTAACATTAATATTTGTAATCCAAAGTATTTGTATTAATAATATCTCGCGAGAGCATTCAAGCCCTAGACTAATCTTGTGTTATTTACTTTTCCCACAGAAGTGTTCTCGCATTTGTTTGTTACTCAACCATTCCAACAATATTCATCTCTGGATAATATTTTGGGTAACAACACTTCCAATACCCAAGCCGCCCCTATCTGTAGATGCAATTGTTGGGATTCAGTGCCTAAAATGAAGGTCCAGCAGAAGCGGTAAAATGAAAATTAATTCCATCTGAATCCATACGAGGATCGATCGAGCTACGTATATACGGATATATAAATGAAAACACAAGAGATGTAAGAACTCGCACTTGTAGTCCGTTGATTAAATGGATTCCTTCTCTTGAGCTATTCCCCAAGCTTTAGTTGAATTATCTACGATCCAATATACTCCAAGTTCTTGGATGATCCAACGCCGAAAGGACCGCGTCTCTACTTACCACGTGCCGGAACAACGACCGGAATGACCAAACCTCGTTATCCTCCAAGGATACGGCTCGAACACGGTTATAGAAGATATGCAACTCAAGATCACAACACTCTAAGTGTTTAATCTAAAATCTCTCTATCTCACAAATATTTTCTCCAAGAAAAAACTTAGGAAGAGAAGTGAAGATGATGATGAATATGGTGAAGCCTTGGAAAAACTTTTCCTCTCTCCTCTTCTCTTGCCAAAATCGTGAGATGAAGTGGATGGCCAAGGATATATGGTCTTCACACATATATTCTCATCATATCATACCAAATCACCTCCCATTTGACAAAATCACCAAAGTGATATATTGTCCCCTTGAATTGTCACAAAGCTAGTACCCCACCAAGTGAAGACCAAGACAATGGAGGGAGTAGGTGACTTGGGGCGGCCATCTAAAAGGAGCTGGATAAGTTCGGTCCGTTTTGGACTCCCGAGAGTCCAAACAGATAAACTCCGATTCTGTTCCGATGTATTTATATCGATTAATTAATCCAATTAATTAATCATATCAAATACATAATAACATAATTAATTTCTTCAAGAAATAATTATATTCATGAATTAAATTAATCACCTAGTGACATATTTAATTCATTAGGCCGTAAATCAATTTATCTAATAAATCGATTTAGACATCCAATGTCCCAATTTAGATATCCAATATCTAATATTCGTAATGAGAAGATAAGCTTGATTCATTCCGTCGTCAATTCTATTGCGCGACTCGGTAGGTCCGTCTCAGTCAGCAATGGGAGGAACCAAAGAGTAGTAGCACCACCTAGCCAGCCTGGCCGCCTACACTGAACCTCAACTGAGAATGAATGATGGGATCATTCAAGAACCATTCTGTCGTGAATACCAGTAAACGTATAAACCCTTTTTTTCAAATGTCCCTATCAAGTTATAGGGTCACGGTCAGTCAAACCCTATCTATACTTGACACTATGCATGCGTTAATGCAAATCGAGATCATCGAGCTCTCCTGTATCCAATACAACTAGCTCCAATGCTTTGGCCAAAGACTTATGATCACATCTGCCAATAACCGTATAGGACATATAACCCGCTCACTAACGGGAGAAATAATTCTATCTTGG
Organism: Orobanche coerulescens; assembly: GCA_033398695.1. Taxonomy (NCBI): domain Eukaryota; kingdom Viridiplantae; phylum Streptophyta; class Magnoliopsida; order Lamiales; family Orobanchaceae; genus Orobanche; species Orobanche coerulescens. The sequence continues at coordinate 22,757,446 of CM065808.1, forward strand.
TATTCAGTAGGACCTGCTACTTGCCCGTCAAGATGCACGTAGAGGTTGACCCCCGTCTTCTGGTTTATAGGGTCGAACTACTCTAATGAAAATCTTGACGTCACAAGCACATCCCTACTAAATCCTCAAGTCGAAGGTTCATGAATATCTATCACAACCTTTCGATTCCGTCATTGACTGTCCCAGAGTGAAATTCGTGTGACGAATTGAGGGTGAGTCGGTTCGAGTATACTAATCCAATTAGCATACCTATAACGTGTGCTCCCACTAACCATTAGTGTTCGATAGGTACTCTCCATGTCAAAGAACACGTTATACAAGTCTTCACATAAACTTAACGCCCAGTCAAGTTTCATCGACTTGCGAACGATTAAGTTTGAGCTATAAACCTTTCCAGTGCCGACCTCCTTATCCAATAAGGAGTGGAACGTTTTGTTCTCAAATACACGGACTAGTTTCTATATATATATATATATATATATATATATATATATATATATGGAGAAATTACAGCCAACTACCCTATTAGATGGCCTCTTTACATTTTAGTCCCTATTGTTTCATAAATTACAGCGAAGGACAAAAATCTGAATTGGTGTTGACTTCCATTAAAAAGACGAAAATGCCCCTCTATTTACTTGAATAAAACATTTCTTTTAAAATACATTTCATATGAAACAAATAGCTTATAAGTTATTAAAGTGTTTGGCTAATACATTTCTTTTAAAAAATATTCTTTTTTCAGAAAATAATTTTTTTTCGAAATATAATTTTTTCCAGAAAATATATTTTTTTATTTTTTCGCAAAAATATCTTATTTTATTTTTTTTCCAGAAAATAATTTTATTTTTTCCAAAAAATAATATTTTTTCAAGAAAATAATTTTATTTCGAAAAAATATTATTTTGCCAAAAAATAACTTTTTCTCTAGAAAATATTTTTTATTTTTTTCGGAAAAATATTTTTTTTATTTTTTTTCCAGAAAATAATTTTATTTTTCAAAAAAATAATATTTTTTCCAGAAAATAATTTTATTTCGAAAAAATATTATTTTGAAAAAAAAAATTTTTTCCTCCAGAATTTTTTTTTTAATTTTTTTTCGAAAAAATATTTTTTTTATTTTTTTCCAGAAAATAATTTTATTTTTTCGAGAAAATAATTTTATTTCGAAAAAAATATTATTTTGCCAAAAAATAATTTTTTCTCCAGAAAATATTTTTTAATTTTTTCGAAAAAAATAAAAAATTCCATAAAATAATATTTTTTTCAAAAATATAATTTTTTTTCCCAGATTTTTTTTCCCGAAAAATAATATATTTTTTTCCAGAAAATACTTTCTTTTTTTGAAAAAATATTTTTTTCTAGAAAGCTTGAAAATTTATTACACTGAAATCCAAAAGTGTTATATATATTACAATGAGGTCCAGCATGTGTCACCCACGTTAGGCGAAAATTAAATGGGTAAAAAAGAAAAAGAAAAAGAAAAGGGCAAATTCGGAATATCAGTACTCTCTCTCCAGTGACATCATCTCAAAGTTTGACTTTTGTCCTTCGTTGTAAATATAGTTTCTGGAGAGTGCAAAGTTTGTCCTTCATTGTAATATCTGAAACAATAGGGATTAAACTGTAATTAGGCCATCTAAAAAGGTAGTCAGATGTAAATCGCGCTATATATATATATATATATATATATATATATATATATATATATATATATATATATATATATTTACGAGTTAGGAATGCCAGTAACTACCAGTAAATAAAGAAACATCCATTGCCTTATATTAATGATTTACATAATAACAAGTACAATACCCTCACTCAACATCCTATGAGTGGCATTCAAGGGCATACTCCTAACAATCTTCCACTTGCACTCAATACCACACACTATGGTATTTAATACCCATGTTCTCCAGATTACGCTCCAAGCAAATCTGAGAATGTGGCTTGGTCAGTGGATCAGTGACGTAGTCGGCTGACTCTACTCAATGCAGCACAATATATCTCTTTGCAAACAAATTCTCTTACGAGAGGATACTCTCTCTCAATATGTTTGGTACTGTTATGAAACCTCGGCTCCTAGGCCTGTGCTACCGCTCTATTGTTATCGTATAAAAAATGAAAATAGGCAGCGCAGCACATGGTGTCACGTGAAGTTTACCCAGTAACTTCTTAACCCTTCCTTTGGAGGCCTACGAGGCCGCTTTATACTCAGCCTAACAGGTGGAACCAGCAGTCGCGCTATACTTGGCACTATACTAAGATACTGCTCCTCCATTAAGAGTAAATATGTAGCCAGAAGTAGACATCGAATCGTCTTTCTGTCCTTGGAAGTCCAATTAAGTGAATCCCACCACATTTAGTTATCCACCACCATATTTAAGAACCAGATCTCTAGTCCTTCTAAAGTACTTGAGAACGTTCTTTTACGGCGGTCTAATTTTCCCTAACTAGGTTAGCCCGAAACCTACTTACCACGCTCCCAGCATGCGCAATGTCAGGTCTCGTACACAATAAAGTATACATAAGGCTACCCACGGCCGAAGCATATGGTATATTACTCATTTCCTTTCGTTGTTCCTCACTTTGAGGACACATCTTCGAGGAGAGTTTTATTCCATATCGCATCGGAAGGAACCCTCTTTTAGAATCATCCTTCTTAAATCGCTTTAAGACTTTATCTATATAGAGGGCTTGGGAAAGACCTATCATTCTCTTCGCTCTATCCCAGTAGAGTCGAATCCCAAGAATATAGGTTTCTTCTTCCAAGTCTTTCATGGAGAAATTACTCGAAAGCCAAGCTTTCACAGAACTAAGCATTCCCACATCATTTCCTATTAGTATAATGTCTACGTATAGTACTAAGAATGCGATTTTGCTCCCACTAACCCTCTTGTATACACAAGGTTCCTCTTCATTTTGCACGTAGTCAATATCTTTGACTGTCTCGTTAAAACGAAGGTCCCAACTACATGAAGACTGCTACAGTCCATTTCATGGAGTTTACATCCACCACTGCTAGGTCATAGGTCGCGGGTCGGTCTCTTGTTTATCAACTGGATCCTCGTGGGAAACCCAGTTCCTCCAAGTGTATAAAACTACACCTCTTAGGTAATTGAGACACCCTACTAGACCTACGAGGTGCTTGTACTTGTGTTTCAGAAGGTTAGGTTCCAATTTCTTGCATAGGTGTCTCCTGAGGAGTTTCATTGTATTCTTCCAAAGAAATATTTCTACCTGCTCCGTTTTCCTGAATGAACTCTTCTTCCATGAAGTGTGCATGCAAAGCAACAATGATCTTTCAATCTTTGGGCATGTAGAATAGATAACTCATCATCTCAGATGGGAATCTAATGAAACTCTCCTCACGGACCTCGCTTCCATTTTGTCCACCTTAGTCTTCTTGCATAGGCGGGACATCCCCAAATCCTAATGTGATTAAAACTTGGTTTCCTGCCCTCCCACATCTTATGTGGAGTTTTAGGAATAGATTTGGAAGGACATCTGTTCAAGATATATGCAGCAGTCAGGAGTGCATACCCCCACAGGTAAATCGGTAAGTCAGAATAGCCTAGCATGAAACGGACCATGTCCAACAAGGTCTGGTTCCTTCTTTCTGACACACCATTTAACTGAGGAGTGCCTAGAGGTGTTAGTTGTGATACTATTCCATGTTCCTTAAGGAACTCGTCAAACTTCGTACTCATATACTGGCCACCTCAGTCCGATCGAAGTGCTTTGATATGATTTCCAGTTTGTTTTTCGACTAGGGCCTTAAATTCCTGGAATTTCTCAAAGGCCTCGGATTTATATTTCATTAAGTATACATAACCATACCTAGTATGATCATCTGTAAAGGTAATGAAATTCTGATATCCATCACGTGTTTCTTCCAAAGCACCACATACGTCGGTATAGATTAATCCTAGTTTATCAACGGCTCTTTCAAAAGTCCTTGTGAAGGGGGACTTAGTCATTTTGCCTTTAAGGCAAGATTCACAAGTAGGAAAGGGATCCGATCCCAATGGACCCATAAGTCCATCTTTTTCCATCTTGTAAACCTTGGTCTGACCAACATGACCAAGTCTAAGATGCCATTTCAAAACTTGATTGGTTTCATCCCTACCACGTTTTCTAGTCATAGTATTCACAACTACTTTGTTGCTGAGATTTAGATGATACAATCCATTTAACAATGTATCAGTACCCACTGATTTATTTCTGAAATAAATTTTGCAGGAACTATTACCAATGAAAAATGGAAATCCTTTCCAATCCATGACCGGAATGGATACAATATTTTTATGCCCCTTGGGCAAAACAAGTACATCTTCTAAAGTCAAAACAAAACCGGATTCTAAACCCAAAAGAAGTGATCCTATGTCAGTTGTCTCGACACTATGCCTGCTTTTGACTACGATCATAACTTCTCCAGCTCCAAGCTTGCTATTTTGTTCCAGATCCTGATTCACAGTACAAATCTAGCACCAGAATCCAGTATCCAAGAAGCAGAAAATGCAGTAGCAGAATAATTTGTTTCCAAAACTAAAAGTTCTGTACCTGAAGCACCATGAAGAATCGGACAGTCTCTTGCCCAGTGGCCCAACTCACTGCATTTGGGACAAGCGTCCTTCTTCTTGCCTTTTGGAATCAACGGGGCCTTGCCCTTACCCTTTAAGTCCTTGATTTGTGGTCTCGTCTGCTTCTTGGTCTTTTTCTTCTTGTTCTTAGATCTACGAGGTCCAGAAGAAATCACAAGGGCAGACTCCTTCATCTGCAGAGTCTTCATATGAGACTGAGCGGTCACTAGTTTGTTCATTAGCCCAGCTAAGTTACACACAATCTCATTGCAGTTGATATTCATAACAAACTGTGAGAAGGAATCAGGGAGAGACTGTAGGATAAGGTCGGTCTGAAGAGAAGTATCCATCTTAAAATCAAGAGCCTCCAATCTCTCGATCATGGATATCATTTTGAGGATGTGGTCCCCAACCTTCTCATCTTCCTTCATCCTTGCACCGAATAGTTGCTTGGATATCTCATATCTAGCAGTTCGACTGTGCTTACCATAAAGCTCGGTTAAGTGAGATAGAATCTGCCTAGCGAAGTCATTTTCTCATGAGCTCTCTAAAGCTCATAAGACATGGAAGCCATCATATATGCACGGACTTTCATGTCATCCTTAACCCACTTTTCATGGTTTTCAATCTCTTCCTGATTGGCTCTTGTCCGCACTGGAGGCGCCGGAATGTCCGTCTCCAAGATGTATCCCAGTGCCTCTATACTGAGGACTATCATCGGATTGCGGAGCCAATCCACAAAGTTAGGTCCAATCATGGTGTTCTTCTCGAGTAGAATTGCGAGTGGATTCATAGTCATATTGAGAGTTATGTCTGCATTAAGTACGATAGATTAATTAGTGACTCGTTTAATTATGTTCTGAGTATAGAATTAAGGTCTTTTCTATTCTTGTTACCCATCTCCCACTATTTTTATTGGAATAACACACTCCCATGTGAAATTCGGAAGTATCGTCGCTATACTTCATAGTGGTGATCGAGTTGTTTATAAATCTTAATAGAGGGCCACCGAACAGGTTTCTAGTCTATTAATTTTCATAAAGTGGTGTCCAACACCAACCCATCTGTTGTTGCCCTAAATATTATCCGGAGACAGATATTGCTGGAATGGACGGACAGCAAACAAGGTGCGAGAGCACGTCCGAGGGAATGGAAATAACATAAGATTTGCCGGGTTTGTTAGGCCCGGGCTTGAATGCTCTCGCGAGATGTTATTAATACTAATACGTTTGAGTACAAATATTAATGTAAGGATGCGATTACAATGAGTGTAAAAGATCCTAGTTATCTAGCTGTTGAATGCTTGCCGGAAGAACTAGAGTTGCTCTGAGTTCTTGTTCCCGTTTCTGCCTACCACCTTAGGATTAAGAGGTCTCGAGAGTGAGAGAGAGATATATCCGAAGTGTATAGCGTTGCCAAGAGAGTGAAAACCAAGCCAAAAGCCAACCTCTTTCCAAGTGTAGGAAGCCTTCTATTTATAGGAGCTGAGATCCCCTTTTTCTGGCGGGCGATCGCCTTCCTTGTAATATAATAAGGGGAAATCGTCTTTCCGCACATGGGCTGTCTGCCTTGAGGTCCGCGGCTGTTGCTGGCAGCCAGCTGTGCGGTCCAATGAGGAGCCTGCACGCGTCCCGCGTCGCTGTCCCGGGCGGTCCCACTTGCACCTTTTGGCGGGTCTGTCGGTAGGTGAGATTGGTGATAAGCTGTGGTCAATGATCCATGTCTTGCGGCGCCTTTTCCGGATCTTCACATGTGGGACTCTGTACGAGCTTCGTCTTTCGCCGACTTAGACATGCTGGCTTTACGCGGCAAGAGGTGGTCGTCATTGGCCGGGCACCAGGGGTCGATTGCCACATGCCAAGAGACAATCGCCTTGTATGTCGATCGCTCGGCACTGGGTCTTGACCTGGGACCCGAGATAGGCCAATCTGCCTTGGCTATCTGACTATGACTCAGTCGCCCGGTCTCTATGCCGATCGCCTGTTGAGATGTATAAATCTCGACACAACAATTAACCCCCAGCTTGCTCCGATGTTGAAGACATGGGGTGAGGTGGTTCTGGCTGTAACACCCCCAAGTTATTCAGGGTATATTACAGCGCCGTGAGCCCCGCCGTGGGACCCACAAGGCTAAACATACGCGGAACTATAAACTTGACCGATAAGGTCTACATACAAAAGAAAGGAAGACGATACAAATGGTATTCAAAACCATAACCAACGAAGAAATATACATCACTTCACAAATCAATACCTCAGCAACACAGGCCGGAACATCAAGGAAACTGAAATACAATACTCGAGTATTTAAAAATCTATTCCAGTACAACAACACTGAATGGAGGAATCCAAGAAAATAACCGGAGACAAGATACAGTATCACACTTGCCCATCATCTTCACGCCGACCCGGTACCCGTCTGTCCGCTCTCCTGGAACCTGAAATACATGAAACGTATTTCCCCCATAAAGGGGTTAGCCGTCGAATAGCTAGTGCAAGTATAACAATATGAAACATAATACTTCTCGACAATAAAGTAAATGTAATCCGTCAATTCATCAATATCCGTCAATTCATCAATATCCGTCAATTCATCAATTCAAGACTAGTATTCCGGAATAACTAAAATCTCATAAGACGTATGTGAATGCCGTAGAAACGGTTCGTTCACCTCATACGCCGTTACGTATGTGAATGCCGTCAAAACGGTTCGTTCACCTCATACGCCGATACATGTAGGAATGCCGTCAAAACGGTTCGTTCATTACATGCCAATTAATATATCTATGAATGCCGTAAAAACGGTTCGTTCATGATATGCCATCAGTATTTCTTACTTTCAAAGTCGAGAACGTACAATCATAAATGTATACTTGCCTTAATAAACGCATCAAGATCCAAGAACACGGTTCGACCGGAAGCTTGAACCACGAAGAAGACAACGAACGGAAGGGTTTCGACTCGAGTTCTTCACAAGAATTCGACCCTAACAACATAAATTCAATAAATCATCGATCATACGAGGAAGAATAATCGTAGAACGCCCGAAAACCCCTCTATGACATTTTAGGACACCTTCAAGGCGTCGGTCAAGAACTCGACCAAAACAACGAATCGATACGATCCAAACATGGGATAACAAGGGAAATGATACAATACATCTAAATAATCATCAATCCATCACAATCCTAAGTTAAATCGGATTAAACGGACGAAATCGAACAAAATACCCAAAATCCCCAAAATTAGATTTACGGAAAATCTTACGATTCGCTCGATCAAAGGATGTTATCGGACGAATGATTGATGATATAACCCAAGGAACTCCATGGATATGTTCATAAACAACATGGCTTCAAGTTTAGAACACGCCCAGTGCGCAAGAGGAGAAGAAGAAGGTGAAAATGGCAAGAAAAAGCGTCTGGAGGGCCTTTTATAGGGGTTGATCGCTGCCGGACACGGCCTGCGGCCGGCCGGCACGGTCGTGTTGCACGATTGGCCGACAGGACTCGACCGTGTCCCGCTTGACACGGTCGCAGCCGAGGGCCTTCCGACCGACCCGCCCGACAGCCGATCGGGCATGACTCGGCCGTGTCCCGGGACACGGCCGGCGTGTCAAATCGTTCGAGCTTATCCGAAAGAGTACGGCACGGGCCGTGTCGGACGACACGGCCGAGTTCGGCCGGCAGAAACTTCGGCATTTCCGGGCGAGTACGGCACGGGCCGTGTCGGACGACACGGTCGGGTCCGGCCGGCAGTGATCGGCCAATAACGAGTGGGTGAGCTAAAATGACCATAACTCTCTCGTCCGGACTCCGATTGACTCACCGTTTGAATCAATGGAAAGCTAACTCGATGCTCTATAATATTGCAAAGATTCAGAATTTTTGGAGTTACCAAAAATTTATGGTGATTTAACAAAGTCGAACTCCCACGTGGAAAAGTCGTTAAAGAACACGGAATTCAACAGAACGATACCGAAACGAACTCGGATGACAAAAAGTGTAGAATTAATCATTCTCAGGATGACGAAACGGTTCCAAGCAAGTCGTCAAAATAGACTTCCGTCAAAAATAGAAAATTTCCGGGGATAAAAATTACGGGTATTACATTCTACCCTCCTTAAAAAAAGTTTCGTCCCGAAACTTAAAACAGGTAAGGAGAAGAAATATTTCGCCAGGAAAACTCTACGAGATGCACAAGAACCGAAACATACGCCCAAACGGCGAATCATCAATATAGAACACAACAATACATTACCCGAAGGTAGACCAAACCAATGCCGAAAAAGATACGAATTCACAATGCCCGAAGGCTCCAACGGGAATACCGATACATCACAATGGCCTGAAAGCCGAACAGCCCAAAGTCAGAATCATCATAATACGATCTCAAAGGAGCAAACCTCGATCGGACATACCCTCGGCGTATGAACAACTGGGCCGCAAATCGTCGGACATATCCAATACAACATGGACTACGAACGATCAATCAATAAAGCTCAAGAGGGATATCACAAGACGCCCGATCCTAAATGTGTCCGTGCACATGTCCACCCAGTATACGGAATCCGGAATATACGTGTGACAATGTACCTAATTAGCCTCAAGAACTACGTCTCGTGTGCACGGTCCAATGCGGAAATATCCACGCATGACCATCGGGTGCCTGGCTAAAAATCTTACACATAACCAATCAAAGACGCAGACATGATTCCAGATATGCCACGATACAACATGACAACGAAACTCAAGGGATAAAACATCCAATACGGATCATACGACTCACCAAGTGAACGATGACACACGAATAATGAAAGATCGACACGACCAACGATATTCAAAACAACCATCACGGGATCGAATTTCCCTAAGGACCGATTAACACGAGCAACGATCACAACACAACAGTTCGGGAAAATCCTCAACCTTCAAAGATCACAAAATTACCGAGTTCACAAGAAAATAGTGTGCTGCCTTGAATCGGTCAACACGACAATAATAATTTAACGGATGGGAACTATCATTGATAATCCCAATTCAATACTTCGATTACCGTAGGATGGCCAATCGATAACAATTATACAATGGATGGAAATTATCTTTGATAACGGATGGGAATTATCTTCGATAATCCCAATTCAATACCTCGATTACCTTAGAACGGTCAATCGATAATCAATGATACGATAGAATAGATGTTCCGGTGTCTTAAACCGACCACCGAAACGGAGATGACAAAAGGATATATCAAACGTCCCCAATCGGTTAACGAAATCATCATAGCAACAGATCCAATTCGATGACAAAGATTCAACGATGTCTCAGAACGACATTAATCGCGAACAATAATAATCGATACATCGATACCGAACCGCTATCGATAGCAACTTAACCAACAAGTATCGCAATGCCTCGAATCGCCATTTACAAACAACGGTAACATTTGGCATAATTTGTCGACGGTGTCGTATCAAACAATCCTCGTTATCAATAAAATCATAAGGAGGCCAAGTCTTGAAATGATACACACATTCGTACACATACACGATAACATTAGTCTCATTATTAGTTCGAGTATTAAACTTGCCTCGATATCAATACAACGCGTCGTTACCAATTCGATTGATTTCGTCTTACGAATTCCCTCGCCTCGACCAAGTTAATCTACGAACCCTTCAACCTTAACCGCAACACAATACCATAATTCACGATCAAACATCATACCTTATTGTAAAACGAAGGATTGATAATCAACCGGTTCGATGACGACCAATATCAATACCACCAAACCACGAACTCAATCGTTTTACCATATCTCGACTAATCACACCGAACAATCCAACTCGCACACTTACAAATCCCGTCCACAATACGAGTGAAATATGACGATCATATCAGCAACCAATTCGACCAATAATAAGGGTCTAAATGTTCCAAACTCAATTCTTAAATACGAATTGACAAGGTTCCCTTCTCGTAAATCCATCGTTAAAATTTACTTATGACCGTCATCAATTCGAATCATCCGACCGTTCAAAACAATAGATAATCATATTAAAAGGTTATCAAACAATCCAATCATTCGATTTGAATATTTGCTCCATATGTATGGGCTTCCAAATTCAGAGATGAATAATAGTCTCATCAAACTCATAATCACATTCGTATTCCTATACGAATATTATTTCCAACACCTAGTTTAGCTCTAGATATGAATATTCCATATTCATTTTCCAAAACATCAACACTTCTAAAAAAAAATTTCATCACCTCGGATAATTCAAGAGTTCTGCAAGAACATGAAATATCCGAAATCACGTTCAGAACAACATATCCGAGGTATATATCTCCATGTTACCATTTTCTTCATCATGTCATTCATACAACCTCAAGAATCACAACAAAACCCTTATCGTCATATGAAGAAGATCTCAATAATCATATCAACATCCGAAATCTCTTATTACAATTCCAATAAATCTCGTATAACATTATCACATGATACCATAATTGTAACACCCCAGATCCTCCTGGGAATATTACACACCGTAAACCCTTCTCACAAGGATTTACCAGGCTAAGCACAATTTCCACGTCATTCCAAAAATGCTAAAAAGACCGATGACGGTAATATTTTCCAAATACCGTCAAAACGATCAAGGTTAAAATGCCAAAAACTCAGTTTAGGGAATCGGTTTTACAAAATAAAGTTTCAGTTGGCAAAATACCAAAATCCATTTCAAAAATACTCACGCAGCGGATAAAAGTACAGTCCAATTTATGCATTTTCATTGAAATAAGACGAACATCAAAATACACGATTCCCAACATACTCCCTCCCGAGTAGTAATCCAAAAAGAAAAAAAATGAGCCACTATCAAAGGGATACGAGGATTACCTTGTATGGACAAACCACGAAGAAAGAATAATTGAACTCCATTTCAAGAATCATTAAATCATCATAGTCATCATATGGCCTCAAGAACATCAAGATCTCTATGATTCCATAATCATAATCAACATATTCAAAGCATATCATTATCTTCCTTCAACATAGACCTCATAGAATATGGATAACACAAGAAATCACTTCAAGAATCAACAATAGTTCCATAACCAAGCTCTAATTCCATGATTCCGAGCTCACAATCATGTTAAAAGTGTTTAGAACACTCTTAAAAGTAAAGAGGGACGAGTTTTGGAGAGAAATATCTCAAAGGATCGTGAGAGAAATGAAAGGCAACACTTCAATATATAAATTGTACTCTCATTACGTACGTAAGTGTCCTTTCTTAACGTACGTAACAACTTTAACGTACGTAATCCAATATCCATAACGTACGTAACCAACTCACCGTCTCATTCCGGCGATCCATTACGTCGTAACCCATACCATATAACGCATTTAATATACCGGTTGACTTGCTACAAGATAATGGTTGTGTTACGTCGTAACACGCCCCGTATAACGCACGTAACACGACGTTGACTCACCACAACATCCTCCGCCGAAAGTTGCCGAAACAGGTCCCACTCGCCTCACAGACTCGGTTACGTCCGATGCCTTCGTTACGTACGTAATACCTTAGCCTTAACGTACGTAACCATGCCAATCTTACGTACGTAATCTCACCTTATTAACGTACGTAATAATTCCATACTTAGCCAATTTCAACAATTCCTGTCCAAAGTCATGACATATCAAATACGAGCATACAGCAAAATCAATACATATACTCAATTCAATAACATTATCAAACGTTCACAACGTCCTCGAGCATAATTAACCATCCACGATATCCAATATATAAACGAAAAAAAATATATATCCGAAAAAAAATCGGGGTATTACACTCTACCCCCCTTAAAAACAAGTTTCGTCCTCGAAACTCGCAATCACTCGCACAAACAACCTTTCAACGGGAATTCAAATTCACCAAGAATTATCGAATAATCCGAACAACATACTTACAAGTCTGTGAAGTCGAAGATCTCCCGTGATACTAGCATGCGACTCCTAAACAAAGTCTCAACATAATACCGATACACTCCAATATCGCAATTAGCAATTTAACAAAATCTCAAGGAAGAGTTCACGTCCGTGATCACAGCCACGATTCTTCCTACTTTCAGCCAACATTCTGAAGGGCACATACGTGCGTAAGTATAATCCAAATCGCACATTCTCGAAGTGACCAATTCCCAAGAATACCAAGCTATAAACGAAACGATTAAGAAAAATACAAGAAGAGTGAGAGGACTTACAAGTACCGGTCGCACTGTGATGATGGCAGAGTAGTGATACTGTGGGCAAATGCCGACTCAATCGACCCAAAAGACCGACAATCTAGGTATCCATAAACCTAAGCTCCGATACCATATTCTGTAACACCCCCAAGTTATTCAGGGTATATTACAGCGCCGTGAGCCCCGCCGTGGGACCCACAAGGCTAAACATACGCGGAACTATAAACTTGACCGATAAGGTCTACATACAAAAGAAAGGAAGACGATACAAATGGTATTCAAAACCATAACCAACGAAGAAATATACATCACTTCACAAATCAATACCTCAAAGAACACAAAGCCGAACATCAAGGAAATCAAATACAATACTCGAGTATTTAAAAATCCATTCCAGACAACAACACCGAATGGAGGAATCCAAGAAAATAACCGGAGACAAGATACGAGATCACACTTGCCCATCATCTTCACGCCGACCTGCACTGCCTCGTCCGCTCTCCTGGAACCTGAAATACATGAAACATATTTCCCCCATAAAGGGGTTAGCCGTCGAATAGCTAGTGCAAGTATAACAATATGAAACATAATACTTCTCGACAATAAAGTAAATGTAATCCGTCAATTTATCAATATCCGTCAATTCATCAATATCCGTCAATTCATCAATTCAAGACTAGTATTCCGGAATAACTAAAATCTCATAAGACGTATGTGAATGCCGTAGAAACGGTTCGTTCACCTCATATGCCGTTACGTATGTGAATGCCGTCAAAACGGTTCGTTCACCTCATACGCCGATACATGTAGGAATGCCGTCAAAACGGTTCGTTCATTACATGCCAATTAATATATCTATGAATGCCGTAAAAACGGTTCGTTCATGATATGCCAGCAATATTTCTTACTTTCAAAGTCGAGAACGTACAATCATAAATGTATACTTGCCTTAATAAACGTTACCGAAGATCCCGAAGAACACGGTTCGACCGGGAAGCTTGAACCACGAAGAAGACAACGAACGGAAGGGTTTCGACTCGAGTTCTTCACAAGAATTCGACCCTAACAACATAAATTCAATAAATCATCGATCATACGGGGAAGAATAATCGTAGAACGCCCGAAAACCCCTCTATGACATTTTACCGGACACCTTCAAGGCGTCGGTCAAGAACTCGACCAAAACAACGAATCGATACGATCCAAACATGGGATAACAAGGGAAATGATACAATACATCTAAATAATCATCAATACATCACAATCCTAAGTTAAATCGGATTAAACGGACGAAATCGAACAAAATACCCAAAATCCCCAAAATTAGATTTCTAGAAAATCTTACCTGATTCGCTCGATCAAAGGATGTTATCGGACGAATGATTGATGATATAACCCAAGGAACTCCATGGATATGTTCATAAACAACATGGCTTCAAGTTTAGAACACGCCAGTGCGGAAGAGGAGAAGAAGAAGGTGAAAATGGCAAGAAAAACGTCTGCGGGGCCTTTTATAGGGGATCGCTGCCGGACACGGCCCGTGCCGGCCGGCACGGTCGTGTTGCACGCTTGGCCGACAGGACTCGACCGTGTCCTGCTTGACACGGTCGCGGCGCCGAGGGCCTTCCGACAACGACCCGCCCGACGGCCGATCGGGCATGACTCGACCGTGTCCCGGGACACGGCCGGGCGTGTCAGCTGCTCCAGGCTTATCCTAAGAGTACGGCACGGGCCGTGTCGGACGACACGGCCGAAGTTCGGCCGCAGAAACTTCGCATTTCCGGCGAGTACGCACGGCCGTGTCGGACGACACGGCCGGTCCGCCGGCAGTGATCGGCCAATAACGAGCGGGTGAGCTAAAATGACCATAACTCTCTCGTCCGGACTCCGATTGACTCACCGTTTGAACCAATGGAAAGCTAACTCGATGCTCTATAATATTTCAAAGATTCAGAATTTTTGGAGTTACCAAAAATTTATGGTGATTTAACAAAGTCGAACTCCCACGTGGAAAAGTCGTTAAAGAACACGGAATTCAACAGAACGATACCGAAACAAACTCGGATGACAAAAAGTGTAGAATTAATCATTCTCAGGATGACGAAACGGTCCCAAGCAAGTCGTCAAAATAGACTTCCGTCAAAAATAGAAAATTTCCGGGGATAAAAATTACGGGTATTACACTGGCGATCGTTGAGGATAAATACGGGTGATCCGTTGGGTGGACTTTGGTCTTGGACTTGGGCGATCTGATCGATTGGCGAGCTATCTTCGGTCTTATACCTGCAATTTTTAAATTTATCGATCCCTCGTAAAAACCTGATAGTTTCGTCATTAAGGAACCGTGCACAGTCGCGGAGTTCGATGGACCGACTCCATGACCGTGTCTTGTGCGCGAGCAACATTGTCTATCTTGTGCGCGAGCGACATTGTCTGTCTCGTGACTCATTTTATTGTGAGAGTCTTCCGTTAGGCTGCGCCTCGCCTCGTATTTAAACGAAGGGCGTGCGGTCTTGGTATGGAGGAGTCCTTGCGCGGGGCGTCGTCAGATTAATCGACTCCACATTCGCGGATTGTTAGCTCTTTTCTACCTCAGATCGTCATGTTAGATGGCAATCCTCGA
Source organism: Orobanche coerulescens (assembly GCA_033398695.1). Taxonomy (NCBI): domain Eukaryota; kingdom Viridiplantae; phylum Streptophyta; class Magnoliopsida; order Lamiales; family Orobanchaceae; genus Orobanche; species Orobanche coerulescens. The sequence goes on from CM065808.1 coordinate 22,772,903, forward strand.
CGGTATACGTTGAGACGGGGGTAGGGACGCGTCGCATTTTCCGGGTTCACCAAGTTAGATGATGAACATTTGAGGGCGTGCGAACGTGTCCACTGATTTGTTTGGAGGGCCCTCAGACTACGCCGGCCTCGTATTTAAATGAAGGGTGGGCGATCGTGGCCCAAAGGGACCTTGCATGGTCGAAGCAGTCGGTTCCATCGACCACCAGGACCATGGCTGCACTCTTCTACCTCGGATCGTCATGTTAGATGTCGACCCTCGACGGTGTACGTTGTGCGGGGGAGGCGATCTCGTGCCTTAGTCCATCATGTTAGATGATGAACTGTAGAGGGCGAGCGAGTCCTCCGTTTTGGTTATGTTGCTTGATTCTGGCATATTCAAATCTGCTCTTGACCAGCTCGGCAACCTGACCAGGTTCATCAAGCCATTCGATACTGTGCTTCAAGGGTTTGGCGACAGCATAGTCCAAGCCTATGGAAGGATCAAGCTCTCTGTCGAGCTAATATGCTATTACGATCCCAAGGTTAGGATCACTAGGAACCTCAATTTTGTAATCATAGATAGGCCCAGCATCTATAATGGGTTCCTAGGCCGCCCATTTCTAGAACCCTTCGAGGCAGTCGCCTCTTCTTTCTTTTACTGTATCAAATTCCGCACTGTCGACGGGACAGTCGGTACTGTAAAAGGAGACCAGCTAATGGCTAAGAAATTTTTGAATTACTCCTGTGTCGTAACTTCCTTCAACACTTACCATACTATTTATAACATTGAGTTGATCGACAATCAACCAATGGAGATTGACGAGCCAACGAGTTGGAAGACTGATGATCGTCGTTCGATTGCCGATCGCACTGCTCATAGGTGGAAAAGTAACCTTTGCTTGGCCAGAAAGTTTGTGGCTTTGGCGCGGAAGATCGTGTAGGTCGGGGGGAGGTCCTTCGTAAGATGCCTGAACATAGGCGAAAGACCATGGAATCCCCCTAGGACCGAGTATAGGGCGATTTCGTCGCTTATGGGCTCGCCGTTGAGGATGATCTCATCTACTCGGTCGATGTAGTCTGCGTCGGACTCTTCTTCCCCTTGCCTGATCTGCATCATGCGATGGGGACCTTCCGGCCGAGCGACCTTGGCGGCAAAGACGGAGGTGTCCCGCCTTGCGAGCGCCTCTTCTTGCGAATCCCGGCCTCCTGGTGATCGCTCGGCCAGTAGCTCCTTGAACTTCCATTTGCTCACGCGGCGGATTGCCGAGGGGGTTATAGCGGGCCCGCCAAAAGCTCTCCGTCGCTCCTGTAGGATGGCCGAGGCCTCTTCGATCTGTTCCGCGGTTTGGAACTGATCAAGCGAGAGGCTTGGGTCGTTCCTCGGGGGCGGGATCAAGAGTTTTGGGTCTCCGCGGCTACCTTCCGCCATATGCTGGGGCTCGGATTGAGAGGAAATGAGGCGTCCGGCGGATCGGTCAGTGGCTTTCTTCGATGTGGAGGCGGAAGTCATGATTCTGGAAGCTTTCTTTGAAGAGCAGTGAGTGTCTCTTCAAGTATATACCCCGGAGAACAGTGAGTGTTCTTCGAGACGGTAGAAATAAAAATAAAGGTTTAGATCCCCTTCTTCTAGCGCCAATTGTTGTTGCCCGAAATATTATCCGGAGACATATATTGCTGGAATGGACGGACAACAAACAAGGTGCGAGAGCACGTCCGAGGGAATGGAAATAACAAAAGATTTGTCGAGTTTGTTAGGCCCAGGCTTGAATGCTCTCGCGAGATGTTATTAATACTAATACGTTTGAGTACAAATATTAATGTAAGGATGCGATTACAATGAGTGTAAAAGATCCTAGTTATCTAGCTGTTGAATGCTTGCCGGAAGAACTAGAGTTGCTCTGAGTTCTTGTTCCCGTTTCTGCCGACCACCTTAGGATTAAGAGGTCTCGAGAGTGAGAGAGAGATAGATCCGAAGTGTATAGCGTTGCCAAGAGAGTGAAAACCAAGCCAAAAGCCAACCTCTTTCCAAGTGTAGGAAGCCTTCTATTTATAGGAGCTGAGATCCCCTTTTTCTGGCGGGCGATCGCCTTCCTTGTAATATAATAAGGGGCGATCGTCTTTCCGCACATGGGATGTCTGCCTTGAGGTCCGCGGCTGTTGCTGGCAGCCAGCTGTGCGGTCCAATGAGGAGCCTGCACGCGTCCTGCGTCACTGTCCCGGGCGGTCCCACTTGCACCTTTTGGCGGGTCTGTCGGTAGTAGACCCGGCAATTTACCACACGACACGAAAACACGACACGAAAACGACACGAAAATTTACTGTTTGGGTTTGCATTTTGAGTACACGACACGAAAATACACAAACACGAAAGTACACGACCGAGATTTAGTGTCGGATTTGTTTTTACCTTTTGGGTACACGACACGACACGAGATACACAAAATAAATAAATAAATAAATAAATAAATAAAATACTTTATATTTAATTTTATAAAAATAGATATTTTATGAATTCTGTTTATACTAAACTTTAAAATTTGAAAATATAATGTGAACTTTCATAAATTTCGTATAAACAATCGTGTTTTCGTTGTCATTCGTTTCATTTCGTGTACTAAAACCAATAAAAATAATATTATAATATTAAAATTATTATTTTTATAATATTTTAATATTTATTTTATATTATGTGCCTGACACGAAACGACATGAATTTTTGCGGTACACGACACGACATGACACGAATTCATTTAGTGTCGTGTATGGGTTTGGACTTTTGGTATACGAAATACGAAAGTACACGACACGAAAATGCACGACACGAACGAATTGCCAGGTCTAGTCGGTAGGTGAGATTGGTGACAGGCTGTGGTCAATGATCCATGTCTTGCGGCGCCTTTTCCGGATCTGCACATGTGGGACTCTGTACGAGCTTCGTCTTTCACCGACTTAGACATGCTGGCTTTGTGCGGCAAGAGGTGGTCGTCATTGGCCGGGCATCAGGGGTCAATCGCCACGTGCCAAGATACGATCGCCTTGTATGTCGATTGCTAGGCACTGGGTCTTGACCTGGGACCTGAGATCGGCCAATCTGCCTTGGCTATCTGACTATGACTCGGTCGCCCGGTCTCTGTGCCGATCGCCTGTTGAGATGTATAAATCTCGACACAACACCATCTAATGGATGATTCGATCTTCTTTTTCCCCTTTTTCACTCCCCTCAACCTATACGGTTTCTATGGTTCGTGAACAAGTTAAGTTTATACCATCGACGCAAATCAGTTTCACAATTAAATCTTATCCGGCAACCTATCAGGTTTCTAGGGATAAAATTTGCTCCAACCAAAGGCATCCAATGCGCTCCTAGTAATTTATCCGTCCTCTCCGAACGACTACCCCGATAACTCGGAAGCATAGCACATCCAGTTTGGATTTCAATTTCCCGAAAGCTTGATAGAGGGAAGGAAAACCTTGAAACCTTATAAACTTAATAATTTGTCATGGGAGAATTTTGGCGATTAATGTTACACTTTGCACATTAATTCATTTAAGCGCGTTTGTGGCATTCATACAATATGAAAACAACCATTCACAACTTAGTTGCTACCAACATGTGGTTCATGGACCGTTCCTAGAAAACAAAAACTCCGTAATCTAATTAAAAGTCTTCGTCTTGAATCTTCGTCTTCTCGAAACGGATCTTCCTCCGATCTTCGTCATTACATATAAATTTTACATTGAAAATTGCATCCTAGATACAAATATTTCTAGTAAAATAAATAGGCTAAAAACGGCCTTTACAACCCAATCGAATAAAACGAACGATTCAAAAACTAAGTTCACGAACCACATCCTCATTCAAAAGCATTCATCCAATAAATACTATATAAAAAGAAAGCATAGAGATACATTGATCCAATCAACAATACGAACCGATCCAATTGATTCATTCAATACGAATTAATCCAATTAATTCAAACAACCATCAATTTTAACTTGTTCCGAATGATAAAATATTTCATTAATTAATTCCCCTAAGATTAAAATTACCATAATTAAATCTTAGTCAAATTAAATCCAATTTAATTTGTGGGAAATTAATTAACGAACGAAATATAAAAAATGGAGTCGAAAAACATGGTCGGAGCATTGCCCAGCAGGCTGCCGAGCCGGGCCGACAGTGACCGGCAGGGACCGAGACCATATCCAGGAAGCGTCCGTCACAGACTGCCGAGCCTGGCCGATCATGGGTCCAGATCGCGAGGCAGTGCCCGGCCAGCCCGAGGCTGCCGGATCTGATTACGTTTTCGGCTCGTTTTTTGCCCCGATTATAAAAGTAACATTTTTCTAATCTTTATATTACACTTTAAATCAGTTTTTCAAAACAAAAATAGATTTACATTGTAACATAAAATCATGAAAAAATAATTTTTGGATGAACAATAGAAATCAACGATTAATATGATTATGATTCCAAATCATATACCATCTAATCAAGCATTCCAAATGCCAATATCGTATATACGATCGCAAGACCTACGCTTCGATACCACTGTTGGGATTCGGTGCCAAAAATGAAGGCCAAGCGGAAGCGGTAAAACGAAAATTAATTCGACCCGAATCCCTACGAGGATCGATCGAGCTACGTATATACGAATATATAAATGAAAACACAAGAGATGTAAGAAACTCACCCTTGTAGTCCGTTGATTAAATGGATTCCTTCTCTTAAGCTATTCCCCAAACTTTAGTTGAATTCCCTACGATTCAATATACTCCAAGTTCTTGGATGATCAAACGCCGAAAGGACCGCGTCTCTACTTGCCACGCGCCGGAGAAACGACCAGAACGACTAAATCTCATTATCCTCCAAGAATACGGCTAGAACAAGGTTATAGAATCTATGCAACTCAAGATTACAACACTCTAAGTGTTTAATCTAAAATCTCTCTATCTCACAAATATTTTCTCCAAGAAAAAACTTAGGAAGAGAAGTGAAGATGATGATGAATATAGTGAAGCCTTGGAAAAACTTTTACTCTCTCCTCTTCTCTTGCCAAAAACGTGAGATGAAGTTGATAGCCAAGGAGATATGGTCTTCACACATATATTCTCATCATATCATACCAAATCACCTCCCATTTGACAAAATCACCAAAGTGATATATTGTCCCCTTGAATTGTCACAAAGCTAGTACCACACCAAGTGAAGACCAAGACAATGGAGGGAGTAGGTGACTTGGGGCGGCCATCTAGAAGGAGCTGGATAAGTTCGGTCCTTTTCGGACTCCCGAGAGTCCAAACAGATAAATATAACACCCCCAATCCGCTCAGGGATATTACACGCCGTAGAACCTTTCCTCAAGGATCTACCAGGCTGGTAACGACATATAACAACTCAACCATGCCTTTTTGGCTAAAATGACTCAGTAGACCGATTTGGTCTTTCAACAAATACATACAACTCAAATACAACTCATGCCCACGCAGGGGTCAAAATACAACCACACCCGTACAACGGGAAAATATAGCAAATGAAAATAGAGTACAACTGAACCAATAAACAAAGTACGGTTCCTCATGTGATTAGTATCGATCATCTTTCATCATCCTTCGTGCCGACCCTGTGTTATGCTCCAAAACCTGAATGCAAAAACAGACATCCACCCCCCGAATACTCGGGGGTTAGCAAAACTCCACTGTTTTGCTAGTGCAAGAACAAAGTGCAAATACGAGCCATATAATTCACATTCCACGAATAACAATAACCAGGAATCCTCAAAGATCCAAACGAAACGACAAGTACTTCCCGAGGCAAGAGTTTGAGAATACATTTCAAAATCGAAATATCATAAATCAATGGAAGTAATTTATAAAACGGTTTAGAATGCCATCGAGAGTTTTAATAGAAAATAATTTAGGATTATCAAATCCTACTTTTCAAAATCCAAAGACAAAAGGGGTCACCGCCCCAAAGGTTTACTTTTCGAAAAATGACATTTACCAAACCGTTGGGATTTTAGCCCCAGATCCGTAAAATGACTTTTACAAAACCATTGGGATTTTAGCCCCAAATCTCATCAACTCACAGTACACAAGAACGACCACAAGGTTCGTCTCCCAACATCAAAATCCACAAATAAAGGATTTAAAACAAACAACAAAATACTCTAGTGCCATCCTAGCCAAGTAAGCCAAACGAACACTTACCTCTTACACACTTAGTCGATGCATGCAATCATGAAAACACAGTTCCAAAGCACTCATTTCCGGAAATGCCAATAATCCAAATCACATTGTAAAATGCACCACAATTAACCGCGGACCCACAGCTTCGTGGATCCCTGCCGAGACCCCGTCGGATCTAACCCACAATGGTTAAAAGCAAGCTCGCGGTTCCACAGCTTCGTGGAGCCCTACCGAGACCCCGTCGGATCTAACCCGTAGTGAGCATACACACACACACGTTACTCATGCAATACTAATATGCTAAGAATGTAAGTTCATCAAGAATACTTACTAGAGATGGCCACTAATCCGACACCATTATCAAACTCTTCAAAAAAACGATAACAAGGTTAAATACAGAATACACGATTCCATAACTTTTAAACAACAAGGATATCATCAAAGCCTCCAACGCTCAAAATAATCAAATCATAATCAATTCCCAAAACACAACGTTCACAAAACACACACGCGTTTTGAAAGAGAGCCTTTAACGAGGCCAAACCGAAATCTTTTGAAACTTCAATTCAAATAACCAAACAATCACATCAAGACGAACACCGATCATCATATCCATAAAACGAGAAAAATTATGGGCAAGGTACTTGCCTCGAATAAGAACAACGCGAAGAATCGACCGAAGTAGGTTGACACGAACCGACTACGAACCCGCCGACTCCACCGATCGCCAACTCGCGTTCATAAACTACGAAGGACAAATATAACAATGAAAATGAATTCCAAAGTATGGCCCAAAGCCGCTGAATTCAAGGAACGAATGACGAAAATTCAAGGATTTTCCCCAAAACGGCCAAGAACACGATTCGTCCCGTCAAAACCCGAAAAAGGAATTCCAAGATGAAATATGGATATACAATCCATAGAATATGTTTAACAACATCATTTAACCATAATTGATCCATCGAAAACGGATGAAAAACGAGATCGAGGACAAATCCTCCGAAAAGTCGACTCGAAGGAAATCAAGAAATATACTTCGATTCGACGAAGAACAATGGATTAAATGATGTTAAACACAAGAATAGTACCAAGATTAATCATACCCATCATGAATTAATCAACAACACGGAACGAATCGGACAAAAATGCAAAAACCCCCAAATTCACGAAATTAGGGTTCTAAGAAAGGTTACCTTGATTCGCTGGATCAAAGGACGATAACAGATGATTGATTGATGTTATGAACTCAAGAACTTCGTGGATTTATTTTCAAACAACATGGCTCGAAGATCTACAAGTCTCCAGCCACGGAAGAGAAAGGTAGGAAATGAAAAACGAGATGAAATGTGACTGCTCTGTCACATTTATACTGGGCCGGACTAGCGCGCGCTAGGCTGCCGAGCTAGCGTGCGCCATCGGCCCAGCCGCATCCGGTGCCCACATCGCCCTATCGACTCGGCCAGAAGGTGGCGCAGCCTCTTCCGCCATAGCACGCGCTACTCACGGTCAGAAGCGTCGCAATGCTCGGCAAGAGCATGCGCTACTGCCGAGCCTAACCGATTCCGAACCCCCCGACTCCACCGCCTGCACCCGATAGCGTCGTTAGGCCCGGTGGCGTCGCTACACTGCCGGCGAAGCGCAGCCTTCCGGCCGTGGCGTGCGCTTACGCCGGTTCGCCGCACTGTCCGGCCGGTGCCTGCAATCGTCCGGCCGATCCATGAACCGTCCGGCCATGCGACCACCGTGGCTCGACGACCCGATTTCCGAAAACGTACGGAACGAACACGACGAAAAGTTCGCGGACAACATCAACGACCCGGAATGAAAACATAATACCATAATTAGTCATACGCGACTAAGAAACGGGTCGAGACAACAATTACAGATACGGATACCCGTAACTTTCAAGAAATTACAAAATGGCCCAAAACGCCCAGAAATCACGATACGTGATCGAATAACCAAACAGAAGTTCACAACACGTCTAACAAAGTTAAACGGACTTACAGGAAACTCAAAGCGTGATTAGCCAACAAGATTCGCAAGAACCGAACTCAAGTGCGGAAAAGTCGTTAAAAAGCACGGAACTCAACAAAACGACACCGAAACGAACTCGGATGTCAAAAAGTGTAGAATTAATCATTCTCAGAATGACGAAACGGTCATGAGCGAGTCGTCAAAACGGACTTCGGCCGAAAAAAGAAATTTACCGAAAATCGAAAAATGCGGATATTACATTCTACCCTCCTTAAAAGAAGTTTCGTCCCGAAACTTAAAACAAGTAGGGGGAAGAAATATTCCGCGAGGAAAAACTCAACGAGATACATAGGAATGCGTAACTAACGCCCAACGGCGAAATGTTACAAACAACGCAAAGGAATATACGGCGTGAAAACACGCTCCACGGCGACCAACACAACGTCGCCGTTAGGGATATAATAAAACCAACAAATGACAAGCGTCATCAAACGGATAATATAGCCAAGTCAATTATCCGACAATCACAAAACACAATGAACGAAAATCAATATGATTGACCAACCCAACGGTACATCAATCAAAACGCGAGCCAACCGCTGAACAAATACGGAATCCCACCGCCCAAGGGCTGGAAGATCGAAAACGAGACTAATTTCCCGAACTTAAGGGAATTACGAAGGAGTCTGAACGCTCAACAATCACGAAACGAAAACAAAAACCGAACAAATAAACGATCGAGACAACAGAAAATCGAACAATCATGTCCGAAACACGAAGGATAATAAAATTCAAACAACAATTCCCAGGATGATCTGGTGAGAACAACAAGACATGCATTCCCATAAGATCCACAGGAAAGGGAGTAGCGATTGAAAAGTCACAACGACAAACGAGTTATTCCGAAACGATACCACACTCGTTCGATAAACAAAAACAAGGGGCAGGACAAGCTCAGAAATGTCAACGAACATAAATGAGTCGACAAAGTAGAATATACAGAAGTTCAAAATCCGATCTACTTCGAATAAAAGAACTAGTAGAACCAAATGATGTTACTCCCGAACAAGGTTCACAAGAATCGAACCGAACTCGAAAAAGTCACAGCGATAACCAGATCGACTCAAAACAAGATCACAGCTCGTTCGGACGATGAAACTGAAATACCGAACAAGTTCATAAAGTATCAACAAACATGAGCGAATCGATAGACTGGATAAAGAGAAAATACCGAAGTCAAAATAGTACGGGTATTACCTCCGACCTCGTCCACGAAATTCACAAAAACGGGAGCAAGGTAACAAGACATTAAACAACCGACACATAACGGAACCATCACCGATGCACACGGTCATACCAAACCAAGCTCTAACAGCTCGCACATGCGCGACACCGCAGAAATCACTACGAGGCGATAATATTCAACACAAACACCCCGCCTCTCACAGGGGGCTAACACAACAAATTTGTGGAAAGCGACTCAACGCTCACACCGCCAATTCGATCATACTCGGGAGTAAACATCAAAATGACAACGCGAACATCATACATACATACCCAGCCCTCAAACGGGAATAGATAGGTTTTAAAAGCGAAAACCTCATTTTGAAAATAATTTGAAGAATACCGGTTGATCTTGAGTATCACCTTTCAAAAAATACAAACATGAAACATCGTTATCGAGACTTTGGAGAACCATTTCGCATTTGATAAAAATGAGGACACTTTCTATTAGTGAAAACTTTCAAAATATTCGACCCTCGGGTCTAAATAAAAGTGTTTCTAAAACATTGAAAATATCTCAAAGCATTTTGGTCCTCGAGGTAGAGAATTTTTGAAGTATATTGTGGCACCTTGGATGTACCACAAAAAAAAAATAACTCATTTGAAAAGTATGTCTCGAAATTTATTTTTCTAAGATACTCAAGGTTTTCGAAAATCCAATAGGCCAGAATGCCCAAAACTCACACATATCGACGTACGCTAAAACACCTCCTAGTACATGCATTAAAACGTTTAAAATCAAGACAACACATGTCTTTAAACGGAAATAAACGAAAAAATACCACATTCAGAACAAAACCACTGACCCCACTCGAGGCCTCTAAGGACCCTCCCGCACTGGCTAGTGAACAAGTCGAACGCGTATAAGCACAAAGCTTCCACAATAGAACTTGTAAAACGTGCAAATCGATTCGAAAATCATCAGCTACGGACAAAAACAACAATAAAAAGACATCACCAGCGACGACACTCCTCGTATAAATCAAATACGAGAGTCGACTAAATACATATCGTGAAATCAAAATCCACATAAGGATTCCACCACTTAACAAATAATCATAAAAATAGCTCGTGTCATACGAGGCACAACACAAAGAAGGGAGACTTACTTCCACAGGTCGCACGAAGATGATGATCGCCCCACGATACTAATCACGACCAACAAACTCAAACGACGCGTCGCGAAACGACTCAGTCAGATAAAATCCGACGAAACAAGACCCAAACAACACGACTTGACCCGACAGCCTAGGTTTCCTCAACCTAAGCTCCGATACCATTTATGTAACACCCCCAATCCGCTCAGGGATATTACACGTCGTAGAACCTTTCCTCAAGGATCTACCAGGCTGGTAACGACATATAACAACTCAACCATGCCTTTTTGGCTAAAATGACTCAGTAGACCGATTTGGTCTTTCAACAAATACATACAACTCAAATACAACTCATGCCCACGCAGGGGTCAAAATACAACCACACCCGTACAACGGGAAAATATAGCAGCGGAAAAATAGAGTACAACTGAACCAATCAACAAAGTACGGTTCCTCATGTGATTAGTATCGATCATCTTTCATCATCCTTCGTGCCGACCCTGTGTTATGCTCCAAAACCTGAATGCAAAAACAGACATCCACCCCCGAATACTCGGGAGTTAGCAAAACTCCACTGTTTTGCTAGTGCAAGAACAAAGTGCAAATACGATCCATACAATTCACATTCCACGAATAACAATAACCAGGAATCCTCAAAGATCCAAACGAAACGAAAAGTACTTCCCAAGGCAAGAGTTTGAGAAAACATTTCAAAATCGAAATATCATAAATCAATGGAAGTCATTTATAAAACGGTTTAGAATGCCATCGAGAGTTTTAATAGAAAACAATTTAGGATTATCAAATCCTACTTTTCAAAATCCAAAGACAAAAGGGGTCACCGCCCCAAAGGTTTACTTTCCGAAAAATGACATTTACCAAACCATTGGGATTTTAGCCCCAGATCCGTAAAATGACTTTTACAAAACCATTGGGATTTTAGCCCCAAATCTCATCAACTCACAGTACACAAGAACGACCACAAGGTTCGTCTCCCAACATCAAAATCCACAAATAAAGGATTTAAAACAAACAACAAAATACTCTAGTGCCATCCTAGCCAAGTAAGCCAAACGAACACTTACCTCTTACACACTTAGTCGATGCATGCAATCATGAAAACACAGTTCCAAAACACTCATTTCCGGAAATGCCAATAATCCAAATCACATTGTAAAATGCACCACAATTAACCGCGGACCCACAGCTTCGTAGATCCCTGCCGAGACCCCGTCGGATCTAACCCACAGTGGTTAAAAGCAAGCTCGCGGTTCCACAGCTTCGTGGAGCCCTACCGAGACCCCGTCGGATCTAACCCGTAGTGAGCATACACACACACACACGTTACTCATGCAATACTAATATGTTAAGAATGTAAGTTCATCAAGAATACTTACTAGAGATGGCCACTAATCCGACACTATTATCAAACTCTTCAAAAACACGATAACAAGGTTAAATACGGAATACACGATTCCATAACTTTTAAACAACAAGGATATCATCAAAGCCTCCAACGTTCAAAATAATCAAATCATAATCAATTCCCAAAACACAACGTTCACAAAACACACACGCGTTTTGAAAGAGAGCCTTTAACGAGGCCAAACCGAAATCTTTTGAAACTTCAATTCAAATAACCAAACAAACACATCAAGACGAACACCGATCATCATATCCATAAAACGAGAAAAAGTATGGGCAAGGTACTTGCCTCGAATAAGAACAACGCGAAGAATCGACCGAAGTAGGTTGACACGAACCGACTACGAACCCGCCGACTCCACCGATCACCAACTCGCGCTCATAAACTACGAAGTACAAATATAACAACGAAAATGAATTCCAAAGTACGACCCAAAGCCGCTGAATTCAAGGAACGAATGACGAAAATTCAAGGATTTTCCCCAAAACGGCCAAGAACACGATTCGTCCCGTCAAAACCCGAAAACAGAATTCCAAGATGAAATATGGATATACAATCCATAGAATATGTTTAACAACATCATTTAACCATAATCGATCCATCGAAAATGGATGAAAAACGAGATCGAGGACAAATCCCCCGAAAAGTCGACTCGAAGGAAATCAAGAAATATACTTCGATTCGACGAAGAACAATGGATTAAATGATGTCAAACACAAGAAAACTACCAAGATTAATCATACCCATCATGAATTAATCAAAAACACGGAACGAAACGGACAAAAATGCAAAAACCCCCAAATTCACGAAATTAGGGTTCTAAGAAAGGTTACCTTGATTCGCTGGATCAAAGGACGATAACGGATGATTGATTGATGTTATGAACTCAAGAACTTCGTGGATTTGTTGTCAAACAACATGGCTCGAATACCTCCAAGTCTCCAGCTGCGGAAGAGAAAGGTAGGAAATGAAAAACGAGATGAAATGTGACTGCTCTGTCACATTTATACTGGGCCGGACTAGCGCGCGCTATCGGCCCAGGCCGCAGTTCAGTGCCCACACTGCCCTACTGACTCGGCCAGGTAGAGTGCGCAGCCTTCCGGCCGTAGCGCGCGCTACCTGCCGGTCGTAGCGTACGCAATGCCCGACAGTAGCGTGCGCTACCTTCCGAGCCTAACCGATTCCAGAACCCCTGGACTCCACTGTCCGCACTGGATAAGCGTCGTTAGGCGGCCTTAACGTGCGCTACACTGCCGTAGCGCGCAGCCTTCCGGCCAGAAGGCGCTTACGCCGGTTCTCGCCGCACTGTCCGGACGGTACCTGCAATCGTCCGGCCATCCTCCAGAACCGTCCGGCCAAGACGACCACGTGGCTCGACGACCCGATTTCTGAAAACGTACGGAACGAACACGACGAAAAGTTCGCGGCCAACATCAACGACCCGGAATGAAAACATAATACCATAGTTAGTCATACGCGACCAAGAAACGGGTCGAGACAACAATTACAGATACGGATACCCGTAACTTTCAAGAAATTACAAAATGGCCCAAAACACCCGGAAATCACGATACGTGATCGAATAACCAAACAGAAGTTCACAACACGTCTAACAAAGTTAAACGGACTTACAGGAAACTCAAAACAGCAGTTTCGAACAAGATTCGCAAGAACCGAACTCAAGTGCGGAAAAGTCATTAAAAAGCACGGAACTCAACAAAACGACACCGAAACGAACTCGGATGTCAAAAAGTGTAGAATTAATCATTCTCAGAATGACGAAACGGTCATGAGCGAGTCGTCAAAATGGACTTCGGCCGAAAAAAGAAATTTACCAAAAATCGAAAATTGCGAATATTACATTAAACTCCGATTCCGTTCCGATGTATTTATATCGATTAATTAATCCAATTAATTAATCATATCAAATACATAATAACATAATTAATTTCTCCAAGAAATAATTATATTCATGAATTAAATTAATCACCTAGTGATATATTTAATTCATTAGGCCGTAAATCAATTTATCTAATAAATTGATTTAGACATCCAATGTCCCAATTTATATATCCAATATCTAATATTCGTAATGATATGATAAGCTTGATTCATTCCGTCATCAATCCTATTACGCGACTCGGTAGGTCCGTCTCAGTCAGCAATGGGAGGAACCAAAGAGTAGTAGCACCACCTAGCTAGCCTGGCGGCCTACACTATACCCCAACTAAGAACGAATGATGGGATCATTCAAGAACCATTCTGTCGTGAATACCAGTAAACATATAAATCCTTCTTTCAAATGTCACGATCAAGTTATAGGGTCACGGTCAGTCAAACCCTATCTGTACTTGACGCTATGCATGCATTAATGCAAATCGAGATCATCGAGCTCTCGTGTATCCAATACAACTAGCTCAAATGCTTTGGCCAAAGACTTATGATCTCATCTGCCAATAACCGCATAGGACATATAACCCGCTCACTAACGTGAGAAAGAATTCTATCTTGGTATTCAGTAGGACCCGCTACTTGCCCATCAAGATGCACGTCGAGGTTGACCCCCGCCTTCCGGTTTACAGGGTCGAACTACTCTAATGAAAATCTTGACGTCACAAGCACATCCCTACTAAATCCTCAAGTCGAAGGTTCATGAATACCTATCACAACCTTTCGATTCCGTCATTGACTGTCCCGGAGTGAAATCCGTGTGACGAATTGAGGGTGAGTCGGTTTGAGTATACTAATCGAATTAGCATACCTATAACGTGTGCTCCCACTAACCATTAGTGTTCGACAGGCACTATCCATGTCAAAGAACACGTTATACAAGTCTTCACATTTAACGCCCAGTCAAGTTTCATCGACTTGCGAATGATTAAGTATTTGAGCTATAAACCTTTCCATTGCCGACCTTCTTATCCAATAAGGAGTGAAACGTTTTGCTCTCAAATACACGGACTAGTTTCTATATGTATATTTATGAGTTAGGAATGCCAGTAACTACCAGTAAATAAAGAAACATCCATTGCCTTATATTAATGATTTACATAATAACAAGTACAATGCCCTCACTCAACATCCTCTGAGTGGCATTCGAGGGCATACTCCTAAGAGCAATTACTTTTGACCAAGCAGTCCAAGTGATTTTTTCTCATTTTCTTCATCCCCCAAAAAATTTTGAACGGATGACACGCATAAATCGAGAAATGATCCAAAACCCACGTTATTATCCATAATTATGTCAAACCAATCATTTTTAAAGAGAAATTAATTCGAAACCAATGAATCAAACAACAATTGAACACCGACCATTTCAGAGTTGTACATTGCATGATCGCTAATTATAAATAAATCGATTTACTTAATCAAAGCACAATTAGGAATTAGATGCTGAAACCAATCCATCTCTTCTCCCTTTCCGATATGGTTTCTTCTGTGGTGCGACTCTGTGCAGTTGCGGCAGTTACACTGCTTTTTCTCACTCAATACTCAGTGGGGCAGGAATGCGACTTATACCAAGGGAGATGGGTGTAACACTCCCAAATCACACTGGGTTATTTTATAGTGTCGTGGACCCCACACCAAGATATCCACCAGGCGAACACGACTAAATTACATAAAACTAACCAACAAGGGAAATCACAGTCCCTACTATGATATCCAACATAATATTACGACAAGGAATTTCAGTGACAATGAAGGGCCTACATGGCCAAAATAAAAATACAACAACATCCACGAGACCTGCACGGACAACACATAATAACGACAACTGACAAATTGGAGAACACTCCAAACTGACTGCCCAACATGAACACCAAAACAACTTGGGACTAGTATCGCTCGAATGCCTCATCGCCATCGTCATGCCCCTGTGTCTCAACTCTCTCCTCGCAAACACCTGAAACATGAGAACATGTTCCGCCCCACGGGGTCAGTCATTCAAATAATGAATATCAAATACATGTACAACATGATATGCATCCAAGGGCAAAATAAACGGTACAACAATGATAGTACGAGATGCCAACAAACCAAGGTAAGAACCGAGCATTCGTGAAACACTGTGCCCACAACATACGATCAATACCTGCTCAATAGGTTAGAACACAAGTGCCCAACGGAGAATCATCAATATATAACACAACAACGAATTACCCGAAGGTAAACCAAACTAAAGCTGAAATAGATACAAACCACAATGCCCGAAGGCTCCAACGGAAACACCAATACATCACACATGGCCTAAAAGCCCTCAGTCGAAGCTGTAAAATGTCACAATGGTCTAAAAGCCACTCAGACGAAGCTGTAAATCATCACAATGGTCTGAAGCCAAAGAGCCCGAAGTTGTATCACATGAAGGGCCGAAGCCACACAGCCAAAACTGTATCACAATGAGGGGCCGAAGCCACACAGCAGGAAGTTGTATCACAATGTGAGGCCGAAGCCACACAGCACGAATCTGTATCACAATGAGGGACCGAAGCCACACAGCACGAAGATGTATCACAATGAGGGGCCGAAGCAACACAGCACGAAGCTGTATCATAATGAGGGGCCGAAGCCACACAGCACGAAGTTGTATCACAATGAGGTCATCCAATGACCGTGACCTGCTAAATTGCAGGTGCTGGGAAACCAACTGCGATAAGTTCAAGACCCAGACTTACCCATAATAAGATCACCCAGTGACCGTGACCTACTCAACTGTAGGTGTTAGGAAACCAACCGCTAAGGTTCAGGCCCCAAGCTTACCCATCGAGCACTAGCCCAAGACTAGCCTCCAAAACATAATTAATCACAAACGTTAATGATCACAAGATTACCGAATTCACAAGAATAACAGTGTGCTGCCTTGAGTCGGCCAACACGACAACAATAACTCATGGATGGGCACCATCCTCGGAGGTCCCAATTCAAATACCTCGATTGCCTTAGAATGGCCAATAGATAACA
The DNA here is from genome assembly GCA_033398695.1 of Orobanche coerulescens. Taxonomy (NCBI): domain Eukaryota; kingdom Viridiplantae; phylum Streptophyta; class Magnoliopsida; order Lamiales; family Orobanchaceae; genus Orobanche; species Orobanche coerulescens. Next base: position 22,789,816 of record CM065808.1, read on the forward strand.
ACGACACAACGGATGGGAATTATCCTTGACAATCCCAATTCAATACCTCGATTATCTTAGAACGACCAATCAATAACAACGACTCAACGGATGGGAATTATCCTCGACAATCCCAATTCAATACCTCAATTATTTTAGAAAGACCAATCGATAACAACGACTCAACGGATAGGAATTATCCTCGACAATCCCAATTCAATACCTCGATTGTCTTAGAACGACCAATTGATAACAACAATTTAACAGATGCCTTGGTACCTTTAATTGGTAACCGACGATGGAAATGATAATCGAATACGTCAATGCCTTCAATCGGCCAATACAACATCGATAGAAAAATGCCAGCATCAATAGCAACACTCATACTGATGCCTTAATCAAACATCAATATCAACAATAACAATCGGTACATCGATATCGCAAATCGGCTACCGACAACAACAATAACAATGAGACAAACAACAATAACATTTGGCATAATTACCGAAAGATATCGTATCAAACAATTCCCTGATATCAACGAAATTATGAAGAGACTACGTATCGAAATGATACAACACATTCATACACATACATGTAACATTAATCTCATTGACCAGTACAACTATAAAATTTGCCTCAAACCGAAGGCGATGAAATCCTCCCACAAACGACGAATGGCGTCCTCCGACAATCACAAGAGACAACCCCAATTCAAAAACAAATCTATCAAACCACATAAATGAATATCATAGTCCTCAACTATAAATTCTAACATCCTTCAATCATCTCAATGATTAATATGATCAAAATATTCTTAATACTTGTGAAAAGAATTCAACAAGAATCATTAAGAACAACATCATATTAATCATCTCAAAATGAGAATATTACCAATATCATCACTATTACCTCAAGAACATCATCATGACAACAAACATGATGTCTCCACCAATATCAATCACCAATTCCTCTAGAATTCTGGATTAGTCAACAAGATTAACTTAACCATTTTAAGATTATGATAATTATCCACATAACTCATCATAATCCTACACTAAAATGATTATAATCTCTCAAGAACACAATCAACAACAATAATTATCTCAAAGCTATGTTAATCATCTAAAAATCTTAACATAACTCTTCCTAAACATGATTATAATCTCCAAGTATTCTTAAAAATCAAGAACACAATCAACCTCAAGTCATCTACATCATATTCTTCATCATAAGTTCATAAAAACTATGAAGAATCATACTATCTTCCAACAACCCATCAATACACGAACTAATTGACCACAACATCATCATAATCTCGAGATAAATACAAGATTAATAAACATACATCTTGAAACTGAAGAACAACTTCAAACCCTCAAGAATCCACTTCAATCTTCAAGCTCATATGCTCCAATCCAAATTATGAAGCTCCAAATCAAGTTGGAAGAAGCTGGAATACACTAAGAAATGCAGAGGGATGATCTCTAGGGAGAGAAATCGAAAATGGGTAGTGAAGAAATGAAAGATGAAGTATGTCTTTATAATCTGCACAGTTCATTACGGCCGCTATACAACTAGCTTAACATACGTTATACGTCTAACTTACGTTATCACCACTACATAGCGCACGCTACGTCCTCCCAGAGGCTACTGCCTCAAAACGAACCATGCATTACGTACGCTATGGCATAAGCATTACGTACATAATGCCCGTTGACTTGGCTGCCTCGAAAGGCCAAATATCCTGATCATGCATGGCCCTACACGCCGAAAGTAGGATCTGATCTGATACCCTGTGTTACGTACATAACCAACATGGTTTAACGTACGTAACACTCCATATGTAGCGTACGTAATATTTTGCATGTAGCATACGCTATGGCTAATATACTTAGCTAAAAATCAAATTCACCAAGCAACAACCAATCGGCAATTACAATACCGATGATAAGTATAAATATTTCATTTCCGAAATATCCCAATACAATATACATTGTATCAGTCAAATGCAATAGCTATTGTACAATTCCAAATGAATACGTACAACCCAACAGTAAAAACAAAAAAAAATTATCCCCGGATATTACAATGGGTTTCTGATAAAGCGTACTCGTTTTACCGCGTCGAGAAATGCCTGTTTATTTTACAGCAGTTTAATTGCACCGGAAATGGACGGTCGGTTATTCAGTATCAGAACCGTGGAGCGCAGGCGGTTATAATTTTCCTCAAATTCAACCCGCTCTGTCGTCACATCGCATTTCACGATGAAGACTTTTCTTGCTTTTGCTTTCGCTTTCTCTCTCACCCCCTCTCTCTCTCCCGCCTCCGCCTCCCCCTCCCCCCCTCAATGCTTCCGCCCATTCCCGATTTTCAGCCCCCTCTCTCCCCGAGCTACCCCTACCAACAACAACCTCTCTCCCCCTTAATGCTTCCGCCCATTCCCGATTTGCAGCCCCCTCTCTCCCCCAGCTACCCCTACCAACAACAACCTCTCTCCGCCTATCAATACGGCTCCCCCAGCTACCCCTACCAACAACAACCTCTCTCCGCCTATCAATACGGCAGTTCACAAGGCACATTTTTCCGCTCCGCTGAATACAACCACCGCGCCTAAAACTACCGCGCCTTGGCCTATTGTCCGCTTTTCGCAAGTCGTATCGATCGGGATGCTGATAATCTCTGTTATTGGCGGTTGTGTCATCTACTAAAACTATACACTCGATGGAAACAGAGATGGGATTATGCGCCGGATGACTCCTTACGAAATCACGAAAGTTGGGATTGCCATATCAATGTGTGGCTCTTCCATCTACTTGATTTCAGTTGCATTCACCGGAAGTTCGATCTTCACAGGTTGGCTTCTTTACCCGACTTTGGTCTTCATGATTTATTCGTATTTTATACTCATCCTCCATCATCGTAGAGTAGACGTCGGCATAGAGCTCGTGACGTGGTGTAAAAACCCAAATGCATATCACAGAGGAATTTCTCACCAGTGGGAACCAGAGACGTCCAAATAGATAGGTTTCAATGTAAAATCGAGTTCGATTTTAAATGTTTTGTCAATGTAATTGGAGTGTATATGGCGATTCAAATGCGATTAATGAATGAATGAATGACGAGTTTGATGAAATTGAGTATTTTTCGTTTTTAATATTTTATATTGGAGTACTTTTCATTTTTAAAATTATACTGATGTGGCAGAAATTTTTATATAATAATAATATGTATAAATAAAATATTACGCCTAATTCCCCTAACCCTAATCCTAACGGGAGTCCTTTTCAGTTGTATGAAGCGGCAAATGCATCGGTGATTTTCTTGTCCCTTAATGTGCAGCAGGAACATTTCTGTGAAATTTCTTGTATCAATCTTGATATAGCCTTAGTGCTTCCTTGATTTTGCTCTTCAACCACAAAGGTATTCTGTGCATTTATTCTCTTGAAAAGCAGGGCATCATTACATACTTTTTATTGCTCCACATCTAACTATGCCTCCAGTAGAGTTGTAATGTAGTCTTATGACAGTGTCCAAAACTTGGAAATTATTGAGCCAATGCACTCTAGTCTTTGGGGCTCTAACAACAAGAAGAGAAGCTTGTTTCACATGCTCAAAACAACAAGGACCGTGGGAGGGTAAGCATTTAGCTTTCATGAATTGTCATACATTTTGACATTTCCTCATTGTTTAATTGACACGTAAATATGTTTCACGTGTTAATTATTTTAAGGAGTTATTAAACGTAAGTTCAAAATGATCTAAAGCACCTAATTTTTCCTAAATCTAATTCTTCCTATTTTCGACACCAACATATACATGATTTATATTTTTTTTATCATTTTAACTAACCTAGAATATTTCAAATATTTTTCCTCACATATTTCTCTATTATTCATACAAATATTTTCATGAATTCATCATCATCATGGCTTCGGCCATCATATACATATTAAAATTCATGTTTTCAACAATAATTCATAATGATTCTAAATTTAACAATAATTCAGAACATTTTGAAGAATTTTTAATTGTTAATTAAAAGTTCTTCAAAAACATGTTTAATTTACAATAATAAACTCGAATAGTTATCCTTTATCCTTTTCCATCATCAGCATGATAGTCGAAGTGGAAAGTGTTAGGAGCAAGATTATCGGTATCGCCGTTTTGGAATTAGAGTTACGAAACTCTTTAGCGTTGCGGAAGCGATTTAAAGTGCAGAATGTAAACGACACAAGATTTATAGAGGTTCGGCCAACCGTGCCTACGTCCTCTCTCCGTATCGTTTTCTATAGGCTAAATATCAACCTATGCACATCTCTTCTATCAGTCGAGGGATTACCGTTACAATATCGTCTTCTATCAGTCCGAGATAAACCGTAACACACTTGTCTTTTTGTCGGTCCAAATTAAACCGTTTTCATTTTCTATCGGACAATAAATCAACCTATCTAGCTTTCAATGGGTACTAGACAAACCTCACGTGGATATAGATTGCGATTCTAATAATGCCAAATCCTTGATCCTAATAATACTGAATCCAATCTAATCCTTTCTTTTTCCTCTCGTGTATGTTTTCGTATATAACACTCAAACACTTATCAATATAAGCTCAAATACAACAACAAGAATGTTTACAATAATATCACAAGTATAGATTATTTGCTCAGAGTTGTTGTATGGTTTGATACCAAATGGTTTGGTATTTATAGGCATTTTCATCCAACTAGCCGTTAGCCTCTTCTAACTCTTTAGCGTACGTTACGCTTCTTCTGTAGTGTATGTTAGGTGTGTTACGTACGTTAACAACGTATTGTTATGTACCTTAAGCTCAATGCAGATCAGTCCAGTAGCTTCTGTCTTCTTCTTTACGTACGTTGTCATCCCTCATTACGTACGTTAAGTAGTCTCTTTAGCGTACGTTAACTACGTTCAGTAGCGTACATTAATCACGTATATCCGTTGCCTGTTTTAGTCAAAATGTCCCTTGCATGCTTGACTTTGACCCGGAATCTTCCCAACGATCATCTTGTTTGAATTTTGAAACACCTAATTGCGTACGTTAGACGTTGCCCATTACGTACGTTATAGTCGCAGTATAGCGTGCGGTATTCCTGGCATATAGCGTGCGTTATTCCATCAGGTGATACTCTCCTCTGCCTTCAGGTGGCTTTTCATTATGTACGTTATGCCTTCAAATTATGTACATTATAAGCACTTTGTTGCGTACGTTAAGCTGTATGGCTTGCGTACGTTATACATTTTCTGTCCGGTTTTTTGCGTCTTCGACTTCTTTGTTATTTTGTTTCGATTCATTGTTGTTTTTCTTTGTTTAACAACTAATCATCAAAACTCGATAATGAATAATTGCAATAAAATATTCCAACAATCTCCCCCTTTTTGATGAATACAAAACAACACTCTTGAATAGGATAAACCTACAAAATAATATATATATATATATATATATATATATATAAATACGAATCAAAGTTTTTAACTTTGTCCGTTTCATTAATTTCCATCTCCCATCTTTTCTTTTTCTCCTTTTCAACTTCTTCTTTCATTTTTCAACGTCTTCTTTTCTTTATCATCTTTTCGACTTTCTTCGTCTTTTCTCCTCCTTTCATGATTTGTATTATTTTTATTTTTCTCGTCATTCTTCCATGATGCTTTTCTCATTTTTTTTTATTTTGCTCCCCTTATACCATTCTTCTTTTATACCATTTTTCTCCCCCTTTTTGTTATCAGCAAAAAGTGCATATAAGATAATAAAATCGATAATAAAATTATAATGTATGTTGAAATGGGTAAACTCTCCCTAACAAAATATATCTCCCCATTAAAAATATAACAACTCTCCCTGAGTTAAATATCAATTTTGAAAATATCAAAGATAAAGATATCAATTGATGAGATATTTAAATTTGTGGGTGGTTGTCGTATCTGGTTCGTAATTGTTGTTTGCTTGATACTTTTCGTATGGTTATGATACTTGTACTGGAAAATTCGAATTGCTAACTCTTTAAATGGGGGAAATGCATTTCATGCATTTCAGGTATGTTTGGTTCATGGGAGCAGTCACACGATCGGCACGGAAGATGAAGGGCCACGATACTAATCAAGAATTTAAGAGTTCAGTCTGACGTCATCGTACTGTTGAGTTATATTCAGTCTTCCGCTATATTGTATTATGACCCCTGTGTGGGTATGTATTATGGAGTTTATTTCAGCTCGATTTAGTCTTGTGACTATTGGAGCAAGATCGGAATATGCGCCGTTTGTGCGGAAGCATAAAAAAAGTGCAGAAAATAAATCACACAAGGATTTATAGAGGTTCGGCCAAACGTACCTACGTCCTCTCTCGATGTATATTTTTTTATAGGTTAAAGATCAAAACCTTTGCACCTCTCTTCTATCGGTCGAGGGATTACCGTTACAAGCTCGTCTTCTATCGGTCCGAGTAAAACTATTTTCCTTTTCTATTGGACAAGGAATCAACCACTCTAGCTTTCTATGGGTACTAGATAAATCTCACTAAGATAGCGATTGCGATTCTAACAATTCCGGATCCTTGATCCTAATAACACTGAATCCAATCGTATCTTTTCTTTTTCTCACTCGTGTATGATTTTGTGTATAACACTCAATCACTCTAATTTAGGCTCAAGAACAACAACTATAATGTTTACAATGATATCTCAAGTGTATATGAATTGCTCAATGTTGTTGTGTGGAATAATACCAAGGTTGTGGTATTTATAGCCTTATTCAACCAAACTAGCTGTTGCTGCCAGTTGACTTGTTAGCGTGCGCTAGCTCTTCCCTTTAGCGTGCACTATGCTCTTTACGTACGTTATGCCTTCCATGTAGCGTACATTATCGATGTCCAGTACTTGTCCAGTGGCTTCGTTTCTTCCCTTACGTACGGTATACTCTTGCTCTAGCGTACGTTAATAATGTAATGTAACGTGCGCTAATCCAATATATCTGTTGCCTTCAGTTGTCAAACTATCCGTTCCACCTTTATGACTTTGACCAACTTTTCCCAACGTTCATCTGATTTGAAATGTCATTACGTATGTTAACATACTTGTGTTACGTACGTTAATCTGCTTCGATAGCGTGCGTTAATCATCACGTGTAGCATGCGCTATCCCCATCGGGTAGGTTGACTGAACTGCAGGTAAGTGCTTGGTACATACGTTATCATTGCTGTATTGCGTATGTAAATGATTCTCGGTTGTGTGCGCTATTCAATATGAATAGTGTGCGTTATGCATGCAGTTTGGACAGCTTTTTGCATCTTCGATTCCTTCGTCGTTTTGCTTCGCCTCTTTGTTATTTTGTTTTATTTAGCAACTTAATCATCAAAAGACTATTTATGAATATGTGGAATAAATATTCCAACAATCTCCCCCTTTTTGATGATTACAAAACAACCCTTGAATTGGATAAACCTGCAAAATAAAATTATATATATATATATATATATATATGTTTCAAAGTTTTCGACTTTGATCGTTTCGTTAGTTTCACCCATTTTCTTTTCTTTTTCTGTCATTTTTGAGTTCTTCGTTTTTTTCATTTTTCAACTCCTTCTTTTTGTATGTTTTCTTCTCCTTTTCGACTTCTTCGATTTTTATTATTTTCTCCTCCTTTTTACTTTTTATTTTTCTCGTCATATCTTTCATGACGCTTTAATCCGATTCAACTTCTTCTCCCCTTTTTGTATTCAGCAAAAAGTGTAAAAAATATAAAGGATACTAATTTGAATATATGAAAAATATGCATGAATATATAAAATATTCAATAATAGGAAATACCCCCCTGAAAATATTATCTCCCCCTTTGTAAAATATCAAAAATTAATTTTTGGGGATCCAACCGAAAGTCGGTTTTTCTTTCGAGACATAGACGGTGTTTGAAATAATTGTTTCTTTAGGAACCCAAATTTTCTTAACGTTAATCGTCCGTCTTGGGCTCTTACGGTTTGAAATATGGTGCCCAATTTTCAAATATTTTTCACACTGGGGTATTTTGAAATTTACGGATTCGTTTTTGGAACGCGGTTTGAATCCTAACCCCTCTTTATTTAAAGTGTATTTTTGAACCGAAAGCATATTTTCAATTTTCTCGTTTCCGAGAGAAAATTTCTTCGCTAAATTTTTGAGCTCGGTTTGAACTTCAACAAGATCATTCTTTAAAATATTATCGTTTTCAAGGTATTTGGAATAATCGATTTCAACAAACTTTCCCTTTTCAAGAATTTTAGAATTTTCATTTTCCAAAAATTTGTATTTAGATTTAAGGGATTTAATCTCATTTAAAGCATTTTGATAATCCATATGTAATAACTCGAATGCTTCAAAAAGTTCATCGTAAGAATTACTTACTTGGCTTTCGACGTCGCTATCGTCGAATGAACGCCGGGCCATGAGTGCGAGATTATTTTGATTCATGAAATCATCATCAGGATCTTCGTCACTCCATGTTTCAACTAAAACCTCCTTGGGTTTAACCCGACAGTTCTTAGCAAAGTGGCCTGGTTTAATCGACAGGTGTTGTCGAATTTCTTCGATTCGCCCGCTTGGATGTCCTTATTTCTCCGGTTTAACAAGTGTTGGAACTTATTAATATTCTTGGCATAATATGCCGATTCTTCGTCGCTTTCGTCCACCGGGATTTCTTCTTTCTTTCTCGACATTTTAGCCTTCATGGCTATCGACCTTTCCTTCGGCTTCGGTTTGGCATTCCGAGATTTTAGAACAATCTCATAGTTGATAAGAGAACCAACGAGAGCACTAAACTCAAGAGTATTTAAATCCTTTGATTCCATTATTGCCGTCACCATACCGTCCCATTCTCGAGGTAGTGATCGGAGAATTTTCTTTACTTTCTCACTACTCGAAAGTGGTTTCCCAAAATATGCTAATCCATTTGTGATAACCAAAAAACGGTCAAGCATTATCATGATGGATTCATCGTCCTTCATTTGGAATAACTCATAATCGTGAAGGACCATGTTTATCTTCATCTCCTTGACTTGAGACGTACCTTCGTGTGTTACCTCAAGCATTTTTCAAATTTTTTTGGCACTATCACATGAAGATATCCGGTTGGGTTCATCTGGATTTAAGGCACAATAAAGAAGTTGAGTTGCCTTACAATTGTAATGGTCATTTTTTCAATCGAAATCATCATATTCTTCGAAAGTTTTAAGCGTACCGTTGGAATTCGTCGGGATTTTTGGACCAAGACAAATCACCTTCCAAAGTTCGATGTCATATGCTCGGATGAATATTGACATCTTCTTCTTCCACGTCATAAAGTTCGAGCCATCAAAAATGGTGGTCGGTTGAGAGCAAGGCCTTCGATGGGAGCAAGTTGAAACGCCATTTGGATCGAATCCTCGGATGTTAAGCCGTGTATTGTAGGTACTGCTCTGATACCAATTATTGGAGCAAGATCGGAATATGCGTCGTTTGTACGGAAGCGTAAATAAAGTGCAGAAAATAAATCACACAAGGATTTATAGAGGTTCGGCCAAACGTGCCTACGCCCTCTCTCGATGTATCTTTTTCTATAGGTTAAAGATCAAAACCTCTGAACCTCTCTTTTATCGGTCGAGGGATTACTGTTACAAGCTCGTCTTGTATCGGTCCGAGTAAAACCGTTTTCCTTTTCTATTGGACAAGGAATCAACCACTCTAACTTTCTATGGGTACTAGATAAACCTCACTAAGATAGCGATTGCGATTCTAACAATGCCGGATCCTTGATCCTAATAACACCGAATCCAATCGTATCTTTTCTTTTTCTCACTCGTGTATGATTTTGTGTATAACACTCAATCACTCTAATTTAAGCTTAAGAACAACAACTATAATGTTTACAATGATATCTCAGGTGTATATGAATTGCTCAATGTTTTTGTTTGGAATAATACCAAGGTTGTGGTATTTATAGCCTTCTTCAACCAAACTAGCCGTTGCTGCCAGTTGACTTGTTAGCGTGCGCTAGATCTTCCCTTTAGCGTGCGCTATGATCTTTACGTACGTTATGCCTTCCATGTAGCGTACGTTATCGAGGTCCAGTACTTGTCTAGTGGATTCGTTTCTTCCCTTACGTACGTTATGCTATATTCTTACGTACGTTATACTCTTGCTCTAGCGTACGTTAATAATGTAATGTAACGTGCGCTAATCCAATATATCCGTTGCCTTCAATTGTCAAACTATCTGTTCCACCTTTATTACTTTGACCAACTTTTCCCGACATTCATCTGATTTGAAATGTCATTACGTTCGTTAACATACTTGTGTTACGTATGTTAATCTGCTTCGATAGCGTGCGTTAATCATCACATGTAGCGTGCGCTATCCCCATCAGGTAGGTTGTCACCGTGCCGTCCCATTCCCGAGGTAGTGATCGTAGGATCTTCTTTACTTTTTCACTACTCGAAAGGGGTTTTCCAAAACATGCCAATCCATTCGTAATGACCAAAAATGGTCGAGCATTATTGTAATGGATTCGTCGTTTTTTCATTTGGAATAGTTCGTATTCGTGGAGAAGCATGTTAATCTTCGTCTCCTTGACTTGATTTGTGCATTCATGTGTGACTTCTAGTATCTTCCATATTTCCTTGGCACTATCACAAGATGAGATCCGGTTGTGTTCTTCCGGACTTAAAGCATAATATAATAATTGCATTGCTTTGCAATTATAATGGTCATTTTTTCAATCGGAATCATCATACTCTTTGAAACTTTTAAGCCTACCGTTGGAGTTCGTTGGAATTTTTGGATCAAGGCATATGACTTTCCACATCTTGATGTCGTAGGCTCGAATGAATAGCGACATCTTCTTTTCCATGTCATGAAGTTCGATCCATCAAAGAATGGTGGTCGGTTCAAGGCAAGACCTTCGACCGGTGCAATTTGAAACGCCATAGGATCTTCTCTCCTCGAATGTTAATCCGCTTTTATATGGATACCCTATCCGATACCAATTGTTGGAGCAAGATTATCGGTATCGCCATTTTTTAATTAGAGTTACGAAACTCTTTCGCGTTGTGGAAGTGATTTAAAATGCAGAATGTAAACGACACAAGATTTATAGAGGTTCGGCCAACCGTGCCTACGTCCGCTCTTTGTATCTTTTTCTATAGGCTAAAGATCAACCTCTGCACCTCTCTTCTATCGGTCGAGGGATTACCATTACAATCTCATCTTCTATCGGTCCGAGATAAACAGTAACACACTTGTCTTTTTGTCGGTCCAAGTTAAACCATTTTCCTTTTCTATCGTACAAGGAATCAACCTATTTAGTTTTCTATGGGTACTAGACAAACCTCACGTGGATATAGATTGTGATTCTAATAATGCTGGATCCTTGATCCTAATAACACCAAATCCAATCTTATTCGTCTCGTGTATTTTTTTTGTGTATAACACTCAAACACTTATCAATATAAGCTCAAATACAACAACAAGAATGTTTACAATGATATCACAAGTATAGATGATTTGCTCAGAGTTGTATGGTTTGATACCAAATGGTTTGGTATTTATAGACATTTTCCTCCAAGTAGCCGTTAGCCTCTTTTAACTCTTTAGCGTACGTTACGCTTCTTCTGTAGCGTACGTTAAGTGTGTTACGTACGTTAACAATGTATTGTTACGTACGTTAAGCTCAATGTAGATCAGTCCAGTAGCTTCTGTCTTCTTCTTTACGTACGTTGTCATCCTTCATTACGTACGTTAAGTAGTCCCTTTAGCGTACGTTCAGTAGTGTACGTTAATCATGTATATTCGTTGCCTGTTTTAGTCCAAATATCCGTTGTATGCTTGACTTTGACCTGGAATATTCCCAACGATCATCTTGTTTGAAATCTGAAACACCTCATTGCGTACGTTAGACGTTGACCATTACGTACGTTATAGTCGCTGTATAGCGTGCGCTATTTCTGGCATATAGCGTGCATTATTCCATCAGGTGATACTCTCGTCTGCCTTCAGGTGGCTATTCATTACGTACGTTATGCCTTCCAATTATGTACGTTATAAGCACTTTGTTGCGTACATTAAGCTGTATGGCTTGCATACGTTATACACGTTTTGTCCAGCTTTTTGCGTCTTCGACTTCTTCGTTGTTTTGTTTTGCTTCATTGTTGTTTTTTTTTTGTTTAACAACTAATTATCAAAACTCGATAATGAATAATTAGAATAAAATATTCCAACAGAAAGGAGGGTCTACGAACCCAACTGAGGGAAGAGCCCTAGACACACCATGGGAAGTTGTGCTTCTTTTTTTTTTCCTTCTTTGTTTGTTTTGCTTTGTTGAGTTGAGAGAGTTGGTCCCCACTCTGACCCACTTTGCCCAAGACAAATTGTGTGAGGGGAGGGACTGCCTACCTCGCTCAGTCGTATTGTGTTCTGTGGAGGACCGCTTTGACTGATCCACTTTGCCCAAGGCAAATTGTGTGAGTGGGGGGGGGGTCTTTCCACCGTGCCGGTTGTCAGCATGTTAAATCTTTTGGGGCCTGATTGGCCATGTTGAGTCTCTTGTTTTATTTGCAAGCATGTATATATGTTGTGTAGTTTGAGCATGATCGTATGTAGATAGGGACGATGAATTGAATTGAGCATGCCTTCTGAGTTTTTGAGCTTTTGATGCTATATATCATGACCAATGCATCTGTTCATTTCTTGTGAGTATATATGACATGTTTCATTTTGGATTCTGCCAGAACTTGCGTGTTCTCTTAGGTTGAGACCTCATTGACTAGGTTAGAATGTTTAAATGATTTAGGCAATTCTCTTTCTGATGAGCCCACTGAGCTAAAAATAACGTACCTTATGTTAATCCTTTGTCATCCTATTTGAGCCTGAAAATTTCTTTCAAAATCACTTAAATTAGCCCTGAAGAATAGGTATACCCGGCCACAAAGACTCAAGTGTTAATTAGAAGTTGAGGGGAAGGGAGGAGCATAACCATGATATGGGCAAGATAGGTGGGTACCTAAAATAACATAAAAGAAGGACAAAACGCCCACGCCGTAAAAAGTAGGTATTTCCCATGAGAAAGAAAAATAATAATAAATAAATAAAGGACTTGGAAAAAGAAAAAGGAAAAAATTATGCAAAACAAAAAGTCTAAAAAAGGGGGTTGAATTGTGCTTAGGCCCGGGAGAAGGGCAAGGAAAGAAATCATCCATGTGGGGACGCCAAGAATACCCGACCCTGAGTCCATATTGACCTCAGCCCAATTCCAAAATTTTCCAAACTATGCCTTAAGCCCCATTACAACCTAATAAAGCCATAATGATAGATATCCTAAAAACTTAGTCTAAGAGGTGGAGATAGTAGAGGGCACGCAAGCCTATGGCATGGCCACGACGAACAAACTGTCTTGAGCGTAAACACTGAGCAAACCCTTATGCTCAATTCGAATTTTGACCTATGTGATGTTCATTGCTTATTCTATATATGTCAATATGTTGAGCATGCTTATCTATCTTGAATGAGATAATCTTGGCCATGACGGACTGCTTGTTGAAATATGCTGACCCTTGTGTTTTTAAGTCTGTTTTGTCTTTTATTTTCTTCTTCTTTTTTGTTTTGCCGTATCGGGCAAGATACATGTGCACACTTAAGGACAAGTGTGGTAAAGTGTGTGCATGTAACGCCGCCTCCTCTTCCCCAAAACTCATCTGCTCCCTTTGTTTTTCTTCTCTCACAAATGGATGAAGATAGAATAGTTGTCATCCTCACTTTCCTTTTTCTCTACCATTCATCATTATTTCTTCTTCTTCGTCATCATCTCGTCCCCCAAACTCATCCCATTTCTGCATCTTCATTCATCACTCTCTTCACCACAAAACTAATCATTCGCTTTCACATCCATCGCCTTCGCATGCTCGTACTTAAACTTGTTCATCGGCCTAACCAGCCCAACCAAAGTGTTGACATGGGCTCACCCAAAATTGAACGCTCAGCTTCTCCTTGGCCTTCGTTCGTTCTAACTGTCTGAAACCCGACCAGTTTGTTATGTCAGGTTTCAAAAATAGTAGCATCGGGTGCATGCTTTCCCACCATCTCCACTTCATTTTCAACGCTAACTATAACCGAAAACCTGTTCACACAACTCCAATCCCAACTCCGTAACCAAGACAAACCCTAGGTAGGTTTTCATAAGTCGCTATGATATATGTCAAGCTTGTTTCGGTTTACTGAGATGATCTTGTAAGAATAGGTGGAGTAGCTAAGCTCGTAGCCGAATTCAAACACTTTCGCGCCTTTGTAGAATCTATAGGGCAGCCCGGGCGGGCGCGGGATCGATCCTCATTCTCAACCTTCCTCCTAATACAAGAAACACATATTTATAACTCTTACCAACGGCCCGGGTTTTAGCATGCAGCTGAAATCCGTATAAATTAAAATTTTTAGTATTTCTTACGTGGCTTATTTAAATTCCTTTAAATATGACTATATTAGTATATTACTATTTCTTTATATGCTTAAGTGATTTAATTTCCAATGTGCGTTGTAATAATCCGAATTGAATAATTAACCAAGAATAACCTAGTTAATAAATTATAACAACATTAGTACAATTAGGAGCTTCGCATAATATGATTAATTCTTAAACAACAATAATAATCCTAAGGTATGAATAATCTATACTTAACGAAATAATATGATAATCATAATTAAGTTATCATCAACGTTAAAAAAGTAGTTATAATTATAAGTGTACGTAAATTATCCTGGATAAAATATTACATTATAAAATCATGATAATTAAGATTAACCTTAATAATGAACTAATAATTTCATAATCATAAGCTAATAATACTTATGATCTTAACAAATCATACTTAATGGAATAATACTTGCAACCTATCTATCCTCAGAATAATAAGATTAGTAATTATATAACCAATGAACCAATAACTCCATAATCATACTAATTGAACCATGATTAATCCATCATCTAATTAACACACACACGATAACCTACATATAGGTACACAAATATTATTCAATAAAATATTCTATCTAACCATGTGTTGGAATACTATAATAATCTAATATTAATGGTCAAAGAGACCATATAGCATCATCCACAGTAGAAATAGCTTGTTTTGCCCTTTGGCATATAGTAATATTTTTTTAAATAGAGTTTAAGATTAACTTTTGATACCCATAGTGTCGAAATTGACCTTTATTCGAATAAAATTCGAGTCATATATTATACTTTCGAGTAATATAATTTCGAGTCAACTTCAAAAAAATCAATATCGAGGAAGGTTGAAAATATGGGTTCTGAGTCCGAAAATTCGGGTTACGAGTCAATTCGTGTCACCCGAATATAATCGGGACATGTAAATAAAAAAAAGTCTCGAATTCATTCGAGATGTAAAAAATTCGGGTTACGAGTCCAATTCGTGTCACTCGAATACACCGTGTCACACGAATTTTTTTATACATCTCGAATGAATTCCTGAGACCTCTTTTTTTTAAATCTCGAATTCATTCGGGAGACCTCTTTTTTTCTTGTTTTTTTTACATCTCCCCATTCGGGAGACCCTCTTTCACAATTTTTTTTAATTTTCTATACATCTCCCGAATGAATTCGGGACACCTTTTTTTTTTCTTTTTTTTTTTTACATCTCCCGATTCGGGAGACCCTCTTTCTTTTTTTTTTTTTTTGATTTTCTATACATCTCCCGAATGAATTCGGGAGACCTCTTTTTTTTTTTTTCATCTCCCGAATTCATTCACTACCAAAAATAACACTTTAGCCGACGACTCGCCGGAGAAACGGCCGACGGCATGGAAGTCGTCGGCTAAAGTCAGCAAGTTTAGCCGACGGCTAACTTGTTGTCGGCTAAACTACTTTAGCCGACGACTTTACTATTGGTCGTCGGCTAAAGTCGATTAGTCGTCGGCTAAAGTTTTCTAGTTTAGCCGACGACTTGTATACTTTAGCGACGATATGCCGTCGGCTAAAGCACGCTTTAGCCGATGGCTAGTATACTTTAGCCGGCATGTCATGTCGGCTAAAGTATTTCATGTTTTTTTGTGCAAAATATATCACCATCTAACACTTGAAGAGACCATTTACAACACATTCGGAAATTACATAACAAGAAAACGAAGAACAGTAATTTTCTCTAGTTTGATCATTCAAGAAATCATATTGAAGGTATGTACTTTATTGAATTTTAATATCAGTTATAATTATATTACGCATATAATATATCTATTTGGATGATTATGAAAATGTTTTAGAATTATTAGTTCGTTTTCTCGAATATTTCTTGGTGTGTGTGTGTGTGTATATATATATATATATGGATTTGACATCTTGAATTCGAGCTATATATATGATGATTTTAGTCATAATTTTTGTATGTTCTTGATAAATACGATGTATAATATTGTTGTTATTTTTGTTATAGGATGGATAAAAGTTGGATTGGTGCAAAAATGGGATCAAGGGTCATAGATGGAATGCGAGGGTTTATTCGATTTGTGAAGGAACATGATAGTGATAGTACGATTCATTCTTGTCCTTGCAATAAATGTAAATGCCGCGTGATATGTACCGTTTACACTTGATGTCGTATGGGAGCACTTAAAAAAATGGATTTTGGGATAAATATACATGTTGGATTTACCACGGTGAAAGATCGAATTCAATTATTCCCCATGATCACGGACGATGCGGTGGTAGCACATCCAATGACCCCACAAGACGGTTGATTGACGGCGTGTTTGGTTATTACGACGAGGACGTATCGGTGAAGGTCAAGAATACCATATAGCTGATCAAGCGATCATCCGAACGCCTACATTGATACCCGTTAACACAATTTCTCTTGATAGATACAACAAGCTAATCCGGCTCAATGACTTTTCTTTATCCTGGGTGTCACATGACGGTTCTTGATAGTGTCATAGAGACTATGAGAGTGAAGGTGGAGAACAAAACCTCGATTAAAGCTGTGGATGATTATTTGGAACTTACAGGGAAAATGCTCCCAGAAGGTCATCATCTTCCTAGTAATCACAGTAAAATGAGACGTATCCTAAAAGGCCCGGTCCACTACACGTGGATGTTTCCAATAGAAAGGAAACTTGGTGAGTACAAGGACTCTGTGACTAATAAGTCTGCACCAGAAGGATGTATCGCCGAAGCATATCTTGCATGGGTGTGTGTAACATATACCAAGTTCTATTTAGGCACGGTGGATCCCACACCCGAGCCTATGTCAATAATTCCAGTGCAATTTAATCTCTCCATCATCACCAGCGAAGTTGAAGTTCAAGGAAGATTACCTGACAGTCATTTACAACCTTACGAGCTACGAATTGCACATTGGTGGATATTACTTAAGCATCCGTAAGTTCAATATTGGAAAGACATTCACCTTTCATGTGATGCTGTGAATGGAGACATTAGATTCCACAATGAAACATTTGCTGATTATTTCGGACAATGGGTAAGTGTTTAATTACTGTTTACTTATTTTGCTTACATAATTTACTTAATCACGACATTCACCTTAATTAATATCCAGATGACGCACATACAAAGTGATGGCCACCCTATGTGGTCACGTGAGTTGATGCTTCTTTCGATGAAGCCTGTTACATCTAGAGTTTATTCAATAGCGAAGGTAAATGGTGTGACATTTGTATGTATCGACAGAGATCAAAGACGGAGGTGTCAAAATTCTGGGGTTATGATTGACGGTGGATATTACGGTGTTCTTCTCGAAGTAGTGGAACTAATTTATGGAGAAGGCTTGACAGTTTACTTGTTCAAGTGTAGGTGGTTTGATACAAATCCTCAAATCGAAAGGGAGGATAATTATGGACTATTATCTGTTGATAGTTCTACAAGTTGGTATGAAAGTGATCCTTTTGTTTTTGCAACATCTGCTAAACCAGTTTACTACCTCGATGACTTGGTAAAAAAAGGAGCATGGAAGATCGTAAATCATGTGGCTACGAGAAATATATATAGTGCGGCTACACTTGGACAAGCAGTCGATAAGGATTACAACGAGGCATATCAAGAGCCAGATACAACTAATATTCCACGATCCTCCACAATACTACTGAATAATGTTGTAGAAGGTCGAGTTGTTCGGCTACATGGCGAAGAACGTGGGTTCATAGATGTAGGTACAAATGAATTACGTGCAGACTCTGATGAAGATGATGAGGACGAGTTCAGACATATGCTGCCAGTTATGAACTCCGACACAGAGACAGATTCAAGTGGTGATTCTGACTACGAACCTTAGAAGGACATATCATATTATTTGTAAAAGTTCCTTAAATATTGATTGTTGTTTGCCGCTCGAACGAATCAAAAGTGATATTATTACTGATTTTTTTTTATTTTTTATATATATAATTATTTATAATAAAACAAGTATAAATATATAAACTATTAATATTATATAAAAAACAAATATAAATATATATAAAATATAATTATATAAAAACTATATAAATTAATATACAGATATATATAATGATGTTATATATATATATATATATATATATATATATTTATTTATTTATAATTAAATTCAAATTTATATATATAAAATTTAATTTATAAATACATAAATACTTTAGCCAAATGACATTTGTCATTAAAGTATATAAATAATATAAAATTTAGTTTAAATTCCAATTTAGTTTATATAATTTATTTTAATTATATAAATTTCAAATAATATATATAAATATATATATATAATATAATTTAATTATATAAAAAATGATAAATTGGGCTTTAAAGTGTAGATATTTTTTATTTTTAATATATATATTTATAGTTAAATATATATATATATAATTTAATTATATAAAAAATGATAAAGTGAGCTTTAGCCGACGATCGCGTCGGCTAAAGTTGAGATATTTTTAATTTTTATTATATATATATTTATAGTTAAATATATATATATATATATATATATAATTTAATTATATAAAAAAATGATAAATTGGGCTTTAAAGTGTAGATATTTTTAATTTTTAATATATATTTATAGTTAAATATATACATATATATATAATTTAAATATATAAAAATGGTAAAGTGAGCTTTAGTCAATGATAAATCGGCTAAAGTTGAGATATTTTTAATTTTTATTATATATATATATATATATTTATAGTTAAATATATATATATATAATTTAATTATATAAAAAAATGATAAATTGGGCTGTAAAGTGTAGATATTTTTAATTTTTAATATATATATTTATAGTTAAATATATACATATATATATAATTTAAATATATAAAAAATGGTAAAGTGAGCTTTAGCCGACGACAGCCGTCGGCTAAAGTTGAGATATTTTTAATTTTTATTATATATATATATATATATATTTATAGTTATATATATATATATAATTTAATTATATAAAGCTTTAGCCGACGACAGCCGTCGGCTAAAGTTGAGATATTTTTAATTTTTATTATATATATATTTATAGTTATATATATATATATATATATATATATATATATATATAATTTAATTATATAAAGCTTTAGCCGACGACAGCTGTCGGCTAAAGTGACACGGCCCGGGTCAATTGACACGGCCCGTGTCCGAGTGGTCTATATTTCCAAAAATATTCGACATGCAACCTGCTCGAGCCGTTCGACACGGCCCGTGTCATGGTGGTTCGTTTTTATTTTAGCCGATCAAGCACGGCTAAAGCGAACAAGTTTAGCCGACGACATCCACTGTCGTCGGCCAAAATACCACCATACATAAAAAAAACGTAACAGGCATCCGTTTTTATTCTTTTCTTTTCCTCAGCTCCCTTCGTCTTTTTCGCCTTCGTCCCGTCGTCCCGTCGTCCCGCCGCTCCGACATCCGCTCCGCTCCGCTCCGCCGCTCCGACATCCGCTCCCGTCGTCCCCGTCGTCCCCGTTGTCCCCGTCATCCCGTCGTCCCGTCGTCCCGCCGCTGGGGTACTTTCCCTTTGTCTTTTCCCTTTCGTCCTGCCGCTCCGCCGTCGTCCCGTCGTCTCAGCTGCTCCGCTCCGGCTGGAACCCTCCACTCAGGTACCCCGACTCTGATGCTTGTTACAGTTTTGATATTCCTGTCAAAAATTTGGTTAGGGTTTTAAGGATAAAGATGAACACCTACAAAATTTGATTTCAACAAATAAAAGTTCAGCTTATCGTTTTTTATTCGATTTTTGGGTTTCGCTGTTCTGTTTTTTTTGGAGATTTTTTTTTCGTTTTCTGCACACTCCGACCAAAGATCTGATGTTCTGTTTTACACTTCGATTCAAATGTTTCAAGGTTCATCACAATAAATAAGAAACAACTTACAACAAATAGACAGACAACTTTGCTGCACTGGGCATTCGGCAACACGGCAAGATAAACTTGCATAGACCTAAGACCCTTAGCATACACAAGAGTAATATGAAGTGTTGTTCGCCTTGGTTGGAATGAGAAAAATGTTGCTGCATAAAGTAAATTGGTGAAAGTTTCACCAATTTACAAGTTGTAAAACATATTGAGAGTCACATTTGAATTGCAAGTTGTGCCTGTTCTTTTATGATTTTGGCTTATACCGTCTTTGTGAAATTTGAAGAATGACAATTGTTTACTTCTATTATTACACTGGAATTGGTCACTTTTAGCATTATTGAATCATCACTCAGATGCTTGATGGCGTAATTTGGTGCAACTTTCATTTACTTGTCTAGTAACCTTATTCCTTGATTCTTCTGCAAGATCTCAACGATTGACTCAAAGCAATAGTTTTAGAATGTATATGTTCATCAGTTCAGCACATCTTGCTATATTTCACACGAAGTCTCAAATTTTTCAACTTAGTTGTATATTTTCTACTGAGCTATGAATTTATCTTGATTAATAAGTTGGGCTCTTTATGTTTGCTCGTCCTCTTGCTTACTTTTTATTATTGGTTGTGCTAGTTTGCGTTTGTTTGTGTGTCTTGTGAAGTGATGTGTAGTTGCTCTGAGCTTTAATTGCATATTCTATTTAGGGTTTATGTATAAAAAGAATTAATTTATGTGGTTGAATTTGTACAGGTTAAATGGACAAAATTAAGAGACTAGCATGTGGTAAGAAAAATTCGAAGACTCCGGAGTCGGGGGATAGTTCCGCAGCTTCCAATCGTGCTGATCCTATCGGTAAATATTTGGATGAAAGTAACAGTCGCATACGTGGGCTAATAGAGAATAGTGGACTGAAGTTTAAGGATGGGAACTTGTATCCGACGGATGACGCACATACTATTGCGAGGCGCTTATCGTATCAGACTCCGAGATCGCGGACGACTCCCACTACTGTCGAGACGACTCAGCCTCGTATGCCTCCTATACACCGCATTCCCTCTCCTCCTACTACATCTGGGAGCGGCCGATCTACACCGAGCACGTCATCTGAGGTGCCTTCCGGTCCTCCGTCGACTCTATTTATGCCCTCTATGGTACCGTCGATTCCAGGAGTCGATGAGAAAGGAGTCCGCCGGCCATATAGCTTGGTTAACCCGACGGAGGCGTATGTGTTCCAGGCGTGGCCTGAGAAAATGATTTGGCGAACATGTCGGATATCTAAGACGAAGTTGTACGCGTCGCTTGCAGAGCTTGATAATGAGGGGGGTCGTACCGAAGACGACCGAAAAAGAAGAAGAAGACTCGTGGCCCATCGAAGGGTCTAGCACTTGACGCATATGTTTTAAAAAATGGCCGTCACAAGATAGCAGTAGATGAAAAGTATCGACGACCCATTTTGGCTTCGGATGCTTGTACGGCATATTGTCGTAATGTTGAGTTTGTCATACGCGATAGAATTCCAGATCGTGGGTTGAGCGGAAGGATGTGCCACAAAGTGTGAAGGATGCATTGAACAATGCTATGTCGGTAAGTTTTTCTCAATTCCAAAGCTACTTTGTGTATTTAAATTCGAAAAAATTTAGTAATATATATTATATGTTAATTGTAGGTTTGGTTTGAGGTTCCTTCTTTCCTACTACATACTTGGTGTGATGAGGTGCAAACAACCAAGTAAGTAATTTTCACAATACGTAGTTGAGTAATTACTCGACTAATTTTTGCATCATTTTAGTTATTGTTAAAAATATGTATTTGTCAAATATTTTATAATTTATTTATTAATACATAATAATTTATAATTTAAAATTCACAACTTGTATAAATGGAAGGTAATTTGATTGATAAATTTAAACATGGTAAACATTCTAATTTACTTGTAATTATGAGTATTATAACATACACTTTTAGAATATACATAAAATATTATAATATTAATTATACATTAAAATAATAAAACTAACACATTAATATTATATAATCATACACAAACAATAAATATAAAATGACATGTAACGTAATCACTAAACTTAAATCTTAACATTCAACTGCATAATAACAACTGTATACACACAACAGATTATTTATGAATAACATATTAAACAAATAACATTATGAATTAGAATAAAACAATAACACAAAATCACAGTAAATAAATACATGAAATTTACAAAATACTTTACAAATATATTTGACTAATGTTTGATTATTATTTATATGTAACACCCCCAATCCGCTCAGGGATATTACACGTCGTAGACCCTCTCCTCGAGGATCTACCAGGCTGATAACTAAAATCAAACATCTAAACCTCGCCTTTAAGGCTAAAATGACTCAGTAGACCGACTTGGTCTTTCAATAATAACATACAACTCAATTCCAAACACATACCCACGCAGGGGTCAAAATACAATAAACTCCCGTACAACGGGGAAAAGATACTTCAGCGGAAAAGAAAATACAGCTAGACCAAAACGACATCAACAAATCCCCGTGTGATTAGTATCGTTCATCTTTCATCATCCTTCGTGCCGACCCTGTGCTATGCTCCAAAACCTGAATGCAAAAATAGACATCCACCCCGAATACTGGGGTTAGCAAACTCCACCGTTTTGCTAGTGCAAGTACAAGTGCAAAAATACGAGCCATACAATACAAGTTCCAAGAACAATAATAATCAGAATCCTCACAGATCCAAACGTAAAGAAAAGTACTTCCCGAGGCAAGAGTTTGGGTAAACATTTCCAAAACGAAAGATCGCAAATAAGGGGAACAATTTACAAAACAGTTTAAAATGCCATCGAGAGTTTTAATAGTAAACAATTTAGGACTATGAAATCCTTCTCTTTCCAAAATCAATAGGGTCACACCCAAATGTTTTGTTTTCGCAAATAGGAAATCACCAACAATTTACAGGTCGAGCCCAACATCACGTGTCCTCAACGGACGTAAAATCAACGAAACATAATCACGCACGCGCATCGCCTAGGACCGGGACGATACCACCGACATCCCACCCGAGGCCTCGAAGGACCCTCCCGAGCGGCTAGCGAAACAAATCACACACATCTCACGGTTGGATCAATCGCTTGTTGCATCTCGCCACATGATCACATGCCATGTGCCACCGTAGATTATCTCGAGCTCTCACGGTTGGATCAATCACTTGTTGCATCCTCGGCCACATGATCACATGCCATGTGCCACCGTAGACCTTCAACCATATCCACACATTCACACAAATAACATATCACATCAAGGATATTCAAACAATTCGCCTGAGGCATCAAACACTTAGCAAAACACCACGTCAATCCACAACGCACCGAAATGAAATAATATACGTCCACACACAATACCAAGTGCAACATGAACACCAAACATATACATAGAATTCACATAGTTATTCACGAACCACACCAATCACAAAACACACACGGTTTTGAAAGAGGGCCTTTAACGAGGCTAACCAAATCTTTTGAAAACTCATTTCAAACAAACAAACAAATCAAGACGATCACCAATCATCATATCCACGAAACAAGAAAAGTATGGACAAGGTACTTGCCTCGAATAAGAACAACGCGGAGAATCGACCAAAGTAGGTTGACACGAACCGATTACGAACCCGCCGACTCCACCGATCGCCAACTCACGTCATAAACTACGAAGGACAATAATAACAATGAAATGAATTTCATAACACGACTCAAAGCCGTTGAATTCAAAGAACGAATGACGAAAGTTCAAGGATTTCCCCCAAAACGGCCACGAACACGATTCGTTCCGTCAAATCACGAAAACGGAATTAGAAGTTGAAATATGGATATACAATCCATAGAATATGTTTAACAACATCATTTAACCATAATCGATCCATCGAAAATGGATGAAAAACGAGATCGGGGACAAATCCCCCAAAAAGTCAACTCGAAGGAAATCAAGAAATATACTTCGATTCGACGAAGAACAATGGATTAAATGATGTTAAACACAAGAATACTACCAAGATTAATCATACCCATCATGAATTAATCAACAACACGGAACGAATCGATTTAAATTGCAAAAATTCCCAAATTCACGAAATTAGGGTTCTAAGGAAGATTACCTTGATTCATTGGATCAAAGGATGATAACGGACGATTGATTGATGTTATGGACTCCGAACTTCATGGTTTTGTTGTTAAACAACATGGCTTCGTCGCCCATGAATCGCCATTCGCGGACGGAGAAGGAAGGAAATGAAAAACGGTGAAATGTGATCGCCACCATATTTATATCGGGCCGAGACTAGCGTGCGCTAGCCTTCCCGGACTAGCGTGCGCTTATCAGCCAGATCGCCGAGTACCCTCGGCCGGGGCCCACACGACCGGCATCACCAACCAACCTGCCGACCAAACCTCGCCGACTCCGACTCGCTAGCGTGCGCTACGGCGGAAGCTGCGCGCTTAGCCGAATTGGCCCAAAGAGCCACCGGACTAACCAACTTATCCAGTAACGACGCTAGTCGGCCGTGACGGCGCTACCCTGCCGTTAGCGTGCGCTACTGACAAGCAGGCGTGCGCTACTCCGCCTGTAATATCCTAGATTTTTCTTTCCCTTGTATTTTCATTTTTGGTATATTTCTCGGTCATAGTGACCCTCATGTATCTTTCAAGATGTCCTTCCTGTCAACTGTTGAATTGTATTCTCGTTATTGTTCATTGTTTCAACTTTCCTCATATAAGTTCGACTTTGTTAGATCACCATTAATTTTTGGTGACTCCAAAAATTATAAATCTTTGCAATAATATAGAACATCGAGTTAGCTTTCCAATGGTTCAACCGGTGAGTCAATCGGAGTTCGGACGAGAGAGTTATGGTCGTTTTAGTGGAAGATCACACTGTCGGGCACCGTCCAGAGCCTTTCGGCCGATAGGGTGGGCCGAAAGAGTCAACTGCCGGCATTTCTGTATGGTATCGGCCGATCACGTCCGGAAGCCTTTCGGCCGATAGGGTGGGCCGATAGACTCATCTGCAGGCATTTCTGTTGGGTATCGGCCGGGCCTATATGACATAATATCGGCCGATATGTCCTGCTGTGCTACACTATTAATGCGTTGGTATGAGCGTTTTCAGCTCATTTCTTCTTTTTTCCCATCGCTGCGCGAGAAAGAGAGAGAGAGAGATATAGAGGGGAGAATTCTTCATCCAGGGTCGATCTTCATCATTTCTTTTCGGTTGTGAGGCTCGGATAATCAATCTAACGCGAGTTCTACGGATCTTAGTTCTTGAATCTCCAAAGGTAATGTTCTAAAACCCTACCTTTTTGGATAATTGGGGATTTTGGGGTTTTGTCCGATTCTTTCCGTTTCGTTGATGGATTCATGATGAATATGATTATTCTTGTTGGTATTCTTAGTTTCCTACGGATTCATGGTATATTTTCATGGTTTTGCAAAATCGAGGGGTTTGGTTGTGGTCCGCCCTCGTTGTTATTTTTGTACGAATATACATGAATCGTAGGCGGGTTTCCGGAGTATTCCATTTCCATAATCGTTTAGAAGTGGTTGTGATTGTGCTATTCAAATCGTTAGGTTCATTTCCGCCGGTCCCTTGCGGTCGTGTTCAACTCTTCCGTTCCGTTCGTGTTATCATCTATTTAATCGAGGCAAGTATTTTTGGAAACCTTTAAGCTTAACATGAAATGGTGATGTATATTACTTGTGTGTAACTCACCTCGTGTTGGCTGACGGGGTCAAGGAGGGAAATCTATGCTGCCGCCCTGGATTTCACGAGTTTGTTTAGCTAGCCAGTGCGGGAGGGTCCTTAGAGGCCTCATGCGGGAATCTATGATATTACTCTGTTCCCAAGGCGATGCATGTGCGTGTTTTGTTTTGTGATATAGCCAGTGCGGGAGGGTCCTTAGAGGCCTCGTGCGGGAATCTATGATATTACTCTGTTCCCAAGGCAAATTGTTTGACTGTTTGTTTCCGGAAAAGACATGTCTTGTTTTGGTTTGCGAAATGATCTTGGTGCATGTACTATGAAATGTGTAAGAGATTGGTTTGCCATGAATACTTGTACTAGCCTAATTGCTAACACCTTTGGGTACCCGTTGTCGGGAAATTCTTGTTATGGATTTCGTGTTATGGTTATCCTGGACGAGCGAGCACCAGGACAGTGCGAGGATGTTGGCCGTGGTCGTTGACATGTGCATTTGGGTCTACTTATTTCCTTTGTCCATTTCGATATGGTTGTTCCCACGCTTTAAACTTATAGATTGTACTCGCGAGTACTTAGGCCTTTGTTTCAAACTCCGTATTGTATTGTTTTTTTAAACTGTCACGTTGTTGGTTGATGCTTATTTTGCTGGTTGCTCCGGCGTATCTTTAAATGTCCTATTAATTAATTTTGTATCCTCGCTAACCAAGATGGTTAGTCGAGTAGAGTTTTTCTATTGTAGCCTGGTAGGTCCCATGTAGGGGTCTACGGCGCTGTAACATATTCCGAATATCTCGGGGTGTTACAGAAAATGGTATCGGAGCCCTAGGTTTATGGATACCTAGTCTTGTCTGTTACTTGGGTCTAGTCATGTTTTGTTTTGCACATTGTCGCACCGCTGCCGGCATCTCAGTACTTCCAGTGCTCGTAAGTTTCCTTACCCGATTGTTTGCTTTCACATACTGTATTTCGTTTCTTGGACCGTGGTTATTCTCCCTCTTTTGCTTATCATCGTAGTTTTCCTTACTCATCCTCGATATGCTCCTGTTATCTTTTAACACCAGTATGGATGCCGGAGGAAACCGTGGTCGTGGTCGTGGTCGTGGCCGTGGACGCGGCCGAGGACGTGGGGCGGCCGGTGGCAAGGCCCACGTCGCACTCTTCAGAGCCGGGCAGACGGCGACCGTCACGATCATGCTTCTTCTCAGAGCGCGCCGATCTTGGTATTGTCGCCGTCATGCGGAAATGGTTAACCAGATGGCGGCTATAGCAGTGGTTCGTAACCCCGATCGTGCCCATGCTAATCGGGCGGAGCGGATCGGCCGGCTTCAGGATGTCATCAAGATGCATCCTCCTCGCTCGGGAGCCTCGACCCGATCGGCCGGGAAGGGTGGATCAAGGAGATATCCAAAGTCTTCACTGCTACTAATTGCCCCGAGGACCGTAGGGTCCCTATTGCTCAATACTTTCTCACGGGAGATGCTACAGATTGGTGGGAGGCCGTTGGTCCCAAAGATCACGTTGCTTCATGGGCCGAATTCCAAGAATTGATGGAGACCGAGTATTGTCCGTGGCCGGTCAGATGTGCTCGAGTGCATGCTTTCTACGATGCTCAACCTCGGGATATTCCCGTATCCCAAGCTATTGCCGATTTCAACAAAGAGTTGGGTTATGTGAAGACCCAAGTTGTCGCAGAGCGACAAAATTTTCCATTTTTCCAGAGGATGAAGCCGCCATTCGGGACTATATGTCCAGGCTCGTCTGTACTACCTTGAAGGATTATCGAGTCGAGCCCTTGCTTATGATATGTCGGTGACGGCTAGCGATTTGGCTCGTGAGAGCAAGAAGTCGGTCGGAAATTTTTCTCGGTCCTAAGAGTGGAGGCCACAGAAATCTCAAGCCGCAAATATTTCAACGGCGGTTCGGCCTGCTTTCTCAGGAGTTTTGGGTGCCGCGGAACCTCCGCTCGTGAACCCACATGTTTTAACTGTGGTGTGCAGGCCATAGGAACCGGCAGTGTTCTCGTCAAGTTTACTTGTCACACTTAGGACACCGGGCCACAAGGCCCCTTTTTGTGAGCAGATCAAGCGGCTTCGTGGCGACTGTTCTTCCCAATCGCACTGTAGAGCCGAGTGTGAACCAGTGGCTCATTTGCTCCGCCGCCTCCACCGAGTGCCGGCCGAGGTAAGGGTCGGGTCAGCCCGCTAGGGGTGGAGCTTCCATGTCGGCTCGCTCACCACGTATCTATGAGATGAGGAGAGCCGATGATCCAAGCGGCTACCGTGGCGGCAGTGCACCGTTTATATTCTTTCTCATCCCGTCAGTGTGCTTTTCGATTCCTGCTACGCATTCGCTCATATCTCCGGATTGTGTGCGCCGTTTGAGTCTCGACCGCTTGATGCCTTGTGAGCCCTTCATCGTTAAGCTTCCTAGCGGTGATAGGATCGTCGGTGATCGTGAGGTTCGGACTGCTCTGTGTTTATTTGTGAGAGGGCTTGGCCCTCTAATCTTATTGTTGTGGGTATTGAGGGTGAGGACTTAATTCTCGGGATGATTGGCTCGAGCGGCATGGTGCAATCATGAACTACCGCACGAGAATCATCACCATGTTGGCCGATGATGGCACGAGCACTCTTTCGCCGGGCGAAAGAGGGGGAACCAAACTGTTATTAACGCCTTGAAGGCGATGAAACTCTGCGAAAGGGATGTATTGGTTATTGGTGCTATGCCTTGAAGGCGGAGAGTGATGGAGTCGAGCTTTCGTCGATTCCAATCGTTAATGAATTTCCTGATGTTTTTCCTGACGAGTCACCGGGATTGCCACCGGATCGTGAGGTTGAGTTTGCTATAGAGTTAGAGCCGGGTGCGGCTCCGATTTCGAAGGCGCCCTATCGCATGGCACCTTCAGAGATGTCCGAGTTGAAGAAGCAGTTGAGTGAGCTTCTTGAGTCGGGGTATGTTCGACCGAGCGCCTCGCCTTGGGGCGCACCGGTCCTGTTTGTGCGGAAGAAGGATGGTTCACTACGTTTGTGTATCGACTATCGCGAACTAAACAAGGTGACCATCAAGAACAAGTATCCTTTGCCGAGAATTGATGACTTGTTCGATCGATGCGTGGAGTCTGCGGTATTCTCGAAAATTGATTTGAAATCGGGTACTATCACCTCGGTGAGAGAGTCCGATGTGCCAAGACACTTTTCGGACGAGATACGGACATTATGAGTTTGTAGTTATGCCTTTCGGGTTAACTAATGCGCGGCGGTGTTCATGAAGTTGATGTACAAAGTTTTTTTCGATTATTTGGATAAGTGCGTCGTCTTCATTGACGATATTCTTATTTATTCGAGGGACGAGGAAGAGCATGCCCATCATTTGCGGGTAGTGTTAGACATTTTGAGGACCGAGCAACTCTATGCGAAGTTCTCGAAATGTGAGTTCTGGCCGAAGGAAGTGATGTTTTTAGGTCACGTGATTTCACGTAGGGGGTTCGTGTGGATCCGCAGAAGATCGAGGCGGTATTGGATTGGGCGCCGCCAAAAATGTGAAGGAGGTCCGTAGTTTCTTGGGTTTAGCCGCTACTATCGTAGGTTCGTCGAGGGTTTTTCAAACTAGCTCGACCACTTACACAGCTTGCTCCGTAAATCCGAGAAGTTCGTCTGAATGACGAGGCGATCGAGTTTTGAGGAGTCAAGAAGCGTTTAACTTCAGCCCCGGTTTTGGCGTTGCCATGTGGTAACGAAGGTTTTGCCGTTTATAGCGATGCTTGGGACGGGTCTTGGGTGCGTATTAATGCAAAGACGGTAAGACCATTGCCTTTGCATCGAGACAGCTTGAGGCCGTATGAGCTTAACTACCCTACTCATGATTTGGAGTTAGCGGCATGCTTTTGCGCTCAAGATTTGGCGTCACTATCTTTTCGGCTCTGCATGTCAGATTTTTACCGATCATAAAAGTCTGAAATACATATTTACTCAGCGGGAGTTGAATATGAGGCAGAGGAGGTGGTTGGAGTTGATTAAGGATTATGACCTCGAAATCCTTTATCATCCGGGCAAGGCGAACGTTGTGGCCGACGCCTTGAGTCGGAAACCAGTTGCGTTGCGAACGCTTGAGGTCCTTACATCTCAGTCTGAGCTTCGGAGGGCTTTGATCGAGTTAGATGTTGAGGTCTTGTTGCCGGGAGCCGTCGGGCAACTTCGTGCCTTAGAGATTTCGCTGCCTTTGATCGATGAAATTAAGTCAAGCATTAGAGGATCCGATGATTACTCAAATCCGAGAGAACGTTCTTAAGGGAAAGTCTCCTGGGTTTGTGATTCACGAGGATGGTGTTTTGAGATTCCAGAGTCGGCTTTGTGTGCCGAACGACTCAGAGTTGAGGCAGAGTATTTTACGGAGGCCCATGCTACACCTTATTCCGTTCATCCTGGTACGAGTAAGATGTACAAGGACACGAGGAGGAACTTCGTGGAATGATATGAAGGATGAGGTCGCACGTTTGTAGCGAGATGTTTGACTTGCCAGAAAGTTAAAATCGAGCATCGCCGACCAGGTTATTGCAGTCACTTCGCTCCTAATGGAAATGGGAAGACATATCGATGGATTTCATTACGAGTTTGCCGAGATCGAGATCAGGCATGAATATGGTTTGGGTGATTGTTGATCGTCTGACCAAGTCGGCACATTTTCTGGGCATCAAGGACACTTGGGGCCCGGAGAAGTTGGCCCGTATATTTATCGCACAGATTGTGAGGCTTCACGGTACTCCGAAGTCTATTGTTTCGGATCGTGACGGCCGTTTTGTATCGCACTTCTGGCAGGCGGTGCATAAGGCGTTAGGTACCCGGTTGCGTTTGAGTACCTCTTTCCACCCTCAGTCAGATGGACAGTCGGAACGCACTATCCAGACATTCGAGGATATGTTGCGTGCTTGTGCCCTCGATTGGAGCAATGATCGAGGAGCATTTGCCATTGATCGAATTCACGTACAACAATAGTTGGCACGCGTCGATTCGGATGGCACCGTATGAGGCACTTTATGGGCGACGATGTCGATCGCCGATTTGTTGGAATGAGGCGTCCGATTTAGTCGGGACCGAGCCGGATGTCGTGTTAGAGACGAGACGGAAGATAGAATTAATTCGAGAACGGATGTTGACCGCCCAGAGTCGACAGAAGTCATATGCCGATGTCCGTCGTCGACCTTTAGAATTCGAGGTGGGAGACCACGTTTTGCTGAAGGTGTCGCCAACGAGAGGAGTTTTCCGTTTCGGGAAGAAGGGGAAGTTGAGTCCGAGATTTATTGGACCCTTCGAGATTCTCGAGCGAGTCGGTGGGTTAGCATACCGTTTGGCGTTACCCCCGGCCTTGAGTCATGTTCATAGCGTTTTTCATGTTTCCCAGCTGAGGAAATATGTTCCGGATCCTAGTCACGTCATCGATTATGGCGAGATTGATATTGCTGAAAATATTACTTTTGAGGAGCGTCCTTTGAAAATTTTGGAGCATCGTGAGAAACGACTGAGGCATAAGACCATCCCTTTGGTCAAAGTTCAGTGGTCGAGACACGGTGTCGAGGAGGCAACTTGGGAAACCGAGGATAACATGCGTGCTAGGTACCCTGAGTTGTTTATTTCTTAAGTTTCGGGACGAAACTTATTTTTAGAGGGGTAGAATGTAATATCCGGTATTTTTTCTTTCCCTTGTATTTTCATTTTTGGTATATTTCTCGGTCATAGTGACCCTCATGTATCTTTCAGTATGTCCTTCCTGTCAACTGTTGAATTGTATTCTCGTTATTGTTCATTGTTTCAACTTTCCTCATATAAGTTCGACTTTGTTAGATCACCATTAATTTTTGGTGACTCCAAAAATTATAAATCTTTGCAATATTATAGAACATCGAGTTAGCTTTCCAATGGTTCAAACGGTGAGTCAATCGGAGTTCGGACGAGAGAGTTATGGTCGTTTTAGTGGAAGACTGTCAGCTGTCGGGCACCGTCCAGGAGCCTTTCGGCCGATAGGGTGGGCCGAAAGACTCAACTGCCGGCATTTCTGTATGGTATCGGCCGATCACGTCCGGAAGCCTTTCGGCCGATAGGGTGGGCCGAAAGACTCAACTGCCGGCATTTCTGTTTGGGTATCGGCCGGGCCTATCGGCCAGCCTATCGGCCGATAGGTCCTGCTGTGCTACACTATAAATGTGTTGGTCTGAGCGTTATCAGCTCATTTCTTCTTTTTTTTCCCACTGCTGCGCGAGAAAGAGAGAGAGAGAGATATAGAGGGGGAGAATTCTTCATCCGGGGGTCGATCTTCATCATTTCTTTTCGGTTGTGAGGCTCGGATAATCAATCTAACGCGAGTTCTACGGATCTTAGTTCTTGAATCTCCAAAGGTAATGTTCTAAAACCCTACCTTTTTGGATAATTGGGGATTTTGGGGTTTTGTCCGATTCTTTCCGTTTCGTTGATGGATTCATGATGAATATGATTATTCTTGTTGGTATTCTTAGTTTCCCTACGGATTCATGGTATATTTTCATGGTTTTGCAAAATCGAGGGGGTTTGGTTGTGGTCCGCCCTCGTTGTTATTTTTGTACGAATATACATGAATCGTAGGCGGGTTTCCGGGAGTATTCCATTTCCATAATCGTTTAGAAGTGGTTGTGATTGTGCTATTCAAATCGTTAGGTTCATTTCCGCCGGTCCCTTGCGGTCGTGTTCAACTCTTCCGTTCCGTTCGTGTTATCATCTATTTAATCGAGGCAAGTATTTTTGGAAACCTTTAAGCTTAACATGAAATGGTGATGTATATTACTTGTGTGTAACTCACCTCGTGTTGACTGACGGGTCAAGGAGGGAAATCTATGCTGCCGCCCTGGATTTCACGAGTTTGTTTAGCTAGCCAGTGCGGGAGGGTCCTTAGAGGCCTCGTGCGGGAATCTATGATATTACTCTGTTCCCAAGGCGATGCATGTGCGTGTTTTGTTTTGTGATATAGCCAGTGCGGGAGGGTCCTTAGAGGCCTCGTGCGGGAATCTATGATATTACTCTGTTCCCAAGGCAAATTGTTTGACTGTTTGTTTCCGGAAAAGACATGTCTTGTTTTGGTTTGCGAAATGATTTTGGTGCATGTACTATGAAATGTGTAAGCGATTGGTTTGCCTTGAATACTTGTACTAGCGTAATTGCTAACCCCTTTGGGGACCCGTTGTCGGGGAAATTCTTGTTATGGATTTCAGGTTATGGTTATCCGGACGAGCGAGCACCAGGACAGTACGAGGATGTTGGCCAGGGTCGTTGACATGTGCATTTGGGTCTACTTATTTCCTTTGTCCATTTCGATATGGTTGTTCCCACAGTTTTAAACTTATAGATTGTACTCGCGAGTACTTAGGCCTTTTGTTTCAAACTCCGTATTGTATTGTTTTTTTTAAACTGTCACGTTGTTGGTTGATGCTTATTTTGCCGGTTGCTCCGGGCGTATCTTTATATGTCATATTAATTAATTGTGTATCCTC
Organism: Orobanche coerulescens; assembly: GCA_033398695.1. Taxonomy (NCBI): domain Eukaryota; kingdom Viridiplantae; phylum Streptophyta; class Magnoliopsida; order Lamiales; family Orobanchaceae; genus Orobanche; species Orobanche coerulescens. The sequence goes on from CM065808.1 coordinate 22,823,442, forward strand.
GCTAACCAAGATGGTTAGTCGAGTAGAGTTTTTCTATTGTAGCCTGGTAGGTCCCATGTAGGGGTCTACGGCGCTGTAACATATTCCGAATATCTCGGGGTGTTACACTGCCGATCCTGACCGAGTCCAGAACCTCAGAAACCCCACTGCCCAGGCCCGATAGCGTATGCTAGGCCACCCGGCAGCGTGCGCTAGACCTGCCGGTTAGCGTGCGCAGCCTTCCGGCCGTAGCGTGCGCTACGCCGGTTCCTGCCGCACCCGTCCGGCCGGTGCCCGCAATCGTCCGGCCAGTCCCGCCACCGCCAGGGCTCGACGACCCGATTTCCGAAAACGTACGGAATGAACACGACGAAAAGTTCGCGGACAACATAAACGACTCGAAATGAAAGCGTAATACCATAATTAGTCATACGCGACCAAGAAACGGGTCGAGACAACAATTACAGATACGGATACCCGTAACTTTCAAGAAATTACAAAATGGCCCAAAACGCCCGGAAATCACGATACGTGATCGAATAACCAATCCGAAGTTCACAACACGTCTAACAAAGTTAAACGGACTTGCGGGAAACTCGAAACAACAGTTTCGGACGAGATTCGCAAGAATCGAACTCAAGTGCGGAAAAGTCGCTAAAAAGCACGGAACTCAACAAAACGACACCGAAACGAACTCGGATGTCAAAAAGTGTAGAATTAATCATTCTCAGAATGACGAAACGGACATGAGCGAGTCGTCAAAACAGACTTCCGCCGAAAAATAGAAATTACCGGAAATCGAAAATTGCGGATATTACATTATAAATATTTGTTATAGGTACAAATCTTGGAAAAATGAGCTACACATGTTTTGGTCAGCTTGGGGTAATTCCCGTGAGGCTACTCCAGAGGAGTTCAAGTATCGGGAGTACGAGTGGAGATGGCTATGCGCACATTTTAGCGACCCGGACTATATTGTATGTAATCGAGCTCTAAATATTTTCGTAATGCTATTGTTGTTTAAAGATATGTAACATATATGAAACTTACTTGTGGTAGTTTTTCGCCTTGTTAAATGAAAATTACATGTTTCTATGTGTAGGCGAGCAGTTCAACCAACACTGTTAACCGTAAGGGTTTGACGGAGCACCACAGTTTAGGTTCGCGGTCGTTAGCGAGAGTTTCAAACGAGGCCACTTCTGATGAAAATGTGGCGAATGCCTTTGTCTACGTGACTCAGAAGGCATATCCTAACTATCCGGATAGACTTGTAAGTTGTAAATATATCCTAACCATTTTAATACTGCTATCAGTTTTTACCTCTGAACTTTATTAATATTCGGTTACTTTTTTTGTTCCCACTTAATTAGGAGAGAGTGACTGAGGAGTCTGAGAGGATGTTGATAGAGATGGCGAGGGAGGAGCATCCGGATTTGGACGAGACTGGTCTCGAGTTAGCACGCCGAGAGATCGATCAGGCCGATCTCTACATTAGGGCAAGGGTGTGGGCTACCATTTACCCTCCTAAAGGGAGTCATCACCGGACGCCGATGATGGGAGCTGAAGGCAACGGATTATTGAAGAATACTACAGGGTTTCAGCGCAATCAAAGGGGCGACACTCAAAAGGCTTATTTGGAGGAGCAATTGAGGATCGAGAGGGAGCTCCGAGCTGAGGAGCAAAAGAAGTCTCAAGACCAGTTCCAGAAATTCCAAGAGGAACAAAGGAAGGTTCAACAAGAGATGTTAGCTCAAGAAGGCCATGATGCAAGATATGATGTCATTGAGTCAGACTGTGTGTCAATCGGGAATTTCGGTACCACCACCACCTCAATTCTTCAATTCACAAACACCCCCCTCTTCTTCACAGCCTCGGGACGACGACATGCAAGACGGTAGTAATCCTTCTTCTATCTTTAAGAATTTGACGGATCTTTGAGGATTTTAGTTGTCATTGTAGTAGTTCTTTTGCTAAATGTTTTTTGTTTAGACTCGTGTTCGTTAATGTTGCTGTTTATTGATTTTGTTGATGTTGCTACATGACATGTTGATATGGTTTGTATTTAAATTATGCTTTTCGTAATTGATTTATGTTGATTGTGATGTATGGTGGTGTATTGTACATTTGGAATAATAGGTTATCTGAACAGGTTTGGTGATTTCGAAATTTGATTTTTTTTTCACTGGACTTTAGCCGACGGCATTTACACAGACCGTCGGCTAAAGTATTTAATTAAAAAAATAAAATAAAACTTTAGCCGACGACATAGTCGTCGGCTAAAATGTCGAGTTTTAGCCGACGACAACGTTTCCGTCGGCTAAAGTGTATAGGTTTTAGCCGACGACCGTGTAATCGTCGGCTAAAGTTCGAGTTTAGCCGACGATCTTCCCTAGTAGCCGTCGGCTAAACTTTAGCCGACCGACCTCGGCCGACCGACTTTTAGCTGACAGCTGAACACTTTAGCCGACGACTTTCGACTTTAGCCGACGACTTTTTTCTGTCGGCTAAAGTATAAACATTGGTAGTGATTCGGGAGACCCTCCTTTTTTTTAATTCGGGTGACACGAATTGGACTCGTGTAACCCGAATTTTTTTTTTTACATCTCCCAAATGAATTCGGGAGACTTTTTTTATTTATATGTCCCGAATTGTATTCGGGTGACACGAATTGGACTCGTGTAACCCGAAATTTCGGACTCCGGTAACCCATATTTTTAACCTTCCTCGATATTTTTTTTTTAAGTTGACTCGAAATTATGTTACTCGAAATTACAATATATGACTCGAATTTTATTTGAGTAAAGGTCAATTTCGACAATTTGGGTATCAAAAGAATTGTTACTAAACTTGGGACAAAAAAAAATATTGCTATATACAAAAGGACAAAACAAGTTTTCTCCCCATTATCATAACATATGTTTCTAATAATATATATTACTTTGACTAAAGGAATTAACACATGCTATAGTAACTTATAAAATGAATTAAAATTCTTCCAATCAATCACCACCATCACCCACGTAACCCACCCACATGCAAAATGAATATAAATTATCTTATAAACATAACCAATATTATATAGGGTATTACTAAAAACCGCCCAAAATTACTAGACATCGCCCTATAATAATATCTTTTTGTCCATTTCAAAATCTTTCATTATTTCTAAACACCACACCACACCAAAATCTTTCAAGCTCAAGTTTTTCGAATTGAAATCTAGAAACAGTTTTTCATTTATTCTACAAAACACACAATCAAATATATATCGTCAATATCATCGACAACTACGAAAATGGACGAGAATTCGCATCTGGAGGTAATTTTTCGGAGAAAATGACGCAGACGTCTGAATATTCCGCCTGTTCCATGGTACAGGCGTCCTCAGATTCCGCCTAGACCATGGTACAGGCGTCTGGTGCGGACGCTCCGTCCTAGGCCTAGGCGTCTAAACCAGGCGCCTGAACTATGGTCGGGACGTCCGATTCAGACGCATGTGCCATGGCTAGGCGTCCGATTCAGACGCATGTACCGTGGCCAGGCGTCCACGCCAGACGCCTGGACCCTTTTTTTGCATGATTTTAAATTTTAATAATAATAATATTATTGGTATTATTATTACCATTCTGTCAATTAAAAATTTCAAGTTATAATGGAAGAATTTGAAGGTGACGGCGTTGATTATAGTGGTTATTTCGTAATGACGAAATATTCGCTAGTGATTGTGATGCGATTGGTTGGGCGAAAAAAATTGCTCTTCAAATTGGTTTCGAGTTGATCATTTCATTGTACAAGAATAAAGGAAAGACAAAACTATTGAGATGTAACCGTGGTGAACGGTACAGAGGGGTATTAAGAGATTTGGATGTCGCTGTTCGAAAGGACACAGAGACGAAAGCATGCAAGTGTACATTTCAGATAAAGGCCGAACAATTGCATGACTTGAGTTGTTGGATAATCAGACCGATATCTGGGAGTAAGGGTATGCACAATCACTCATTTATTGTATATCCGGTGGGGCATCGTCAAATGAGTGGACTGAGTAAATCGGCCAAACAAGTTGTTCGTGAGATGAGTGCTGCTCAAGCCAAGCCGTGTGCCATCTTGGCGGCCATTCAGAATAAATTTCCCGAGGACAAACCGACTAGACGACATATCTATAATTATAGAGACCACTTGAGGAAGCATGATTTTGAAGAAAGAGATGTCGTCGCTTTTACCATTCGTCATGACGAATAACTACGTACATTGGACGCAGGCCGACCCGGATACAAATGTTGTTACCCACGTGTTCATGGCACATCCAACATCAATCAACTTAATCCGGACCTACAGATGGTTCATTGGCATGGATTCTACCTACAAAACGAATAAGTATAAGATGCCATTTCTCGAGATAGTCGGGATGACTCCATGTAACAAGAACTTCCTAATCGCCTATGCAATTATGAAAGATGAGACCGAATCGAGCTATGCGTGGGTGTTACAGAAGTTGAAAATTTTGCTTGGGTTTGATGTTCATCCGACGTCTATTGTTACGGATCGCGAGTTGGGATTGATGCGTCCTATTGAAGAGATATTTCCACAGAGTGCCCACTTGCTTTGCACATGGCATATTAATAAGGATGTTGAAGTCAAGGTCTACAGAATTTGTGGAAAAGATAAAGAAATGGGCCAAAAGTTTAAAAATAGGAAATGGTAGAAAATCATGGAAGCGGCGACCAAAGAGGATACGATCAAGCGGCGCAACTCATGAAGGATACATGGAGATGGAATCCTAAGGTGATATCCTACGTTGAGGGTACATGGCTAAAATACAAGGAGATGTTCGTTGTTGCGTGGACGAATAAAGTGCTTCATTTTGGAAACACAACCACTTGTAGAGTTGAGAGTGCACATGCCGAGTTAAAGCAATGGCTTAATTCTTCCACCGGAGTCCTCGATACCGTCTAGACAAAAGTGAACCAGGAGATTGAATCACAACTTACGCAGATCAGATACACACTTGAACAGTCTAGGTGTCGTACAGGCGTGGTGTATTCTGGTTTTCCGTTCAACTACTTGCGTTGTCCTGTTTCCCATCATTATCTGCGGTTACTGTCGAATGAATTGACACGTATGAGAGAATTAAGTGATCAAGTGTACCATCGTTGCAGTTGTGCACTCCAAACCACCCATCAGATTCCTTGTGCGTGTGAGCTCAAGAGACTTATGGAATCGCGGACCCCATGCAGTGTTAGTCGTCTTCACATATTTTGGCAAACACTTATTATTAGTGTTGGTGTAGACACGACCGAATTTGTCGATCCTTCTACCGGTGCTGAATCGGAGGACCAGTGGTACTTTCAGGCCCTTTTCGATGAGGTCAGACAGAGCGATCCTGCAGTTGTCCGTAACGTATCACTTATGATCCACGATCATCTTCACCCTGATCAAACGCGTTATGTTGAACCACAAGTGAATACGGCAGTTAAGGGTCGACCAAGAGGAAGTTCATCGACTAGACGCGATCCTAGTGGTTGGGAGTATAGCCAAAGGGGTCGTGGTCGTTCCCGCTCATCTAGTGGTCGTGGCCGCAGCTCTTCTGCATCAGTCTACAATGCCTCTTCATCAGGTATGAACAAATTTATTAATACTCGTGATATGCTTTTTAAGTTTGATATTATTTCGATAATATGTAATATATTGAATATATGTTTGGATTGCTAAAGCCTAACGCCGAAACGATTAATCGGGGATTAATTGGACTAGGATACTTATGTATTTTTCAATATATTTATCATAATATTTGATTACAGATCTTAACTAATCTTTTTATATTTATATATTGCTTGTTAAATAAAAAGATAATTTTTATTAGAAACAAAAATAAAAATAGTCTTCTTGACTAATTTTTTATATTTATATGTTACAGGTTAAATAAAAAACGTTAGGAACAAAAATAGAAAAAATCCAGTATGTAAATTGACTTTTGAATTTTTTTATTTCTTTTAATATATTGCCGACATATAATAATTCCGTCAATTTCTGAGAAATTTTTTTGTAGATGTATTATTTTTTGAAGTTTTTCAATGAGTTCTATCTTTTTAAGTTTGATATTATTTCGATAATATGTAATATATTGAATATGTGTTTGCAGATGCACACCACCGAGTGGAGATTGGTAACTATCACCATATCGACAAGATACCGGGAATTATTTTTCCGTTTGTTGAAGGTTATCTCGATGTCCCCGGAGACGGTAATTGTGGATTTCATGTTATCGCCGACTACATATTTGGCGACCAAGATAAATGGTGTATTGTATGTGTATGCATTGCAAATGAAATTATGGCTAACTGTACACTCTACTGATCGATCTACTATGATGAGATTGAACCTGAGGTTCGACGTATTACATGGAATGGTGGTGCGTGTGGATCGGATCATTGGATGGTTGTTGCTGAAGATTTATTCCCTATTGCTACTATTTTCAATGCCGCTGTCATACTATTCGGATTCGGAAACGGTAGATCTTTATTTTCATGTCTCACTGTGCTGTCGTTGAAAGCACCCCCAACGGCAACACGGCCTAGCCAAGAGATTGTCATCTGTTATTTAGGAAATACGTACAAACATTTTACTCGTCTAAATTTAATGCCTAATTTTCCTGTACCGCCCATAGTGACTAACTGGTTTAGATTCCATGATAGTAGTGTTGGTGGCTGGGAGAATTTGTACACGAGCATGAGAGAAAAATGGAATAGATTAGTCGGTATGATGTAAAAATAAATTTGTTGTATGTTCCTTAATTAATAAAATTTTCGTTTTTGTTGATCTTTATAGTTGATAGTTGATTTTCTTTTTTGTTGATCATGATAGTTGACAGAAAAATTTCCGTTTTTATAAGAAGAAGAGAAAAAAAACAAACAAAAGTACAGTGCCAAATGAAAAACGAAAGTGCCAATCAATATACAAAATACCCAAAAAAAAAACAAAAACGCCAAACAAAATACCGTCTTACACAAAACAAACAAAATACAAAATCAGTTGGCCAAATGCCAATCCCTCATGTACTCCTCGAGCATCGTCGTCGCTTCTTCCGTCAGTGCAGGGAAGGTGTTCTGATCTTTGGGTAATACCAGCCAATCGACTCACCCACTGTAAAAAATATAGACAATATAATACAATGAGTAATGTATGATGAAATCAAACAAAGTGCAAAATTAAAGAACATACGTAATCGCTGCTGGAACGAGAAGGGATCACTGATCAAGGTGCTGCACCATCGTTCAGTAGCTGAGGGTGCGAATACCGATAATACCACTCAATGTAATCATCGGCGCATGCAGCCTGATCATGAGTAGCAGCCTGATAGTCAGCGAGAGGAAGCCTGTATGCGCCCGGAAACATCATCCAATCATCAGATGACATCCGAATGGGATAGTCAACTCAGTACAATCTGCTCGACCACGCCCGAACCGCTTTCTCCGGTCTGGTGATCGGGAAAGGTATGGTCTGCACATAACCGAGCTGCCGTAATGCCCGACCAGGCATGTATGGCTCGATAATATCCCGATATCGTAGCCATCCAATGAATGTGGTCCTCGGGACATCCCTCACCGAATCAGGGCCATAAGGCAACCACTGTATCTGCGTACATGTAATCAACAAATTATACAAGTTATTTTTAAATGAATTGTGAGATTGTCAGAAGGAATCGTTATACCTCTGCGGCTGTCAACTGATCAATGTGGCGATGCAAAGACTGGAGTCGGTGCTCGTCCTTACCCTCGGGCTGGACACTCCATGTAGAAGCTCGAGGCTGCGTGGAGTCAACAATCATACGCTCTCGATGAGGTCGAAAGCAGGGAAAATACTCATAAATCCAAGCCTGAACGAGGGTAAGGCATCCACAAATCCCCATGGAGTCGCCGCGACTAGCGATACCGAGATGACGGTACATGAAATCCAATGCGGCCGAACCCCATGAATACTGACCGGTAGTATCCATACCGTCCCTCACCTCCAATATGCAGGAAGGCCTAATCCGGTTACCACTCTTGTCAACAAACAAGGTGGATCCAAATAACAACCACATCCAAGCTACAGCCTGGGTGCCCTCCACTCGACCTCCATCGCGACATGACCTGAAAATCGAGTCCATAAGTACGCCGCCACCCCCCCAGTGAGTACTCAGTAGCTCCAACCGCGATACTCCAAGAACCTCCATCACATCCACCTGCAACTGTGTAGATGTGCTATCGGAATCAACCAATCGCCCCTCGACAGGAATGCGAAGGATCTGCCACACATCATGTAACATGATGGTCATCTCTCCGAACAGCATGTGAAAAGAGTTCGTATCGGGATGCCACCTCTCAACGAACGCAGAAATCAACAGGGAGTCAATATGTCTGAACATGGCGTCCGTCAGGTGGAATAACCCAATCCCACTGATCCGACTCACTAAAGAGGGTGACATCACTGAGCGCCACTGACTCAAGCTCTGACAAGCAGCAGTCCTGGTGTGACACTTCAGCAAACCTCTCATATCTCCAGTCCAAATACGTGCGGTGACTTGCCCAACGAAACTCGGGATAACGCTACCGTCGATAGGGCCACCAGGCATCTCCTCAGTAACCATCCAAGATGTGTCATCCTCTTCCCTACGCCGTTTACTACTGGTAGACCCAGAAGTGACAAACCTCCCCCCTCTCTCCTTCCGAACCCGGCACGAAAATGAAGAAGAATCATCACCGCCCTCCTGATCGTCGGCCTCATCGTGCGAATAATACTCGCTCGAATCCTCAGTACCAAAATCAGTATAAGGTACGTCCTCGAATCCCCTACACTCTGCCTCCCGCTGTCTACGAACGGAAGCATCAACACCACGAGCTCTGGTGTGACGCACTCCAGAACCCATCAACTCTGTGACTAGCGGCATAGATTTGCCCGCTCCTCCTCTCATCTGCATTTAGCAAACAATACAACTAATAAGTAATAATCATACAAATAATACACATTATTAATTATTAATTGAAAATTTTATTTTTTTCCAGAAAAATGACTGGGGCGTCCGGAACGGATGCTTGAACCATGGCACAGGAGTCTGGTCTGGACGCCACGACCATGGTTCAAGCGTCCGAAACAGACGCTTAGTCCAGCGGCTAGGCGTCCGATCTGGACGCCTGTGCACGGTTTGGACGTCCGCCGTAGACGTCTATACCACAGGCTGAGCGTCCGCCATGGACGCCTGCGCCATGGACAGGCGGAATCGGCGGACGCCTGTGCCATGGCCAGGCGTCATCGTCGGACGCCTGTCGCAAAATAACGGCCGCGGCCTCTGTCGTGCACTCCGGCACGGCGACCGCGGCCAAAGAAACAGTAAAACACAAAAAAATAGTTACCGGAGCTTTTCCTTTTCTGGTCATGGCGGCGGACGACGGAGGTGCGGCGGCAAACGGCGGCTATGCGGCGGTGCTATGGCGGCGGACGGCGGCTGTGCGGCGGTGCAGCTGCGTCAGGTGGGGTCTTTAGAGAGAAAACTATTGTCAAATTTGGATTACAAATCTGATTAATATGAATTAAGGGCAAAAGGGTAATATTCTAGGGTGGTGTCTAGTAATTTAGGGCGGTATTTAGTAATCCAGTATTATAAACTAGGAATGATATAATAAGAATTTAAGCATATAGTCAATAAAATCATCCAATAAAATAACAACTCTTACTAGATGTCCAACACTTGGGGAAACATAAGTCATAAAATAATCATACACAATAAGATATGGTAGACAATAATAGTGCATAATTAATAAACGGGAGAAAGCTTGTTTTGTCCTTTTACATATAGGGAGATTTTTTTTTGCCCCAAGTTTAGTAACAACTCTTTTGATACCCTCGAAATTGACATTTACTCGAATAATTCGAGACATATATTGTATTTTTGAGTAACATAATTTAGAGTCAACTTCAAAAAATACAATATTGAAGAATGTTGGCAATCGGGTAACATGTATTAGACGATCGAGTTACCCGAGTTCGACTTACATAAGACGGATCGAGTTAAATGAATGGGGATACATATTACTCGTCCAATTCGAGTTACACGTGCAGCATTCGAGTTACACGAGTATGATTTCGGGTTACACGAGCCCCGAATACGTGTAACACGCGTCGAGTGACACGACACGACCTGAATTCGTGTAACAAAGATCGAGTGACATGTTACACGACTCTGCAAATAGACGTGACTCGATTTCGGGTAACGCTATTCGGGGAACGCCTGTCATGACCGTCAGCGGCGCTATTCGGGGAACGCCTCACATTCGGGGAAGTCGAATTCGCCATCGAGAAAGAGGTAACTTGATTTGTTAAACTGGATTCGTGTAACTCGAATTTGAGTTGAAAAGGTTTCGTGAAACGCGAATGAAGGAGATGAAGGAGAAAGAGGTAACTCGATGTGCAGAAGATCGTGAAACGCGAATGAAGGAGATGAAGGAGACTTTTGTTTTCATTGAGTTACTCGTTGTTCGAGTAACTCAAAAATCGAATATTGTGTTACTCGAATTCGAGTAACACGTTTTTGCAGGGTCGTGTAACGTGTCATTCGAACTGTGTTACACGAATTCATGTATCGTGTCACTCGACGCGTGTTACACGAATTCAGGGCTCGTGTAACCCGAAATCTTACACGTGTAACTCGAATGCTGCACGTGTAACTCGAATGGGACGAGTAATATGTATCCCCATTCGTTTAACTCGATCCATCTTATGTAAGTCGAATTCGGGTAAATCGATCGTCTAATACGTGTTACCCGATTGCCAACCTTCTTCAATATTTTTTTTTTTAAGTTGACTCGAAATTGTGTTACTAAAAAATACAATATATGACTCGAATTTGTTCGAGTAAAGGTTAATTTCGACAATTTGGGTATCAAAAGAGTTGTTACTAAACTTGGGATAAAAAAAATCTCCTTATATATAGAAGGACAAAACAAGCTATTCCCGCTTAATAAACTTGACTAACATTCTTCTTGCTCCCTAAGTAAGACAAAATATTTAGATACATCTATACATGGAACACACACACGCGGCGTGTGTGTGTATATATATATATATATATATATATATATATATATATATATATGTGGGTTGGTTATCGTGAGAAGACATTTTTTCGTGAGATTGTGCGAAATGTTACGAAAATTGCATAAAATGTTTAATTGTTTGGCACAAAGTCAATATATTGTTGCACAATATTGTGCAACAACTTTATATATTATGTGCAATATTATCATATTGTAACAACTGGATACATTTTATGCAACAACTGAATACTCTGTGTGCAATAATATTCATGTATAAATAAATAATTGCACAAATATTTAAAACATTTTGCACAATCAAAAATAGATATGGATCATTGATCTACAATAATCAGGAGCCCAAATTCATTCTCATTTCTCACAAAATATGGGCGTCTCACCTGACATTACCCCTATATATATAATATTTCTTACGTGGCTTATTTAAATTCCTTTAAATATGACTATATTATATTACTATTTCTTTATGTGCTTAAGTGACTTAATTTCCAATGTGCGTTGTAATAATCCGATTTGAATAATTAACCAAGAATAACTTAGTTAATAAATTATAACAACAATAGTACAATTAGGAGCTTCGCATAATATGATTAATTCTTAACCAATAAGGCATGTTCTTTTGGACTTATTTTTCAGTTTTTCAGTTCAGTTCAGGTCCATTCAGTTCAGTTCAGTTCAGTTCAGGTCCATTCAGTTCAGTTCAGTTCAGCTCAGTTCTTCTTCTTATTATTATTATTATTAATCTTAATTATTATTATTATTATTACTAATAATATTACTATTATCGTTGTTGTTGTTGTTGTTAATTACTATTGTTATTATTATTATTTACCATTATTATTATTATTTACCCTTAATATATATTTCAGTTCAGTTCAGTTCAGTTTCATTCAGTTCAGTTCAGTTCAGTTCAGTTCAAATTCACTCAATCCAAAAGAACAGAGTCTAATAATCCTAAGGTATGAATAATCTATACTTAACGAAATAATATGATAATCATAATTAAGTTATCATCAACGCTAAAAAATAATTATAATTATAAGTGTACGTAAATTAATATGAATAAAATATTACATTATAAAATCATGATAATTAAGATTAACCTTAATAATGACTATATATATATATATATAAAATTAATATGATAATTAAGATTAACCTTAATCATGAGAAAGCTTGTTTTGCCCTTTAACATATAGGGAGATTCTTTTTTACCCTAAGTTTAGTAACAACTCTTTTGATACCCAAATTATCGAAATTGACCTTTACTCCAATAAATTCGAGTCATATATTGTATTTTCGAGTAACACAATTTTGAGTCAACTTCAAAAAGATACAATATTGAAGAAGATTGGCAATCGGGTAACACGTATTAGACAATCGAGTTACCCGAATTCGACTTACATAAGACGGATCGAGTTAAACGAATGGGATACATATTACTCGTCCAATTCGAGTTACACGTGCAGCATTCGAGTTACACGAGTAAGATTTCGGGTTACACGAGCCCCGAATTCGTGTAACACGCGTGAGTGACACGATACCTGAATTCGTGTAACACAGGTTGAGTGACACGTTACACGACTCTGCAAATCGTGTTACTCGAGACCCTGCAAAAACGTGTTACTCGAGTAACACGATATTCGATTTCGAGTTACCCGAACAGAACTCGGGTCACACGCTGCTGGGAGTCCCGAGTAACCCGTCCAAGTTACTTTCAAGTAACTCGATCCGGACTCGGGTAGCTTTCGAGTAACTCTCTTTATACCCGAAAAAAACTGAGTAACCTGGGTATTCTGAGTAACCTGAAAATTCACTCGAGTAACCCTACGGATACGCGAAGCTTGACTCGGGTAACTCGATCCGAGTAACTCAATTAAATCGAGTAACCCGATTTGTTTTCGAGTTACATTTTGGGTGAGTTGCTCGAGTAACTCGAGTGTAAAAGTCGAGTTTTAGAATAATAAATACCATGCTCAGCAAGAAACAACATTCATTGAATCGAACTATCTCTCAGCAATATTTTCATCGTTCTTTTCTAATATTATCTCACCGATAGTTTTACCTTTCTTTTCTGATAAATTATCTCACACCAGGAGCTCTCTCACCTCGAAGAACAAGGATTATTTCGACTGGAAAAAATAAAAGGTATATTTGAAGCTCAATTTCAGATAATGTTTATACTTAAAATATCAAAATATTCAAATACTAATTAATCTTTGTAAATATTTTAAGTTTTAGTTTTAGTTAATAACCTAAATGTTTTAAATTATTTGACAGATGAGTTTTTGAAAAAAGGTTGTCATCCATTTTAATGACAAGTAGCAAGATTTAGACTATCACGGTGGAGAAGAACAAATATTGCATGTACCCGTTGGTGTGAGCTATGCAACATTAGTAGATAATGTCCATTGTATTGTTGAAGTTGATAGAACAAAACATGTTTATTATTCTCAATTGATTGTGTTGGAAAAAAAGAAGAAAGATGAAGATTTTGTATGTTTCGTATTTATTATTTCGTATTAAAATTGAAGCTTACATATTTTAATTGCGTGTTTATTATAGTTGGGCGACAATCTGGAATTTCGGGTCGAATTGAATCAATTAAGTTCAATTTCAAATTGATTAAGTTCAACCTCAAATTGATTAAGTTTAGTTTCAACCGATTAAGTTCAATTTCAAATTGATCAATTGATTAAGTTCAACTTCAAATTGATTAAGTTCAAATTGAATTAATTAAGTTTAATTTCAAATTACAAATTGAATAAGTTCAATTTCAAATTGATTAAGTTCAACTTCAAATTAATTAAGTTTAATTTCAACCGATTAAGTTTAATTTCAAATTGATCAATTGATTAAGTTCAACTTCAAATTGATTAATTTCAAATTGATTAAGTTCAAATTGAATTAATTAAGTTTAATTTCAAATTTCAAATTGAATAAGTTCAGTTTCAAATTGATTAAGTTCAACTTCAAATTGATTAAGTTTAATTTCAACCGATTAAGTTCAATTTTAAATTGATCAATTGATTAGTTCAACTTCAAATTGATTAATTTGAAATTAATTAAGTTCAAATTGAATTAGTTAAGAATTTCAAATTTCAAATTGAATAAGTTCAATTTCAAACTGATTAAGTTCAGTTTCAAATTGATTAAGTTCAGCTCCAAATTGATTAAGTTTAATTTCAATCGATTAAGTTCAATTTCAAATTGATCAATTAATTAAGTTCAACTTCATTGTGTATCTATTATAAAACAAAGGTATTCATACACAATAATCATTATAAAAAAGAATCGTTATTTACTGATTTGGAATATTTAAATACATGTATATCACTAAAAAAAAGATATCATGAATCTCTATCATCACACCGTATAAACAACTAGTGGGATCACATACTACAGTATATACATCATTGCTAAATCTCCGTATAGCTCGTGCCATACGTCCTCTAAATGAGTAAATATCCGTCTCGGTCTTTCCATGAGAGAAAGACTGCTGAATGAGAGACTCTATGGTCCGTCCTATAGCATCTAAAACCAGGAGGCTCTAGCTTCGTATGAAGCACAAATATTGACACTACAATTTAATACTTGTTTAAATATGGGTTTAGTAAATAATGTTGAATTTACAATTTAACTCACCTCTCGCCGCTATCCAACCACTTACTATACGCCTCCTCATCCAAGTCCTTCCTCTTCCGAACTACAGTGGACGAGAAGGGGGAATGTGGTCTGTATGACCTATACTTCAGTCTGGGAGAATAATACGTATCTGCTTGAATAGTAATAGAAGAGTATGTTGCTACCCAAAATATTATCCGGAGATGAATATTGCTGGAATGGATGGATAGCAAACAAAGTGCGAGAGCACTTCCGTGGAGAAAGTAAATAACACAAGATTTGCCGGGTTTGTTAGTCCCGGGCTTAAATGCTCTCGCGAGATATTATTAATACGAATATTCTGGGATACAAGTATTAATGTTAGAGTACAATTACAACGAGTGTAAAGACCCTAGTTATCTTAGCTAGTGAGCGTGTAGATTGCCGGAAGAACCAGATATGATGCTCTGTGAGTTCTTGTAACAACGTTGATGAGTCAGTGGCAGGTGAGGGATCGACGGTCTCTCACAGTGTGTATAAGCTGTGTATCTGAGCTCCTGGACTTGCGAGTCTCTTCGAATCTGTGCTGTGGAGACTTCGTGCCTCTGCCGACCGTCTTCTAGTTGAGAGGTACTGAGAGAGAAATCCTGAGGTAGATCCGGGAGATGAAGCCGAGAGCTTGAAAGTATGTATGCGTTTGTATGTATTTCCGTGAATGAAGTTGGAACCTTTTTCCAGTTGCTGGATGTTCCCTATTTATAGGACTGGGATATGTTGGGCGATCGCCTTTGCTGTATTATAATAAGCGGGCGATCGTCTTTAAGCACATGGGCTGGTCTCCTTAAAGTCCGCAGGAGTTGCTGGCAGTCAGATGTGTGGTCCAATGAGAAGTCTGCACGCGTCTGAGTCGCTGTCACGGGCGGTCCCACCTTGTACCTTTCGGCGGGTTTGTCGGTAGGTGATAAGGTGGAGACAGGCTGTGGTCAACGGTTCATGTTATGCGGCGCCTTTCGCGGATCTGCACATGGGCGCTGCTTTGAGATCCAGTCTTCGTAGACTTTTACGGACAAAGGTCTATGTTCATGGTGCAGGACGGTCGTCCTAGGTCAGGCACCGGAGTCGATCGCTAGGTGCTAAAGGCGATCGTCTTGAGAGTCGATCGCTAGATACTCAAAGGTGGACTGTTACCTTCGTTTAGGCGAGTTCTCCATAGCTTGATTGGTTGTGGACTCGGTCGCTCGGCCAAGTAGTCGATCGCCTGTCGAGGTAAATAAATCTCGACACAACAATTGCCCCCCAGCTCGCTCCGATATTGGAAACGTGGGGTGATGTGGTTCCACTGGCGATCGCTGAACTATGACGAGTGACTCAGCAGTTTACTGAACTGGCGATCGTTTTTGAGCGGATTGACTTGTATTTGGACGACCTGGTCGGTCGTTGAAATGAGCGGGAAATGATAATGGACGTGGAAAAGTCTCGGTGGCACGTGTCGGGTTCCAGTTGGGGGATACCGACGGTTAGTTGCGACTCCTCGTCTGGCGCATCCTTAAAAAGACGCGTACGCAGGTTCCAAGGGGGTCAATAATTGCGACGGTTGTACTTCAACCCCTGAGACTCTCCTTAATTGTATTGAAGTCCCTGCCATCTCCTATAAAAGGGCGCCGGGTTGCAGGGTTAAGACCCTTATGCGTTTTTTCGGAGAAGAAGACTTTTGCTGAAGATTTTTCTGGAGATTTCGACTACTGATCGTCGATCGACTCGATCCTTGGTAAGAAAAGACACACCTTTTATCCTCTTCTTGTTTCGAGAATGTCTGGAACATTTTCTTCGCATAGAGTGGGTACTACCTCCGCCGCTGGGGCTTCGACTGCCCGGGGAGGATCCTCCGCATATTTCCATCTAGAGACGACCGTTGAGGCTATTCGCGCCAGTATTGACCCTGCAGAAGTCGAGGCGTTGTTCAATGAGGCTGACGCGGCCAGGGAGGCGGCGGTTGAGCACAGACGCTCGCAGATTGAGAGAGATCTGGCGGTGAGGGCCTACTGGGAGCGGCACAGTGCCTTTGGCCAGGCCTATGTGGCCTTTGCTGAGATTATGGAGAGGTTGGCCGGTCCGTCTCCTAGATTCGATTACAGGGAGTACTTGATCGCTCATCCTTATCAACCTCCCAGGCGGTCGCTTTTTCGGGCTGCGCAGCGATCTACATGGTCTCTTGGCCAGATAAGGAGCTCGGCAACCACGAAGGACCTGGCCGTCTGGAGGATGAGGTTTCATGTCCCTTCAGATGTGGATCTTTTTGTGCCGGCCGAGAATGAACGGGCCGATCAGCCTCCGGAGGGAATGGTCGCCGTGAACGAAGCAATCATGGAGGCCGGGCTGCGGTTCCCTTTGTCGTCCTCCGTTTCCCATCTGCTGGCTGCTTGGAACTTGGCGTCGCTCCAGCTGACGCCGAATGCCTGGCTCCAGATCATTGGCACTCTCACCTTGTTCGGCGGTCACCGACTGTACCGCCATCCTTCGCCGTTGGAGATGACCATCTGTTCAAGCTGACGGCTCAGAAAGGGTCGGTCGGATGCTATCATATTCAAGGCCGATCTGGTCGGGTGATCCTCGGAGTCCCGAACAAGGTGTGGGGCGACCCGGCGAAGTGGTTCTGGGTCGGTGGTTCATGGAAGGCACTGGCGAGGAACAATCCCATGGACGAGTTAAACATTCCAACTAGCTTTCAGGAGAGGAATACGGGTAAGGATTCTGACTCTGCCTTAGTTCGGATATATTCTGAACTGATCTAATTTGGTCTCCTTTTTGCAGGTTTCCATATTCCGACAATCGACGAGCTTCCTTTCGACTTTTTGATCGTCTGGGAGTGGATACGAAGTTTGACGGACGACGATTTAGACGCTTGCCGGATCAACAGGGAGAGTCGTTGGCTGTCAGCTCGGCTATTCAGTTTTCCACATCATCTCTCGATCTCAGGTATGAGTTTCTGCGATCTCCAATTTCTTGGAGATCGTCCTGCTTGGAGAGTGTCTGACCGTGGTTTGATTGTTCTTTAATGCAGAAGTTCGCTTTCCTCGTTTCTCGGAGCCCCCACCGGAGATAGCTATGTCGAATCCTGGAGTTTTTGGCAGTTTTCGCCAGAAGAAGTCATCTCGGGCTCCTCTTGTGGCGTTATCTATCATTCCGGAGATGAGGCCCGTCGTGGAGCCGATCAAAGCGGAGGAGGAAGTTCATGAGGAGGGGCTTCGAACGAACTGCAAACGGCAGAGGTCGGGAGAAACTCCAACTTCTGCCCCTGCCAGTGAGGTGCCGATCGCCGCGCCTCCAATCACCGCTGTTCCACCGGTGGATTAGTATACGCCCTCTGCGGCGTTCTTACGAGAGATGGCGATCGCTGAGGCTGAAATCCCTTGTGGAAAACCATACTTCGGCCGCGATGCTGAGAGAGCCGAGAGGTAGACTTTGCTTGTTGAGTTGAATTACGTCACTTTCGTAGGAGATGTGCTCACTTTTTGTTGATCTGATGCAGGATCCGTAGCGCTAACCCATCTTGCCCGCCGATGGTATTGGATTTTCTGGCGAGCCGATCTCCTCGTCAGGCCTAAGATGTCCCGCTATATGTCAATCGGGTCATATATACTTTGCCGAAAGCCTGGATGACTGACTTAGATGCGATCGCTCGTCAGCGATCTGGGAGTGCGATGCAGGCTGCTTTTGCTCTTTCTCTTCAGGCGGCGACGATAGCTGCCCAAGCTGCGCAGGAGTTCGAGGGGCGTCCTTCTACTACACGCCTGTAGGCAGATCTCGAGGTGGCTCAGAAAGAGAACGCCAAGTTCGCTGATAGGATTGTGGTAATGGAGAAGGACTCCTTGGATGCAGCCAAGCGGGCGAACCATGAACTTGAGCTGGAGAGACAGGATGCCGAGCAAGCCCGGGCAACGGTTGATCGATTTCGGGACCGGATGACAGATGCCTGAAGGTTGCAGGTGGCCGCTAATAAGGAGGCCGATCAACTGAAGGTGACTGTTGCTCGGCTGACTAGCGAGCTGGCGACGTCGAGGGGAGAGACGGCTGCAAGGGATGCCGAGCTCCAGGGTGCGCAGCAGGCGATGATAGAGCTGAAAAGGAAACTAGAGACGACCGAGGCTAATTCCTTTCTTAATGTGGAGTTTGTCAGTGAGTTTGCCTATTATATGGCGTTTACTGACTCGCTCCGAGCTGCTAAGAAGAGAGGACTGGAGGTCAGCCCCCTAGCCGAAAACTTCAAGGCGTATGCGCTGGGGCACCCCCTTCATCCTGACTTCTCCGTGCCGATCTTGGATCTCGCGGACATTGGTCTGGACTTGAGCTGGTATCCGACTCCGTCGAACCTTGTTCATCCTGACGCCACGGAGGACGGAGAGGCCGCACCGGAGGCTGGTGAAGGGTCGCGGGCCGATCCGGAGGTTGAAGGCGAAGGCCAGGCAGGGGCCTGAGGCTCTTCGTTCTTACTGTTTTAGCTCTTTTGCTTTGTGATTTTGTAGCTTTCTCTTGTAGTACTTAGGCCTTTAGGCGACCGTGTATGTACTTTTGAGACTTCAAGTAATGAAATGAATGTTTGCTTTTTCGATCTATCACTTGAATGATTGCTTTTCTGAGTCTTTTGCTTGACTTTGTACAAATGTGTGAGGAGAGATTGTTACGTGTCTAGGTCTAAGTGAATTGATAAACTCAAATAGATAACTTTTACAACAAATTCGATCGCTGCACAAACATCTGAGAAATGCCGATCTCCGTATGTAATTGAATAGGGACGATCGTCGTATAAATAGCTCCGCACTCTTCCCCCTTGTTTTTGTTCATTTAGTAAAAGTAAGGGGACGAAAATAAATCGTCGAGTGAGCGGTCTTCAATTTTGTCGAATCCTCGAGGAAGGCTATCCTTCTCGGTCTTGAGGAACCGTGTACGATCACGGAGTTCGATGGACCGATCTCTACGATCATGTCTTGTGCGCAAGCGACATTCCATCTGATGGCTAAGTTCTCGCGACTCACTTAATTGGTAGGGTCCTCAGAAGGCTGCGCCTCGCCTCGTATTTAAACGAAGGGCATGCGGTCTTGGTCTGGAAGATTCCTTGCGCGGGGCGTCGTTGGATTAATCAACTCCACGTCCGCGGCTTGTTAGCTCTGCTTCCACCTCGGCTCGCCATGAATATGGCGACCCTTGACGGTGTACGTTGAGACGGGGGGAGGGACACGTCGCATTGTCCGGGAAGGACCCACCACGTTAAGTGATGGACCTTTGAGGGCGGGCGAACGTGTCCATAAATTAGTTTTGGAGGGCCGTCAGACTACGCCGGCCTCATATTTAAACGAAGGTGGGCGATCGTGGCCCAAAAGGACCTTTCATGGGCGCAAGTCAGATGATGATCCTCGACGGTATACGTTGTGTAAGTGGAGGAGATCGCCTGCCTAGGTTCTTCTTGTAGATGATGAACTTTAGAGGGCGAGCGAGTAATCCTCTGATTTATTTTGGAGAGACCTTCGGCTACGCCCGCCTCATATTTAAACGAAGGGCAAATGATCGAAACCCAAAGGAACCTTGCATGGACGGATCGTCGGTTTAATCGATTTTCGCGACCATGGCGGCACTCTTCTACCTCGGACCATCATGTCATACGACGATCCTTGACGGTATACATTGTGCTAGGGGAGGCGATCGCTACCTAGGTCCATTATGTTGATGACGAACTTTAGAGGGCGAGCGAGTCATCCTCTTTTTTGAAGCATTTGCTCAGGCTGTAGCCTTTGATTTGATGAGGCGGGAAATCGGGGAGAGACTTCCGAAGTTCCCTTCTCTTGATTGAAGCATGTAGATACGGTCGCCGAGGTTTATCGAGGGGTCGGATCGTATGAGCTTTCCATCCTGTTCGCATTCGACTCGGGCGACCGTGTTGGGAGATTGGTGGGGCTCCGGCTAAGTCAATAAACTGTCCAACTTGCCCTCCTCGAACAATCTCCAGAGTTGTCTGAGGAGGTCGCGGCATTGGTTGGTGCTGTGGCCGGGACTCTTGTGGTAGGCACAATATTGATTGTGGTCCAGATGACCGTGGTCCCTTATCGCCTTTGGCTTGTTTAGCGGTTCGCGCCCCTTGATGGCGTAAAAAATGTGGGCCGGAGTTCGATTGAACTTGTGGAGGAGATGGGCTTCCATATCCTCGAAGGCCTTGTGGTCGCCGGATGGCTTGGCGACCGTCTTTTTGGTTTTGGCGATCGCCGTCTTTTGGACAGGAGGAGGCGTTTCCTCGCCTAGGTGGAGGGTGAGTAGCCTTTGCCTGGCCAGAAAGTCGGCAGCCTTAGCTCGGAAGATCACGTAGGTTGGGGGTATGTTCTTCGTGAGATGTCTAAACATGGGTGAATGACCGTAGAATTCCCCCAGGACCGAGTAGAGAGCGAGATCGTCGCTGATGGGCTCGCCGGTGAGGACTATCTCATCCACCCGGTCGATGTAATCTGCATCGGATTCGTCTTCCCCCTGCCTGATTTTCATCATGCGGTGGGGGCCTTCTGGTCTTGCGACCTTGGCGGCGAAGTATGACGTGAAGTCACTCGCCAGTTTCTCAAAGGAGATGATCGATCGCGGAGGTAGTGAGATGTACCACCTATGGGCCAGCTCGCCCAATGTTAACAGGAAGATTCGGCATTTGGTTGCATCTGATGCCCCACACCCGGTCATGTAAATCCGGAATTTACTTAGGTGGGCCTCGGGGTCCGATCTCCCTTCGTATAGAGGCATTTTGGGAGGATCGATCCTTGGTTGCACGGGGGCAAGATCGATGTGGACCGCGAGTGGCTCGGTTGGTCCGATGACCTTTCTACTGGTGCTTGCCCTGGTATCTAAGAGTGCTTTCATCTCGTCGAGCTGGCGTTGCATAGCGGCCATCGCCGTAGCCTGGCTGCTCGCGGATAGGCGTTCGGAGCGTGAGCCGAGGCGATCAAGTACTGACCCTCTGGCGATCGTAACGGGATCCAGACGGCTGACCTGCATTCGGCTGGGAGTTGGGTAGGCCGAACTCCTGGTGACGGACTCGGATTCCGTCGTCGCGTGGTTGGGGCCAGAATGCCCCGGTCGCCATGATGGGTCGCTTCCCAAGCGACTGAATACGGAACCATCTGGCCGCGCGAGAGCCTTTTCTCGCGAATCGGGGCTTTATGACGATCGCTCGCCTAGTAGCCCTTTGAATTTCCGTTTGCCCACGCGGCGGATGGTCGAGGGAGTTATTGCGGGTGCCGCGCATGCTCTCCGTCGCTCCTTCAGGATGGCCATAGCCTCCTCGATCTGTTCCACAGTTTGGAACTGGTCGAGTGAGAGGCTGGGACCACCCCTCAGGTGCGGGATCGAGAGCCTCGCGTTGCCGCGACTTCCTTCTGCCGTCGGCTGGGGCTCGGATTGAGTCGGGATATGGTGTCCGGCGGTTCGGAGAGCGGCTCTCTTCGATGTAGTGGCGGACGTCATGATTCTGAAGGCTTTCTTTGAAGCGCAGTGAGTGTCACTTCAAGTATATGCCCCGAGAACAGTGAGTGTTCTCCGGGACGGTAGGAATAAAAATGAAGGTTAAGATTGCCAGCCGAGCCGCCCTCCTTCTAGCGCTAATTGTTGCTACCCAAAATATTATCCGGAGATGAATATTTCTGGAATGGATGGATAGAAAACAAAGTGCGAGAGCACTTCCGTGGAGAAAGTAAATAACACAAGATTTGCCGGGGTTGGTCGTCCCGGGCTTGAATGCTCTCACGAGATTTTATTAATACGAATATTCTGGGATACAAGTATTAATGTTAGAGTACAATTACAATGAGTGTAAAGACCCTAGTTATCTTAGCTAGTGAGCGTGTAGACTGCCGGAAGAACCAGATATGATGCTCTGTGGGTTCTTGTAACAACATTGATGAGCTGTGACGACGGTGAGGGATCGACGGTCTCTCACAGTGTGTATAAGCTGTGTATCTGAGCTTCTGGACTTGCGAGTCTCTTCGAATCTGTGCTGTGGAGACTTCATGCCTCTGCCGACCGTCTTCTGGTTGAGAGGTACTGAGAGAGAAATCCTGAGGTAGATCCGGGAGATGAAGCCGAGAGCTTGAAAGTATGTATGCGTTTGTATGTATTTCCGTGAATGAAGTTGGAACCTTTTTCCAGTTGTTGGATGTTCCCTATTTATAGGACTGGGAGATGTTGGGCGATCGCCTTTGCTGTATTATAATAAGCGGGCGATCGTCTTTTAGCACATGGGCTGGTCTCCTAAAAGTCCGCAGGAGTTGCTGGCAGTCAGCTGTGTGGTCCAATGAGAAGTCTGCACACGTCTGAGTCGCTGTCAAGGGCGGTCCCACATTGTACCTTTCGGCGGGTTTGTCGGTAGGTGATAAGGTGGTGACAGGTTGTGGTCAACGATCCATGTTATGCGGCGCCTTTCGTGGATCTGCACATGGGCGCTGCTTTGAGATCCAGTCTTCGTAGACTTTGACGGACGAAGGTCTATGTTCGTGGTGCAGAACGGTCGTCCTAGGTCAGGCACCGGAGTCGATCGCTAGGTGCTAAAGGCGATCGTCTTGAGAGTCGATCGCTAGATACTCGAAGGTGGACTGTTACCTTCGTTTAGGCGAGTTCGACATAGCTTGATTGGTTGTGGACTCGGTCGCTCGGCCATGTAGTCGATCGCCTATTGAGGTGAATAAATCTCGACATAACAGAGTACTCAAGCGGGATAGGGATCAGATCCGTAGTGGAAGAGGATGGTCGAGACCTAGGGGCAATCTCTGGTGCTGTCACCAACATCTCAGTAGGAATAACGGGGGGTAACTGTTGGGACCGAGGCTCCATCAGCATGATGGTCGAGACTCTGAGTGGGTTCTACCGGGACCGAAGCTCCATCAGCATGGTGATCGAGACTCAGAGTGTGCTCTACCGGGACTGATGTTCCGTCGGGGCTAGGGACACCCTCAGTCTGTTCGGTGGGAGACAACGCTCCATCCACACGAGTCTCTGTCGGCAACGATGATCCGCTAGCACCGTGGAAGCTCTCAGTCAGCTCGAAGGGAATAGGTGCTCCGTCAAATCGGGGCTCTGTCGGAACCGAGGCATGAGAAGGAAAATCATGCATAAGATCACTAATACCTCTAAAGTCCCATGACGGCTTATCAAGAATAGCACACTGGCCCACTACCTCATCAATATGTCGACATATCTCCTTGACATTCTTTCCCCACTGCATCATCAACATATCGATGCATCTGCTGGACCGCTGAATCGATATATGTATGCAGATGGGTGATGTAATATCCGCATTTTTCTTTTCTCGTTATTTTCATTTTTGGTGTATTTTTCATTTTCAGATACTCGCTTGTAACCGTATTGATATTTTGAGAATATTTAATACTTGACTTTTTGTCATCCGAGCTTGTTTTGGACTTGTTTTATTCAATTCCGTGTTTAATGTCATTTCCCTCGGTATTTCGTTCGATTCTCATAACCGTTGTTCGGAACCACTGTTTCGGGGTTGCCGCAGATCCTTCTGATGTTGTTGTGCATGTTGTGAGCTTTCGTCTGTTTTTTCGGTCATGTATCATGTGTTTCGGATGTTTTGGGCCGCTTTGTAATTTCCCAAAGTTTTGGGGTGATTACTAACATTGTAGTTTTCCGAACCCTCGGGTAGTCGGAATCATTTTTTTATTTTAGCGCTTTGGTTTTGACTCGGTCTTGTTGTTCGTGTGTCTTCTTCGGCCCGTTTTTTGGTGCCGGATGCGTGTTGTTTTCATCCGAGATGGAATTCGCTGTTTTCCATCCGAGATGGAATTCGATGTCTCCTTGCCGGATGAGTGCTGCCTGTGCTGCTGTCTGCACTCGTTAGCGCACGCTATCATTGTTATGTAGCGCACGCTATCGTTGGTTTGTAACATACACTACGTTCGTTTAGTAGCGCGCGCTAACGACTCGAGCACAGCAGTGACAGTGAGTTGTTCCTGCTCTTTGCTCTCTGGACGAGCAGCCTAGCGCACGCTACATTTATATAGTAGCGCACGCTACGGTTTGGACTTAGCGCACACTATGTGTCCGGTAGCGCGCGCTAACTGGGTAGTCCAGACTGGTCAGAATGTTTCTGGACTCGGTCTGGTACCCAGGTAGCGCACGCTATGGCCCGATAGCGCACGCTATTATCTAGTAGCGCACGCTAACGGGCCAGAACCGTAGGTTCTGGACTGGTTTTTGGCTGAGTAGCGCGCGCTAACTTTTATTGTTAGCGCACGCTACATCTCTCTGATTATAAAAACCAGAGAGTTGACCCAGATTCTTCATTTCTTCATTTCTCTTTCTCTTTACGATCCGGGGCGATTCGTGGGCGATTTCCGAGCGATTCGAAGTCTTGTAACTTCAAGCTATCATCTTCCTTGAGATCTTGTTGTATATTAACAACATCAACACTTGTTCTTCATCCTTAATCCAAGGTAATCTCCTAGAACCCTATTTTGGGAAATTTGTTTTTTTTTTTAGTTTTTGTCTGATTCGTTCCGTATTGTTGATTAATTCATGATGTATATGATTATTCTTGATGGTATTCACATTTTGCCTACGAGTTCATGGTAAGTTTCATGGTATTTGTGAAATCGAGAGGGTTCGGCTGCGATCCGTCCTCGTCGTTGTTTTGTACGAACTTACATGAATCGTAGGTGGGTTTTTGGGTGTCTTCCGTTATCGTTATTCTTGTCGAATTGGTTGTAATGGTGTTTGACAAATCATATAGATTTGGTGTGTCCAATTTATCGCAGCCGCTATTGTTTCTTCCCGTCTTTTTGTCGTGATAATCGAGGCAAGTACCCTTGATAAACTTACATGCTTAACATGGTAGTATTGCATGAGTAACGTGTATGTGTATGCTCACTACGGGTTAGATCTGACGGGGTCTTGGTAGGAGTCCACAGAGGCGGGGATCCAAGAGCTTGGCTTTTAACCACTACAGGTTAGATCCGACGGGGTCTCGGTAGGGGTCCACAGAGACGTGGATCCAAGAGCTTGGCTTTTAACCACTATGGGTTAGATCCTATGGGGTATCGGTAGGGGTCCACAGAGGCGTGGGTCCGCGGTTAATTGTGGTGCATTTTATAAATGTCTTTTGGGTTATGGCGTTTCCGGAAATATGTGTTTCAACTGATGTTTTCTCATTTGGATGCTTTGACTATATGTGTAAGGTGTAAGTTGTTCATTGGTTACTTGTACTAGCGTAATTTCTAACCCTTTGGGGACCTATTTTGTGGAAATTCTTGTTATGAATTTCAGGTTATGTTCAGCTGGACGATCGGGCACTGGGTAAGTACAAGGTTGCTGGCCAGGGTTGATGACGTGTGCAATCGAGTCTCTTTATTTCCGTTGTCCTTTTTTATGCGGTTGTTTTTCTTTAAACTTGTGAACTAGAAAGTACTCGCGAGTACTTAGGCATTTCTACTGTGATTATGGGTTGTATTATTATATGTTATTTATGAATGGGAGTGATGTCTATTTTGTTATTTATATCGGTGTTTCATTTATTTTTTGTTCTGGTGATGTGTATTTTCTCGCTAACTAAGATAGTTAGACGAGTGGTATGTCTTAATTAGCCTGGTGGGACCCATGTAGGGATCCACGGCGTTGTAATATTCCCTGAATATCTTAGGGGCGTTACAGAAAATTGTATCAGAGAACTAGGTTTATGGATACCTAGGCTTGTCGGTTAATTGGGTCTAGTTGTGTTTTGTTTTGCACATTATCACCCCGCTGCCATCATCTCGGTACTTCCAGTGCTCGTAAGTTTTCCTTACTCGATTCCTTGTTTCCTTGTATTATACTTCCTATTCTTGAACTGTGGTTGTTCTTCCTCTCGTACTTATCATCGAATTGCAACTGCTACCTCTTATCTTCAGTATGGATGCTGGTAGAGGCCGAGGTAGAGGTCGCGGCCGTGGTCGTGGATGCGGTCGGGGACGTGGGGAAGCTAGTGAGGCGGCCATGTCGCACAATTCTGGGGCTGGTAGTACTGATGGTCATCAGAGCCATAGTGCTACTCAAGAGGGCGCAACCGGCGGTGGCACCGATCTTGGTGTCGCAGTTGTGATGCAACAAATGGTAAACCAAATGGCTGCAATAGCTCAGGCGGTTTAGAACCCGACTCCGGCCCATGCTTCTTGGGGCAGAGCAGATCGTTGGATTTAGGACATCATCAAGATGCATCCTTCTCAGTTTTTGGGGGCTTCAGACCCGATTGGTTGAGAGGGGTGGATCAAGGAGATATCCAAGGTCTTTGTTGCCACCAACTGTCCCGAGGATCGCAAGGTTCCTATTGCCCAGTACTTTCTCACTGGGGACGCTACTGATTGGTGGGAGGCTGTTGAGCCTAACGACCATGTTGCTTTATGGGTCTAGTTCAAAGACCTGATGACGACCGAATATTGCCCGTGGCCAGTTAAACAGGCTCGAGTCCATGATTTTTATGATGCTCAGCCTCGGGATATTCTTGTTTCTCAAGCTATTGATGATTACAACCGGGAATTGGGCTTCCTGAAGGCCCAAGTTAGAGAGGAGAGCGACAAGATTTTCCACTTTTCGATACGGATGAAACTGAAGATTCGTGACTACATGTCTGGGCTCGCCTGCACCACCTTGAAGGATTATCAGAGTAGAGCTCTTGCATACGATGTGTCTTTGACGGCCAGTGAGGCGGCTTGTGAGAGCAAGAAACAGAAGTCCATCGGAAATTTTTCAAGCCACAAGGGTGGAGGTCAGCAGAAATATCAGTCTGCTAACTTTCCCGCTGGTGGTGGTCCATCTCGTTCTACTGGGGTTTCCGCGGAGCTACCAGTACTCCTTCTCGTAATGTGAAGTGTTTTAACTGCGGCCGACCGGGCCACTTGTTGCGAATTTCGGTGAACGCAGGTGTACGTTGTCGTAAACAAGTAATAAAGTGATAAGTAAGATATCGTTCCCTCGAGGACTGACTTACTAATTACCGATTTATGCGTATTCCAATTTTATTTGAACTATCGAATTTTGAGATGCAAGCAATAATTAAAGAAAATTAATAAAAGCAAAAAATAGTAAAATTGATTGTTTGAAGGAAGAAAATCAAATAGGGAATTAATCTAGGATTGTGAATCCACCTCGGTTTATCCGAATTACTCTTGATTATATGAATTTAATGATTTCCTAATTTATTGAAAGCGAAGATTGCTAAAATACTCTACCGCCTCTCCCGAGGTCAATAGAATTTTCTAAGGCAAATAATACACTCTATTCCTAGGTGAATTAATTCGACAATAGGCAAAAAACATCATAAAGGCCACGTAATTCTTATGAGTATATTCCTATCTCACAAGATAAAACGGTTCTCACCAATTTTCCCTACCAACTCTCCTCTCCCGATTCGAGTTGCGTAATCAAAACAATTCAATTATAGGCCACACAATTGAAAGCATTAAGAACAATTGGGGAAAACTCAATAGAAAAGGGAATTAAATTGATAATGCAAAATCAAAAGTTAATTCATCAAAACCTCGGTTTCATCAAATTCCTAGAATAAGGTTCTAGCCTAACATGCTAGAAAATAAAAATACACAACGAATAAAAGAAAGCATAATAGAAATCAAACGCAGTCGAAGAACTTGGATTCATCCGTTCTTCTAGCTTCCGCTCTCTGCTCCTTGGTGTTTTCTGCTTCTCTTCAAATTCTTCGATGCTCCGCGATGATCCTTGATGATTCTTCCCTCCGATCCTTGATATTCAGACCCTTAATCCCTATTTATAACCATCCTTCGTCTCCAAAATGCGTCTGTGGATTGGGTCGAAATCCCGCTTCAGAAACGGCTCAGAAATGTGGTAATTACATCAAAATCGCCCCGCGGGCCACGGCTCAGTAATTATGTGCCGCGGCCCCAACGTTCAGCGCCCCATGCCTGGGCGCAAAATTTTCTTCATGGGCCGCGACTCAGTAAGTGTGTGCCGCGACCACCGGTACAGTGCGCTCAGCGCTCTCTGTGTGCCGTGCGTGTGCCACGGCTCATGACCAGAAATCACCGTTTTCGCCCGTTTTTCGTCGTTTAGTCTTCCGGACTCTAATTTCCTGCAAAACATATAAGACTAGTGCATTAAAAGCTCGTTTATGCAGATTTAAACTTCAAATGGATATAAAATAATGATAAATAAGCGCATAAAAATACGCCTAACAAATACCCCAAAACTTGAGCCTTTGCTTGTCCTCAAGCAAAAATCAATTTTCAAATAAGAAGTATTGTGAAAGATCGTGCAAATCCATAGTGCTCAACTTAATCAATACTACCCTGAAAATCTCAAAGAATAATACGAGTATCGTAATAGTGAGTCATATCAAGGACACTGATTCCACAAAGTAACCATTTTTAGTGCTAATCAATCGTTCATGAAGAAAATCAAGTTCAAAGATTAACAAGCGTGAGTTTATCCGACCGCCAATACAAAGGGTTAGAGTAAACAAGCCAACTCGCCCAGTCCCATAGTCAAGTGGCAAAAATTCAAGAGTTTCATCGTCAAAAATAATCCTCGGACAGCATTCCCTTATGTATGATCATAAGAAAGATTCGACTTAACCACTAGGTTCGGATCTCAGGATGTTTCATCGGGATGATCCTAGGGTGGATTTCCATTCTCATGTATTGGGGAACCGTTTGACGTAAAAGACACTCATGGGGCACATGGATGCTTCTAGTTACTAAGTCCCCCTCTACAGCGGAGAAAAAACTCGAATAGCAATTCCCGCATGTCAAGGTTGCTGTTTTATGCGAGAGTAAACAACGGGTCACGTGAATACCCTCGGTTACTAGGCTTCTCATCGTCGGTAACGCGATATTTCAAAACCATTAGTCTATTCAGGATTGTCGTTTTACGCGAGAGTAAACAACGGGTCACGTGAATACCCCTGGTTACTAAACTTCCCATCATAGAATATGTATAATATCTCGACTTTTTGGGAAAAACTGTCCGACTCTAAACTCAATTTAAGTGCCCACAAGACTCATGTTACTGGACGACTAGCTACGCGAAAAGTGTAACCAAATGTATAGACGGCGATTTGAAAACACGTATGTCTCCTTTCTTATACGCCAAGATTTCTACAAGAACGAAAAATATCAGACCTAAATGATTACTCAGAGGAAACAGATATCGCTGACTGCAAACTCGACCAAAACTCAACCATTTCTTCAAAGTGAAATCAGTATCATAACATCAATTTTACACAAGGAAGCACGTAAAATCCACGAATGCAAATAATATCACGACAAGCAAGGCTAGCGTCAAAAACAACGAATAATAGCAACGAATAAAATAAATAAAAAAAATAATAACTGAAAGTAACCCCCCCAAACTTAGGACGTACATTGACCTCAATGGACATAGATAATAATATGCAATAAGAGAAAAGGTCAAGTACTCCCCTAATATCCGCTCATGAACTGGTACCGGCCTTGCCCGGCGAGGAGGGTGGTGTGGATGGCCTAACTGGTGGGATGAAGGGCCCGTACGGGTGCAGTACATGGCTCGTCCATGCAGCAAGGTAATCCTGGTGGTAAGCATCTCTCGCCGCCAAGCGCCTCTCCTCACGTCGATTTGCCCGGCGGGCCTGCTCTCTCATCTCCTCCCGGACAGCTGCGAGGAGGCTCTCTCTCTCTGTCCGCATCTCCTCTCTCAAAACAGCTAGATGGCTCTCTCTCTCTCCTCACCTCCTCTCTCAGGCCGTCAAACATCGCCTGGAGATGCTCTCTCTCGGGCAGCGAGCTGGACTCCGCCTACTCATGCGTCAGAAGAAGAGGCTCGGGGGACTGCTCATGTGCCTCGTCAAGAAAAAATCCTCGTCCCCGAGCATGTGCCGGCGCTCCACCGCACTGGTCAAAGTGAGAAATAATGCGATGATCAATTGGACCCTGGGGTGCTAGCATCGGCTCATCATCCGACCAAGTCATGCCCGACTGGCGGCATAGAGCGCAAATGAGAGAGGGGTGCTTCAGCCCCGTCTTGGCCCCTCCTTGAATGCATGAAGGATAGATCGGACCAGATGAGGGGCCACATCGAATCTGAGCCCGGTAGTGATAGCATAAAGTAGTCGGGCTCGAGAGAGTAAGACTGAGCGGATCTGCGAGGTAGGATCGACCCGTGCGCAGAGGAAGTATAACCAGCCTCGCCCGAGCTGACTGAGGCGCGAACTCTTAAAATAAAAGGCTGAATAACCCAGGGCTCGAGTCTCCCATACGAAACTGGGCTGTGTGAGTGCCTCAAGCAGAGCCTCCCTCGTGAGGATACTCATACTCTGCGTAAACGCCGTATCATCCACCATTGGCAGCTCATATAGTCTCCGAATTGCAGCCACCGAAAAATCCACAGTATGGGCTCGGACGACGACCTGAGTCCGAGTATCTGATTGCGGTATCATCTGCCCTGCCCAACTATGTCGCAGTAGAGCGCTAGCATAAAACTCCTGGACGATAGAGATCACAGCCGGCTCGGGAGGCGCAGTGAAACCAGCCCATCCCATCTCGTCAATGTAATATCCGGGGGTAATTTTTTTTTCGTGTTACTGTTGAGTTGTACGTATTCATTCGGAATTGTACAAGTGTTGTTGTTTGGACCGATACAATATATATTGTATTAGAATATTTCGAGATCGAAATATTTATACTGGTCGACGGTTTGGTTTCGTCGTTTGGTTGTTGCTTGGCGAGATTGGAATTTTGGCTAAGTTTATAGCCATAGCGTACGCTACCTGTGTAGCATTGCGTACGCTAATTTGTTGCGATTGCGTACGTTACGTCCTGAGGTTACGTACGTAATGCGTGGTAGTTGGTGGGAACCTTCCTCGTGGTCAACTTTCGGGGCGAGGGCATCTTTGGGGTATCATTTATATATATATATATATATACACCTTGTCAACTTTTTATTCCCCCCTCACGTTCTCATGCCATATTATATATATATATATATAATACAATCATTATCATCTCTCGTCATCTCCCTCCCTCTCTCTTTTCTTTTTCTTCTTCTTCCCTCATCATCTCTCTCTCCCTCCCTCGCCACCTTCCCTCTCTCTTTTCTTTTTTTTTCTTCTTCTTTCTTCTTGCTGCCATCTCGTCCTCCCTCTCTTCTTCTCTCTCCGTCATTTTTTTCCGGCGAGATGGAGCTTGAGGACGGGCGGCCGGCTTCTCCATTTTTCCGGCGAGGTAGAGCTCGGCGACGGCAGGCGGCTCGCGACCGGAGCTCGGCGGCGGCCTGGTCGGAATTTCCGAACCGAAAGGCTGCAAATCCGGTCGACCTGTTCCGGCATTTTTTTCTTCCGGCGAGGCAGAGCTCGGGCGTCCGGCGTTCTTCATGGTTTCCGGACATGGACGGAGCTCCATTGATTCCGGCGACCGGAAGTGGTTTTTGTTCGGAACGGACGGCGGAACGGAGGTTTGACATTCTTCCGGCGAAGAGTTGCAGACGGAGATGGTGAAAACCGGTCATAGACGGAAACGGGCCGGAGTTGGACGAGGTCCGGCAGGTCATTTTTCCGGCGGCCGATTTCCGGCATGGGAGTTTTTTTTCGGACCTGGCCGATCGACTCTTCCGGTTAGTTTTTATGTGTGTATTTTGTTAGTTTGCATGTGGGTGTGCTTCGTGATTGTTGTGTGTGTGTGTGTGTTGAGTGTTTTATGTATATATATATAATGTATATGTATAAAGCTGTTATATATATATGTGTTTAGTGTGCAGTGGAGTGTGTGTTGTATATATATATAATGCGCTGTGTGTGTGGTATATATATATATAGTACATAGCATGTGTATATATATATATATATATATGTATATATATATATATATATATATATATATAATGTGTGGGTGTGTGCAGTGAGTATATGTATTTATATATATATGAGTTGTATATATATATATATGTAATATATATTATATATATACGTATGTATACGGATAAATACGAGTATAGTATGTGTTCGTGTTGGAATCGGAATTATCTATTGTGTCGTTTTCGGTCGATATCGTGTTATCGAATGAATTGTATTTCATTCAAGGTTGTTCGAGTGCTTGTGATTGACGGAGGAAGCGTTGATCGATTCGTGGTAGGACGTTGATCGTGGAAGGACTTTCTCGCCTTCGGTTTGAGGCAAGTTTTATACTTGTACTGGTCAATGAGATTAATGTTATCATGTATGTGTATGAATGTGTGTATCATTTCGAGACTTGGTCTCTTTGTGATTTTGTTGATATCGAAGGATTGTTTGATACGATACCCTTCGGCAAATTATGCCAAATATTATTGTTGTTCGTAAATGGCCGATCCAAGGCATTGCGGTACTTGTTGGTAATATTGTTGTCGATAGCCGATTCGCGGTATCGACATATCGATTGTTATTGTTGATTGATGTTCCTTTGAGATATTGTTGTTGATAGCCGGTTCGCGGCATCGACATATCGATTGTTGTTATTGATTGATGTTCCATCAAGATATTTTTTTGTGAATCGTCGTTATTAATATCAGTGTTTTTCTATTGATGTCGTTTTGGCCGATTGAAGGCATTGACGTATTCGATTATCATCTTCGTTATCGGTAACCGATTAAAGGTGCCGAGACATCCGTTGTATAATTGTTATCGGTTAACCGTTCTGAAGGTTATCGATATATATTGAATTGGGATTATCAAAGATAATTCCCATCCGTTGTATAATTATTATCGATTGTCCGCTCTAACGGTAATCGATATATTGAATTGGGATTATCAAAGATAATTTCCTCCCGTTGTCAAAAAGATAATTCCATCCGTTGTATAATTGTTATCGATTGGCCATTCTACGGTAATCGAAGTATTGAATTGGGATTATCAACGATAATTCCCATCCGTTGGATTATTTTTGTCGTGTTGACCGATTCAAGGCAGCACACTATTAGTCTTGTGAACTCGGTAATTTTGTGATCGTTGAAAGTTGAGGATTTCCCGAACTGTTGTGTTGTGATCGTTGCTCGTGTTAATCGGTCCTTAGGGATTTTGATCCCAGGATAGTTGTTTGGAATATCGTTGGTCGTGTCGATCTTTCATTATTCGTGTGTCATCGTTCACTTGGTGAGTCGTATGATCCGTATTGGATGTGTTATCCTTTGAGTTTCGTTGTCATGTTGTATCGTGACATGTCCGGAGTCATATCTACGTTCCGATTGGATATTGTGTAGGATTTTTAGCCGGGCACATATATAGTCATGCGTGAATATTTTCCGTGAAAGGTCATGCACACGAGGACGTAGTTCGTTGAGGCTAATTAGGTACATTGTCCCACGTATATCACGGATTCCGTATACGGGGTGGACATGTGCAGACACATATTCGGATCGGGCGTCTTGTGATGTCCATCATTGAGCCATACAATTTTGTTCGCTCATAGTCCATTTAAATGTGTGGATGTGTTCGACGTTTTGTGATTAAGAGTTCATACGCCTGAGGGGTATCGATAATGATCTGTTTGTTTCTTTGAGATCTCAGATTGTGATGATTTACAGCTTTCGGCCGTTTCGGCTTTCAGCCATCGTGATATTTTGGCAGCCTTTCGCCATTCGGCTTTCGTGCCATCGTGATATTTTGGCGGCTTCGCCGAGGGCTTTCAGGCCATTGTGATGTAACGGTATTTCCGTTTGAGCCTTCGGGCATTGTGATCCTTATTTATTTCAGCGTTGGATTGATTTACCTTCGGGTAATGTATTGTTGTGTTCTATATTGATGTTTCGCCGTTGGGCACATATGTTCTAACCTATTGAGCAGGTATTGATCGTATGCCATGGGCATAATATTCCACGAATGCTCGATTCTTACTTTGGTTTGTGAGCATCTCGTACTACCATTGTTGTACTGTTTATTCTGCCTTTGGATGCATATCATGTTGTGCATGTACTTGATATTCATTATACTGGATGACTGACCCCGTGGGGGCGGAACATGTTTTCATGTTTTAGGTACTTGCGAGGAGAGAGTTGAGACACAGGGGCATGACGATGGCGACGAGGCATTCGAACGATACTAGTCCGAGATATTTTGGTGTTCATGTTGGTCAGACAGTTGGAGTACTCCACTTTTTTTAGTCGTTGTCGTTTTGTATTATCCGAGCAAGGCTCGTGTATGTTGTTGTATTTTATTTTGGCCATGTAGGCCCATCCTTGTCGTTGAAATTCCATATCGGAATAGTATGTCGGACGTCATAGTAGGGTCTGTGATTTCCTATTTTGGACAGGTTGTTGTATTTTATTCGTGTTACTTTGGTGGATCACCCGTGTGGGGTCCACGGCTTGTAATGACCCAATGGGATTTGGGGTGTTACGAAGATGGTATCGAGACAGTTGTGAGATACCCGCTTGTGTGTTATGTGGCTCTACCAAGGCGGTAGTAGCGGAAGTGTCGAGTTATGACAATGCAGACAATCGGGTTTTGTGAGTCGTGATAGTTGGACGATCGTATGAGTCATTCTTTCATCGAGTCGTAAATCGGTGAAGACTAGTATCGCAAGACCTCGAAGCTTCGTATGACCTGTGTAAGGACTCTATTCTCTTTTATGTGCATACATTCATTATGTCATTGATTAAACCTGTTTTGTTGACACTTGTATGTGGCGATCGGGTGCGATTGATTTATGATTATTTGCTTTGGATCATGTGGACTCTGTAGCTGCTATGATTAGCGCGATCGATGTGATCGTTTATCTGTTGAGTATGTATACTCGTGTTTTGCGTTGACCTAGCATTCTGGCCGTTGAGGCGTATTTGAGCTATGGTCATGATTAAACGTTATTCTTTCAGTCTGGAAAGAGGACGTGACAGAGGGGGTAGAGGCCGCAGAGTGGGCTAAAACCCGAAACCTCGTACCAATAATTTGGTGGCTGACGAATCATTTTCGGAGTTGTGCTCGAGAACCCACCGATCGTGATTGTGTTTGGATCGAGTTCAAGACTCTCATGTTAGAGAGGTATTATCCGGCTCCACTTCGTGAAGCCAAGTTGTCGGAGGTTTTGAACCCCGGATCCGTCGAGGACGAGGGTGTTATTGTTATTGCTGAGAAGTTTCAAGGACTTCTTCAGTTTACTTCATCTGTTATCCGTACTGAGGTGGATAAGATCAAGTATTTTAACAAGAGGTTGAACCCGCGGTTGAGAATGCAGTTGTTCAATCACAATTGTAGTTCACTTGGAGAATTCATCGAGAAGGCTCTTGGAGCAGAGCTTTCGATCGTTGAGCTTACTCAGAAGGATCCTTCAGTATCTTCTGGTGAGAGGACTAGGATGCCGATTCGTTCAGAGGGACATCGAGCTCCGACGTCCAAGAGGTCATTTTCTAGTCGGCTTCGTGCTGGGAAAGCATCTTCTTCTCAGGCGACGAGTTCGACTGTTGTTTGTTTTAATTGTGATTCAGCGGGGCATGCGAGTACTTGATGGACGGTGCCAGCTATTATTTATTTTCTGTGTGGGAGGCAGGGACACCTTCAGAAATACTGCAGGAGTTCTAGTGCCAGTAGGTCTCGAGAGAGCTCATGGGCCTCGAGAAATTTTGTTACTTCAGTCCGTACTTCATCCAAGGGGTCACATCGGGCTTCGGAAGCCAGAGGTATGGACACCCGAGGGGGAGTAGCGAGTTCAGATTTGTGTTTTTCTCAAGTCGATGGGATCGAGGAACTCGATGATCTGGAGGATGTTGATTCCGGGTACATTTGAGATGTAACCTTGATTTGTATTTTCTTTGTCTCTCAGATTGATGTTTGACTCGGTCTGTATTTTAATATTGCGGTTGTGAACCATTTATTATTGATCTATCTTGTTATCATTGTATCTGAGAATCTTGACACTTGAGTCATTTGATGTGATTTTCTTTCCTTTTGGTCCTGTACCCGAGATTTTTGTGATGATCTGGGTAATCGTTCATTGTGATTCGAGACATCAAGTCGTGAGGACTTGGGTGCGCGATTGATATGGTCCCGAGGACTATTCGTGCGTTGTTATTTTCTTTTTGGTGCGACTTCCTGGCTGGTCTCTAGCAGGAGGGTCATGATTCGGCTAATCTCGCACTTGGTTGAGTGTCTTTATCACTTGATTTTTTTTTTCGCCTTGTTCAGGCAGAGGAGACGTGGGGACCCGTGGGGTCAGCCTAGTTGCTTAGGCGGAATTGCTCGTATTGAGGAGTATTCCTGGAGATGTTGTTTTCTTATCCTGATGGATAGTCCGTGCCCCGACTTGTGCACCCTGAGTTTCGAGGACGAAACTCTTTTTAAGGGGGAGAGTATGTAATATCCGGGGGTAATTTTTTTTTCGTGTTACTGTTGAGTTGTACGTATTCATTTGGAATTGTACAAGTGTTGTTGTTTGGACCGATACATGTATATTGTATTAGAATATTTCGGGATCGAAATATTTATACTGGTCGACGGTTTGGTTTCGTCGTTTGGTTGTTGCTTGGCGAGATTGGAATTTTGGCTAAGTTTATAGCCATAGCGTACGCTACCTGTGTAGCATTGCGTACGCTAATTTGTTGCGATTGCGTACGTTACGCCCTGAGGTTACGTACGTAATGCGTGGTAGTTGGTGGGAACCTTCCTCGTGGTCAACTTTCGGGGCGAGGGCATCTTTGGGGTATCATTTATATATATATATATATACACCTTGTCAACTTTTGATTCCCCCCTCACGTTCTCATGCCATATTATATATATATATATATATATATATAATACAATCATTATCATCTCTCGTCATCTCCCTCCCTCTCTCTTTTCTTTTTCTTCTTCTTCCCTCATCATCTCTCTCTCCCTCCCTCGCCACCTTCCCTCTCTCTGTTCTTTTTTTTTTTCTTCTTCTTTCTTCTTGCTGCCATCTCGCCCTCCCTCTCTTCTTCTCTCTCCGTCATTTTTTTCCGGCGAGATGGAGCTTGAGGACGGGCGGCCGGCTTCTCCATTTTTCCGGCGAGGTAGAGCTCGGCGACGGCAGGCGGCTCGCGACCGGAGCTCGGCGGCGGCCTGGTCGGAATTTCCGAACCGAAAGGCTGCAAATCCGGTCGACTTGCGCATTTTTTCTTCCGCGAGGCGGAGCGTCGGCGTTCTTCATGGTTTCCGGACATGGACGGAGCTCCATTGATTCCGGCGACCGGAAGTGGTTTTTGTCCGGAACGGACGGCGGAACGGAGGTTTGACATTCTTCCGGCGAAGAGTTGCAGACGGAGATGGTGAAAACCGGTCATAGATGGAAACGGGCCGGAGTTGGACGAGGTCCGGCGGGTCATTTTTCCGGCGGCCGATTTCCGGCATGGGAGTTTTTTTTCGGACCTGGCCGATCGACTCTTCCGGTTAGTTTTTATGTGTGTATTTTGTTAGTTTGTATGTGGGTGTGCTTCGTGATTGTTGTGTGTGTGTGTGTGTTGAGTGTTTTATGTATATATATATATAATGTATATGTATAAAGCTGTTATATATATATATATATGTGTGTGTGTGTGTGTTTAGTGTGCAGTGGAGTGTGTGTTGTATATATATATAATGCGCTGTGTGTGTGTGGTATATATATATAGTACATAGCATGTATATATATATGTATATATATATATAATGTGTGGGTGTCTGCAGTGAGTATATGTATTTATATATATATATGAGTTGTGTGTATATATATATATATATGTAACATATATATATATTATATATATACGTATGTATACGGATAAATACGAGTATAGTATGTGTTCGTGTTGGAATTGGAATTATCTATTGTGTCGTTTTCGGTCGATATCGTGTTATCGAATGAATTGTATTTCATTCAAGGTTGTTCGAGTGCTTGTGATTGACGGAGGAAGCGTTGATCGATTCGTGGTAGGACATTGATCGTGGAAGGACTTTCTCGCCTTCGGTTTGAGGCAAGTTTTATACTTGTACTGGTCAATGAGATTAATGTTATCATGTATGTGTATGAATGTGTGTATCATTTCGAGACTTGGTCTCTTTGTGATTTTGTTGATATCAGGGGATTGTTTGATACGATACCCTTCGGCAAATTATGCCAAATATTATTGTTGTTCGTAAATGGCCGATCCAAGGCATTGCGGTACTTGTTGGTAATATTGTTGTCGATAGCCGATTCGCGGTATCGACATATCGATTGTTATTGTTGATTGATGTTCCTTTGAGATATTGTTGTTGATAGCCGGTTCGCGGCATCGACGTATCGATTGTTGTTATTGATTGATGTTCCATCAAGATATTTTTTTGTGAATCGTCGTTATTAATATCAGTGTTTTTCTATTGATGTCGTTTTGGCCGATTGAAGGCATTGACGTATTCGATTATCATCTTCGTTATCAGTAACCGATTAAAGGTGCCGAGACATCCGTTGTATAATTGTTATCGGTTAACTGTTCTGAAGGTTATCGATATATATTGAATTGGGATTATCAAAGATAATTCCCATCCGTTGTATAATTATTATCGATTGTCCGCTCTAACGGTAATCGATATATTGAATTGGGATTATCAAAGATAATTTCCTCCCGTTGTCAAAAAGATAATTCCATCCGTTGTATAATTGTTATCGATTGGCCATTCTACGGTAATCGAAGTATTGAATTGGGATTATCAACGATAATTCCCATCCGTTGGATTATTTTTGTCGTGTTGACCGATTCAAGGCAGCACACTATTAGTCTTGTGAACTCGGTAATTTTGTGATCGTTGAAAGTTGAGGATTTCCCGAACTGTTGTGTTGTGATCGTTGCTCGTGTTAATCGGTCCTTAGGGATTTTGATCCCAGGATAGTTGTTTGGAATATCGTTGGTCGTGTCGATCTTTCATTATTCGTGTGTCATCGTTCACTTGGTGAGTCGTATGATCCGTATTGGATGTGTTATCCTTTGAGTTTCGTTGTCATGTTGTATCGTGACATGTCCGGAGTCATATCTACGTTCCGATTGGATATTGTGTAGGATTTTTAGCCGGGCACATATATAGTCATGCGTGAATATTTTCCGTGAAAGGCTGTGCACACGAGACGTAGTTCGTTGAGGCTA
The DNA here is from genome assembly GCA_033398695.1 of Orobanche coerulescens. Classification (NCBI taxonomy): domain Eukaryota; kingdom Viridiplantae; phylum Streptophyta; class Magnoliopsida; order Lamiales; family Orobanchaceae; genus Orobanche; species Orobanche coerulescens. Next base: position 22,863,212 of record CM065808.1, read on the forward strand.
ATTAGGTACATTGTCCCACGTATATCCTGGATTCCGTATACGGGGTGGACATGTGCACTGACACATATTCGGATCGGGCGTACTGTGATGTCCATCATTGAGCCATACAATTTTGTTCGTTCATAGTCCATTTAAATGTGTGGATGTGTTCGACATTTTGTGATTAAGAGTTCATACGCCCGAGGGGTATGTTCGACGATCTGTTTGTTTCTTTGAGATCTCAGATTGTGATGATTTACTTGGCCGCTCGGCTTTCGTGCCATCGTGATATTTTGGCGGCTTGGTGTTCGGCTTTCGAGCCATCGTGATATTTTGGCGGCTTAATTTGAGGGCTTTCAGGCCATTGTGATGTAACGGTATTTCCGTTTGAGCCTTCGGGCATTGTGATCCTTATTTATTTCAGCATTGGATTGATTTACCTTCGGGTAATGTATTGTTGTGTTCTATATTGATGTTTCGCCGTTGGGCACATATGTTCTAACCTATTGAGCAGGTATTGATCGTATGCCGTGGGCATAATATTCCACGAATGCTCGATTCTTACTTTGGTTTGTGAGCATCTCATACTACCATTGTTGTACTGTTTATTCTGCCTTTGGATGCATATCATGTTGTGCATGTACTTGATATTCATTATCTTTGGATGACCCGACCGTGGGGGCGGAACATGTTTTCATGTTTTAGGTACTTGCGAGGAGAGAGTTGAGACACAGGGGCATGACGATGGCGACGAGGCATTCGAACGATACTAGTCCGAGATATTTTGGTGTTCATGTTGGTCAGACAGTTGGAGTACTCCACTTTGTTTAGTCGTCGTCGTTTTGTATTATCCGAGCAAGGCTCGTGTATGTTGTTGTATTTTATTTTGGCCATGTAGGCCCATCCTTGTCGTTGAAATTCCATATCGGAATAGTATGTCGGACGTCATAGTAGGGTCTGTGATTTCCTATTTTGGATAGGTTGTTGTATTTTATTCGTGTTCGCCAGGTGGATCACCTGGTGTGGGGTCCACGGCACTGTAATGACCCAATGGGATTTGGGGGTGTTACAGTCAATCATAGTCAGAAGCTCACCGTCCTCGGGGGCGGGAGTGAATCCCCGCTCCAGGATTATTGGTCTAGGCCGGATTTTTCCATTGAATATTTTGTGAATGTCCGGATCGGAAAATCGGTGAGACTCTAAATCGGCTCGGCTCTGTGATGTCTCCCCTCGTGTGGGGGATGATTGTGTCGTGGCCCTCATACTTATCTTCCTTTTTCTAGCCATGGCGAGGTTCCTGAAAAAAAATAACCACCGAAAATTACACACCTTTAAGGAAAACTACATATCTCTCGACTTAGGATACGCTAAACGTGAGTATAGAGTTTTGCACCATTGTAAGAGGAAATTAAGGTTGAGCTTTAAAGTTTAAACATGAAGTAAGGGTTGGGGTACAATGTAATTCGATAATCAATTTTGTTGCATATAATTTGAGATTTTGCTCAAAAATTTTTATTGATGCATTTTATCAAACACTTAACATTGAATGAAGAATAAAAATGACAATGGTTTAATCCAACCCCCAACAATGATGACAACAATTGATAGTCGCAAATAGCATCAACAATCCATAGATAATCAACAATTAACACCAACAATCGATCAATAATCACCATAATCCAACTCAACTTTGATAGCATTTTAAGAAAACTAACAACATATTAAACCATGAATAAAAAACATCACCTCACTTTTAATTCTATGTTGCAATTAAGATTCAGAGATGAGAATTACCTTGCTTGGATTGAAGAATGCAAAAGAAGAAGACTTGAATAGGGTTCGGCCGAGTGCTGTGCGAAGAAAAGACTGGAACTTACCTGGTGTGTGCCGGCCGATCAATGTTATAAAGGGGTGCTGGGCTGTTCATCTTCGCGATAGGGGCCGCGGCACAACTTAAGTGAGCCGCGGCCCAGAGTACAGCCTGCCCGGGCTTCTTTGTTCTATCGCCGTGTGCCTCGGCTCAGTGTATGGGTGCCGCGGCTCGTAGTGTAAGTGTGTTGCGTCTCATTTTGTTCGTGCCGCGGCACGGAGTACAGTTACCTGGGCGTTTCTGGGGCATTTGGAGTGCCACGGCTCAGTGTATTTGTGCCGCGTCTCAGGGTTCGGGTGTGCCGCGGCTAATTAAGGTCGTGCTGCGGCACATAGTACAGTGTGTTCAGCCCTTTAGCATGGATTTATGCATGCCGCGGCTCACAATCATTGTGCTGCGGCCCATTGCAGAATTTTTTCCCTGGGTGTTTTCCTACACAGAATTTCCAAAGCCAAACACCAAGAACGTGAGAGATAAGCATATCAAAGCAAAAATGACGAAAAATAAAGACTCCTAAAATGCAAGAAAACACTGAAAAATGAAAATCTACAACTAATACTCGGGTTGCCTCCCGAGAAGCGCTAAGTTTATAGTCTTCAGCCGGACCTTTTGAAAATCAATTTGCTTTTCGCAAATTCCATTTAAACTCCACCCCGTCCATCGAACCATTAATATGTGTTTTAAATTTTTGACCATTGGTCTTTAATAATTCGACTTTCGGTTTGGACACCCAATGTTCTTTGCGAAAAGATTTGAACAACAACAACTTTCCAAAACACCCATATTGCACATGACATGGCACCCGTTTCACTTCCGGCTTATTCTCCTTTTTCACGAATGAACTTATGACAGCATTAGAATTTTTCGCTGGTGTATGAACGGTTGATGAAGACGACATGTCCAAATGATAAGATATGCGACTCGTTCTACATTTTTCTTAGACGTCGGAGCAACTAAAACGAATTCTAAACATTTCGACCGGCAACTCTCCCGGTGTGTGTCTTTCCCAAAGATATCAATTTGTGAACACTTCTGGTCCTTGCTTGGACATGGGAGAGATCGAAACACTTTAAACGTGACTTGCTCATCTTCAACCCGAAGTATTAATTTACCCTCCTGAACATCGATAAGGGTCCTTCCGGTGGCTAAGAACGGTCTACCAAAAATAATCGGAATCTCATGGTCTTCTTCCATATCAAGCACAATGAAATCAGCAGGAAAAATGAATTTATCGATCTTGACCAAGATATCTTCTATTACCCCTCTCGGGTACTTGATGGATCTATCGGCTAGTTGTAAAGAGACCGTAGTGGGTTTCGCTTCCCCAATTCCTAGCTTCTTGAAAATAGAAAGAGGCATGAGATTAACGCTAGCACCGAGATCACATAATGCTTTATCAAAAGACAAGTTCCCAATAGTGCACGGTATAGTAAAGCTTCCTGGGTCCTTCAATTTGTAATATCCGGTATTTTTCTTTCCCTTGTATTTTTATTTTTGGTATATTTCTCGGTCATAGTGACCCTCGTGTACCTTTCAGTGTGTCATTCCTGTCAACTGTTGAACTGTATTCTCGTTATTGTGGTGCGGAACCGCCGTTTTGGGGTTGCCATGGATCCATTTCGTGTTATTGGTTCCCAAATATTGATTTCCTATCATTTTATTCTCTTTCCGGATCATTTTTATCATTTTGGGACCCAAAAGGGGGTGTGGGCCGCGGCACAAGATGTGTGTGCCGCGGCACACAAATTTCTTCAGTTTTTGGCCAACCGAACTGTACTGTGTGCCGCGGCACACCCATCCGGTGCCGCGGCACAATGCCAAGCCAGTGCCGCGGCACACCTATCCGGTGCCGCGGCACACTCGTGTGACATCTGCGACCCAAACCGCCTGTACCGGGTGCCGCGGCACACGCAGGCCGTGCCGCGGCACACTGCCGAACCCTGGGAGTAATTTTTGGCCTGTGCCGCGGCACACGATGCGGTCAACCCCCTATAATTGCGTTGTTTTGAGCGTAATCTGCTCATTTCTTCCTCCTTCTTCCTGCGACGCGAGAGAGTGAGAGAGAGGGGGAAGAGCTCCTCATTATTATCAATTGGAGGGTTTTTTTTCATCATTTTTCTTCGGTAGTGAAGCCCGGGCAATCAATCCAACGCGTGTTTTACGAATCTAAATACTTGAATCTCCAAAGGTAACATCTCTAGAACCCTATTTTCGATTAATTTGGGGGTTTTGGGATTTTCTTCCGATTCATTTCGTTTTGTTGGTGGATCCATGATGAATATGATTAATCTTGTTGATATCATTAATTTCCCTACGGATTCATGGTATATTTTCATAGTTTTACGGAATCGAGAGGGTTTGGTTGTGGTCCGCCCTCGTTGTTATTTTTGTGCGAATATACATGAATCGTAGGCGGGTTTTCGGGTGTATTCCATTTCCGTATTCGTCTAGAATTGGTTGTGATTATGTTCTTCGAATCGTTAGGTTCGGTTCCGTTGATTCCTAGTGTTCGTCGGTGACTATCCTTTCCGTTCGTTGCGTCATCTATTATTCAAGGCAAGTATTTTTGGAAACCTTTAAGCTTAACATGAAATGGTGATGTATATTATTTGTGTGTAACTCACCTCATGTTGGCCCGATGGGGTCAAGGAGGGAAATCTATGCTGCCGCCCTGGATTTCACGAGTTTGTTTAGCTAACCAGTGCGGGAGGGTCCTTAGAGGCCTCGTGCGGGAATCTATGATATTACTCTGTTCCCAAGGCGATGCATGTGCGTGTTTTGTTTTATAATATAGCCAGTGCGGGAGGGTCCTTAGAGGCCTCGTGCGGGAATCTATGATATTACTCTGTTCCCAAGGCAAATTGTTTGACTGTTTGTTTTCCGGAAAAGACATGTCTAGTTTTGATTTTTGAAATTGATATTGGTGCATGTACTATGAGATGTGTAAGCGATTGGTTTGCCTTGAATACTTGTACTAGCGTAATTGCTAACCCCTTTGGGGACCCGTTGTCGGGGAAATTCTTGTTATGGATTTCAGGTTATGTTCAATGCCAGACGGCGGGCCCAGGATGGTACGAGGATGTCGGCCAAGGTTGTTGACATGTGCAATTGAGTCTTGTTATTTCCTCTGTCTCTTTTGATGTGGGTGTTTTTCAAATTGTAAACTTATAGATCAGATCGCGAGTACTTAGGCTTTTCCTCTCAGATTGTGATTGGTCTTTGTTGGAGTTACGGTATTGGTCGGTTGATGTTTATTATGCCGGTTGTACGGGACGTGTTGTTTTATGTTCCTGTTGTTAACAATTGTTTTCTTGCTAACCGAGACGGTTAGTCGAGAGGTGTTTTCTTGTGTTAGCCTGGTGGATCCCAGGTAGGGGTCCACGGCGCTGTAATACACCTCGAATATCTTGGGGGTGTTACAGAAAATGGTATCGGAGCTCTAGGTTTATGGATACCTAGGCTTGTTGGTTATTTGGGTCTAGTTGTGTTTTGTTTTGCACATTGTCACACCGCTGCCGGCATCTCAGTACATCCAGTGCTCGTAAGTTCTCCCTACTCGATTCTCTTGTTTTCTCGTATTGAAATTCCACTTCTTGAACTGTGATTGCCTCTCTCGTACTTATCGTCGAGTTGTTTTTTTTCGATCCATCCGGTTTGTGTACCTTTGATTCTAGTATTACGCCGTCCTTTGTCTCTCTGGAGTATGTGCGCCGTTCTGGGCTTGACCGTTTGTCGTTTTGCGAGCCTTCCATCGCTAAACTTCCTAGCATTGGTGGGATCGTTGGTGATCGAAAGATCCGAGTTTTGCTCTGTGGTATATTGTGAGAGGGCTTGACTCTCTAGTCTTTTGTTGTATGATGGAATCTGTGTTTGGTAATTGCGATATACTAAATGTATATTGAGCCGAATGTACCGATGAGTTGGACACCGAAGGGTGCAGTATGATGTAGAAGTTTTGAACATTGATATGTTCCGGTATAGGTATTGATGGCAGAGTTTGTTGAGAAACTCACATAGCTGGTTTCGACATACGTCCAAATCGGTGATCTTTGGTTACGCTGTCAAACTTGAAGAGATAGTTCGACATATGCTTGGAATTAGTATTCCCGAGTTGCGCTTGTTGAACTGGTGATTTTTGAATTCTGTATATGCGTGTGTTCGGAAATTGTTGGTACTAGGCTAATTATTGTTATTTACAACCAAATGTGTTTCTATTAATAATAATACATGCGGCGTGCATGCTTGAAAATTTCTTAGACTTGATCGTATTGTAGGTTTTTGAAAGTGACATGAATTTGGGCGAGCCAGCCTTGTATTTTCAAATAAAACCTTGTGTCGGTATTTAAAGGTCGTGTATAAAAGTGTTTGGGACATTTTATAAAATGCTACCGCTGTTAAGCCCTTGTCGTGTTTGAAAGGGTCTTGAAAACGATTTTTAACTTATCGATTTTATTTTCGAATAACTAGAGTATACGATTTTTAAAAATCAAATTAGCTTGGGGAAACCTAGGCTGTCGAGTCAAGTTGTGTTGGTTGAGTTTTGTCTCGTCGGATTTTGTCTGACTCAGTCGCATCGCGACGCGTCGTTTGAGATCATTGGTCGTGATTAGTATCGAGGGACGGTCGTCACTTGTGTGCGACCTATGGATGTAAAACTCCCTCCCTTGTGTTGTGCCTCGTGTGACACGAGTTATTTGTATGATTAGTCGATTGAATGATGGAATCCTTCTGTGGATTTTGATTTCACGATATGTGTTTATTAGACTCTCGTATTTGGTTTATACGAGGAGTGTCGTCACTGCTGATGTATTTTCGTACCGTATTTTATCCGCTGCGTGAGTTCTTTCAAACGGCTTTCGGTATTTTGCAAACTGAGTTTTATTTCGTAAAACCGATTCCTTGAATCAAGTTTTGGCATTTTGGCCTTGAATATTTCATGATGGTTTGACAAATGAGTTTGTGAGTTTTGGAAAATATCACCGTCATTGGTCTTTTTAGCATTTTCGAAATGAGATGGGAAATTGTGCTTAGCCTGGTAAATCCTTGTGAGAAAGGTTTACGGCATGTAATTTTTCTGATATGTTCTGTTGTTGTCTCTGTGGGTCGTTAGCGCACGCTACGCTTTGCGGCTAGCGCGCTCAAGAGTGCGTTGGTAGCACGCTAAGGGGAGGATAGCGCACGCTACCTGGTAGTTCAGTGCAGTCCAGGAGCTACTGGACTGGGTCTGAAGTTCTCATTAGCGCACGCTAACACTTGGGGTTAGCGCACGCTAACAGTGTAATTTTTGGTCAGGAGTTTTGGTTGGTGCCGTGATAGCGCACGCTAACCTTAATGATTAGCGCACGCTAATTGTGTCCAGTATAAATACTGGACACCCGGTCTAAGTTGCATTTTTCTTCATTTCTTCTTCTTCCTCCATGAGTTTGAGACGTAGCGACTCGGTTTCGCATCTGGGCTGATTTTTCTTCCATCCAAAGGTGTTTTGGAGTATCCTAGATGATTTTTAACATCATCTAATCCATTGTTCTTCGCCGAATCTAGGTATTTTCTTGAATCCCTAGAGTTGACTTTTTGGAGTTTTGTTCTTGATATCGTTTTCCGTCCAGTTTTGATAAACCGATTGTTGTTTTAACGATGTTGTTAAACATATCCTGAGGATTGTATATCACTGTCGTGATTTTGAGCGATTTGATGCGTGTGATATGATGTGTTTAAGTAAATGTTGATACGTGCGAATTTTGGGCATTTTGGCCTATTGTACTTCTGAAAAACCTTGAGTATCTTAGAAAATAAACCTCGAGACGTACTTTTAAAATAAATTATTTTCTCACAGTGCTCTCAAGATGCCTACTAGTGCCACGCTATGTTTCAAAATTATTCTACTTTGAGGATCAAAATATTTTGAAATATTTCTAATGATTTAGAAATGCATTCGCTTAAACCCGAAGGTCGAATATAGCTGAAAAGTTTTAATTTAACGAAAGGTGTCTTCATTTTTTTTCAAACGCAAGATGATTTTTTTTTAGTCTCGATGACGATGTTTGTACTATTTTTTTTATATATGATACTCAAGATCAACTGGTGCTTGCAAGTTATTTTCAAAGGATGGTTTTCGTTTTCAAAACCTATCATTCCTATTTGTGGTCCAGGAATATATGTGTGATGTCCGTACTCTCGTTAGGGTGTTAACCCCGAGTTGTTGTTGAATTGGTGGTGTGAGCGTTGAGTCGTTCGCCACACAGTTGTCGTGGTAGCCTCTGCGAGGGGTGTGAGATTGGTATTGGATGTTGTCGCCTCGTAGCGGTTTATGCGTTATCGCATATATGCGAGCTGTTAGAGATCGGGTTGGTATGATTGTGTGCATCGGTGATTGTTCCACGTTGTGTCGGTTGCTTGTTGTATTGTTACCTTGGTTCCGTTGTGGTGAGTTTCGGGGGCGAGGCCAAAGGTAATAGCCGTACTATTTTGACTTCTATATTTTCTCCTTCTCCAGTCTATCGATTCGCTCGTGTTCATTGATACCTTTTGAACTTGTTCTGTACCTTGGTTTCATCGTTCGAGCGAGCTGTAATCTGGTTTTGAGTCGATCTGGTTATCGCGGTGACCTTTCCGAATTCGGTTCGACTATTGTGAACCTTGTTCGGAAGTAACATCTTTTGGTTCTAATAGCTCTTTTATCCGAAGTGGATCGGATTTTGAACTTCTGTATTTTTGGCTCTATCGACTCGTTTATGCTCGTTAACATTTATGAACTTTCCCTATCCCTTGCTTTTGTTGATCGAACGAAGGTGGTATTGTTTCGAAATAACTCGTTTGTCGTTGTGGCTTTTCAATCGCTATTCCCTTTCCTGCGGATATTGTGGGAATGCACGTCTTGTCGCTTTCACCAGTCATCCTGGGAGTTGTTGTTTGAATTTTATTATCCTACGTGTTTCGGACATGATTGTTCGATTTTTGTTGTCTCAATCGTTTGTTTGTTCAGTTTTTGTTCTTGTTTCGTGATTGTTGAGCGTTCAGGCTCCTTCGTAATTCCCTTAAGTTCGGGAAATTAGTCTCGTTTTCGATCTTCCAATCTTTAGGCGGTGGAATTCCGTATTTGTTCAGCGTTTGGCTCACATTTTGATTGATGAACCGTTGGGTTGGTCAATCATATTGATTTTCGTTCATTGTGTTTTGTGATTGTTCGAATAATTGACTTGATTGTATTATCCGTTTAATGACGCTTGTCACTCGTTGATTTTATTATGCCTCTACCGGTGACGTTGTGTTAGTCGCCCTAGAGCATATCTCCTCGCCGTATGTCTCTTTGCGTTCCTTGCAGCGTTTCGCCGTCGGACGCGAGTCTTCGGTTTTTGTGTATCTCGTCGAGTTTTCCTGGCAAGGGATATTGCTTCTCCCTACTTATTTTAAGTTTCGGGACGAAACTTCTTTTAAGGAGGGTAGAATGTAATATCCGGTATTTTTCTTTCCCTTGTATTTTTATTTTTGGTATATTTCTCGGTCATACGTGTACCTTTCAGTGTGTCATTCCTGTCAACTGTTGAACTGTATTCTCGTTATTGTGGTGCGGAACCGCCGTTTTGGGGTTTCCATGGATCCATTTCGTGTTATTGGTTCCCAAATATTGATTTCCTATCGTTTTATTCTCTTTCCGGATCATTTTTATCATTTTGGGACCCAAAAGGGGGTGTGGGCCGCGGCACAATTTGTGTGTGCCGCGGCACACAAATTTCTTCAGTTTTTGGCCGACCGAACTGTACTGTGTGCCGCGGCACACCCATCCGGTGCCGCGGCACAATGCCAAGCCAGTGCCGCGGCACACTCGTGTGACATCTGCGACCCAAACCGCCTGTACCGGGTGCCGCGGCACACGCAGGCCGTGCCGCGGCACACTGCCGAACCCTGGGAGTAATTTTTGGCCTATAATTTTTGGCCTATAATTGCGTTGTTTTGGCCTATAACAGCTGAGGTGTGCCGCGGCACACGATGCGGTCAACCCCCTATAATTGCGTTGTTTTGAGCGTAATCTGCTCATTTCTTCCTCCTTCTTCCTGCGACGCGAAAGAGTGAGAGAGAGGGGGAAGAGCTCCTCATTATTATCAATTGGAGGGTTGTTTTTCATCATTTTTCTTCGGTAGTGAAGCCCGGGCAATCAATCCAACGCGTGTTTTACGAATCTAAATACTTGAATCTCCAAAGGTAACATCTCTAGAACCCTATTTTCGATTAATTTGGGGGTTTTGGGATTTTCTTCCGATTCATTTCGTTTTGTTGGTGGATCCATGATGAATATGATTAATCTTGTTGATATCATTAATTTCCTACGGATTCATGGTATATTTTCATAGTTTTACTAATCGAGAGGGTTTGGTTGTGGTCCGCCCTCGTTGTTATTTTTGTGCGAATATACATGAATCGTAGGCGGGTTTTCGGTGTATTCCATTTCCGTATTCGTCTAGAATTGGTTGTGATTATGTTCTTCGAATCGTTAGGTTCGGTTCCGTTGATTCCTAGTGTTCGTCGGTGACTATCCTTTCCGTTCGTTGCGTCATCTATTATTCAAGGCAAGTATTTTTGGAAACCTTTAAGCTTAACATGAAATGGTGATGTATATTATTTGTGTGTAACTCACCTCGTGTTGGCCCGGAGGTCAAGGAGGAAATCTATCTTTGCCGCCTGGATTTCACGAGTTTGTTTAGCTAGCCAGTGCGGGAGGGTCCTTAGAGGCCTCGTGCGGGAATCTATGATATTACTCTGTTCCCAAGGCGATGCATGTGCGTGTTTTGTTTTATAATATAGCCAGTGCGGGAGGGTCCTTAGAGGCCTCGTGCGGGAATCTATGATATTACTCTGTTCCCAAGGCAAATTGTTTGACTGTTTGTTTTCCGAAAAAGACATGTCTAGTTTTGATTTTTGAAATTGATATTGGTGCATGTACTATGAGATGTGTAAGCGATTGGTTTGCCTTGAATACTTGTACTAGCGTAATTGCTAACCCCTTTGGGGACCCGTTGTCGGGGAAATTCTTGTTATGGATTTCAGGTTATGTTCATCTAGACGAGCGGGCGCTGGGATGGTACGAGGATGTCGGCCAAGGTTGTTGACATGTGCAATTGAGTCTTGTTATTTCCTACTGTCTCTTTTGATGTGGGTGTTTTTCAAATTGTAAACTTATAGACTGTACTCGCGAGTACTTAGGCTTTTCCTCTCAGATTGTGATTGGTCTTTGTTGGAGTTACGGTATTGGTCGGTTGATGTTTATTATGCCGGTTGTACGGGACGTGTTGTTTTATGTTCCTGTTGTTAACAATTGTTTTCTTGCTAACCGAGATGGTTAGTCGAGAGGTGTTTTCTTGTGTTAGCCTGGTGGATCCCAGGTAGGGGTCTACGGCGCTGTAATACACCTCGAATATCTTGGGGGTGTTACACAATTTAGGCGGGAGCTTGATTAGTGCATAATTGATCTATTCATATATAAAATATCACCTTTTTCTGGCATAATCATACTGAATTTGATAGAATTTAATTATTTTGAAGAAATATCAAAACATGAGCTAATAATGTTTATTTTGCAGGTTACTCGCATAAAATATCAAAAAGGTCGAAAAATCAAACCGAAATCAAAATCAGAAATTTCCAAGAAAAAAATGTGACAAAACACGGCGGAACACACGGCGCAAATAGGGCCATTTCTCTCGACCGTTTACAACACGGCTCATATTTTCCGCCGGGTCTTTGCGCATGTTCCAGACAAGACCGAGTCATCCTAATACGGCTATATAATACGGCGCAAAATGGGCCGTTTTTCAGCACCGTTTTTACGCAGATGCCATGCAAAAATAGTCCACTTTTGACCATCTTGTGAACTCAACCACAAGATATTTTTTTGGTCAAAAATCTGAAAAATCAAAGACATGGGTGAAGTGTGAACAAAGAATTAATCAAGAAATTACAATAGATATTTTGAATTAAATAATCAATTGTATTCTTGAAAATCACCTATAAAAGGACATCTTCATCCATTGCAAAATACCATCTTCTTGAAAAGAAACACTCCTTTATTTTAGCAAGATATTTTTCTTAGAACTCTCAATTTTAGTTTGTATTTCATTTTTGGTTTGAAGTTTTTCTTTCATTTAGTTTGTAATTAAAAAGTGCTTGATCAATAAGCACTTAGTATTTTACTTTCAATTTTTGTAAGCTTGTAACCTTTAAACAAGTTTGAAGTTATATTTTGAAGTTTGTTTCTTGCACTTTGATTCATCATATTCAAATAAGTTTTATCTATTGTCATTAAGTTCTACTAATTAAAAGTTTCTATATTATATGTGTATATATATATATATATATCAATTATTTCTATTATAATTTTAGTATGTATAAACCAATGAGTAGCTAATCTTTCTTCCTAGGGGAAGGGGGATTTCTATTAGGTTATATATTGAGTATTTGATTGATTTACACTATTTTTAGGACTAATTGGTTTAAATAGAGATTGATCATATCCTATTTTTACTAATGAAACCTTCTTGATTGATTGTTGAGTGAATTGGAAACATATCTTTTCAATCTATCAAATGTTAATCTTGTTATCAACATCTTAAGACTTGGGAAAGTGGTTAAGACACCTTTGAATATGAAAGTTATGAGGTGAAAAGTTGATTACTCGATAAACAATCGTTTATCCTGAAAATAGTCAAGTTAAAGAAATGAAAGGACTAATTGGTTTAAATAGAGATTGATCATATTCTATTTGTACTAGTGAAACCTCCTTGATTGATTGTTAAGTGTATTGAAAACACATCTTTTCAATCTATCAAGTGTTAATCTTGTTATCAACATCTTAAAAAAGCGAAAGTGATTAAGACATCTTTGAATACGAAAGTTATGAGGTGAAAAGTTGATTACTCGATAAATATTCGTTTTTCTTTTATATCCATATAAATCAATTCCCATACTTAATTAAATACTTATCTTAATGAACCCGTAATCCCCTAGATTTTATAAATTCCCAACTTATTTTAATTCTATTCATTTTCACTAGTTAAAAATAGTCTAGTTATAAATAGTCTTAATATAAATAGTCTAGTATAAAAATAGTCTTATTAAAAATAGTAGTATTAAAATAGTCTTACTAAAAATAGTCTTATATAAAATAGTCTCATTAAAAATAGTCTAGTTAAAATAGTCTTATTAAAAATAGTCTTATTAATAATAGTCTTATATAAAATAGTCTCATTAAAAATAGTCTAGTTAAAATAGTCTTACTAAAAATAGTCTTATATAAAATAGTCTAGTTAAAATAGTATTATTAAAAATAGTCTTATTAAAATAGTTTTATTAAAAATAGTCTTATTAAAATAGTCTTATTAAAAATAGTTTAAATTAAAAATAGTGCATTTTAATTTAGTTAATTTAAAAAACAAAAAAATATATTTTAGAATATTTTAGTATTTATTTCTTGCAATCTATATAAAATATTATACGAAGCCCTGTTGAGCAATCCTCGAGAGAAAAGACCTTGGTAGAACTTACCACAACTACTTCTACCTCGTATATATTTGCGAGCGACTCAAAAAATCCTATTTTTAGGATAAGTTTTTGACCGATCAAATTTTGGCGCTGTTGCCGGGGATTGTTTTAGGCCAAATATAATTTTTTGTATACTTTTGTTTATATCTTGTTATTTTACCTTTCTTTATTTCTGCATATTTTATTCTTCTGTCCGGTCAAGTGGCGGATAACGGTACTCCGTGACTATCAAAGTCGGATTTTTCAGTTTCCCACAACAACTAATATTTGTTAATATTTTCTCTTTTTATTTTATTTTTTTATCATGGAAGAAACTTTGAGTAGTATGGAAAAGAGATTTCCCTTTCTTAGCAAAAAAGTCATTTTAAAAATTTACAATACAAGACTTGAAAGGATGAGGTTGCTTATGAATAAAAGCATACCTTTTGATATTAGATTCATTATTGAAGCAAAAGTGAGAATAGCAGGTGAATTCACGGAAACACCAACTAGATTTTTACCAGGGCTTGGAAAAAGTTCATATGCAAAGAAACGACGAGCAAAGATAATAGCCGTTTGCTATAAATGTGCTAGATGGAACTGTAATTTAAAATGTCGATCTTTAGGAATTCCATCTACAAACAGAGAAGATAAAATTCAGTTCATTAAGGATGATCTGAATAAAGAGAATTTAGATAATATCAAAATTTCTCTTGACACGCATCCTAGTGGACTCGTACACTACGGAATTCGATGTTTGTGGAATAATATGAACAACGTCTTGGGAATCTGACGTTAAAAGACCATGTTTGCCAATTTGTAAGAAAATTGGATGGGAAGCTTCTCCCCGACTCATAGAAGGCGTTTAAGCCGTTTCTGAACATAAAATCAGAGGAAGATGTGAGCCACAATCACAACTACTGTACATACACGTGAGTATCTTTTATTTTTGTTGTATGGTGAGATTTTCTGAATAAAAAATGTGATACGCGATAAATGCATTCATTATTCTACTGAGTAGTTGAAGCGCAATCAACGTAATCACAAACTTGTTAAACAATTTTTCCTCATTTTTCTTCTATAAATAAACATTGTGCTTGTTTCTTTTATTCATCCCTCAAACTTGTACTTTTTTTTTCTTTTTCTCTCAAATAAATTTCTTTTCAAAAATGGAATCATCATCTTCCACAAAAATATTTAACTCAGTCTGCCTTTTTGGTGGAGCTAGTTATGGAAAAGAGGCATGTTTTACTGAAGCAGTTAGGTCGTACTTTAGGAGAAAAATGCATTAATGTAGTTTATGGAGGAGGAAGTCTAGGATTAATGGGACGAATTGCTGCTTCTGCCTATATGGAAGGAGTAAGAGTGTTGGGAATAATTCCAAAACCTCTGGCTGAAAGTAAAATCACCGGGGCAACTATTGGAGATGAGTCTAGATCTGTAAATATGCAAGATCGCATAACTCACATGATAAATAATTCTGGCGCCTTTATCACCCTTCCCGGTGGTTTTGGCACCCTTGAGGAACTTTTTCATGTGGTTACCAGAGCTCAGCTAAATGTTCATAAAAAACCAATAGGTCTGCTTAATGTCAATGGTTTCTTTGATGGTTTACTATCTTTCATCGACTACTCTGCTGAAAAAGGTTTTATTTCCGAGCGTGCTAAACGAATCATAGTCGTTGCAACAACACCAGAAGAGCTAATAAAAAACCTCACTGAATTTGTTCCTCAACGAGATCCAGCTCTAGCTAATATTGTCTGGATGGAAGATCTCGCCGTGAGAAAACGAAAAGTGGATTCATTCCTCTCCATTTGATACCCCATATCAGACCTCTTGTTATTTTTACTTTCTGTCGTGTGTAAAAATCGTGCTAAATGATGGCAGCTTAAGGAGTTTCTTTTTGATCTCTTGACGCGCATCTCTTCGCGATTTATGTATTGTTATTTTTATTGCCGTATTTCTTTTTGTTTTTAATAAAAGCATTGATGGCAGTGTAAGGCGACTCTTCGAACTTTTCTGAAGCGCATCTTAAAAATTGTGTTATACTTCCGGGTATATTTTATTATTTTTTGTTGTTGTTTGCCTCGTATATCTTTTCATGCAGATCCAAAAAGGCGTTAGCTCAAGCATCAATTTTCATAACAGGGAGTATTCTTTTTTTTTTCTCTTGCTTTTTATTATTTTTTTTAAAACCGAGGACAGTTTCTTTTTTAAGTTTGGGGGTGGTGCGTTTTGATTCTTTTGATGTGTTTGGTATTTTGGTGTGTTTAGCTTTGATTATTGTGGTGCGATTTGATTATTTTTGTTATTTGGCTTTGATTTTTTTAATGTATATTTATATATATATATATATATATATTTTTATTATTTGTGAGATTTCTAAATCTGGCCATAACATCAATAAGTTAGCTATCTACAAGTTTCAAAAATCATTTTAACCGGTAAAAAAAAAATTGTATATTCCAGAATTTTTGGACCTTAATCTATCTTTCCAAACCTTGTAATTATCATTTAAAATCGAGTCATTCATTATCTTGAGAAAAGAAGAATAAGTCGGTTGATGAAAAATAGAACTGAAATTTACTTAATTTGAGGAGTTTTTTATTTTTCATGCTTATCTAATAAACGATTTTTCTGCAAAAATTCTATATCACCTAAAAAGGACTAAAAAAAGAGAGATGGAGAATGTGTTGGTAAAAAGAGCTACACGTTAGCAAATAACGGTGTGAAAGCTATCACCTAAAAAAAGATGGAAAATGTGTTGGTGAAAAGAGCTACACGTTAGCAAATAATGGTGTAAAAGCTACCACCTACCAGTTCGAGTTATTAAGTCTATAAAAGGGATGTAGATTATGAGCAGATTTGACTTAATTAGTGGCTGATTTTCAATACACTCAATTTCGTGAACAATCACAATATTTGATGACGGCGATGAAATTCTTCTTCATATTGAGTCGAAAAATAAACGAGTGATCGAGATCAACCTTTAAAGGGACTCATGTGTGTCATGAGTGGGAAAGAAATAATCAATCTTTTGAAGGGTAACCTTGCATTTTGGAAACCATTAACCCTGACCGGTCCCAGTAAGCGCGGGCCTGTAACCCAAGCGGGGGACAATGAGGCGATCAGGTCATGCTAGCAAACTTACCTCTAGATCGGGGGTGAGCTAGAGCCTCTTGGGGGGGGGGGACTCAGGACAGGGGACGATCCCCCTTGTGTGCGTGTGTGGGAAAAAAACCCTTGCATTTTGGAATTACAAAAAATAAAACCATGTTTTAACTTCAAAATTATTTGTAGATTTATTTTGGATTTTGATTCATTTCTATCTACTGTATAGAGCTGGTTTTTGTGTAGATGCATTTTGATCTCTTTTTATCTTTATATATATATATATAAGTATTGTTCTTAATTTGTCTAGCTATTATTTTAATTTGTGTCTCATATTTTTTTCCTTATTTTATTTTGAGTATGAATAATAAAGAGTCTTGCTCGGGACTAGCAAGAATTCAAGTGTGGGGTATTTGATTAGTGCATAATTGATCTAAAATTCATATATAAAATATCACCTTTTTATGGCATAATCATACTGATTTTGATAGAATTTAATTATTTTGAAGAAATATCAAAACATGAGCTAATAATGTTTATTTTGCAGGTTACTCGCATAAAATATCAAAAAGGTCGAAAAACCAAACCGAAATCAAAATCAGAAATTTCCAAGAAAAAAATGTGACAAAACACGGCGCAAATAGGGCCGTTTCTCTCGACCGTTTACAACACGGTGCATATTTTCCGCCGGGTCCTTGCGCGTGTTCCAGACAAGACCGAGTCATCCTAATACGGCTATATAATACGGCACAAAATGGGCCGTTTTTCAGCACCGTTTTTACGCAGATGCCATGCAAAAATAGTCCACTTTTGACCATCTTGTGAACTCAACCACAAGATATTTTTTTGGTCAAAAATCTGAAAAATCAAAGACATGGGTGAAGTGTGAACAAAGAATTAATCAAGAAATTACAATAGATATTTTGAATTAAATAATCAATTGTATTCTTGAAAATCACCTATAAAAGGACATCTTCATCCATTGCAAAATACCATCTTCTTGAAAAGAAACACTCCTTTATTTTAGCAAGATATTTTTCTTAGAACTCTCAATTTTAGTTTGTATTTCATTTTTTGTTTGAAGTTTTTCTTTCATTTAGTTTGTAATTGAAAAGTGCTTGATCAATAAGCACTTAGTATTTTACTTTCAATTTTTGTAAGCTTGTAACCTTTAAACAAGTTTGAAGTTATATTTTGAAGTTTGTTTCTTGCACTTTGATTCATCATATTCAAATAAGTTTTATCTATTGTCATTAAGTTCTAGTAATTAAAAGTTTCTATATATATTATATATATAGCAATTATTTCTATTATAATTTTAGTATGTATAAACCAATGAGTAGCTAATCTTTCTTCCTAGGGGAAGGGGGATTTCTATTAGGTTATATATTGAGTATTTGATTGATTTACACTATTTTTAGGACTAATTGGTTTAAATGGAGATTGATCATATCCTTTTTTTACTAATGAAACCTTCTTGATTGATTGTTGAGTGAATTGAAAACATATCTTTTCAATCTATCAAATGTTAATCTTGTTATCAACATCTTAAGATTGCGAAAGTGGTTAAGACACCTTTGAATACGAAAGTTATGAGGTGAAAAGTTGATTACTCGATGAACAATCGTTTATCCTGAAAATAGTCAAGTTAAAGAAATGAAAGGACTAATTGGTTTAAATAGAGATTGATCATATCCTATTTGTACTAGTGAAACCTCCTTGATTGATTGTTAAGTGTATTTGAAACACATCTTTTCAATCTATCAAGTGTTAATCTTGTTATCAACATCTTAAAAAAGCGAAAGTGATTAAGACATCTTTGAATACGAAAGTTATGAGGTGAAAAGTTGATTACTCGATAAATATTCGTTTTTCTTTTATATCCATATAAATCAATTCTTATACTTAATTAAATACCTAATTTAATGAACCCGTAATCCCCTAGATTTTATAAATTCCCAACTCATTTCAATTCTATTCATTTTCACTAGTTAAAAATAGTCTAGTTATAAATAGTCTTAATATAAATAGTCTAGTATAAAAATAGTCTTATTAAAAATAGTAGTATTAAAATAGTCTTACTAAAAATAGTCTTATATAAAATAGTCTCATTAAAAATAGTCTAGTTAAAATAGCTTATTAAAAATAGTCTTACTAAAAATAGTCTTATTAAAAATAGTCTTATATAAAATAGTCTCATTAAAAATAGTCTAGTTAAAATAGTCTTATTAAAAATAGTCTTACTAAAAATAGTCTTATATAAAATAGTCTAGTTAAAATAGTCTTATTAAAAAATAGTCTTATTAAAATAGTCTTATTAAAAATAGTTTAAATTAAAAATAGTGCATTTTAATTTAGTTAATTTAAAAACCAAAAAATATATTTTAGAATATTTTAGTATTTATTTCTTGCAATCTATATAAAATATTATACGAAGCCCTGTTGAGCAATCCTTGAGAGAAAAGACCCTGGTAGAACTTACCACAACTACTTCTACCTCGTATATATTTGCGAGCGACTCAAAAACTCCTATTTTTAGGATAAGTTTTTGACCGATCAGAGCTTTCTCTGCAAGATTGCGCTGCACTCTTCAGTCAGTGCCACCGTTTCATATTCCTCGAGCTTCCTTTTGTTAGATAATATTTCCTTCATAAATTTCACATAGCTCGGCATTTGTTCCAAGGCATCAGCAAATGGAATGTTGATATGTAGTTTTTTGAAGACGTCAAGAAACTTGGAGAATTGTTTGTCCAATTTTTTCTTTTGCAAATGTTGTGGAAATGGGACGGGTGGAACATAGGCTGTCGGATTATCTGGAAACAATTTCGAGGATCTTGAAATTTGTGATTCCTCGGTCGCCAAATTTTTCTTCTCCTCATCATCACCTCTCTTTTTGTCCTGCCTGGGTTGCTCACACAATTCCTTCCCGCTTCTCAAACTAATGGCATTGATACTCTTTCTGGGGTTCATCTCAGTTGTACTTGGCAAGGTACTCTCAGGGCGAGGTGTTAACACATTTGCTAGTTGGCCTAATTGGACTTCCAAGTTGCGAATAGAAGCGGAATGGTTTTGCAAGGTTGCTTCCGTATGGGTCATGAACTGACTCGTATTTGCTGCTAATTTCGTCATTGCTTCCTCTAGAGAGATCTTTGGAGCGGGAGGAGGTTGCTGTTGGTGTTGAGCAAACTGAGATTGGTTTAAGTTTTGTCCGTTTTTCCATGAAAAGTTAGGGTGATTTCGCCACCCCGGATTATATGTGTTGGAATACGGATTATTCTGCCGATTCTCGTTCCCCACAAACTGAGATTGTTCCATCGGATGTTGCTCGAAAGGATTTCCGACTTGGCACTCCGCGCTAGGATGAGATCCGTTGCACCAATTACATGATTCAGTGGTAACGGGGGTAGGAGCATGCGAAAAAGCTTGCAATTGCTTAGTCAACGCTGCGACTTGGGCTGATAGTGTATAGATCAGATCGTTGTCGGAAACTCCCATAACTCGCTTTGGGTTCACACGATCGGAAGGCCACTGATAAGCATTTGCAGCCATTGCCTCCAGTAGAGAGTGGGCTTCGGCCATCGTTTTTCCCATCAACGCTCCTCCAGCGGCTGCATCAACAAGAGTGCGTGTAGAAGTACTCAATCCGTTATAGAATGTCTGAATTTGCAGCCAATCCGGTAGACCATGGTGTGGGCATCTCCTTAGTAAATCCTTGTATCGCTCCCAAGCTTCGTGAAGTGATTCCATCTCAAATTGCCCGAAGGTAGTTATCTCGTTCCTAAGTCTCGCTGTCTTTGATGGTGGAAAGAACTTAGCCAGGAAGGCTTGTGCTAATTCTGCCCATGTCGTGATAGAGCCCGGTGGTAGTGAATTCAACCAAAATTTAGCTTTGTCCCTTAGAGAGAAAGGGAAAAGCCGCAGACGAATAGCATCATCGGTAACACCGTTATTCTTGAAGGTGTCACATATCTCGAGAAATGAGGCGATGTGTGCGTTGGGGTCATCGTTTGCCAGTCCACAAAATTGGCTTGCTTGCACCATCTGAATGATAGCTGGCTTAATCTCGAAGTTGTTCGCTTGGATGGTTGGACGCCGAATCCCCGAAAAGTTTGCATTTATTTGTGGCATTGCAAAATCTCGGAGTGCCAATGCCGGTTGAGCTTGCTGCATAGGGTTGTCTACTCCGTGATTTTCCGTGTTATCGGCCATGGCGTCTTTTGCTGATAGCTCGCGCTTTTCCTTTTTGTTTTTCCGAGAGTGCGCTCGAGTTCGGTATCCAAAGGTAGTAGGCCTTCGTTACCGAATTTTCTCATCCACTAACCAGAAATTCCTGAAAGGAAAACAAATAAACGAATTACACAAAAATAAAATAATGTTCAAATTAAGACTAGAAATACTGAAATCGATATTAGTAAAATAATCAATCCCCGGCAACGGCGCCAAAAACTTGTTGCGAATTTCGGTGAACGCAAGTCCACGTTGTCGTAAACAAGTAATAAAGTGATAAGTACGATATCGTTCCCTCGAGGACTAACTTACTAATTACCGATTTATGCGTATTCCGATTTTATTTAAACTATCGAATTTTGAAATGCAAGCAATAATTAAAGAAAATTAATAAAAGCAAAAAATAGTAAAATCGATTGTTTGAAGGAAGAAAATCAAATAGAGAATTAATCTAGGATTGTGAATCCACCTCGGTTTATCCGAATTACTCTTGATTATATAAATTTAATGATTTTCCAATTTATTGAAGGCGAAGATTGCTAAAATACTCTACCGCCTCTCCCGAGGTCAATAGAATTTTCTAAGGCAAATAATACACTCTATTCCTAGTTGAATTAATTCGACAATAGGCAAAAAGCACGAAATCTTCAGAAAGGCCACGTAATTCTTATGAGTATATTCCTATCTCACAAGATAAAACGGTTCTCACCAATTTTTTCTACCAACTCTCCTCTCCCGATTCGAGTTGCGTAATCAAAACAATTCAATTATAGGCCACACAATTGAAAGCATTAAGAACAATTGGGGAAAACTCAATAGAAAAGGGAATTAAATTGATAATGCAAAATCAAAAGTTAATTCATCAAAACCTCGGTTTCATCAAAATTCTAGAATAAGGTTCTAGCCTGACATGCTAGAAAATAAAAATACACAACGAATAAAAGAAAGCATAATAGAAATCAAACGCAGTCGAAGAACTTGGATTCCTCCGTTCTTCTATCTTCCGCTCTCTGCTCCTTGGTGTTTTCTGCTTCTCTTCCAATTCTTCGATGCTCCTCGATGATTCTTCCCTCCGATCCTTAATATTCAGACCCTTAATCCCTATTTATAACCATCCTTCGTCTCCAAAACGCGTCCGTGGATTAGGTCGAAAACCGGCTTCAGAAACGGTTCAGAAACGCGGTAATTACATCAAAACCGCCCCGCGGGCCGCGGCTCAGTAATTATATGCCGCGGCCCCAACGTTCAGCGCCCCATGCCTGGGCGCAATATTTTCTTCATCGGCCGCAGCTCAGTAAGTGTGTGCCGTGGCCCCCGGTACAGTGCGCTCGGCGCTCTCTGTGTGTCGTGCGTGTACCGCGGCTCGCTTTCCTTGTGCCGCGGCTCATGACCAGAAATCACCATTTTCGCCCGTTTTTCGTCGTTTAGGCTTCCGGACTCCAATTTCCTGCAAAACATATAAGACTAGTGCATTAAAAGCTCATTTATGCAGATTTAAACTTCAAATGGATATAAAATAATGATAAATAAGCGCATAAAAATACGGCTAACACCACACCAGTCGAGCTTGTCCGAGTCCTTTACTGACGTGTAATCGGTGTGGCAGCCAGACCACAAGGCTGCTTTATGTGCTGAGAGAGAGAACCCTTGGCGCCCAGATTTCCTTCCCAGTGCCTAGGGAACCGAGCGTGAACCAAGGGTCATTTGCTTCTCAGTCTCTGCGAGTACCAGTCGAGGGAGAGGTTGGGGTCAGCCCGCTAGAGGGGGAGCTTCCAGTGTCGGCTCTGCCCATCCACGTGTTTATGAGATGAGGAGGGACGATGATCCAGCCGTCACCTTGGCCACATGTACCGTTCATATTCAGTCTCATCTTGTCAGTGTGCTTTTTGATTCAGGTGCTATGCATTCATTCATCTCCCTGGAGTGTGTGCGTCGTTTGAGTCTCGACTGTTTGACGCCTTGTGAGCCTTTCATCGTTAAGCTTCCTAGAGGTGATATGATCGTTGGTGATCAGAAGGTCCGAGACTGTCCGGTGTTTATTTGTGAGAGGACTTGACCCACTAATCTTCTTGTTGTGAGTATTGAGGGTGAGGATTTGATTCTCGGGGATGATTGGCTCGAGCGGCATGGTGCAATCATGAACTACCGTACGAGAATCATCACCATGTTATACTAGGACGGCACCGAGCACTCTTTCGCGGGGTGAAAGAGGGGAAACCATAAGTTCGTGATTAACGCCTTGAAGGCGATGAGACTCCTGCGGAAGGGGTGTACTGGTTACTGGTGTTATGCCTTGAAGACGGAGGATGGTGGGGTCGAGTTTTCATCAATCCCATTCGTCAGTGAGTTCCCTGATGTCTTTCCTGATGAGTTACCGGGGTTACCACCGGACCGTGAGGTTAAGTTCGCTATTGAGTTAGAGTCGGGTGCGGCTCTGATTTCGAAGGCGCCGTATCGCATGGAACCTTCATAGATGGTTGAGTTGAAGAAGCAGTTGAGTGAGCTTCTTAAGTCAGGGTATATTCGACCGAGCGCTTCACCTTGGGGCGCACCGGTTCTGTTTGTGCGTAAGAAGAATGGTTCACTGTGTTTATGTATTGACTACCGTGAGCTAAACAAGGTGACCATCAAGAACAAGTATCCCTTGTCGAGGATTGATGACTTGTTTGATCAGTTATAGGGAGCTGCGGTATTCTCGAAGATCGACTTGAGATTGGGGTACTATCAGCATCGGGTAAAGTAGTCCGATGTTCCGAAAATAGCTTTTCGGACGAGATACGGACATTACGAGTTTGTGGTTATGCCCTTTGGGCTAACAAACGCGCCGACAGTGTTCATACAGTTGATGAACAAAGTTTTCATAGAGTATTTGGATAAGTGTGTCATCGTCTTCATTGACGATATCCTTATCTATTCAAGGAATGAGGAGGAGCATGCGCATCATCTGCGTGTGGTGTTAGACATTTTGAGGACCGAGCGACTCTATGCGAATTTCTCGAAATGTGAGTTCTGGATGAAGGATGTGATGTTTCTGGGTCACGTAATTTCAGATGAGGGGGTCCGTGTGAATCCACAGAAGATTGAGGCAGTGTTGGATTGGGCACCGCCTAAGAATGTGAAGGAGTTCTGTAGTTTCCTGGGTTTGGCTGGCTGCTATCATAGGTTCATCGAGGGGTTCTCGAAACTGGCTCGGCCACATACACAGTTGCTTCAAAAATCTGAGAAGTTCGTCAGGAATGATGAAAGACATTCGAGTTTTGAGGAGCTGAAGAGGCGTTTGACTTCAACCCCGATTCTAGCGTTGCCATCTGGCAACGAGGGTTTTGCTGTTTATAGTGATGCTTCGGGTCAGGGTCTCGGGTGCGTGCTGATGCAGCACGGCAAGACTATTGTGTATGCATCGAGATAGTTGACGCTGTATGAGCTCAACTACCCTACTCACGATTTGGATCTGCATGTCAGATTTTTACCGATCATAAAAGTCTGAAGTACATATTCACTCAGCCGGAGTTGAATATGAGGCAGAGGCGAATGTCATGGCGGATTCCTTGAGTCGAAGACTGGTTGTGTTGTGGACTCTTGAGATACTTACGTCTCAATCTGAGCTTCAGCAGCATTTGATCAAGTTGAGTGTTGAGATTTTTTTGCCAGGAGCTGTCGGGCAACTTTGCGCTTTGGAGATTTCGTCGTCGCTGATCGATGAAATTAAATTAAAGCAGATGGAGGATCCGATGATTACTCAAATCTGAGAGAATGTCCTTAAGGGAAAGTCTCCTGGATTTGTGATTCACGAGGATGGTGTGTTGAGATTCCAGAGTCGGCTTTGTGTACCGAACGACTTGGAATTGAGGCAGAGTATTTTGCATGAGGCCCATGATAATTACCTACGGAGGAACTTTTGGTGGAACGACATGAAAGAGGAGGTCGCACGGTTTGTAGCGAAATGTTTGACTTGTCAGTAGGTCAAAATCGAGCATGAGCAGCCATCCGGATTGTTGCAGTCGCTTCCCATTCCGGAATGGAAATGGGAAGATATTTCGATAGACTTTGTCATGAATTTGCCGAGGTCGAGGTCTGGTATGAATATGGTTTGGGTGATTATGGATTGTCTGACCAAGTCGGCACACTTTTTGAGCATCAAGGATACTTGAGGTCCGGAAAGGTTGGCTCGTATTTTCATTGCGCAAATTGTGAGGCTTTACGGTACGCCGAAGTCTATTATTTCGGATCGTGATGTGTTAGGCGTATTTTTATACGTTTATTTATTATTATTTCATATCCATTTTAAGTCTAAACCTGCATAAATGAGCTTTTAATGCACTATCTTTATATGTTTTGTAGGAAATTGGAGCTCGAACGGCGAAAAATGGGCCAAAACGGCGATTTTTGGTCCTGTGCCGCAGCACAAGGAAAGCGGGCCGCAGCACACGAAGGTGACTAACAAGCACCGAGCACGCTGTACTGTGAGCCGCGGCACAAGGATGCTGAGCCACGGCCCAGGAAGAAAAAAAGACGCACAGGCATCCTGCGCTGAACGTTGGGGCCGCGGCACAGATTAAGTGAGCCGCGGCCCGCGGGGCGGTTTTGCTGAGTCTTCCGCATTTCTTTGCCATTTTTGGAGCAGTTTTCGACCCAATACCCGGACGCATTTTGGAGGCTAATGATAGTTATAAATAGGGATTCAAGGTCTAGAAAAGAGGATCATCGAATTATCGGAGGATTGATCATAAAGAGAATCAAGGAATCGAGAAGAAGCAGAAACACCAAGGAGCAGAGCGCGGAAGCTAGAGAACTGAGGAATCCGACTTCTTCGACGGCGTTTGATCTTTACGCTTTCTTTACTTCTTTTTGTATTTTTAATTTCTAGCATGTCAGGCTAGAAACCTATTCTAGGATTTTGATGAAACCGAGGGTTTGATGAATTAACTTTTGATTATCAATTCCCTTTTCTATTGAGTTTTCCCAATTGTTCTTAATGCTTTTAATTGTGTGGCCTATAATTGAATTGTTTTGTTTACGCAACTCGAATCGGGAGAGGAGAGTTGGTAGGAAATAATTGGTGAGAATTGTTTTATCTTGTGATATAGGAATATACTCGTAGGAATTACGTGGCCTTTCTGTAGTTTTCGTACTTTTTGCCTATTGTCGAATTAATCCACCTAGGAATAAAGTGTATTATTCGCCTTAGATAATTCTATTGACCTCGGGAGTGGCGGTAGAGTATTTTAGCAACCTTCGCCTTCAATAAATTGACAAATCGTTAAATTCATATAATCAGGAGTAATTCGGATAAACCGAGGTGGATTCACAATCCTAGATTAATTCCTTATTTGATTTTCTTCCTTTGAATAATTGATTCTACTATTTTTTGCTTTTATTAATTTTCCTTAATTATTACTTGCACCTAAAATTTCGACAGTTCAGATAAAATTAGAATACTAATAAATCGGTAGTTAGTAAGTCAATCCTCGTGGGAACGATATCTTACTCATCTCTTTATTACTTGTTTACGACAACGTGCACTTGCATTCACCGAAATCTAGCAACAAGTTTTTGGCGCCGTTGCCGGGGATTGATTATTTTACTAATATCGATTTCAGTACTTCTAGTCTTAATTTGAACATTATTTTATTTTTGTTTAATTCTTATTATTTGTTTTCCTTTGAGGAATTTCTGATCAGTGCATGAGAAAATTTGGTAACGAAGGCCTACTACCTTTGGATACTGAACTCGAGCACACTATTTGGAAAAACAAGAAGGAAAAGCGTGAGCTACCGACTAAAGACACCATGGCCGAGAACATGGAAAATCATGGAGGAGATAATCTTGTGCAGCAAGCTCAACCGGCATTAGCACTCCGTGATTATGCTATGCCACAAATCAATGCAAACTTTTCGGGGATTCGGCGTCCAACCATCCAAGCGAACAACTTCAAAATCAAGCCGGCTATTATTCAGATGGTGCAAGCGAGCCAATTTTGTGGACTGGCGAACGACGACCCCAACGCGCATATTGCTTCATTTCTCGAGATTTGTGACACCTTCAAGAATAATGGTGTCACCGATGACGCTATCCGTCTGCGGCTTTTCCCTTTCTCTTTGAGGGACAAAGCCAAATTTTGGTTGAATTCATTACCGCCGGGCTCTATCACAACTTGGGCAGAATTAGCACAAGCCTTTCTGGCTAAGTTCTTTCCACCATCAAAGACGGCGAGACTAAGGAACGAGATAACCACGTTCGGGCAATATGATATGGAGTCGCTTCACGAAGCTTGGGAGCGATACAAGGATTTATTACGGAGATGCCCACGCCATGGCTTACCGGATTGGCTACAAATCCAA
The DNA here is from genome assembly GCA_033398695.1 of Orobanche coerulescens. Taxonomy (NCBI): domain Eukaryota; kingdom Viridiplantae; phylum Streptophyta; class Magnoliopsida; order Lamiales; family Orobanchaceae; genus Orobanche; species Orobanche coerulescens. The sequence goes on from CM065808.1 coordinate 22,890,251, forward strand.
ACCTTTTATAACGGATTGAGTGCTTCTACACGCACTCTTGTTGATGCAGCCGCTGGGGGCGCCTTAATGGGAAAAACGATGGCCGAAGCCCACTCTTTATTGGAAGCTATGGCTGCAAATGCCTATCAGTGGCCTTCCGAACGAGTGATTCCGAAGCGAGTTATGGGAGTTTCCGACAACGATCCGATCTCTACATTATCAGCACAAGTTGCCACCTTGACTCAGCAACTTCAAGCTTTTTCACATGCTCCTTATCCTGTTACCACGGAATCATGTAATTGGTGTAATGGGTCTCATCCTAGCGCGGAATGCCAAGTTGGAAATCCTTTCGAGCAACACCCGATGGAACAAGCTCAGTTTGTGGGGAATGGGAATCGGCAGAACAATCCGTACTCCAACACATATAATCCGGGGTGGCGTAATCACCCTAACTTTTCATGGAAAAACGGACAAAACTAAAATCAACCTCAGTTTGCCCAACACCAACAGCAACCTCCTCCCGCTCCAAAAATTTCTCTAGAGGAAGCAATGGCGAAATTAGCAGCAAATACGAGTCAGTTCATGACCCGTACGGAAGCAACCTTGCAAAACCATTCCACTTCTATTCGCAACTTGGAAGTCCAATTGGGCCAGATAGAAAATGTGTTAACAGCCCGCCCTGAGGGTACCTTGCCGAGTACAACCGAGACGAACCCTAGAGAAAGTATAAATGCCATCAGTTTGAGAAGCGGGAAGGGATTGTGTGAGCTGCCTGGGCAGAACAAAAAGAGAGGTGATGATGAGGAGAATAAAAATGCGGTGACTGAGGAATCACAAATTTCAAGACCCTCAAAATTGTTTCCAGATAATCCGACAGCCTATGTTCCACCCGTTCCGTTTCCACAGCGTTTGCAAAAACAAAAATTGGACAAACAATTCTCCAAGTTTCTTGACGTCTTCAAGAAACTACACATCAACATTCCATTTGCCGACACCTTAGAACAAATGCTGAGCTATGTGAAGTTTATGAAGGAAATCTTATCTAAGAAAAAGAAGCTCGAGGAATATGAAACGGTGGCACTGACTGAAGAGTGCAGCGCAATTTTGCAGAGGAAGCTTCCGCCTAAATTGAAGGACCCAGGAAGCTTCACTATACCGTGCACTATTGGAAACTTGTCTTTTGATATAGCATTATGTGACCTCGGCGCTAGCGTTAATCTCATACCTCTTTCTATTTTCAAGAAGCTAGAAATTGGGGAAGCGAAACCTACTACGGTCTCTTTACAACTAGCCGATAGATCAATCAAGTACCCGAGAGGGGTAATCGAAGATGTCTTGGTCAAGGTCGATAAATTCATTTTCCCTGCTGATTTCATTGTACTTGATATGGAAGAAGACCATGAGATTCCGATTATCTTGAGTAGACCGTTCTTAGCCACCGGAAGGACCCTTATTGATGTTCAGGAGGGTAAATTAATACTTCGAGTTGAAGATGAACAAGTCACGTTCAAAGTGTTTTGATCTCTCCCGTGGCCAAGCAAGGTCGAGAAGTGTTCACAAATTGATATCTTTGAGAAAGACACACATCGGGAGCATTGTCGGTCGAAGTGTTCAGAATCCGTTTCAGCTGCTCCGATGTCTAATGAAGAGCAAGTCGCATATCTGAGGCATTTGAATATGTCGTCTTCAACATCCGTTCATCCACCATCGAAAAATTCTCATACTGTCATAAGTTCGCCTGTGGAGTTGAAGATTAAGCCGGATGTCAAACGAGTACCAAGTCAATTGCAAAATGGGTGTTTTGGAAGGCTACTATTGTTAAATCCGTTTCGCAAAGAACGTTGGATATCCAAACCAAAAGTCGAACGGTTGAAATTTAATGGTCAACAATTTAAATCTTGTAATAACGATTCGATGGAATGGGCGGAGTCCAAATGATCTTTGCGAAATGCGAATTGATTTTCAAAAAGTCCGGCTGAAGGCTATAAACTTAGCGCTTCTCGGGAGGCAACCCGAGTATTAGTTGTAGATTTTTATTGTTCAGTATTTTCATGCTTTTTCATTTTTTGTCATTTTTGCTTTGATATGCTTATCCCTCACGTTCATGATGTGTTCCTTTGAAAATTCTGTGCAGAAATCACCCCAGGGGAAGAAATCAGCAATGGGCCGCGGCACAAGGATAGTGAGCCGCGGCACACACAAGTCGAAAAAAGGGGGCTAAACCTCCTGTACTCTGTGCCGCGGCACGACCTTACTGAGCCGCGGCACACCCTGTCCCTGAGCCGCGGCACATAGGCACTGAGCCGCGGCACGCCAAATGTCCAAGAAACGCACAGGAAGCTGTACTCCGTGCCGCGGCACGGAGCAATTGAGCCGCGGCACACTTACACTCTGAGCCGCGGCACCCATATCTTGAGCCGCGGCACATGGAGACATAGCAAACACGCCCAGCAGACTGTACTCTGGGCCTAGGCTCACTTAAGTTGTGTCGCGGCCTCTGTTCGGAATATCAACAGCCCAGGTATCCTTCATATACTCGATCGGCCGGCACACCAGGTTAGTTCTCTTCCTTCCTTCGCACAGCGATCGGCCGAACCTCTTTTCAACTCTTCTTCTTCTTGCATCCTTCAATCCAAGTAAGGTAATTCTCAATTCCTAATCTTAATTGCTACATGAATTGAAAGGTGAGGTGTTGTTCTTCATTCGATGTTGAATATGTTGTTGGTTTTTCTTCAAAGTTCTATCAAAAATGGAGTTGGAATATGGTGAATATGGTGACTGATGGTGATGGTATTTGTGATTATATATAATTGTTGATGTTATTTGTCGTTTGTCATGGCTATATATTCATGTTGTTATTTTTGGGGGATTGGATTTAACCATTAAAATTCTTGTTCTTCATTTAAACTTATGCACACTAAGTGTTTGATGAATTGCATCAATGAAAATTTTTTAAGCCAACGTTTTGAAACTATGTGCAACGAATTTGTTTATGGGTTTACATTGTACCCCAACCCTTACGTCAAGTTTAAACGTGAAAGCTCAACTTTAATCTTCTCTCACGACGGTGCAAGCTTGTTCAACGCTATATTCACGTTTTGCATACCTTAAGTCAAGTGGTGTTGTTTTCCTTAAAATTTACGTAATTTCCGATGTTTATCTTTTCAGGGAACTCGCCATGGCTAGAAAAAGGAAGGTTAGCATGAGGGCTAGGACGAGGCCGTCACCAGTTCATGAGCGGACATTAGGGGAGTACTTGACCTTTTCTTTTATCGCATTATTATTATCTGTGTCCACTGAGGTCAATGTACGTTCTAAGTTTTGGGGGGTTTACTTTCAGTTGCTTTTTACTTATTCGTTTGCAATTTTCGTTATTTTTCATTATTTTTTACGCTAGCCTTGCTTGTCTTGTTTTTATTTGCATTTGTGAATTTTTCGTGCTTCTTTGTGTAAAACTGATGTTACGATACTGATTTCTCTTTGAAGAAATGGTTGACTTTTGGTCGAGTTGCAGTCAGCGATATCTGTTTCCGTTGAGTATTCATTTAGGTCCGAAATTTTTTTTCGTTTTTGTAGAAATCTTAGCAGATAAGAAAGGAGACATACGTGTTTTCAAATCGCCGTCTATACGTTTGGTTACACTTTTCGCGTAGTTAGTCGTCCAGTAACATTAGTCTTGTGGGCACTTAAATTGAGTTTAGAGTCGGACAGTTTTTTTTCAAAAAGTCGAGAAATTATACATGTTCTGTGATGGGAAGTTTAGTAACCGGGGTATTCACGTGACCCGTTGTTTACTCTCGCGTAAAACGACAACCCTGAATAGACTAATGATTCAGAAATATTGCATTACCGATGATGGGAAGCCTAGTAACCGGGGGTATTCACGTGACCCGTTGTTTACTCTCGCGTAAAACAGCAACCTTGACATGCGGGAATTGCTATTCGAGCTTTTTCTCCGCTGTAGAGGGGGACTTAGTAACTAGAAGCATCCATGTGCCCCATGAGTGTCTTTTACGTCCAACGGTCCCCCAATATATGAGAATGGAAATCCACCCTCGGATCATCCCAATGAAATATCCCGAGATCCGAACCTAGTGGTTAACTCGAATCTTTGATCATACATAAGGGAATGCTGTCCGAGGTTTATTTTTGTCGATGAAACTCTTAAATTTTTGCCACTTGACTGTGGGACTGGGCGAGTTAGCTTGTTTACTCTAACCCTTCGTATTGGTGGTCGGTTAAATTCACGCTTGTTAATCTTTGAGCTTGATTTTCTTCATAAACGATTGATTAGCACTAAAAAATGGGTACTTTGTGGAATCAGTGTCCTTGATGTGACTCACTATTACGATACTCGTATTATTCTTTGAGATTTTCAGGGTAGTATTGATTAAGTTGAGCACTATGGATTTGCACGATCATTCACGATATTTTTTTGATTTGAAATTGATTCTTTTTGCTTGAGGACAAGCAAAGGCTCAACTTTGGGGGTATTTGTTAGGCGTATTTTTATACGTTTATTTATCATTATTTCATATCCATTTTAAGTCTAAACCTGCATAAATGAGCTTTTAGTGCACTATCTTTATATGTTTTGTAGGAAATTAGAGTCCGGAAGCTCGAACGGCGAAAAACGGGCCAAAACGGCGATTTCTGGTCATGTGCTGCGGCACAAGGAAAGTGGGCCGCGGCACACGAAGGTGACTAACAAGCACCGAGCACGCTGTACTGTGAGCCGCGGCACAAGGATGCTGAGACGCGGCCCAGGAAGAAAAAAAGACGCCCAGGCATCCTGCGTCGAACGTTGGGGCCGCGGCACAGATTAAGTGAGCCGCGGCCCGCGGGGCGGTTTTGCTGAGTCTTCCGCGTTTCTTTGCCGTTTTTGGAGCAGTTTTCGACCCAATACCTGGACGCGTTTTGGAGGATAATGATAGTTATAAATAGGGATTCAAGGTCTAGAAAAGAGGATCATTGAATTATCGGAGGATCGATCATAAAGAGAATCAAGGAATCGAGAAGAAGCAGAAACACCAAGGAGCAGAGCGCGAAAGCTAGAGAACTGAGGAATCCGACTTCTTCGACGGCGTTTGATCTTTATGCTTTCTTTACTTCTTTTTGTATTTTTAATTTCTAGCATGTCAGGCTAGAAACCTATTCTAGGATTTTGATGAAACCGAGGTTTTGATGAATTAACTTTTGATTGTCAATTCAATTCCCTTTTCTATTGAGTTTTCACAATTGTTCTTAATGCTTTCAATTGTGTGGTCTATAATTGAGTTGTTTTGTTTACGCAACTCGAATCGGGAGAGGAGAGTTGGTAGGAAATAATTGGTGAGAATCGTTTTATCTTGTGAGATAGGAATATACTCATAGGAATTACGTGGCCTTTCTGTAGTTTTCGTACTTTTTGCCTATTGTCGAATTAATCCACCTAGGAATAGAGTGTATTATTCGCCTTAGATAATTCTATTGCACTCGGGAGAGGCGGTAGAGTATTTTAGCAACATTCGCCTTCAATAAATTGGGAAATCATTAAATTCATATAATCAGGAGTAATTCAGATAAACCGAGGTGGATTCACAATCCTATATTAATTCCTTATTTGATTTTCTTCCTTTGAATAATTGATTCTACTATTTCTTTGCTTTTATTAATTTTTCTTAATTATTACTTGTACCTAAAATTTCGACAGTTCAGATAAAATTAGAATACTCATAAATCGGTAGTTAGTAAGTCAGTCCTCGTGGGAATGATATCTTACTCATCTCTTTATTACTTGTTTACGACAACGTGCACTTGCGTTCACCGAAATCTAGCAACATGATGGCCGTTTTGTATCGCACTTTTGGCAGGCGGTACATAAGGTGTTGGGTACTCGTTTGCGTCTGAGCACTTCTTTTCATCAGACGGATGGGCAGTCGGAGCGCACTATCCAGACATTTGAGGATATGTTGCGCGCTTGTGCTCTCGATTTGAGCAGTGATTGGGAGGAGCATTTGTCGTTGATCGAGTTCACATACAATAATAGTTGGCACACATCAATTCGAATGGCACCGTATGAGGTGCTCTATGGGCGGCGATGTTGATCGCTGATTTGCTGGAATGAGGTGTCCGATTTGGTCGGGACCGAACCGGATATCGCTATGGATACAAGGCGGAAGGTGGAATTGATTCGGGAGAGGATGTTGACTGCTCAGAGTCGACAGAAGTCATATACTGACGTCCGTCGTCGACCTTTGGAATTCAAGGTGGGAGACCACATTTTGCTAAAAGTGTCGCCGACGATGGGAGTTTTCTGCTTCGGGAGGAAGGTAAAGTTGAGTTTGAGATTTATTGGGGCCTTTGAGATTCTCGAGAGAGTTAGTGAGTTGGCGTACCGTTTAGCGTTGTCTCCAGCCTTGAGTCACGTTCATAGCATTTGTCATGTTTCCCAGCTGAGAAAATATGTTCCGGACCCTAGTCACGTCATCGACTATGGTGAGATTGATGTCGCCGAGGATATTACCTTCGAGGAGCGTCCCTTGAAGATTTTGGAGCACCGTGAGAAGCGACTGAGGCATAAGACCATCCCTTTGGTCAAGGTGCAGTGGTCGAGGCATGGTATCGAGGAGACAACTTGGGAAACCGAGGATAGCATGCGTGCTAGGTACCCCGAATTGTTTGTTTCTTAAGTTTCGGGATGAAACTTATTATTAGAGGGGTAGAATGTAATATCCGCATTTTTCTTTTCCCGGTATTTTCATTTTTGGTGTATTTTTCTTTTTTAGCAACTCGCTTGTAACCGTATTGATATTTCGAGAATATTTAATACTGGACTTTTTGTCATCTGAGCTTGTTTAGGCCTTGTTTTACTCAATTCCGTGTTTAATATCATTTCCATCGCTATTTCGTTCGATTCTCGTAACCATTGTTCGGAACTGCCGTTTTGGGGTTGCGCAGATCCGTCTCATGTTGTTATGCATGTTGTGAGCTTTCGTTTTTTGTTTCGATCATGTATCGTGTGTTTCGGATGTTTTGGGCCGTTTTGTAATTTCCTAAAGTTTTGGGGTGATTACTAATGTTGTAGTTTTCCGAACCCTCGGCTAGTCGGAATCGTGTTTTTCTTTTAGCACTTTGGTTCTGAACCGATCTTGTTGTTTGTGTGTCTTCTTCGGCCCGTTTTTTGGTGTCGGATGCGCGTTGTTTTCATTCGAGATGGAATTCGCTGTTTCCCATCCTTGAGTGCTGTCTGTGCTGTTGTCTGCACTCGTTAGCGCACGTTATCGTTGTTGTGTAGCGCACGCTATCGTTGGTTTGTAGCGCACGCTACGTTCGTTTAGTAGAGCATGCTAACGACTCGAGCACAACAATGACAGTGAGTTGTTCCTGCTCTCTGCTCTGTGGACGAGCAGCCTAGCGCACACTATATTTGTATATTAGCGCATGCTACGGACTTAGCGCATGTTGCATGTCCGGTAGCGCGTGCTAACTCGGTAGTTCAGACTGGGCAGAATGTTTCTGGACTCGGTCTGGTGCCCAGGTAGCGCACAATATGGCCCGATAGCGCGCGCTATCGAGGGACCGTTAGGGCACGCTAACGGGCCAGAACCGTAGGTTCTGGACTGGTTTTTGGCTGGATAGCGCACGCTAACTTTTATCGTCAGCACACGCTACATCTCTCTGATTATAAAAACCAGAGAGTTGACCCAGATTCTTCATTTCTTCATTTCTCTTTCTCTTTCCGATCTGGGGCGATTCATGGGCGATTTACGAGCGATTCGAAGTCTTGTAACTTCAAGCTATCATCTTCCTTGAGATCTTGGTGTAGATTAACAACACCAACATGTGTTCTTCATCCTTAATCCAAGGTAATCTCCTAGAACCCTATTTTGGGAAATTCGAGGGGTTTTGAGTTTTTGTCCGATTCGTTCCGTATTGTTGATTGATGTATATGATTATTCTTTATGGTATTCACGTTTTCCCTATGAGTTCATGGTAAGTTTCGTCGTATTTGTGAAATCGAGAGGGTTCGGTTGCGATCCGTCCTCGTCGTTGTTTTGTACACACTTATATGAATCGTATGTGGGGTTTCAGGTGTCTTCCGTTATCGTTATTCCTGTCGAATTGGTTGTAATGGTATTTGACGAATCGTCTAGGTTCGGTGTGACCAATTTCTCGCAACCGCGATTGTTTCTTCCCGTCTTTTCATCGTGATAATCAAGGCAAGTACCCTTAATGAACTTACATGCTTAACATGGTAGTATTGCATGAGTAACGTGTGTGTGTGTGTGTATGCTCACTACGGGTTAGATCCGATGGGGTCTCGGTAGGGATCCACAAAGGTGTGGATCCAAGAGCTTGGCTTTTAACCACTATGGGTTAGATCCGACGGGGTCTCGGTAGGGGTCCACAGAGGCGTGGTCTTCGGTTAATTGTGGTGCATTTTATAAATGTGTTTTGGGTTATGGCGTTTCCTAAAATGTGTGTTTCAACTAATGTTTTCTCATTTGCATGCTTTGACTATATGTGTAAGGTGTAAGTTGTTCATTGGTTACTTGTACTAGCGTAATTGCTAACCCCTTTGGGAACCCGTTTTGGGAAATTTCTTGTTATGAATTTCAGATTATGTTCAGCCGGACGATCGGGCACTGGGGAAGTACGAGGTTGCTGGCCAGGTTTGATGACGTGTGCAATTGAGTCTCTTTATTTTCGTTGCCCTTTTTGATGCGGTTGTTTTTCTTTAAACTTGTGAACTTATAGAAAGTACTCGCGAGTACTTAGGCATTTCTACTGTGATTATGGGTTGTATTATTATATGTTATTTATGATTGGTAGTGATGTCTGGTTTGCCAGCGTTTCATTTATTTTTCGCTCTGGTAATGTGTATTTTCTCGCTAACTAAGATAGTTAGACGAGTGATATGTCTTAATTAGCCCGGTGGGTCCCATGTAGGGGTCCAGGGTGCTGTAATAGTCCCTGAATATCTTGAGGGCGTTAAAGGTGAAAAGAGTACCAAAATCAGTAATGGGTGCAGTCTCCTGACTAGCCCGTGCCGAAGAAGATGCAGTCTGGTGAGGACCCCGTATCGGAGAACACTAGCGCTGCAAATCAGTATGCACAGGATCATGAGGCTCTGATGATGACTCACATCTAGTAGTAAGATATAGAGGGTCAGAAATAACCAGACCAGATGTCTGCTGCCGAACAATACACTCTCCGGATAGATCTCCGACAGAAGCATCACCATCACGAGCCCTCCCCTTCCACTTACCATAAACCTTCCCCCTCCCCCCTGCATAGGGCCATCCTGTGCGTATACTGCACCCGCTCGCTCGCAGCTTCACTAATGGACTGCATATACGGCTCCTGCTCCTCCTCAGGTGTCGGAAATAACACCTCAAAATAATCAATCTAAATACAATTCAATGATTCATTTTCAGTAATTATTACCTTAAATATCTACTGTAACACCCCCGATATATTCAGGAATATTACAGTGCCGTAAATCCTTTACATAAGGATTTACAAGGCTGAGAAATTGAACAGTCATTAAAAGTTACTAACGAATGGAAATAACGGAATTACGGTACAATGGTTCTGACCCAATACAGAAATAGTACAATTGTTCAACAGAACTCAATAATACATCACCAAATTCAAATCATCACAAATGACTTCGTACTCGAGTACTTATTGAAATAACGAGTAAACAACAGATAAATAAACCCGGTCGGGACATCACTCTGCACCCTCGTCATCATACAGTTCCAGTGGTTGTTTCCCCGCTCTCCTGGACCCTGAACACAAACAAAATGTTCACCCACGAAGGGGTTAGCACAACGATGCTAGTACAAGTACCACAACATATTATTCATATCTCACGAAGAATAATAACGTAAACGACAAAGTACCAACGAGTCTTCTCCTACGAGAAACTCAAACATAACATACACAACTGATAATCACAACATGATATCATAACATACACATGGTAATTCCATCGATCCAGCTTCATCGCCTAGAACCCACGATGATCCCGTCACCAACCCGTGGTGGAAAACCCGTCCGATGATCCAGTATGCGCTAGCATAGATCCCCCGATGATCCCGTCGGACCAACACGAGGTGGACAAACAACAACGACATACATGCACGACAATATGTATAACAACAATACATAAAACAAATAAAGTACTTGCCTCGATTTGAAGACAATAACAACACTTTCACGAAAATGAACACTCGAAGATCGTCCTGCTCAATCAATCACGTAACGAGGCCAAACCTTAACAAAAGAAATGATATAGGATTTATCTCACGTCGTATGAATGTTTAACAATTCGATTCACGGCCAAAAGTTCATAAAATGCAATCTGCCCGAACTGCTTAGCGCACGCTAAGTACTCTGTGTAGCGTGCGTTAAGTCTGCCCGATAGCACACGCAAACAACAAAGACTAGCGTACGCTAACTATGCATGGTCAGTACTTCACTGACCAGCCAACTGACTCGTCTGATGGTCTAGCGTACATTACGTACCAAACGTAGCGCACGCTAACTCGTGCTCGATAGCGCACGTTAAACTCCATAGCATAGCGTGCGCTATCTATGCATGGCGATTCTTTCACGAGCAAGAACTGTTCTTGCCATGATTGAAACAATGAAATCTTGCGTGATAATTCATGTTACTTCCATGAATACCATGTTCATACCCTTATGAATGATATTACGAATAAAGACAACTTCGGATTCAAGGATATGCATACCAATATAAAACCATATTCTATTCCGACTTCAAATCTTCATACGACAATTCGAAAAGCTTAACGGTTGATATCAACACCTTATATCAATCAATATTATCATGCTGAAGTTGTATAAACGTTCCATCTATACTAGATAAATCTTTCCATGATCAATCCTTTAGGTTTATCCAACAATAATGATAGTTAAAGTCAAGTCCATGATTATTATGAAGTCATCTACTAGATTCGAATTACCAACGATAGAAGCTTCTCTTCACATATTCAGTGTAATAAGATTCGAATCATGATGATTATAATCAAGGTATTTAAGGCTTATTCATCTCACTATTCCAAACATGATATACTTGGAATATTCATCTATGAAAATCCATATCTTGTTAACATGATCATCCAAATCGTTAGAATCCAACTCTAAGTCTTGAGATAGATTGAACATACCTTAATATGATGAAAATCACTGAACCGTAAGGTAGAATCCAACTCCGGTTGGTTGTATGCCACTCCAAGGTGCTATTCCACTTCCATGAATAATCCCAAGTGATAACCAATATTCAAACACCAACAAGATGTGTTCTAAGTGTATAGGAGTATTATTACAGCTCTCTGAACTCTCAAGGATGAAGAATGGGCGAAAGAAATGAAAGCCAAAACGGTTGTTGTCCCATTTATAATATTCTGCATTTTAACAAGTTAACACACGCTACTAAGCATTCCTTAGCGTGCGCTAATAATGGTTGACTTCAGAATTGTCCGGGTGCGTCCGCGGGAATCTTATCCAGACCCATATCCCGGCTGGCGCATGTGCTAGTTGTCCCGCTCAATAATTGAGTCCTTAGCGCACGCAACTCCTACCTGCATAGCGTGTGCTAATAATAGCCCGATAGCGCGTGTTAAGATACATTCTTAGCGTGCGCTATCACGAGGTTGCATGAGCAATTTTGCATGTTTCTATACTCATGTATAATGATATCAATGCACGAAATATCATACTCCAATAATCAAAATCACCAATCCGAATAATACATGGTTTGAATACAGATGAAATATACTGTAATAAATCCGGATATTACATACTCTCCTACTAAAAAGGAGTTTCGTCCCGAAACTCAAGACGAAAATAACTCGGGATATCTAGACTTCATATTAGTTTCCGTTTCCCAGGTGGCTTCTTCCATTCCGTGACGTGACCACTGAACTTTGACCAAAACGATTAGTTTGTTCCTCAACTATTTAACTCAACTCTCGAGTATCTTGACCGGTCTTTCTTCAAACGTCCCATCCTGTGCGACTTCGATCTCGCCGAAATCAATGATATGACTGGGATCTGGTATATACCTCCGTAACTGGGATACGTGGAACACGTTATGAACATGGCACAATGACGGCGGTAATGCTAATCTGTATGCCAACTCCACAACTCTCTCGAGGATCTCAAATGGTCTGATATATCTCGGACTCAGCTTTCCTTTCCTTCCGAAACGAAAGATTCCCCGAGTAGTAGAAACCTTAAAAAGTACATGGTCTCCAGTATTGAACTCCAATGGGCGACGGCGTACATCCGCATAGGATTTCTGGCGACTCTGGGCGGTCAACAGCCTTTCACGGATCAAGGCTATCTTCTCTCGAGTCTGCACGATCAACTCGTTACTGCTCCGATCAAGTCTCGACGAATCGTCCCAAAGATAGGGCGACCTGCACCTCCTCCCGTATAATGCCTCAAACGGTGCCATCTTAATGGAAGCATGCCAACTATTGTTGTAGGTAAATTCAATCAACGGTAGGTGAACTTCCCAATCGTTTGACCAATCTAAGGCACAGGCCCTTAGCATGTCTTCCACCGTTTGAATAGTCCTCTCGCATTGTCCGTCAGTCTGCGGGTGATAAGTCAGATCTTGAAGTTCAATTCAGTCCCCAAGGCCTTATGAACTGCTTTCCAAAAGTGAGACACAAAACGGCCGTCTCGATCAGAAACAATGGTCTTCGGTGTACCATGCAATCGAACTATCTCCGAAATAAATACTCGTGCCAACCTCTCTGGTCCCCACGTATCCTTAATGCCTAGAAAATGAGCCGATTTGGTTAAACGATCAACTATCACCCAAATCATGTTCATTCATGTCCTGGTTTTCGGCATATTAGTGATAAAGTCCATCGATATGTCCTCCCACTTCCATTCAGGAATCGGGAGTGGCTTCAACATTCCGGCAGGCCGTTGATGCTCGATCTTAACCTGCTGACAAGTCAAACATTTCGAAACATAGTCCGCTACGTCTTTCTTCATGTTGCCCCACCAGAAATTCTGCTTCAAGTCCTTATACATCTTACTGGTGCCCGGGTGGATAGAATAGGGCGAATCGTGAGCTTCCTTCATAATTATGCTTGAACATCATCATCGGGAACGCAGAGTCGGTTCTGAAATCTCAAAACTCCGTCATCATGAATTATGAATCCGGGGGCCTTTCCTTTGATCACTTCATCACGTAACCGAATCATCAGAGGATCATCTGCCTGTCTAGATTTGATTCCTTCGGTTAATGATAAAGTTATATCCATCACGCACAGTTGTCCCTGGACTCTTTGTAACCATACTTCAATCCTTTCACGAATCATCTCTCGTTGAAGGCTAAGTTGGGATGTCAGCATCTCCAGCATCTGAATAGAGACAGGCTTGCGGCTAAGTGCATCGGCCACTACATTCGCTTTGCTTGGGTGATATAAAATCTCCAAGTCATAGTCCTTAATCAGTTCTAACCATCTTCTTTGCCGCATGTTCAACTCTTTCTGACTAAATATGTACTTGAGACTCTTATGATCCGTAAAGATCTAACAGTGAGTCCCGTACAGACAATGCCTCCAGATCTTCAAGGCAAAAACCACTGCTGCTAGCTCCAAATCATGTGTCGGGTAATTCACTTCATAAGGTTTCAGTTGTCGCGACGCATAAGCGATCACCTTATCATTCTGCATCAACACGCACCCAAGTCCTTGGTTCGAAGCATCAGAAACTATGAATCCTCCGGTTCCTCGGAAGTGATAGAATCGGTGCCGTCGTCAATCTCTTCTTCAATTCATCAAAGCTAATCTGACACAATTCATTCCACTCAAACTTTTGAGTTTTCTGCAGGAGTCGAGTAAGTGGGCGGGAGATTTTAGAAAACCCTTCCACGAATCGACGATAGTATCCAGCAAGTCCCAAGAAGCTTCGGACCTCTTTCACGTTCTTTGGAGGCTCCCAATCCATAATTGCTTTGATCTTCTGAGGATCTACTCGGACTCCTTCAGCTGACACCACATGGCCGAGGAACATCACTTCATTTAGCCAGAATTCACACTTAGAAAGTTTGGCGTACAATTGTTCGTTTCTCAAAAGTTCCAATACAATCCGCAAATGCTGCGCATGTTCTTCCGGACTCTTAGAATACACCAGAATGTCATCAATAAATACGACCACAAATTTATCCAAAAATTCAATGAACACAAGGTTCATCAATTGCATAAATACAGCAGGTGCGTTAGTGAGACCAAACGGCATCACTACAAACTCATAATGCCCGTAGTGAGTTCTGAATGCTGATTTCGGAACATCAGATTCCTTAATCCTCAGCTGATGGTATCCTGATCTCAGATCAATTTTAGAAAATACCGTTGCCCCTTGCAGCTGGTCAAACATATCATCAATCCGTGGTAACAGATATTTGTTCTTAATCGTCATCTTGTTCAGCTCTCGATAGTCAATACACAGTCGGAGCGATCCATCCTTCTTTCGGACGAAAAGAACTGGCGCTCCCCAGGGTGAAATGCTTGGCTGAATATAGCCCTTGTCCAGTAACTCCTCCAGCTGCTTCTTCAGTTCGTACATCTCAGTAGGTGCCATACGATACGGCGCCTTGGAAATCGGTGTAGCTCCGGGTTCCAGCTCAATGGTAAATTCCACATCCCTTCGTGGAGGTAGTCCAGGTATCTCGTCAGGAAATATATCTGGAAATTCGTTCACAACAGGAATGGATGAAAGTTCCACAATTTCGTCTTCTTTCTTCATTGCGTAACACCAGTACCCGGTACAGCCCTGTTTCAACAATTTGACAGCTTTCATCGCCTTGATCAATTTTCCTGAGCTTCCCGGTTTCCATCCCTCAAACAGAATCTCGGAACCATCGTCAGCGATCAGCGAGATATTCCTCCTTCGGTAGTTCACAATTGCTCCATATCGATTAAGCCAATCGTCTCCGAGTATCAGGTCGTCTCCTTGCATTTCTATCACGATCAGATTTGAGAGCCACTCTCTGCCTCCAAATGATACAGGGAAATTTCTAGTTTCTAAATTTCCGACAATCCTCTCTCCACTCGGTAAACCAACAACATAAGGTTCACAAGCATGAAAACCGGAAATATTCAAACGATTTACACAAGACAAAGATATGAAAGAATGTGTAGCTCCTGTATCGAATAAAACGCTAACTGGCTGGGAAAGGATCTGGACAGTACCTGATGCGACAGCAGCATCTTGATCGTCTGTCCTCCTCATCTCGTACATACGTGGGGGAGCAGATTCGGCACTCGATGTCCCCTTTCGGTCCCATTGTCCTCTGCCTCGCCCGCGGCCAAAATTCTGAGGCATCTGAACACTTTGCTGCGTCTGTGGAATACTGGCTTCCTTCTGGACTGGCTGTGGTGTACGGGCTCTAAAAGACTTTGCAGCCTCTTCACAAAACACCGCCCGATGTCCCTCTCGTCCACAATCAAAACAAGTCACGGAAGGAAGGGGGAAATTCCGTCGATAGTGCCCCGTCTGGGCGTAGTTAAAGCATTTCCTGGTAACATCAGTAATAGTTGATGTCGCTCCGAAGTTCTTTCCGCTCCTAGCTGGGTGCGGAGGTTTCTTGAAAGAGTGAAAGGATGACTGGGCCTTACGGGCCCCGCTGTTCTTGTGCTCTGTAAAAGTACCAGAGACTTTCTGTTTCTTGGTTTCCGCAAATTTCTCCATGGCTGCTTCCTTGATCTCATATGCCAACGCCTTATCCTGGTATTGGCGGAGTGTGGTACATTCGAATCCGGACATGTACCTCTGAACTTCTGGTTTCATTCTCATATCGAAATGGATCATCATTTCTGCATCTGTTCTGACCAGATGTCGAACAAATGCCAGCTGTTGGTTAAACGTCTTGATCGCCTGGGATACTGACACATCAGAAGGCTGAGCGGAGAAAAACTCCCGAACTTTGGCTTCCCTCACAGGACGATGGCAATATTGAGCTTCCATCATCAATCTAAACTCTGTCCAATCGGCATCATGGTCTACAGGCCGGATGGCTTCCCACCATTCGGATGCTTCCCCTATCAGAAAATATTGAGCGATAGAGGCTCTCCTATTGCAGGCGATTAATTCCGGCAAAGATT
Organism: Orobanche coerulescens; assembly: GCA_033398695.1. Classification (NCBI taxonomy): domain Eukaryota; kingdom Viridiplantae; phylum Streptophyta; class Magnoliopsida; order Lamiales; family Orobanchaceae; genus Orobanche; species Orobanche coerulescens. Next base: position 22,906,369 of record CM065808.1, read on the forward strand.
TTCTCCAGTTCTTTCAACCAATGATCCCAGGTGGGAGTCTCATAAATACCATCGAATTTGGGTGGTTGCATCTTCGCCACCTCTTGCAGCCACCGGTCACCTCGGTTTCCCATGTCTGGGATTCCTTGCTGTCTCTCTCCCTGTTGTAGTCCCACTGCCACTTGCATTCGGTCCACGACTTGGGCGAACTGAGTCATCTGGTTCACCACTTGACGAAGGATCTCTGGTACAGCAGGATCTGGTTCGTTATTAATAGATTGTTGCGGCTCGCCTGAGCTATGACTGGCCTGATCAGAAGGCGACGCCTCCCTTTCGGCATTTCTTCGTCCGCGTCCACGACCGCGAACACGTCCACGTCCGCCTCTCAACATACTATAAGCACAAATACTCAATATACAGGAAACAACATCGTTCTAATATTCGAGTATAAAGAGATACAATATGTAAAGAACGAGATAGAGTTTAGGAACTTACAACCACTGTTCGCATGAAGACGTAGGCAGTGCAGTGATGTCATTCATGGCCGGTTACCTCAAAAGACATAAATGACCCCTATTTTAACCCAACGGCCAAGATATCCATAATCTTAGCTCCGATACCATATTCTGTAACACCCCCGATATATTCAGGAATATTACAGCGCCGTAAATCCTTTACATAAGGATTTACAAGGCTGAGAAATTGAACAGTCATTAAAAGTTACTAACGAATGGAAATAACGGAATTACGGTACAATGGTTCTGACCCAATACAGAAATAGTACAATTGTTCAACAGAACTCAATAATACATCACCAAATTCAAATCATCACAAATGACTTCGTACTCGAGTACTTATTGAAATAACGAGTAAACAACAGATAAATAAACCCGGTCGGGACCTCACTCTACACCCTCGTCGTCATACAGTTCCAGTGGTTGTTTCCCCGCTCTCCTGGACCCTGAACACAAACAAAATGTTCACCCCCGAAGGGGTTAGAACAACGATGCTAGTACAAGTACCACAACATATTATTCATATCTCACGAAGAATAATAACGTAAACGACAAAGTACCAACGAGTCTTCTCCTACGAGAAACTCAAACATAACATACACAACTGATAATCACAACATGATATCATAACATACACATGGTAATTCCATCGATCCAGCGTTCATTGCCTAGAACCCACGATGATCCCGTCAGACCAACTCGTGGTGGAAAAACCCGTCCGATGATCCAGCGCACGCTAGCATAGATCCCCCGATGATCCCGTCGGACCAACACGAGGTGGACATACAACAACGACATACATGCACGACAATATGTATAACAACAATACATAAAACAAATAAAGTACTTGCCTTGATTTGAAGACAATAACAACACTTTCACGAAAATGAACACTCGAAGATCGTCCTCCTCAATCAATCATGTAACGAGGCCAAACCTTAACAAAAGAAATGATATAGGATTTATCTCACGTCGTATGAATGTTTAATAATTCGATTCACGGCCAAAAGTTTATAAAATGCAATCTGCCCGAACTGCTTAGCGCACGCTAAGTACTGTGTGTAGCGTGCGTTAAGTCTGCCCGATAGCGCACGCAAACAACAAAGACTAGCGTACGCTAACTATGCATGGTCAGTACTTCACTGACCAGCCAAATGACTCGTCTGATGGTCTAGCGTACGTTACGTACCAAACGTAGCGCACGCTAACTCGTGCTCGATAGCGCACGTTAAACTCCATAGCATAGCGTGCGCTATCTATGCATGGCAGTTTACTGCTGAGCAGTAAACTGTTCTTGCCATGATTGAAACAATGAAATCTTGCGTGATAATTCATGTTACTTCCATGAATACCATGTTCATATCCTTATGAATGATTTTACGGATAAAGACAACTTCGGATTCAAGGATATGCATACCAATATAAAACCATATTCCATTCCGACTTCAAATCTTCATACGACAATTCGAAAAGCTTAACGGTTGATATCAACACCTTATATCAATCAATATTATCATGCTGAAGTTGTATAAACGTTCCATCTATACTAGATAAATCTTTCCATGATCAATCCTTTAGGTTTATCCAAGAATAATGCTAGTTAAAGTCAAGTCCATGATTATCATGAAGTCATCTTCTAGATTCGAATTACCAACGATAGAAGCTTCTCTTCACATATTCAGTGTAATAAGATTCGAATCATGATGATTATAATCAAGGTATTTAAGGCTTATTCATCTCACTATTCCAAACATGATATACTTGGAATATTCATCTATGAAAATCCATATCTTGTTAACAAGATCATCCAAATCGTTAGAATCCAACTCTAAGTCTTGAGATAGATTGAACATACCTTAATATGATGAAAATCACTGAACCGTAAGGTAGAATCCAACTCCGGTTGGTTGTATGCCACTCCAAGGTGCTATTACACTTCCATGAATAATCCCAAGTGATAACCAATATTCAAACACCAACAAGATGTGTTCTAAGTGTATAGGAGTATTATTACAGCTCTCTGAACTCTCAAGGATGAAGAATGGGCGAAAGAAATGAAAGCCAAAACGGTTGTTGTCCCATTTATAATATTCTGCATTTTAACAAGTTAGCGCACGCTACTAAGCATTCCTTAGCGTGCGCTAATAATGGTTGACTTCAGAATTGTCCGGGTGCGTCCGCGGGAATCTTATCCGGACCCATGTCCCGGCTGGCGCATGTGCTAGCTGTCCCGCTCAATAATTGAGTCCTTAGCGCACGCAACTCCTACCTGCATAGCGTGCGCTAATAATAGCCCGATAGCGCGCGTTAAGATACATTCTTAGCGTGCGCTATCACGAGGTTGCATGAGCAATTTTGCATGTTTCTATACTTATGTATAATGATATCAATGCACGAAATATCATACTCCAATAATCAAAATCACCAATCCGAATAATACATGGTTTGAATACAGATGAAATATACTGTAATAAATCCGGATATTACATCTACAAGAGTATTTATATATTGAAAACCTATAATTGATTACCTCATCATCGAAGAATGTGGTAAAATCAACATGACCCAGCTTCTTCAACTTCCAGCGTGTACAACGAGGTTGCTGGATGAAAGAAGCTCCCAGCATGGTCCCATGTTTGGAGCCTAACGAAGGTATAGTTTCGCAAGCCCATATCTGAAAACAATAATTGAATCCCAACATAAGAAATTATAACAATATTTATTTCGAGTTTCAGTATATAATTAGTTAATAAATACGAGGACGTACCATAATAGCATACATGTTACCATAAAAATGGTAACTCAGATCCAGACCAGCGGGGACCTCACTAGGAACATCGCTCAAATACGTAACCAAATTCTGATATAAATATAAGCCCCATAGAAAGCTCTCCCACCCAGTCTGGTTCTCAACCAACGTCCACAACCACCGGTTAGCAATACGCTTTCCACCATCCACACAGAATATCAAATAGCAGACGCACAACACCTTAGCGACCTTCAGTGCATCACCAGACTGCTCTCTAAAATATCCAGCAGCAAATCCATCATGAATACGGTCTAACATCTGCCCCACGACTGAGCAATGGATATGTACACGCTCCCATCCGGTGGAACATCATCCTCGTATACATCAAAGTCGGAGTCTCCGAATCGCAAGCCGGTGACTAACGCATACTCATATCTAGAAAATCAAATCAATCGATAACCGATCCTAAACCAAAACTCATCGGCCTGTGCATCTGGTCTAATTACCTCGTTCGAGAACAAGGCATGCAATGCGGCATTAGAGACACCCCCCGCCCCCCCACTCCTTCTGGATAAAGTGTCTAAGACACGACTCTCTAAACTCCCTAATAGTGTCATTACCTACACTCCGCAGCTCAGCAATGATCGTCTTAACAATCCCTAACCTAACATACCCATTTATGGAGCATTTCGAACCCCGCATATTCGGCCTCTTCCAAACAACTTGACGATTCAAATATATCTTAATTTTAGCTTCCTGAGGGTGTATTCAGGTAATATGTAATCGGGAAAAAATAACTAGATAATTCGAGTAACAGTGGGATTTAATCGATTTATTTCCATCGAGTTATTCTAATTCAACTCGAGACACCCTAATTCAATTTCAATCATCTAATGCAATTCGAGACATCCTAATACAATCCGAGTCATCCTAATTTGAGTAGTTTTATGTCAATTTAAATCATCCTAAATCAATTTGCGTCATTCTAATTGTGGAAGAACATTAGTCTTCTAAATTAATTTGAGAAATCCTAATTGGACGATGAGTAACTTATAAACTATATTCAAGTAAGAAAAATAGAAAAAATGAAATAAACTAACTAAACGAAATAAACTAACTAAACAAAACAAACTAACTAAATTCGACACGATATCCATATTTATAACATTCCCAAATTCGAATTCAACCTCAAATATGAATTACCAAGATTACATAAATAATCAATTCAACACGACATCAATTCAACCGATATTAATTCATAAATAAAGAACATGATATCAACACACGATAAGTATTCGAGGTTGACCGGCGATACTTAATTCCCAAATTCATTTTTCTCTATTTATTTTTTTTTCACCGTGTAAATCGAATGCAAATCGTGTAAATCAAATTCGAGTAACACGTTTTTGCTGGCTCGTGTAACGTGTCACTCAAACCGTGTTACACGAATTCAGGTATCGTGTCACTCAACGCGTGTTACACGAATTCGAGGCTCGTGTAACTCGAATGCTGAACGTGTAACTCGAATTGGACGAGTAATATGTATCCCCATTCGTTTAACTCGATCTGTCTTATGTAAGTCGAATTCGGGTAACTCGATCGTCTAATACGTGTTACCCAATTGCCAACCTTCTTCAATATTATATTTTTTTTAAGTTGACTCGAATTTGTGTTACTCGAAAATACAATATATAACTCGAATTTATTCGAGTAAAGATCAATTTCGACAGTTTGGATATCAAAAGAGTTGTTACTAAACTTGGGGCAAAATAAAAATCTCCCTATATGTAAAAGGGTAAAACAAGCTATTCCGACTTAATAAACTTGACTAACATTCTTCTTGCTCCCTAAGTAAGACAAAATATTTAGATACATCTATGGGGATTACTAAACACCGCCCTAAATTACTAGACACCGCCCTTAAAAATTACTTTTTTGCCCATTTGACAATCTTTCATTATTTCTACCCAACACACAATTCTTTACCAACACACAAGTTTTTCGAATTGAAATCTAGAAGCAATTTTTCATTTATTCTACCCAACACACAGTCAAATATATACCGTCAATAGCATCGACAACCACGAAAATGGGCGAGAATTCAGATCTGGAGGTAATTTTTCGGAGAAAATAACGCAGGCGTCTGAATATTCCGCCTGACCTATGGCACGGGCGTCCACAGAATCCGCCTAGACCATGGTACAGGCGTCTGCAACGGATGCTCAGTCCTTGGTCTAGACGTCTAGACCAGACGCCTGGACCACGGTCTTGGTGTCCGATGCAGATGCCTGTACCATGGTCTGGGCGTCCGATTCAGACGCCTGTACCGTGGTCAGGCGTCCATGGCAGACGCCTCTGCCATGGTCCAGGCGCAATTTTTGGATGCCTGGACCCTTTTTTGCATGATTTTAAATTTTAATAATAATATTATTGGTATTATTATTAACATTCTGTCAATTAAAAATTTCAGGTTATATTGGAAGAATTTGAAGGTGACGGCGTTGATTATAGTGGTTATTTCATCAATGACGAAATATTCGATAGTGATTGTGATGCGATTGGTTGGGCGAAAAAAATTGCTATTCAAATTGGTTTTGAGTTTATCATTTCGTCGTACAAGAATAAAGAAAGACAAAGCTATTGAGATGTAACCGTGGTGAATGGTACAGAGGCGTATTAAGAGATTTGGATATCGCTGCTAGAAAGGACACAAAGACGAAAGCATGCAAGTGTACATTTTAGATAAAGGCCGAACAATTGCATGACTTGAGTGGTTGGATAATCAGACCGATGGCTGGGAGTAAGGTTATGCACAATCACTCATTTATTGTATATCCGGAGGGGCATCGTCAAATGAGTGGACTGAATAAATCGGCCAAACAAGTTGTTCGTGAGATGGGGGCTGCTCAAGCCAAGCCGTGTGCCATCTTGGCGGCTATTCAGAATAAATTTCCCGAGGACAAACCGTCTAGATGACATATCTATAACTATAGAGACCACTTGAAGAAGCATGATTTTGAAGAAGGAGATGTTCGTTGTTGCGTAGACGAATAAAGTGCTTCATTTTGGAAACACAACCACTCGTAGAGTAGAGAGTGCACATACCGAGTTAAAGAAATGGCTTAACTCTTCCACCGGAGCACTCGATACCGTCTGGACCAAAGTGAACCAGGAGATTGAATCACAACTAACGCAGATCAGATACACACTTGAACAGTCTAGGTATCGTACAGGCGTGGTGTACTCTGGTTTTCCATTCAACTACTTGCCCTGTCGTGTTTCCCATCATTGTCTGCGATTACTGTCGAATGAATTGACATGTATGAGAGAATTAAGTGATCAAGTGTACCATTTTTGCGGTTGTGCACTCCAAACCACCCATCAGATTCCTTGTGCGTGTGAGCTCAAGAGAGCTATGGAATCGCGGACCCCATGTAGTGTTAATCGTCTTCACATATTTTGGCAAACACTTATTATTAGTGATGGTGTGGACACGACCGAATTTGTCGATCCTTCTACCGGTGCTGAATCGGAGGACCAGCGGTACTTCCAAGCCCTTGTCGATGAGGTCAGACAGAGAGATCCTGCAGTTGTTCGTAACGTATCACTTATTATCCACGATCATCTTCACCCCGATCAAACACGTTACGTTGAACCACAAGTGGATACGGCAGTTAAGGGTCGACCAAGAGGAAGTTCATCGACTAGACGCGGTCCTAGTGGTTGGGAGTATAGCCAAAGGGGTCGTGGTCGTTCGTGGTCATCCAGTGGTCATGGTCGCAGCTCTTCTATATCAGTCCACGATGCCTCTTCATCGGGTATGAATAAATTTATTAATACTCATGATACGCTTTTTGATATTGTTACGATAATATGTAATATATTGAATATGGGTTTGCAGATGCACACCACCGAGTGCACATAGGTAACTATCACCATATCGACAAGATACCGGGAATTATTTTGCCGTTTGTAGAAGGTTATCTTGATGTCCCCGGGGACGGTAATTGTGGATTTCGTGTTATCACCGACTACATATTTGGCGACCAAGATAAATGGCGTCTTGTACGTGTATGCATTGCAAATGAAATTAGGGCTAATTGTACACTCTACCGATCGATCTACTATGATGAGATTGAACTTGAGGTTCGACGTAATACATGGGATGGTGGGGCGTGTGGATCGGATCATTGGATGGCTGTGGGTGAAGATTTATTCCCTATTGCTACTATTTTCAATGCCACAGTCATACTATTCGGATTCGGAAATGGTAGATCTTTATTTTCATGTCTCACTGTGCTGCCGTTAAAATCACCCTCAACGGTAACACGGCCTAGCCAGGAGATTGTCATCTGTCATTTAGGAGATACGTGCAAATATTTTATTCGTCTAGATTTAATGCCCAATTTTCCTGTCCCGCCCATAGTGACTAACTGGTTTAAATACCATGATAGTAGTGTTGGTGGCTGGGAGAATTTGTATACGAGTAGGACAAAAAAATGGAATAGATTAGTCGGTATGATGTAAAAATGAATTTGTTGTATGTTCCTTAATTATTAAAACTTTCATTTTTATTGACCGTGATAGTTGATAAAAATGAATTTGTTGTATGTTCAAATATAAAAAAGAAAAAACTACAAAAAAATACAGTGCCAAATGCAAAATACAAAATACAAAATACAGTGCCAAATGCAAAATAGCAAAATACAAAATCAGTTGGCCAAATGCCAATCCGTCATGTACTCCTCAAGCATCGTAAGTAAACCGCACTTTGATGCAGGGGAAAGTGTCGTCTGATCTTTGGGTAATACCGGCCAATCGATTCATCCACTGTAAAAAATATAGACAATATAATACAATGAGTAATGTATGATGAAATGAAACAAAGTTCAAAGTTAAACAACATACGTAATCGCTGCTAGAACGAGAAGGGATCACTGATCCAGCTGCAGCACCGTCTTTCAGTAGCTGAGGGTGCAAATACTGATAATACCACTCAATGTAATCATCGGCGCATGTAGCCTGATCATGAGTAGCAGTCTGATAGTCAGCGAGAGGAAGCCTCTATGAGCCCAAAAACATCATCCAAGCATCATATGACATCCGAATGGGACACTCAACTCGGTACAATCTGCTCGACCACGCCCGAACCACTTTCGCCAGTCTGGTGATCGGGAAAGGGATGGTCTGCACATAACCGAGCTGCCGTAATGCCCGACCAGGCATGTATGGCTCGATAATATCCCGATATCGTAGCCATCCGATGAATGTGGTCCTCGGGACATCCCTCACTGGATCAGGGCCATAAGGCAACCACTGTATCTGCGTACATATAATCAACAAATTAAACAAGTTATTTTTAAATGAATTGTGAGATTGTTAGAAGGAATCGTTATACCTCTGCGGCTGTCAACTGATCAATGTGGCGACGCAAAGACTGGAGTCGGTGCTCGTCCTTACCCTCAGGATGGACACTCCATGTAGAAACTCGAAGCTGCGTGGAGTCAACAATCATACGCTCTCGGTGAGGTCGGAAGCAGGGAAAATACTCATAAATCCAAGCCTAGACGAGGGTAAGACATCCACAAATACCCATGGAGTCGCCGCAACTAGCGATACCGAGCTGACGGTACATGAAAGCCAATGCGGCCGAACCCCATGAATACTGACCGGTCGTATCCATACCGTCCTCACCTCCAATAAGCAGGACGGCCTAATCCGGTTACCACTCTTGTCAACAAACAAGGTGGATCCAAATAACAATCACATCCAAGCTACAGCATGGGTGCCCTCCACTCGACCTCCATCGTGGCATGACCTGAAAATCGAGTCCATGAGTACGCCGCCACCCCCCCAGTGAGTACTTAGTAGCTCCGACCGCGATACTCCAAGAACCTCCATCATATCCACCTGCAATTGTGTAGATGTGCTATCGGCATCAACCAATCGTCTCTTGACAGGAATGCGAAGGATCTGCCACACATCATGCAACATGATGGTCATCTATCCGAACGGCATGTGAAAAGAGTTCGTATCGGGCTGCCACCGCTCAACGAACGCAGAAATCAACGGGGAGTCAATGTGACTGAACATGGCGTCCGTCAGGTGGGATAACCCAGTCCCACTGATCCGGCTCACTAAAGAGGGTGACATCACTGAGCGCCACTGACTCAAGCTCTGACAAGCAGCAGTCCTGGTGTGACACTTCAGCAGACCTCTCATCTCTCCAATCCAGATATGCGCGGCGATATGCCCACCGAAACTCGGGATAACGCTGCCGTTGATAGGGCCACCAGGCATCTCCTCAATAACCATCCATGATGTGTCATCCTCTGCCCTACGTCTTTTACTACTGGTAGACCCAGAAGTGACAAACCTCCCCCCTCTCCCCTTCCGAACCCGGCACAAAACGGATGAAAAATCATCACCGCCCTCGTTCATGTCCTGATCGTCGTCCTCGTCGTGCGAATAATACTCGCTCGAATCCTCAGTACCAAAGTCAGTATAAGGTACGTGCTCGAATCCCCTATGCTCTGCCTCCTGCTGTCTACGAACGGAAGCGTCGACACCACGAGCTCTAGTGTGACGCGCTCCAGAACCCATCAACTCTGTGACTAGCGGCATAGATTTACCCGCTCCTCCTCTCATCTGCATTTAGCAAACAATACAACTAATGAGTAATAATCATACAAATAATACATATTATTAATTATTAATTGAAAATTTTATTTTTTTCCGAAAAAAGGGTTGGGGCGTCCGTCCAGGACGCCTGCACCAAGGCAGGGGCGTCTGGTCTGGATGCCACGACCGTGGTTAGGGCGTCCAATTCAGACGCCTATTCCAACGCATACGGTTCAGACGTCCCACATGGACGTCTATCCTAAGGCATGCGCGTCTGCTCTGAACGCCTGCGCCATGGACAGGCGGGATCGGCGGACGCCTGTGCCATGGACAGGCGTCATCGGCGGATGCCTGTGACAAAAATTGGACCGCCACCTCCGTCGTGCACTCTGACATGGCGACCGGCGGCCAAAGTAGCAGTAATCCGAAAAAAATATTTACCGGAGCTTTTCCTTTTACGGTCATGGCGGCGGATGGCGGCGGTGCGGCGGCTGTGCAGAGGCTGTGTTGGGAAAACAAATACCCTGTATCGAGATAGCCGGGATACCCGATCCCTGTATCGAATGATATTTGATAAAGAGGTTTTGACATATATGCCAATCCGAATACAGTAAAGGAAACTGTATCGAGGCTTTAAGGCTTTATCCTGTATCGAAGACCTGCCTCGAATCAGCATAAAGTGAAGCTCTTCAGTACAGCAAGAAGACTTGTAAAAAGACCAAGTATGGAAACTGTCTCGATACTCAAAATACAGTTATCTTCCATACAGCTCACAACAGGACAAAGAAGGAACAGAAGTCAAGTCCCGTTGAATAAAGAAGTATTTAAATACTCAAGGATAAAGTATTTAAATACTGCCAGTCTTCAGATCTTCAGAATCCCGCGAAATTCGGATCGTGTCATAATCCCGTTGAAACGAAATCTCATTCAAACGGATACATCTCAACGGATACTTTCTTCAGAGACTATATATATCCTATGAAGACATTGAAGATCAGTTACCCAAGTAACCTAACTCTCAAGCTATCAAAAGTTATCATCAGAGCAAACATATCTCCAAAGCTTACTGCAATTAAGAACGAAAGAGATATACAGTGCTCAACATCAAGAACAGCCATCATCAGCTCAAGAACTTCATATTCAAAGCTGCTGTTCTTACCTGGTTACCTACCTTTTACCTCTGTGTAAAAACTGAGCTCTGTGTGAACTCAATAAGTTATTCTGACCTGTGTGGGACGAATAAGGACGAAGCTTTGGAATTGTGTGTGAAGAAGCAAGTCAAGAAGGAAGCTTTAACCAATCTGTGTGAACGGTTGAAAGCGGCATTCTTTGTATCAATTTGTGTGAACGATACAAGGATATGTTTGATTATAATTACGTAGTTGTGTACGCAGTAATTATAATAAACTTTTTACTCCTGTGTGGAGGACCAGTGGACGTAGAGGGGTTTACCTCGAACCACTTTAATTACTGTGTTATTTACCTTCAGCTTTTACTGTTTTAAATTACTGTGATATATTAAGTATACACTATACACTTAGTTGCTGTATCCACAGCAACCTACTGTATCCAAGACTTCCGCTACGCACTCAGATTTAGAATCCGTACAGTTTGTTGTTCAAACTATTTTCCAAACTGTATCCAGTATACTTAGTGGCCAACAAGTGGTATCGGAGCGGTTGATTCTAAAAAGAATCAGTCGTATTTCTTTTTAACCGAATCAGATTCAAATCACTTATTTTCAAAACAGTCTCTTTCATTCCTATATTATCAGTATGGATACTTCTATGATTAACAAAGTCCCTATGTTCTCTATTAACGAATTTGACGACTGGAGAATTAGAATGGAAGCTCATCTTGCAGCAATGCACGAAGAGATGATTTTTGTTATACAGGATGGTCCTATCAAGATCATGAAGGTCAATCCAGCCGCAAGGATAGAGGGCCAAGCCCATGCTGAAATGCTCGAGAAGGAACGCGAGCAATGGACAACATATGAAAGGAAGCGAGCCAATCTCGACAACGTGGCTAAGAACGCGTTATTTGTCACTCTTGACAAAGGCACGTTCTCAAAGGTAAAGAGCTGCAAAACAACCAAAGAAATCTGGGATAAACTCAAGTTAATTTGTGAGGGCCAGCTCTCAAAAGAAAACAAGATTTCAAAACTTACTCAAGAATTTGAATCTTTTGAAATGAAACCAATGGAAACACTTGAGGAACTTGACCTCAGTTCTTGGTATTGTTGGTGAACTTGAAGCGTTGGGCAAAATTTACACCCAAAAGGAGAAGAACTTAAAAATTTTCAGATCTCTCGGCCCGATGGGACATTAAGACCACGGCTATGCGTGTATCCTGTAATCTTAATGAAATATCCACTTTTGATCTCTTCTCGACCTTAAAGCTTTTGAGTATGACATTGTGAGAAGAGAGAAAGGTCAAGAATCTCCTTCAAAGGTCACGGCTCTCATTCTTTGTATCGAACTCGACACGGCATGCCTAGCTCATCGAAGACCGATCACAAGAATGCCGATGGCATTTACGACATCCTGTCCCAAGATGAAATGGCGCTTCTAATGCATAAATTCAAAAGTTCATCAAGCGATCTGGAAAGACTCCTACGAGCCCAAACACATCCACAAGGTAAGTACGAAACATCATCTCGTGATGCTAACTCGTGCTATAATCTGCAGGAAACCGAGGCCATTATGCAAACAAATGTCCTCATCCCAAAGTCCAAAGATTGCACGAGGCCGAGCAACAAGAGAGAGATGAAAGAAGACGTGCTTGGAAAGACAAGCTCAAGGCCCCGATTGGAGAATCGAAGCCTCCCCCACACCATCTAAATCAGCAGAATGTCTTCGGTGGTCACTGAAAGTGATTCATCTGACGATGAGTTCGATGATAAAGCATACATGTGCTTTATGGCCAAAGATGTTCCAGAAGGTGAAGACAGCGACGATGAGGTAAGTTCAACCTCTGCTATTCCATCTAATGCATCTCATACTTTCGAAAATATGATGAATGAATTTAAAAACATTCAAAAGGCCCATGAGACTCTAAAAACTGAGAATATACAGCTTCAATTAACAAATTTAGAGTTGAAAGATGAAAATGACTTGCTGAAAATAAACTATGAAAATATGTCTCTTGATTGTGAAACCCACAAGGTCGATTTTGAAAAACTCATGGAGAGCAATCATCAACTTGATCATGAACTAAATGAGGTTAAAACCCACAATGAGAGCAAGACAAATGATTTGGTTCGACTACAAACCAAAATCACAACTCTCGAAAAGCAAGAAACTGAACTTGAGACCATTCTGAAGTCTTTTGAAAAATCGTCCAAAAGAATGGAAGAAATTCTGAGCACTGGGCAACATGCTCATGATAAAAGTGGCTTAGGATACAGCTCATGTTCAAATAAAGGGAAAACTACTACAGTGTTCGTCAAGAGTGTGGAACACATTCCAGAATCGGAAGATACCCCTAGTCCCATAAAGGAACCTGCTGTACCGAGAAAACCGAAGGCTGCAATTCCGCCCCCGCAACTCTACTATTCGAGACAGTGGAACCAACAGCCACTCAGAAGGCGTACTCAACAGCATGCTCCACAAGCATATCATAAACGCCGGCAGTCATTCAGAAAGAAAGCGGTATCCAACCACCAAAGGCCCGCACGGCAGTACCCTCAGTACAGCGCGCCTAGGCACTGGATACAGGAGCCTCGTTATCCCTCAAGACAGCAGATGCCAGTTCAGTATCAACAACAGCATTGGGAATCCAACTGGAGACCCAGAAGACAAGATGTTAGGCCTAAGAAAATGGCTCCACCTCCAAGACGGCACTCGTACTGGAATAATAATAATAACCCTGAATTTTACATGCATAGTAATTATCATGATTATAACAACTACGGATATGCCCCCCGTAGATATCGCAACACTGTACCGAGTATGTCCTACAATAAACCAATTGCTGCCAGGAAAGCTTGGGTACCTAAAGGAACTAACATACATGGACCCAAAAATCAAAGGGGACCTAAATCTACCTAATTTCTTTGTTACAGGACATTCTAGAGGAGGATACCTGGTACTTTGATAGTGGATGCTCTCGTCACATGACCGGAGATAGGAGCAAGCTATCTGATTTTGTAGAAGGTCGCGGTCCAAAAGTTCGCTTCGGTGATAAGTCTAAAGGAAGAACAAGAGGGAAAGGAAACCTACTTGTCGGGAAATTCAAGGTCACCGATGTTGCATATGTTGAAGGCTTACAGTATAATCTACTTAGTATTAGCCAGTTCTGTGATAAACAGTTCTCGGTGAAGTTCTATATAGATCGTTGTAGAGTCAAGAACACCCAAACCAAGGAAGTTGTGCTTACAGGAAGCAGATCAGGTAATATGTACATTGCTGACTGGAAGCCAATGAGCTCCTCAATTCCATGTTTTGTTGCCAAAGGCACTGCAGATCTTAGCTGTCTATGGTACAAGAGGATGTCTCACGTCAACTTCAAAACGATTAACAAGCTTTCAAGACAGGGTATGGTTAGAGGTTTGCCAGATGTGTCATTCAAGAAGGACAGCGTCTGCGGACCATGCCAGAAAGGCAAGCAAATCAAGTCAACCCTGAAAAGCAAATCCTAACTTTCAACCCAAAGAGTGTTGGAAATGCTACACATGGATCTCTACGGTCCTGTAGATCCAGTAAGTTTGGGAGGTAAGAAATACTGCATGGTTGTTGTTGATGATTATTCCAGGTATGCTTGGACGATCTTTCTTAGCAAGAAGAAGGAAACAACATCAAGGCTGTCTGAGCTCCTGAGAAAGTTGCAAAAATGAAAAAGCATCAAGTATCGTGTGCATTCGTTCCGACAGAGGTACTGAATTTACTAACCGCTTTATAGAGCAATACTGTTCGGAGAATGGAATACAGCACGAATACTCAGCTGCCCGTACACCTCAACAAAATGGTGTTGCCGAGCGAAAGAATAGGACGTTGAAAGAAGCAACAAGGACAATGATTGCCCAAGCAAATTGCCACAGCGTTTCTGGGGTGAAGCAACCAATACAGCGTGCTACACTCAAAACCACTGTATCGTCAACAAGCACCACAACAAAACAACTTATGAGGTATGGAATAATAAAACTCCATTAGTTTCGTATTTTCACATTTTTGGATGCAGGTGTTATGTATTGAACAATGGGAAGGACCAACTTAGAACCTTTGATGAAAAATCAGATGAAGGAATATTCGTAGGATATTCCTCCGTCAGCAAAGCTTTCAGAATCTTTAATAAAAGGAAGCTGACGATCGAGGAATCAGTTCATGTAGTGTTCGACGAACCACACCATGACCCTACATGAGTAGATGATATCACTCAGGACATTCACCATCTATCTATCTTGGATCCACCTACACCCATAGAACCTGTCGTTGATTTAGAAATCAACCCCGCAGCTGTAAGAATCGATGTGGATGAAGCTGACGCTGTACAAGCTGAAGCTGTATCCACAGAAACTTTCGATACAGTACGGGACCCTGAATTAGAACCCGACCGAAGATGGTTGAGAGATCACCCGCAAGAGCTGATCATTGGAAACATTAATGCCGGTGTTTCTACTCGTAGGAGAATACAGAGTACACAAGGAAATGTACTTTGTGCACAAGAAGAATCTAATGCTGAAGTTTCACAGTTTCCTGAATGGAAATCTCAATCCGAACTTAGGAGACTCAATATGTGCACTATCGCTGTATTCTTAGTCCAGTCCGAACCTGTTTCGACCATAGACGCTCTTAACAATTCTCACTGGATAACATCTATAGAAGAAGATCTTAACAGTTTTGAAAGAAACAATGTATGGTATCTTGTACCCAGACCGACACACCAATCGGTTATAGGAACCAAATGGGTATTTCGAAACAAAAAGGATCGAAATGGACTTATCATAAGGAACAAATCCAGACTAGTAGCACAAGGCTATTGTCAGGAAGAAGGAATCGACTATGATGAAACCTTCACCCCTGTAGCGAGACTAGAAGCCATTAGGATATTTTTAGCCTTTGCCGCCTATAAGAGTTTTATCGTATACCAAATGGACGTCAAGAGTGCTTTCCTGAATGGAGATCTTGCAGAAGAAGTTTATGTTGAACAACCACCAGGGTTTGCCAACACAGACGGTATCGATCTAGTTTACAGGCTAAGGAAAGCTCTGTACGGACTTAAACAAGCCCCTAGAGCCTGGTACGAAACCCTGTCCCAGTATCTAACCAACAACGGATTTGAGAAAGGTGCTGTGGACAAAACCTTGTTCAAGATACAGGAAGGTGATGACCTTCTAATGGTACAAATCTATGTCGATGATATTATTTTTGGTTCAACTAACCTTGCTCTATGTCAAAGGTTCTCTCATCTCATGCAAAGTAAATTTGAAATGAGTATGATGGGGGAACTTAGTTATTTCCTAGGTTTGCAGGTAAAGCAATTACCTACAGGTATATTCATCAACCAGGAGAAATACAGCAAGGAGCTTCTCAACAAATTTGGAATGAACAATTCCAAATCCTCGCCAACCCCTATGAGCACTTCCGTGCAAATTAGTGCTGATGAAGCCGGAAAGCCGTTTGACCAATCACTCTATAGGAAGCTCATTGGTTCGCTCCTGTACCTAACGGCTAGCAGGCCCGATATCCAGTTTGCTGTTGGAGTGTGTGCGAGATACCAAGTTGCACCTAAGGAATCACACTTCAATACAACTAAATGAATCCTGAAGTATATTAAAGGAACAGTCGATGCAGGACTATGGTATCCTAAGGAAGGCGGATTCGATTTAGTTGGATACAGCGACTCGGATCTCGGAGGCTGCAAGCTAGATAGGAAGAGTACAAGTGGAACTTGTCACTTTCTCGGACCTAGACTCGTTTCTTGGTTCAGTAAGAAGCAATTGGCTAACTCTCTTTCCACGGCTGAATCAGAGTACTATGCTGTTGGTAGCTGCTGCATGCAGATCCTTTGGATGCAGCAACAACTGTCAGACTATGGAATCGATGCTAGAGAGACTCCAATCATGTGTGATAGCACGAGTGCAATTGCAATCACGCACACTCATTACGCACTCGCGCACTAAGCATATCAACATGAAGCATCATTTTATCAGGAATCATGTCAAGAATAAGGATGTTCGCCTGGAAAAAGTTCATACAGACGTTCAGCTGGCGGACATTTTCACCAAGCCTCTCGACACAGCAAGATTCAACATGCTCAGACAAGAATTGGGAATGCTACAGCCAGACTCCCTGTAAGTAATTTACTGTTTTTACTCAACAATTGAGGGGGAATGCTGTAAGACCCGTGAATACAGTATCCAACATTAATTATCTGTACACTCAGAATCATCAATATAATACTGTAGCGAGCGAACGCATATGAATCCTACAGCTGGTGTGTGCAATAATTAAGGGGGAATACTGTAGGACCCATGAATACAGCATTAATCCAAATATTGCTGTATGGAATTCAAAACCTATTAGTACCTTTTTAAGGAGGAACGCTGTATCGACGCGGAAAACAGCACATGCTATAGGATTTCGATTCAGTATATAATATAATATTATTTCCTTTTAAAATAATTTTTGTCCACGTGCCCTGTTTTATGTCAAACGTCATGTTCATTAAATGCCTTACACGACATCTGGACAACTGAATCTCAAAAGCCGCGATGTTTTTAAATTGTTTATTATTTTCAAACCGCCGTTTTAGGCATTTAGGGAATCAACCTATGTCGGAAGTGGGACCCGCTCAATTTTTAAACTTTTTAATGGATTAGCATACCAGTTACACTCAGTCCATCTTAACCGTTGATTTCAAAACCGGTTCCCATCCCTTAAAATCTGACCATTCGTACTCTGCAAAACCCTATTTCGCCGCCCAACTATAAAAGGACTGAATCTGCCATTAGAGACTCTTTACGCTTTCTGCAATTACAAGAGTTCTCAAGCAAATACAGCCTACATATTTTTCTGCATTTCACTGCGTATTTCGATTGTTTTCTTGCACTTTCTTCTTAAGAAAACATCAATGGCTGGTCAATATTCTTCCCCTGTTCTGAAGAAATCCGCCAACATCATTGATGGTCGGATCTTCTCCAAACCTGTCATCATCGAGCGTATTCTCTCAGAAACCAACGGCGCAGAACCTATGGAATATATCATTACTCGTCTTCAACAACAAGGCCTCTATCGCCTTGGGAGCAAGACCGCCGACAAATTCGACGCCCATCTGGTTGAGGAATTCTACCTCAACGCCGCCGTCCGTTTTCTGTCACTAGCCCAGGGAGGTCATGTTACTGACATCACTGCAACAGTCCAGGGAGTGGAGATCTGTATCGATCGCGATCTGCTCCAGAGAATCTACAGGCTACCCGCAGATGGCCTGACCATGGACCAACTTGAGACGTTCGGGTCTCAAGAGCTCATTACAAAATTTTATGGACTGTTTACAGGGTCCAAAGTTGTGGACATGGTGACAACTACTTGTCACAAGAAAAACTTTCTTCTTCATTTTGTGTATCTTCATGACTTTTGCTCCAGGATTATTGAAAACCGAACCGGTGCGTTCGAGATGTGCACAAACTTAAGGTTCAGGATGATGGTGGCTATATTGACCTGTGAAAAGGTCAATTGGTGCCAAATAATTCTGAAACGTCTACAAGAAGAGGTGTGCAAACCTGCCACCCAAAAGAAATCTTTCGGTTTAAATGCTGAACTACATCCTGATGAAGTGCGGACTGACGCAATCCGCCGATGCGAAGAAGAATAGCTCGAGGATATACTTAGGAGGCGTCAAGCCCACTGCGTATAACCAGAGCACCATGCATTGCAACCACCCGAGAACCAGGCACATGCCAATTTCTGACAACCCAAGAGATGAATCCGTGAAGGTCCCAGAAATGGAATCTTCAAAGAAGCGAAAAAGATCTCACAGCAAGAAACACTCTGCTGGTGAGAAGCCCAAGAAGAGACTCAGGAGGCTTTCAAAAATCAAATCTGCCAAGCACTCCAAGGAAGTCTCCCCCGTGGCGCAACCCACTGATGAAGAACCCCAGGGCCCAACCCCTGTGGAAGAGGTGTCTCCTACTGTATCGACAGTAGATCCCGAGCCTTTGGCGGCTAGGACGGATATTGATACATCTGCCAACGCTCAAGACTTTAGCGAGTCGGCTGCCCATTCGGAGCCAAAAGCTACTTCTCCTCTGCGGGATCCCACACCCGTACAGGATCCATCTTCCTTCAGGGCACCATCCCCTGTAAGGAGTCCCTCTTCCGTACAGGATCCCATACCTGTACAGGAATCCCTCGAAACAGCATCTCCAGACGTTATTCGAAGTCCCTCCCCTGACTCAATCATTAATCAGACCCTTCTTTCGGTTCAAATTGAACATGCCTACGAAAGATTTCTGCAATGGAAAGGCTACAGGCTAGCTCCGTACGATACACTGTACAATTGGAGCGATTGGAGCCACGAAGAGAGATTTGTCTCAGAAGTGACAGACTCAACTGAAATTGAGGCCCTGCTTCGATGGGACAACCCCTCTTGCAAGGATTTAATTGAAAGCCATATTCTGCACAAGTCTGACGCCCGGAGGAAAGGAAAGAAAAAGTCAGAGGATTCTCCCACCAATCCAAAAGATGACGAAGATCATGACTCAGACGACGACGACGACGCTTTACAAGCAGGTCTGAGAATGAGTCGTGAAGAGGCTGAAGCTCGAGACGCCTCTCCACCCAGAGATGACGAAGGGCCCTCTACCCAGGCCAATCCCCCTTCGCCACAGCCTGAGAACATTCCCGACCAAGAGGAATCAGTCCCTCCAGTCGAGGAAGTACAAGAAATTTTGGAACAGGCACCTGAGCCTGCTGCGACCGAAGAAGCCATTCCTGAAAGCCAACAGGAGGATTCAGTCCCTCCTGCATCCATGATTGCTGAAGAGTCTTCACAACAGGAAGCTTCTCAACCCCCTGTCGCCGAACCACAGGAAGCTGCTCCCGCCCCTTCAACCGTGGAATCCGAGGACGGTATCGAACCTGAGGATGTCCAACTTACTTCACGCCCATCCGTGAATGTAAGAAGGTTGAACAGCGCTGCAGACCTTGCCCAACCAGATTCTCCGATCTCTGCCACACGAAAAGAGCGCCTGCGAGCTCTTGGTCTTCAGACTGTATTCATCCAGGATGCAGTAAATGCTCTATCTTCCGTTGAAAAAGCACTGAATTGGATGCACACTTCTGCCGTCGAAGAAATGACCACTCTTCAACATGAAGTATCTCGTGTTGTCGACGCATTCATTCTTTTGCCAGAAGTTTTCAAGCAGGCTTTGAAGATCATGGAAGATAAGCAGGAGCAACTGCTGAAGGAGGAAGCAACAAAAACGAGGATAGCTGAAGCCAAGACCGCTTGTGCAATGATTGAGAACAGCTCTCAACTGCGTGCTCACGACAAATGCATTCAGGAAATGTCGCAGACTCTTTCCTCCCTTGTTGAAAGAATGACCAGCATCGAGACCAAACAGGACGCTGCTCTAGAAATCCTGCAAAGTCTTGATGAAGCCAAAAAGGGGGAAGAGGCACGAGAAGCTGCTAGGAGAATTAGGCTGCATCAAGAAAGGGAATTTGAGGCTGCTCAGAACAGTATCACTGCCGAATTGAATAAGCTAGCACCTCCATCCCAAAGTTCTAAAATTTCAGGCTCCAGACCGGAATTTCATGATTCCAATGTCCCTTGGCAAACTCTTATTCAAAGACCTTCGGAAATTTGTCTGCCGACCAACCGCAATCCTACTGCCAACGAAGTGAAGCACTGGAGGAAGAATGAACTGATGAGATACTTTGTCAGACTCATCAGGGAATCCGCCATCTTCAAGAACTATAAAACGTTAGCGGAGGCCGCAGATAAATTTACGAAGATGCTAGAAGAAGGTAAACTCCCTCTCCAAATGGAAATGAAATCCAAACATAGAAGAGGAGATCGGGTCACCCATCCAGAAGATTGGATACTTGCCTTTGATCGATCATATGAAGGAAGAGCGATATACCAGGATCGAGGCAATGATTCTCTTCAAAACTTGTGGCGTGGCACCGAGAATGAACCAGGGAAAAGACCATGGAGGCATGCGGATTATAGATAAAGGAGATGAAATCTATGTATATTTTTTTTGTTTTGTAATTTCTATTCGAAACAGCAAACTCTGTACTCAATCATTTTGAATATCAATAAAAACGTTTATTTGTCTTTAAAGATTACAACTCGTAATCTACTGTGTTAATGTATTATTACTTAAAATGTTTGATAGAAATCTCAAGTTAGATAAACTTGATTGAAAAATAAGGCATTTAACTAGTCTACGACAGTTCATAATTTGATTGTAAACTTAGAATACATTGTAAGATTGTGCCTGCGCGCCAATCATAAGCTTAAGTTGTAAACTGTATCGAACGTGCCTGCGAGCAGTTCATTATTATAGACTAAGTCACTAAGTCAGACCTTTTGACGAAAGACCAAGAAATCTGCCAGAAGTCATCAAAGAAGATCGCTTCATGAAGAAGGTTTTGGCATCATCAAGAAGACTTGAAAAGTTAAGAAAGTTAGTCTTGGCAAATTGTCAAAAAGGGGGAAATTGTTGGGAAAACAAATACCCTGTATCGAAACAGCCGGGATACCCGATCCCTGTATCGAATGATATTTGATAAAGAGGTTTTGACATATATGCCAATCCGAATACAGTAAAGGAAACTGTATCGAGGCTTTAAGGCTTTATCCTGTATCGAAGACCTGCCTCGAATCAGCATAAAGTGAAGCTCTTGATCAAAGAAGAAGACTTGTAAAAAGACCAAGTATGAAGCTGTCTCGATACTCAAAATACGATTAACTTCCATACTGACTCTCACAACAGACAAAGAAGGAACAAGTCAAGTCCGTTGAATAAAGAAGTATTTAAATACTCAAGGATAAAGTATTTAAATCGCCGATCTTGAGATCTTGAGAATCCCGAAATCCGGATCGTGTCATAATCCCGTTGAAACGAAATCTCATTCAAACGGATACATCTCAACGGATACTTTCTTCAGAGACTATATATATCCTATGAAGACATTGAAGATCAGTTACCCAAGTAACCTAACTCTCAAGCTATCAAAAGTTATCATCAGAGCAAACATATCTCCAAAGCTTACTGCAATTAAGAACGAAAGAGATATACAAAGGCTCAACATCAAGAATGACCATCATCACTCAAGAACTTCATATTCAAAGTCTGTTCTTACCAGTTACCTACCTTTTACCTCTGTGTAAAAACTGAGCTCTGTGTGAACTCAATAAGTTATTCTGACCTGTGTGGGACGAATAAGGACGAAGCTTTGGAATTGTGTGTGAAGAAGCAAGTCAAGAAGGAAGCTTTAACCAATCTGTGTGAACGGTTGAAAGCGACATTCTTTGTATCAATCTGTGTGAACGATACAAGGATATGTTTGATTATAATTACGTAGTTGTGTACGCAGTAATTATAATAAACTTTTTACTCCTGTGTGGAGGACCGGTGGACGTAGAGGTTTACCTCGAACCACTTTAATTACTTGTGTTATTTACCTTGACTTTTCTTGTTTTAAATTACTGTGATATATTAAGTATACACTATACACTTAGTTGTTGTATCCACAGCAACCTACTGTATCCAAGACTTCCGCTACGCACTCAGATTTAGAATCCGTACAGTTTGTTGTTCAAACTATTTTCCAAACTGTATCCAGTATACTTAGTGGCCAACAGGCTGTGCGGCGGCGGCTGGTGGCTTTTTTAGAGTAGGTCGAGAGAGAAAAGTAGTGAGAAGGTAGGATTACAAATCTGCTGAATATTAAGTAAGGGCAAAAATGTAATATTATAGGGCAGTGACTAGTAATTTAGGGTGGTGTTTAGTAATCCAGTACATCTATACATGGAACACACACACACGCATCCACGTATGGATATATTATATATAAAAGCATGAACTTAATAATGATAATAATAAAATTTAAATAAAAGACCCCCCCACACACACACAGTCTCTCTCTTCGGCGCTCACACACACAACACAATATATATATATATATATATATATATATATATATATCTTCTTCCTATTTGACTTTAATTGTGTAGAAATTAAATGCTCTTCCATGCCTCCCAAATAAGCCAATCCATGTTAGGATTTTGCTATAATTGTAGTAGATTTCTTGAGTTAAACTCGAGTGTTGAATTAGGCAAGAAGATATAGGATAATAAATAAGAACTAGACACACACATCACCCACACTCTCACTCAGAGAGTTGATACAGCAACACCCCGGACCACATATACACTTTGTGCTTTATGGGATTGTACCGCATGCTTTACAGATAAAATAGTCATAATAATATTATAATAAAATTAATAGTGAATCACGCAGTACAGCCCCTGCAAAGTGTGTTTGAAGGTGTGGTCCAGGGTGTTACTGTATCATTTCTCCTCTCACTCACTCTCGTCTCTCTCTTTCTCACTCTTCTCGGCCGACTCTCTCTCTCTCTGTACCTCTTCTTCCTCTCTTCTTCTTCTTCTTCTTCCCAACATTTCCTAGTGGCCATTAATGCCCAAGAATATCATCATGAGACCTAGGGGCTGAATTCTTGACCTAAGTAAGTTTGTGAGAGGAACCCAATATATAGCTTGGGTGAGATGGCAATGCATGCCATCTCCTCCCCTTTCCCGTCGCCATTTGTCATCAATGGAGATGACTCACGACTCTTTCTCTTTTGCTTAAAAAGCTAAAGACTTCATACTTCACTCCTATTATTCCCCCTCAAATACTCTCAACCCTTCCTTCCTCTCGCCTGTGCTCCAACACCACCAACAGCAGCAGCCACCTGCTGTTACTGTGCAGCAGTTGCTGGTGTTGTTTCCCTTTCTCTTTCCGGCCCAGCCCTCTTCTCGCCCCTTCAACTCCATCAACCCCTCACACCGCAGCCCTTCCTCCCCTCTTCTCCTACCTCCTCTTCTCTTTCCTTTCCTCGACCGAAGCTGCTGCTCCTCTTCCCTCATGACGACCAGCTGATGCTGCCCCGACGGCACGCCACCCCAGAGTAAGAAGGCCGAGACACCATCTCCTTCCTTTTCACTCATCTTTAGGTTAGACGGAGTTAATCTCTCCCACTCATGAGCTTACATCAAGCTCTTCTTCTCATTGCTTTGTTTTTCAAAGAAAATCGTGTTGCGTGGAGTTGAAGCCGAAGCTGGTTATATATTATTCATAAATTTATCAAAATATTTGTAAAGGCATGCTTGATGGGAACGTCCATAAGGGAATCATTGCCTTTATTTATCGACATCTTTGTAAGGGAATTGTTAACTTTTTCGAAATAAACTTTCTTTCATGCTCATATAAATAATGTAACATCTTATAAATGAATCTATGTCGGTAAATCTCTTACCGTGTCAGTCCCAAAGGGTTTCCGAACCACAATAGCACCATATCTACGCACAAACTGTGTTGAGAAGTAGGCCTCCTTCTCAACACTATGACCTGCCAACCCACTCAATGGCTCACGGTCATAAATGTGTACACAAACCCTTACTGGTAGCTCATCCAGCATAGGGCCGATATCGTAATTCTCTCGTAGATAGGCGATATGCAAACATGCTCAAAACTCAGGCAAGTCAAATATTTTATGAAATCAAATGGATATATATAAACATTTCATATATTGTGCGCACATTTTAGTTAAGAAAGCCCACCTCGTATGTGTTCTTATTCAATAATCTCTCGCTTTCCCACTCTCCCTTCCTCCCCGTAATTCCTTAGACCTTAAATTAGAAAATAGGGAATAAGCTTGGGAAAGGAAATTCTTGAAACTAAACTCTAACTTTTCGACTAACAACTAATATTCAAATTAGGTGTGACTTTGACTCATGAGGTCTAGGGCTCATCTATGTCATTGCATCATTTTCTATCATTTATTATCTCAAATAATTCTTATCTTAATCAATCTAAATAAATCCTCAACTTAGTATGACATTTGGTAAATTAATGTCTATCTTTATTAATATGGTTTTATCTTAAGTTTTAATCCAAGATAAATGGATAAGTTTTAATAACTTAAATCCCTAAGCATTCTCATCAACAAACTTCATCCTCAAAATCTAAATGTTGGTAAGTTTTGCGAAAAATTAGGAAAACAATCCTCAACTTATCCAACTTGTCTACAATCTTTCAATTCATCACCATATGCCTAAAAATAAATTTAGAAACCTTAATCAAGTCCAACTAATTCATTAAACTTAAATTCATACTATGCCCTTCAACTTCATTATAACTAAATAAATGAGATATCAAACCAAACATCTAAATTAATCCAAACTTATTCACATACATGCTTATCTATCATAATTAATCTCTAATTAACAACCAATTAAAAGTTTTACTAAGCTTATCTCATAAATCTCCAAACTTGGATCAAACTCCAATTTCCAAAATTCATATACAAACTAGATAAAATCCCATAAATTCACTTTAAGCATAATTCATACCCTAGATCTCAAAAATCATATCAATTAGATCAAATAAAATCAAGAACGTAATGATCCTTTAACTTTAGTTTTCGGCCAAAAGAGGGCTTTTTACTAGGGTTCGATTTAGTTTGAATTTCAAATACAAATCATGTTTATTCACCTCTAATTACACTTATCTATGCTCAATTCAAGCAAATCATAACAATAATTTAACATCTCCTAAATTAGGGTTTATGCCCTTTTCTTGAATTTCATAAACCTTCAAATTAAACCAAAATTCTTGCATAATCAAGTTTCTAACGTATAAATCTATCACAAAACATAACAATAATCAAACAATTTCAACCCCTAAATTAATTCTCATCATTTGGCCGAAAATTTGGAGAAATAGGGGAAATTAAATCATCAAAATTTTAGCAAAAAAATATAATTAATAAGTATATTTACCTCTTAATCAAGCTTTTGAGACGATTTGATCTTGTTTTCCACTTGAAATTTGAAGATTTGAAGAAGACAAATTTAGTGTGTGTGTTTGACGTGAAGTAGTGAGAAGTGGGTGAATTTTGAAGACAATGAATAGTGTAGGGGATTTAGTTATTTATTCTTATCACCTTTTTATTATTTTATTAGTTTCTTTCACATTTCTGCACTTTTTTATATCTTTCCACCACTTTATCAGTACAAAAATACTGATATTGGACACTCTTATCTTTTAACAGTGTAGAACCCAGTATTATATACTGGTAAAGTCCTCTAAGCCAGATAAATTTTTATCCGGGTTTAAATTATACAAAATATAAATCTATCTCTCTATAAAGTAAATATTTCTATTTTCCCCAAAATTTTCCAAATATTATTTTCTAAATATCCATCATTAAATCATAATATAATAATACTAATTGAAGCCTCATTAACTTACTAATGCTATTTTATCTCTTATTTACTAATAAATCTTGCTTAAATAATAATTAAAACATTTTCTGTAAAATTCTCTGATTTACTAAAATTCCTTTCTAAAATAATATGTCAATCATATATTGGGGTAGTGAGTTCGAAATTCCTCTTCACGCTCCCAAGTAGCTTCATCCTTAGTGTGATTTCACCATTGAACCTTGATGGACACTCTCTTATTCCTTAATGGAACAACCTTTCTGTCGATTATCGCTACTGGTTGTTCGACGTAGGTGAGATCCTTGTTCACTTTCACCATTGCATAGTTGATTATGTGACCAGGATCGTGAACGTACTTTCTTAACTGTGAGATGTGAAAAATAATGTGTAATGCTGAGAATTCTGGTGGTAATGCCAGACGGTATGTCAAATCTCCAATTCGGTCGAGGATCTCAAATGGTCCAACGTATCTTGGTCTCAACTTGTTCCTCGATCCAAACCGAATAACTCCTTCGGTTGGGGTTACCTTTAAGAAGACTTTTTCTTCAACATTAAACTCAAGGTCATTCCTTCGCTTGTCGGCATAAGACTTTTTGTGATCTTGAGCTGTCTTAATCCTTTCATGGATCTTTTCTACTACGCCCACGCTCTCCTCGATCATCTCGGGACCCAAAATTTTTCTTTCACATACTTCATCCCAATAAACCGGTTCACCTACTTCATCCCAATAAACCGGCGATCTGCACTTTCTCCCATAAAGTGCCTCGTATGAGGCCATTCCGATCGTTGCTTGAAAACTGTTATTATATTTGAATTCTACCAACGGTAGTAATTGTTCCCAACAATTGTCTAGCACACAAGCTCTTAACATGTCTTCAAGTATCTGTATCATCCTTTCTGATTGGCTGTCCGTTTGTGGGTGATAGGTTGTACTAAAATTTAATTTAGTTCCCAAGCTTCCTACAAGCTTTCCAAAAAAAACGTGACGTGAAACAAGTATCTCTGCCTGAGACTATGGACATTGTTACTCCTTGCAGCCTTATGATCTCTTTAATATACAAATGTGCATACTGATACATTCTGAAGTTCATTTTCATTGGAATGAAATGAGCCGAATTTGTGAGGCGATCAACCACAACCTAAATCGCCTGATTTCCTTTTTTCCGATCGAGGTAAGCTTACTACAAAGTCTATAGTGATGTGTTCTCATTTCTACCCTGGGATGTGGAGTGATTTTAACAAATCAAATGGGCGTTGATGTTCGGCTTTCACCTGCTGACAAATAATACATCTCCTAACAAATTCAGCCACGTCTATTTTCAAACCTTCCCACCAAAATTTGCTTTTCAAATCTTGGTACATATTTGTACTACCAGGATGAGCAGTGTACAGTGTGTTATGTGCCTCCTCCAAAATTAATTTCCTCAAATCCATACTGTTGGGCACACAATTTTTTCCTTGTAGTATATTGTACCATCTTCTGATATACTACATCCTTTATTCTCTCCAGCTATAATACGCTCTTTCATTTTGGCGAAGAAACTATATTGACCTTGACCCTCTTTGATCTTCTCTCTCAAGGTCGGCTGAACTGACAACGTCGTTAAGATTGCTTCCACCGGCTTTAGCGGTGTAGCCATCTCTAGGTTCATCTTTAAAAATTCTCTGACTAGTTTCTCCTCCTTAGTCAGTATACAATTCAATTCTCCTCTGACCTTACGACTTAGAGCATCTCCCGACCGCGTTCGCTTTCCCTGGATGATAGTGAATTGTACAATCGTAGTCCTTCACTAACTCCAACCATCTTCTTTGTCTCATATTCAGTTTCTTTTGAGTGAATAGATACTTTAGGCTTTTGTGATCGGTATAGATCTCACATTTACCTCCGCAGAGGTAATGTCGCCATATCTTCAAGGCGTGAACTACCACAGCTAGTTCTAAATCATGCGTCGGGTGGTTCAACTCATGCGGCCTTAATTGCCTTGATGCATAGGCGATGACCTTACCTTGCTGCATCAGAACACATCCTAATCCTTACTTGGATGCGTCACTATGGATCACGAATTCTTTTGATGGATTTGGAATTGTCAAAACTGAAGTTGAGGTTAACCTCCGCTTAAGCTCTTGAAAACTTTCTTCGCACTTCTCATTCCACAGAAACTGTTCTCCTTACCTCGTTAGTGGAGTCATCGGTGCGGCTATCTTAGAAAATTCTTCAATAAACCTCCTATAATATCCTCCTAATCCCAAGAAACTGCAAACTTCATTCACGTTAGTTGGTGTTTTCCAATCGTTAATAGCCTCTATCTTAGACGGATCGACTTCATTTCCTTGAGCATTACCAACATGTACAAGGAATGCTACTCTCTTAAGCCAAAATACGCACTTGCTAAACTTCGTATACAACTTCTCTTTGCAAAGTATCTCCAAAACTGTCCGTATATGTTTCTCATGTTCTACTTCATCCTTCGAATAAATTTGTATGTCATCTATAAACATGATGACAAAGTGATCTAAATATGGTTGAAAAGCTCTATTCATCAAGTCAATAAAGACTGTTGGGGCATTACTCTCGGTTCTTACTCCATCCTCTAAACACATAAAAAAACCAAAACCTGCAGATGAATTCACTCAACAAGATGAATCGGAGTACATAAAGAAAAGACGAGCGAACACACACACAGAACTAGGAAATGGAAGTGCAGGGCTGCGCGGTTTGGGGCTTCGGAAGTTCGTGCGGCTAGGACGATGGTGGTGGCAGCTACAACTAAGGCGGTAGGTGTGCCGGATTTAGGGTACGAACGGATGTTCGGATATATCAGATTCCAAAATCGAGGGTTCAGAGTCGGACTTAATATTTGGGTTTGGATTCTCGGACATGAATATGATTCGGACTGAAACATAGGTTTGTATTGTAACACCCCGAGATATTCAGAGTATATTACAGCGCTGTGGACCCCTACATGGGACCCACCAGGCTACAAACAAGAAAACTCCACTCGACACCATCGCGAGAACACACATTTAAATGATATGACATAAAAAGATACGCCCGGAGCAACCGGCGAAATAAGCATAAACGGACAATGTAACAATTTTAAAGTAATACAATACGGAGTTTAAAATGAAAACCTAAGTACTCGCGAGTACAATCTATAAGTTTATAATTGTGAGAACAACCAAATCGAAATGGACGAAAGAAATAAAAAGACCCAGATGCACATGTCAACGACCCAGGCCAACATCCTCGTACTGTCCCGGTGCCCGCTCGTCCGGATAGTCATAACCTGAAATCCATAACAAGAATTTCCCCAAAACGGGTCCCCAAAGGGGTTAGCAATTACGCTAGTACAGGTAATCAAGGCAAACCAATCGCTTACACATTTCATAGTACATGCACCAATATCAATTTCAAAAGTCAAAACCAGACATGTCTTTTCCGGAAACAAACAGTCAAACAATTTGCCTTGGGAACAGAGTAATATCATAGATCCCGCCCGAGGCCTCTAAGGACCCTCCCGAGCTGGCCACATTATAAAAATAAAACACGCACATGCATCGCCTTGGGAACAGAGTAATATCATTGATCCCTCCCGAGGCCTCTAAGGACCCTCCCGAACTGGCTAGCTATACAAGCTCATGAATCCAGGACTCAACCCTTTGGATTCCCTCCTTGATCCCGTCGGACCAACACGAGGTGAGCAAATCACACACAAAAATACATTACCATTCCAAGTTAAGCATAAAGGTTTCCAAAAATACTTGCCTTGAATAATTGATGACGCAACGAACGGAAAGGATAATCACCGATGAACGCTATGAACCAACGGAACCGAACCTAACGATTCGAATAACATAATCACAACCAACTCTAGACGAATACGGAAATGGAATACACCCGAAAACCCGCCTACGATTCATGTATATTCGTATAGAAATAACAACGAGGGCGGACCACAACCAAACCCTCTCGATTCCGCAAAACCATGAAAATATACCATGAATCCGTAGGAAAACTAATGATATCAACAAGATTAATCATATTCATCACGGATTAATCAACAAAATGGAACGAATCGTACGAAAATCCCAAAACCCCCAATTTATCCAAAAGTAGGGTTCTAAGAGATTTTACCTTGATTCGAAGATGAACGATGGACGATTAGTGATAGGTGGATGATATGATACTTGAATATGTCCTTACAATGGAGTTTGGACCATAATCGGACGAAGCCTAGCCTCAGCCGTCGCTCCCGTCGCGAAGAGAAAAGAGAGATGTGAGAAATGAGGAAAACTGGGCCGCTGCCAGTTTATATACTGGCAGGCGTTACAGCCGTAACTCACACCACATATGGCCGTAACATAGGAACATGGCCGTAACCTGACTCTCTTACGGACGTAACTGGCCTCTGGAGAGAACTGGGCAAATTTGACGAATGACACATACGGCCGTATCAAGAACACCATTACGACCGTATCAATACTTACGGCCGTAACTCAAACATGATACGCCCGTAACTCAGGACTGGACCAGGAGGCAAGAAACGAAGCCTTGTTATGGCCGTATGAAGGAATCTTACGGCCGTAACTCTCGATTATTATGGCCGTAACATATACAGCTTACGGCCATAACATGGCCTGTGACAGCAGGCCATAGTCTGAAACACTGCCCGACGAGGAGGCGATCGAAAAGAGAAGAAAAATAACAAAGTGTATCCACGACCAACGGATACACTCGCACGGATTTAAGTCAGAAACCAAAACGTTACGATGAAGCGTGATTCCGAATGCCCGAAGGCTCAGGAAGGACAAAGATAATAAGAATACCCTAAACTTAGGGAAATTACGAAACGGCCCAAACGTTCA
The DNA here is from genome assembly GCA_033398695.1 of Orobanche coerulescens. Classification (NCBI taxonomy): domain Eukaryota; kingdom Viridiplantae; phylum Streptophyta; class Magnoliopsida; order Lamiales; family Orobanchaceae; genus Orobanche; species Orobanche coerulescens. The sequence continues at coordinate 22,937,560 of CM065808.1, forward strand.
AAATCCGCGATACGACGTCGGATTAACAAACCGAAACTCCCAGCACGAACAACTCAACTATACGAACTCGTGAAACCAAAGAAATTACAAAAGCGAACGAGTTCCACGAGAATCGAACGTCCATGCCATAATACATGACATAAAACAGGATAATATCAAAGCATCACCACGATCATCCCAGATGGAGAAACTCCAAGAGTAACATAGATTCAAAATGTCGACAAGGTTACAAGTGAACTACTAAAAATAAAAATACACCAAAACAGGAATATCGGAAAAACATTTAAAAACACGAAAACATTTGTAACAAGTTTAAAAACATCTAAAAACATCACGGAACTAGCACGCATGTTATCCTCGGTTTCCCAAGTTGCCTCCTCGACACCATGTCTTGACCACTGCACCTTGACCAAAGGGATGGTCTTATGCCTTAGTCGTTTATCACGGTGCTCCAAAATCTTCAAGGGACGCTCCTCGAAGGTAAAGTCCTCGGCAATATCGATCTCACTATAGTCGATGATATGGCTAGGATCCGGGACATATTTCCTTAGCTGGGAAACATGGAAAACGCTATGCACGCGACTCAAGGCCGGAGGTAACACCAAACGGTATGCTAACTCACCGACTCTCTCGAGAATCTCGAAGGGTCCAATAAATCTCGGACTCAACTTCCCCTTTTTCCCGAAACGAAAAACTCCTCTCGTCAGCGACACCTTCAACAAAACGTGGTCTCCCACCTCGAATTCTAAGGGTCGACGATGGACATCGGCATATGATTTCTGTCGACTCTGGGCAGTCAACATCCGCTCCCGAATTAAGTCTATCTTTCGCCTCGTCTCTAAAACGACATCCGGCTCGGTCCCGACCAAATCGGACGCCTCATTCCAACAAATCGGTGATCGACATCGCCGCCCATAAAGTGCCTCATACGGTGCCATCCGAATCGACGCGTGCCAACTGTTGTTGTACGTGAATTCGATCAATGGCAAATGCTCCTCCCAGTCATTACTCCAATCGAGAGCACAAGCACGCAACATATCCTCAAATGTCTGGATAGTGCGCTCCGACTTCCCATCTGACTGGGGGTGAAAAGAGGTGCTCAAACGCAAACGAGTACCCAACGCCTTATGCACCGCCTGCCAAAAGTGTGATACAAAACGGCCATCACGATCCGAAACAATAGACTTCGGAGTACCGTGAAGCCTCACAATCTGCGCGATAAACACACGAGCCAACTTCTCCGGGCCCCAAGTATCCTTGATGCCCAGAAAATGTGCCGACTTGGTCAGACGATCAACAATCACCCATACCATATTCATGCCCGACCTCGATCTCGGCAAACTCGAAATGAAATCCATCGATATATCTTCCCATTTCCATTCCGGAACGGGAAGTGACTGCAATAACCCAGCCGGTCGCTGATGCTCGATCTTGACCTGCTGACAAGTCAAACATCTCGCTACAAACTGTGCGACCTCCTCCTTCATATTATTCCACCAGAAATTCCTCCTCAGGTCTTTGTACATCTTACTCGAACCAGGATGAACGGAGTAAGGCGTAGCATGGGCCTCGCGCAAAATACTCTGTCTCAACTCTGGGTCGTTCGGTACACAAAGCCGACTCTGGAATCTCAAAACACCATCCTCATGAATCACAAACCTAGGAGACTTTCCCTTAAGAACGTTCTCTCGGATTTGAGTAATCATCGGATCCTCTAACTGCTTCAGATTAATTTCATCGATCAAAAACGACGAAACCTCTAAAGCACAAAGTTGCCCGACAGCCCCAGGCAACAAAACCTCAATATCAAACTCAATCAAAGCCCGCCGAAGCTCAGACTGAGACGTAAGGACCTCAAGCGTTCGCAAGGCAATCGGTTTCCGACTCAAGGCGTCGGCCACGACGTTCGCCTTGCCCGGATGATAAAGGATTTCGAGGTCATAATCCTTAATCAGTTCTAACCACCTCCTCTGCCTCATATTCAACTCCCGCTGGGTAAATATGTATTTCAGACTTTTATGATCGGTAAAAATCTGACATGCAGAGCCGAAAAGATAGTGACGCCAAATCTTAAGCACAAAAACGACTGCCGCTAACTCCAAATCATGAGTAGGGTAGTTCAGCTCGTACGGCCTCAACTGTCTTGACGCATATGCGATGGTCTTGCCGTGCTGCATCAATATGCACCCAAGACCCTGACCTGAAGCGTCACTATAAACAGCAAAACCCCCGTTGCCACACGGCAACGCTAAAATCGGGGCTGAAGTCAAACGCCTCTTCAGCTCCTCAAAACTCGACTGCCTCTCGTCATTCCGCATTTAACTTCTGATTTCGGAGCAATCAGTGTAAGTGGTCGAGCCGCCGAGAAACCCTCGACGAACCTACGGTAGTAGCCAGCTAAACCCAAGAAACTACGGATCTCCTTCACATTCGTGGGCGGTGCCCAATCCAACACTGCCTCAATTTTCTGCGGATCCACACGAACTCCCTCAGCTGAAATCACGTGACCTAAAAACATCACTTCCTTCAGCCAGAATTCACATTTCGAGAACTTCGCATAGAGTTGTTCGGTCCTCAAAATGTCTAACATTATCCACAAATGATGGGCATGTTCTTCCTCATTCCTCGAATAGATAAGAATATCATCAATGAAGACGACGACACACTTATCCAGATACTCGATAAAGACTTTGTTCATCAACTGCATGAACACCGTCGGCGCATTAGTTAGCCCGAAAGGCATAACTACAAACTCATAATGTCCGTATCTCGTCCGAAAAGTCAAGCTGCACATCGGACTCCCTCACCTGGAGCTGATAGTACCCCGATCTCAAATCAATCTTTGAGAATACCGCCGCTCCCTGCAACTGATCAAACAAGTCATCAATCCTCGGCAAAGGGTACTTGTTCTTGATGGTCACCTTGTTCAGTTCGCGATAGTCGATACACAAACGCAGTGAACCATCCTTCTTAAGCACAAACAGGACCGGTGCGCCCCAAGGCGAAGCGCTCGATCGAATATAACCCGACTCAAGGAGCTCACTCAACTGCTTCTTCAGCTCGGCCATCTCTGAAGGTGCCATGCGATATGGCGCCTTCGAAATCGGAGCTGCGCCCGACTCTAACTCTATAGCAAACTCAACCTCACGATCCGGTGGCAATCCCGGTAACTCGTCAGGAAATACATCGGGAAACTCACTAACGACTGGAATCGACGAAAGCTCGACTCCACCATCCTCCGCCTTCAAGGCATAGTACCAATAACCCGTACACCCTTTTCGCAGGAGACTCATCGCCTTCAAGGCATTAATAACGAACTTCTGGTTTCTCTTTCGCCCCGTGAAAGAATGTTCGGTGCCGTCCTCGGCTAGCATGGTAATGATCCTCGTGCGGTAGTTCATGATTGCACCATGCCGTTCGAGCCAATCATCCCCGAGAATCAAATCCTCGCCCTCAATATCAACAACAATAAGATTAGAGAGCCAAGCTCTCTCACAAATAAACACAGAATAGTCTCGGACCTCTCGATCGCCAATGATCCTATCACCGCTAGGAAGTTTAACGATGAAAGACTCGCAAGGCGACAAACAGTCGAGACTCAAACGGCGCACACACCCCAGCGATACGAACGAATGTGTAGCACCAGAATCGAAAAGCACACTGACAGGGTGAGAATGGATATGAACGGTACCTGTCGCCACAGTGGCTGCTGGATCATCGGCCCTCCTCATCTCGTAGATACGCGGCTGGGCAGAGCCGACACTGGAAGCTCCTCCTCTAGCGGGATGACCCCGACCCCTACTGCGGCCGGCACTCGGTGGAGGCGGCGGAGCAAATGAGCCCTGGTTCACACTCGGCTCCATAGGTACTGGTTGAGAAGAACGGGCGTTGCGAAGCTGTCTGATCTGTTCACAAAAGGGGGCCTTGTGTCCCAACTGTCCACAAGTATGACAAGTAAACTTCGGGCGAGGACATAGTCGGCTCCTATGGCCCTGTACACCACAGTTAAAGCATGTGGGTTCACGAGCGGAGGTTCCGGAGCTCCCAGAGAAACGAGCCGAACCGCCCGTAGAAATATTTGCAGACTGAGACTTCTGCTGGCCTCCACTCTTGGGACCGGAAAAATTTCCGACCGACTTCTGCTTCTTGCTCTCACGAGCTAAATCACTAGCCGTCACCGATATATCATAAGCGAGGGCCCTACTCTGATAATCCTTCAAAGTAGTGCAGACGAGTCCAAACATATAGTCCCGAATGGACAGCTTCATCCTCCTGGAAAAATGAATAATTTTGTCGCTCTCTTCGACAACTTGGGTCTTCACATAGCCCAACTCCTTGTTAAAATCGGCAATGGCTTGGGACACGGGAATATCCCAAGGTTGAGCATCATAGAAGATCGGGTCAGTTGGTGGCAATGAAGACTTTAGATATCTCCTTGATCCACCCCTCCCAGCCGATCGGGTCTGATGCTCCCGAAAACTGAGGAGGATGCATCTTGATGACATCTTGGAGCCAACGGTCTGCTCCGCCCCGATTAGCATGGGCCTGATCGGGGTTTTGAACCACTTGAGCTATCGCCGCCATTTGGTTTACCATTTGCTGCATAACGGCCGAAATACCAAGGTCGGCGTGCTCCTGAGAAGAAGCATGACTGTGACGGTCACTGGTACTGCCGGCTCCCGAAGAATGTGACGTGGCCGCCCCACCGGCTGCCCCACGTCCTCGGCCGCGTCCACGACCACGACCACGGTTTCCTCCGGCATCTATACTGGTGTTAAGAGATAACATAAGTATATTGATGATGAGTAAGGTAGGAAAAAGCAACTACAATTCGAAAAGCGGAAATACAATGCAAGAAAACAAAGGACCGAATAAGAAAACTTATGAGCACTGGAAGTACCGAGATGCTGGCAGCGGTGTGACAATGTGCAAAACAAAACATGACTAGACCCAAATAACCAACAAGCTTAGGTATCCATAAACCTAGAGCTCTGATACCATTTTCTGTAACACCCCGAGATATTCAGAGTATATTACAGCGTCGTGGACCCCTACATGGGACCCACCAGGCTACAAACAAGAAAACTCCACTCGACTAACCATCTCGGTTAGCGAGAACATACATTTAAATGATATGACATAAAAAGATACGCCCAGAGCAACCGGCGAATTAAGCATAAACCGACAATGTAACAATTTTAAAGTAATACAATACGGAGTTTGAAATGAAAAGCCTAAGTACTCGCGAGTACAATCTATAAGTTTATAATTGTGAGAACAACCAAATCGAAATGGACGAAAGAAATAAAAAGACCCAGATGCACATGTCAACGACCCAGGCCAACATCCTCGTACTGTCCTGGTGCCCGCTCGTCCGGATAGTCATAACCTGAAATCCATAACAAGAATTTCCCCAAAACGGGTCCCCAAAGGGGTTAGCAATTACGCTAGTACAAGTAATCAAGGCAAACCAATCGCTTACACATTTCATAGTACATGCACCAATATCAATTTCAAAAGTCAAAACCAGACATGTCTTTTCCGGAAACAAACAGTCAAACAATTTGCCTTGGGAACAGAGTAATATCATAGATCCCGCCCGAGGCCTCTAAGGACCCTCCCGAGCTGGCCACATTATAAAAACAAAACACGCACATGCATCGCCTTGGGAACAGAGTAATATCATTGATCCCGCCCGAGGCCTCTAAGGACCCTCCCGAACTGGCTAGCTATACAAGCTCATGAATCCAGGACTCAACCCTTTGGATTCCCTCCTTGATCCCGTCGGACCAACACGAGGTGAGCAAATCACACACAAAAATACATTACCATTCCACGTTAAGCATAAAGGTTTCCAAAAATACTTGCCTTGAATAATTGATGACGCAACGAACGGAAAGGATAATCACCGATGAATGCTATGAACCAACGGAACCGAACCTAACGATTCGAAGAACATAATCACAACCAACTCTAGACGAATACGGAAATGGAATACACCCGAAAACCCGCCTACGATTCATGTATATTCGTATAGAAATAACAACGAGGGCGGACCACAACCAAACCCTCTCGATTCTGCAAAACTATGAAAATATACCATGAATCCATAGGAAAATTAATGATATCAACAAGATTAACCATATTCATCACGGATTAATCAACAAAATGGAACGAATCGGACGAAAATCCCAAAACCCCCAATTTATCCAAAAGTAGGGTTCTAAGAGATTTTACCTTGATTCGAAGATGAACGATGGATGATTAGTGATAGGTGGATGATATGATACTTGAATATGTCCTTACAATGGAGTTTGAACCAAAATCGGACGAAGCCTAGCCTCAGCCGTCGCTCCCATCGCGAAGAGAAAAGAGAGATGTGAGAAATGAGGAAAACTAGGCCGCTGTCAGTTTATATACTGGCAGGCGTTACGGCCGTAACTCACACCACATACGGCCGTAACATAGGAACATTACGGCCGTAACCTGACTCTCTTACGGCCGTAACTGGCCTCTGGAGAGAACTGGGCAAATTTGACGAATGACACATACGGCCGTATCAAGAATACCATTACGGCCGTATCAATACTTACGGCCGTAACTCAAACATGATACGCCCGTAACTCAGGACTGGACCAGGAGGCAAGAAACGAAGCCTTGTTACGACCGTATGAAGGAAGCTTACGGCCGTAACTCTCGATTATTACGGCCGTAACATATACAGCTTACGGTCGTAACATGGCCTATGACAGCAGGCCATAGTCTAAAACACTGCCCGACGAGGAGGCGATCGAAAAGAGAAAAAAAAAATAACAAAGTGTATCCACGACCAACGGATACACTCGCCACGGATTTAAGTCAGAAACCAAAACGTTACGATGAAGCGTGATTCCGAATGCCCGAAGGCTCAGGAAGGACAAAGATAACAAAAATACCCTAAACTTAGGAAAATTACGAAATGGCCCAAACGTTCAAAATCCGCGATACGACGTCGGATTAACTGTAATACCCGGTTGTAATTCATTCATTTTCATTAAGTAATTATCAGTCTGTAATTGTCACTCAGTAATTTTCACTCATTAATAATCACTCATCATTCATGAATCACTCATTTGCGTTCACTGTTGGCATGTTGTAATCGTATATCAGTTACCGATCGTCATTTTATCTCCGTTTTTAGATCGAGACGGGAGTATTATCATTTTCATTGTGATTGATAGCCTTGTACTGGGAGTATCATCTTTGGCTCATGTTAGACTTGTTCACTTTCACATTCGTATGGTATGTCGGATCATTCATCAGTCGTAGCGAGGAATCGGAGTTATCGGATTTATTCACCTTGGCCAGCATTGAGTTACGGCCGTAAGGTTCCGGGATACGGCCGTAAGTTCAGCGGGTACGGCCGTAAGGCTGGCCGGTTACGGCCGTACGTGGTCTGCAAAGAGTCGCCTGCATTTTGGCCGAAGGCGAGTTACGGCCGTAAGGAGGGTTGGATACGGCCGTAAGTGGTGTTCGTAAATTCCAGGTGTTGTCGACCCAGGGTGACTTACGGCCGTAAGGGTTGCGGCATACGGCCGTAAGTCGAGGCAGGTACGGCCGTAAGGCTTGGCCGGATACGGCCGTACGCTGCAGGCAGGATGCCTGGTCATTTTTTACGAAGGCGGGTTACACCCGTAAGTTTGGCCGGATACGGCCGTATCATCCGAGTTACGGTCGTAAGGTGTGCGGGTACGGCCGTAAGGATGTCGGCGGATGTTTTTGACGAAGGCGGGTTACGCCCGTAACTCAGGAGCGGTTACGGCCGTAAGTCTGTCGGCAGGCTTTCGGACGAAGCCGAGTTACGGCCGTACGAGTTGGCCGGTTACGGCCGTAAGGCCGTTGACTTGGAATGTTACGGCCGTAAGAGGGCCGAGTTACGGCCGTAACTTCCGGCAGTATTTAAGGATTTGGCCGGGACATTTTTCCTCATTTCTTCATTTCTTCAACTTTATCCGAGAGAAAGGGTTGAGGGAGAGATTTTGCTATCATCAATCATTTGAGTGTGTAATTTTCATCATCTTCATTCATTTGGGAAGCTTGGATACTCGTTTTAACTCATGTTCATCGGGTCGAAGTGGTTGGATCTTCAAGAGGTAATTTCTTCAACACCTTGGATTTCGATTTTACATTGAGATATGATGTTTTGGACGTTATAATCATGTTATATGAAGGGATATGTATATGATTATGAGTTTGTATAAGGATTCATTGGATTATTGAGGGATTATTCAAGAACACTTTGAATATCGAGTTGAAATTGGGGGTTTTCGATTAACTGTCGTTATAATCACGTTTTTTTGGATATTCGTTTTGGATTATTAATCGTATTGAAGATGTTTTGTTGGTTTGAAACTTCTTGGGGGATTTGATATTGGTATACTGAGGTTTGATTGTAAACAATCGGAGTTTGGACGCAACGTGTTTGATTTAATGCCTCAATGGACTTGGTTTAGTCGTGTTGGCGTGTTGAGTTCGTTATAATCGTGTTTGATACGTATGTTGAACGGATTGTTGGTATTTGTGTTATTCAAGGTTGTTCGAGCGACCGACATCGCATTTAGGACATTTGTTCGTGGAAGGATAATTGTCATCGGTATTGTGTAAGTTAATTCTTACTCGGTTAAAAGGATATTCATCCCTTTTGTTGTTGTTCATTCATAATCATAACTCATTCATCAGTGTATTAACCGTATCAAACTTATTATTGTCAATTAATCACTTCAGTCATAAGGAACGACGGTTCCAATCATTTCATTGAGCTGTCATTTATTTCACTACCATTCCACCTCGGTGAGTCATTATTCATTTTCGATGTCACTTTTGTTATATCGTGGCATTCCGGTCATCTTGGCGTGCCGGTTGGTATGTGTTGGATTTTCATGTCGGGCACGTTTAAGTCGTGTGTTGGTTGTTGGCCTCACATTGGATCGTGCACACGAGTCATATTGTCTCGTGAGATCGATTAGGTACAAGACCACACGTGTATTCGATCGATACTCGTTGGTGGCTTGTGCACGGACACATTTCCATCCCGGGCGTAGTGTGGTACCACCCTTTGAGCCGTACTGTTAGTTGATTCATATAGCATGTTTGATTGCGTATGTTTCAACAGGATATTTCATAATTTCAGATATAATCATGATTGTGTATTTTCAACCCTTGAGGATTGTTGTTCAGGTAATCGACTCTACCGGGGATTTTGTTTTTCAGGTCATGGCAAGGCAAAAGCACAGGAATAGCATGTTGATGGCGAGGAGTCCCAGTGATACTAGTAGGGGGCCCCGATCTTTCAGTTATTTATGTTGTTGTCCTTTAATTTCCGCTGCAGACTTTCATTTGGATACTCCGTTTCATTCAGTGTTGTGTATTTTATCTTCATATAAAATATACTAGTATTCGGTATTGTCCTGGTGTGTTGTACTTAAACTCCTCATCGGAGTATTTGGGTAATATAATGTGGTTCGGTACTACAATTATATTATTTAATTCATTATTTTCATTCGCCGGGTGGGTCCCAGTCGGGGATCCACGGCACTGTAATATCCGCCTAGTTTGGGGTGTTACAGAGTTGGTATCGGAGCGTGGTTTTGAATACTACCTTCCGAGTCATGTCTCATTTGAAATCATCGTCATCAGACTAGTATCATTGGACTTTCACGTCACATGTGACCTGTGCAAATGCCGAGCCAATCAGACCGAAAGAACTGTAAGATTTCTAACGCCATGGTATAATTTATGGCAATAGTCATTCATTCATCATTCATCAATTAACAATCCTCAAACATCATCATTCATTGTGATTAGGACGATCATGTTAACTCATTAATCACTTAATTCATTTCATTACTCAGTTAATGATCAGGACGATCATATTAACTCATTAATTACTCAATTCATTTCATTACTCAGTTGTCGATCTGGATGATCATATTATCAATCTTGTTAAGTTATTCAAGATAATCATTTCAAGAATTTCATCAGATAATCATGTAACTTCAGTGAATCATTCATATAATCACTAAGTTAGAGCATGTATACTCATTTTCATCATCTCATGACACAATCATAACGTGGTAATTGTAATATCCGCAATTTTCGATTTTCGGTAAATTTCTTTTTTTTTCGGTCGGAGTCCGTTTTGACGACTCGCTCATGATCGTTTCGTCATTCTGAGAATGATTAATTCTACACTTTTTGACATCCGAGTTCGTTTCGGTGTCGTTTCGTTGAGTTCTGTGCTTTTTAGCGACTTTTCCGCACTTGAGTTCGATTCTTGCGAATCTCGCATTTAAATCTGTTGTTTCGAGTTTCCCGCAAGTCCGTTTAACTTTGTTGGACGTGTTGTGAACTTCGGTTTGGTTATTCGATCACGTATCGTGATTTCCGCGTTTGGGCCATTTTGTAATTTCTTGAAAGTTACGGGTATCCGTATCTGTAATTGTTGTCTCGACCCGTTTCTTGGTCGCGTATGACTAATTATGGTATTACGCTTTCATTTCGAGTCGCTTATGTTGTCCGCGAACTTTTCGCCGTGTTCGCCCGTGACGCTTTCAAATCGGTCGCCGAGCCACTGGCGGTATGGATCGCCGGACGGTGGCGGGATCGCCGGACGACAGGCACCGGCCGGACGGTGCGGCAGAACCGGCGAGCGCACGCCACGGCCGGAAGGTCGCGCGCGCTAACCGGGCAGTGTAGCGACGCCGCCGTGGCTCAGCGACGCCATCGCCCGGGCAGTGGGTTTCGAGGTTCTCGACTCGGTCAGATCGGGTGTAGCGCACGCTACGCCGAGCGTAGCGCGCTAGTCGGCAGCGTAGCGCCGCCGGGCCGGCTAGCGACGTTACTGCCGGGCGTCGATCCAGCCGCTACCGGATGTGCCGCTAGCGCGCGCAGTATCCGGCCGTAGCGCACGCTAGCGGAGTTGGGTCGATGTGTTCGGCCGGGCAGGTTGGTCGGTGATGCCGGGTGTTAGGGCCCCGCCGAGGGTACTCGGCCGATCTGGCCGATAGCGCACGCTAGTCCTAAGGCTAGCGACGCTAGTCGGCCGTATAAATATGGTGAGCAAATACATTTCACTTCGCTTTTCATTTCCTTCCTTCTCCATCCGCGAGTGGCGATTCATGGGCGACGAAGCCATGTTGTTTAACAACAAATCCATGAAGTCCTTGGGTTCATAACATCAATCGATCGTCCTTTATCAACCTTTGATCCAAATAATCAAGGTAATCTTCCTTAGAACCCTAATTTCGTGAATTTGGGGATTTTTGCATTTTCGTCCGATTCGTTCCGTGTTGTTGATTAATTCATGATGGGTATGATTAATCTTGATAGTATTCTTGTGTTTAACATCATTTAATCCATTGTTCTTCGTCGAATCAAGTATATTTCTTGATTTCCTTCGAATTGACTTTTTGGGGATTTGTCCGATCTCGCTTTTCATCCGCTTTCGATGGATCGATTATGGTTAAATGATGTTGTTAAACATATTCTATGGATTGTATATCCATATTTCAACTTGGAATTCGCTGGGTTTTGACGGAACGAATCGTGTTCTTGGCCGCTTGGGGAAATCCGTGAACTTTCGTCATTCGTTCTTTGAATTCAACGGCTTTGAGTCGTGTTATGGAATTCATTTCATTGTTATTATTTGTCCTTCGTAGTTTATGAACGTGAGTTGGCGTTCGGTGGAGTCGGCGGGTTCGTAGTCGGTTCGGGCCAACCTACTTGGTCGATTCTCCGCGTTGTTCTTATTCGAGGCAAGTACCTTGCCCATACTTTTCTCGTTTATGGATATGATGATCGGTGGTCGTCTTGATGCGTTTGTTTGGTTATTTGAAATGAAGTTTCAAAGGATTTCGGTTTGGCCTCGTTAAAGGCTTTCTTTCAAAACGAGTGTGATTTGTGAACGGTGTTTTGAGAATTGATTATGATTTGATTATTTTGAACGTTGAAGGATTTTATGATGGTACTCCTATTGTTTAAGTTATGGAATCGTGTATTCCGTATTTAATCTTGTTATTTATTTTTGAAGAGTTTGATAATGGTGTCGAGTTAATGGCCATCTCTAGTGAGTATTCTTAATGAACTTACATTCTTAGCATGTTAGTATTGCATGAGTAACGTGTGTGTGTATGCTCACTACGGGTTAGATCCGACGGGGTCTCGGTAGGGGTCCACGGAGGTGTGGATCGACGAGCTTTGCTTTTAACCACTACGGGTTAGATCCGACGGGGTCTCGGTAGGGGTCCACGGAGGTGTGGATCGACGGTTAATTGTGGTGCATTTTTGCAAATGTGATTTGATATTGGCATTTCCGGAAATGAGTGCTTTCGAACGGTTTTCATGATTGCATGCATTGACTAAGTGTGTAAGAGGTAAGTGTTCGTTTGGCTTACTTGGCTAGGATGGCAATCGAGTATTTTGTTGTTTGTTTTAAATCCTTTATTTGTGGATTTTGATGTTGGGATACGAACCTCGTGGTCGCTTCTTGTGTATGTGAGTTGATGAGATTTGGGGCTAAAATCCCAATGGTTTTGTAAAAGTCGCTTTACGGATTTGGGGCTAAAATCCCAACGGTTGGTTAATGTCATTTTTCGTAAAGTAAACCCTTGGGGCGGTGACCCCTTTTGTCTTTTGGTTTTCAAAAGTAGGATTTGATAATCCTAATTGTTTTCTATTAAAACTCTCGATGGCCTTCTAAACCGCTTTATAAATTATTCCCATTGATTTATGATATTTCGCTTTTGAAATGTTTTCTCAAACCCTTGCCTCGGGAAGTACTTTTCGCTTCGTTTGGATCTTTGAGGATCCTCGGTTATTGTTATTCGTGGAATGTGAATTGTATGGCTCGTATTTGCACTTTGTATTTGCACTAGCAAAACAGGGAGTTTGCTAACCCCGAGTATTCGGGGTGGATGTCTGTTTTGCATTCGTGTTTTGGAGCATAACACCGGTCGGCACGAAGGATGATGAAAGATGATCGATACTAATCACATGAGGAACCGTACATCGTGTGTTGGTTCGGTTGTACTTTATTTTCCATTGTATTGTTCCGTTATGCGGGTGTAGTTGTATTTTGTCCCTGCGTGGGCATGAGTTGTATTTGAGTTGTATGTATTTGTGGAAAGACCAAATCGGTCATCGAGTCATTGTAGCCTTGAAGGCATTGTCGAGATGTTAAATGTCGTTACCGGCTGGTAGATCCTTGAGGAAAGGTTCTACGGCGTGTAATATCCCCGAGCGGATCGGGGTGTTACATAAATGGTATCGGAGCTTAGGTTGAGGAAACCTAGGCCGTCCGGGTCAAGTCGTGTTGTTTGAGTCTTGTTTCGTTGGATTTTATCCGATCGAGTCGTGTCGCGACGCTGCCGCTTGAGTTTGTTGGTCGTGATTAGTATCGTGGGCGATCATCATCTTCGTGCGACTGTGGAAGTAAGTCTCCCTTCTTTGTGTTGTGCCTCGTGTGACACGAGCTATTTTTATGATTATTTGTTAAGTGGTGGAATCCTTATGTGAATTTTGATTTCACGATATGTATTTAGTCGACTCGTATTTGATTTATACGAGGAATGTCGTCGTTGTGATGTCTTTTATTGTTGTTTTTGTCCGTTGTTGATGATTTTCGAATCGATTTGCACGCTTTACAAGTCTCTTGTGGAAGCTTTGTGCTTATACGCGTTCGACTTGTTCACTAGCCTGCGGGAGGGTATTTTATCGGGTTTTGTTCTCAATGTGGTATTTTATCGTTTATTTTCGTTTAAAGACATGTATTGTCTTGATTTTAAACGCTTTGATGCGTGTGCTAGGAGTTGTTTTAGTGAACGTCGGTATGTGTGAGTTTTGGGCATTCGCCTATTGGAATTTTGAAAACCTTGAGTATCTTAAAAAAATAAACTTCGAGACATACTTTTCAAATGACTTATTTTCTTGTGGTACATCCTAGATGCCACAATATATTTCAAAAATTTTCTACCTCGAGGACCAAAATATTTTGAGATATTTTCAACACTTTTATTTAGACCCGAGGGTCGAATATTTTGAAAGTTTTCACTAAGAGAAAGTGTCCTCATTTTTATCAAATGTGATATGGTTCTCCAAAGTCTCGATAATGATGTTTCACGTTTGTACTTTTGAAAGGTGATACTCAAGATCAACCAAGATTCTTCTAAATTATTTTCAAAATGAGGTTTCCATTTTTTTAAAAACCTATCCATTCCCGTTTGAGGGTCGGGTATGTACGTGTGATATTCGCGTTGTCATTTTGATACTTTCTCCCGAGTATAATCGAATTGGCGGTGTGAGCGTTGAGTCGCTTTCCACACATTGGTTGTTCTAGCCCCTGTGAAAGGCGGGATGTTGGTGTTGAATATTATCGCCTCGTAGTGATTCCTGCGTTGTCGCGCATGTGCAAGCTGTTAGAGCTTGGTTTGGTATGGTCGTGTGCATCGGTGATGGTTCCGTTATGCGTCGATTGTTTAATGTCTTGTTACCTTGCTCGCTTTTGTGAATTTCGTGGACGAGGTCGGAGGTAATGCCCGTACTATTTTGACTTCCGTGTTTTCTCTTCCCCGCCTATCGATTCGCTCATGTTCGTTGGTACTTTATGGACTTGTTCGGTATTTCGCTTCATCGTCCGAACGAGCCGTGATCTTGTTGTGGGCCGATCTGGTTATCGGTGTGACTTTTTCGAGTTCGGTTCGATTCTTGTGAACTTTGTTCGGGAGTAACATCATTTGGTTCTACTAGTCCTTTTATTCGAAGGGATCGGATTTTGAACTTCTGTATTTTCTACTTTGTCGACTCATTTATGTTCGTTGACATTTGAGCTTGTCCCGCCCTTGTTTCGTTTATCGAACGAGTGTGATATCATTTCGAATAACTTATTTGTCGTTGTGACTTTTCAATCGCTATTCCCTTTCTGTGGATCTTATGGGAATGCATGTCTTGTAGTTCTCACCGGATCATCCCGGGAGTTATTGTTGAATTTTATTATCCTTCGTGTTTCGGACATGATTGTTCGATTTTTGTTGTCTCGATCGCTTGTTTGTTCGGTTTTTGTTCTCGTTTCGTGATTATTGAGCATTCAGACTCCTTCGTAATTCCCTTGATTCGGGAAATTAGTTTCGCTTTTCGATCTTCCATCCCTTAGGCGGTGGGATTCCGTGTTTGTTCGGTTGGCTCGCTTTGATTGATGTACTGGGTTGGTCAATCATATTGATTTTCGCTCGTTGTGTTTTGCGATTGTCGGATAATTGACTTGGCTATATTATCCGCTTGATGACGCTTGTCATTTGTTGGTTTTATTATATCCCTAACAATGACGTTGTGTTAGTCGCCGTGGAGCGTGTTTTCACGCCGTATGTTCCTTTGCGTTGTTTGTAACATTTCGCCGTTGGGCGTTAGTTACGCATTCTTGTGTGTCTCGTTGAGTTTTTCCTGGCGGAATATTTCTTCTCCCTACTTGTTTTTAGTTTCGGACGAAACTTCTTTAAGGAGGGTAGAATGTAATATCCGCAATTTTCGATTTTCGTAAATTTCTTTTTTTTCGGTCGAGTCCGTTTTGACGACTCGCTCATGACCGCTTCGTCATTCCGAGAATGATTAATTCTACACTTTTGACATCCGAGTTCGCTTCGTGTCGTTTCGTTGAGTTCTCGTGCTTTTAGCGACTTTTCCGCACTTGAGTTCGATTCTTGCGAATCTCGATTTAAATCGTTGTTTCGAGTTTCCCGCAAGTCCGTTTAACTTTGTTGGACGTGTTGTGAACTTCGGTTTGGTTATTCGATCACGTATCGTGATTTTCGCGCTTTGGGCCATTTTGTAATTTCTTGAAAGTTACGTATCCGTATTCTGTAATTGTTGTCTCGACCCGCTTCTTGGTCGCGTATGACTAATTATGGTATTACGCTTTCATTTCGAGTCGCTTATGTTGTCCGCGAACTTTTCGCCGTGTTCGCTCCGTGACGCTTTGAAATCGGTCGCCGAGCCAAGCGGTGGCGGGATCGGCCGACGTGGCGGATCGCCGGACGATTGCGGGCACCGGCCGGACGGGTGCGGCAGAACCGCGTAGCGCACGCCACGGCCGGAAGGCTGCGCGCTAACCGGGCAGTGTAGCGACGCCGCCGTGGCTCAGCGACGCCATCGCCCGGGCAGCGGGGGTTTCGAGGTTCGACTCGGCCAGATCGGCAGTAGCGCACGCTACGCCGAGCGTAGCGCGCTAGTCGGCAGCGTAGCGCACGCTGCCGGCCGGCTAGCGACGTTACTGGCCGGCGATTCATCCAGGGCTACCGATGTGCCGGGCTAAGCGCGCAGTATCCGGCCGTAGCGCACGCTAGCGGAGTCGGGTCGGCAGTTCGGTCGGGCAGGTTGGTCGGTGATGCCGGGTGTTGTGGGCCCCGGCCGAGGGTACTCGGCCGATACCGCCGATAGCGCACGCTAGTCCTAAGGCTAGCGCACGCTAGGTCGGCCCTATAAATATGGCCGAGCAATCACATTTCACTTCGTTTTTCATTTCCTTCCTTCTCCATCCGCGAGTGGCGATTCATGGGCGACGAAGCCATGTTGTTTAACAACAAATCCATGAAGTCCTTGGGTTCATAACATCAATCGATCGTCCTTTATCAACCTTTGATCCAAATAATCAAGGTAATCTTCCTTAGAACCCTAATTTCGTGAATTTGGGGATTTTTGCATTTTCGTCCGATTCGTTCCGTGTTGTTGATTAATTCATGATGGGTATGATTAATCTTGATAGTATTCTTGTGTTTAACATCATTTAATCCATTGTTCTTCGTCCGAATCAAGTATATTTCTTGATTTCCTTCAATTGACTTTTTGGGGATTTGTCCCGATCTCGCTTTTCATCCGCTTTCGATGGATCGATTATGGTTAAATGATGTTGTTAAACATATTCTATGGATTGTATATCCATATTTCAACTTGGAATTCCGTTTTGGGTTTTGACGGAACGAATCGTGTTCTTGGCCGCTTTGGGGAAATCCGTGAACTTTCGTCATTCGTTCTTTGAATTCAACGGCTTTGAGTCGTGTTATGGAATTCATTTCATTGTTATTATTTGTCCTTCGTAGTTTATGAACGTGAGTTGGCGTTCGGTGGAGTCGGCGGGTTCGTAGTTCGGGCCAACCTACTTGGCCGATTCTCCGCGTTGTTCTTATTCGAGGCAAGTACCTTGCCCATACTTTTCTCGCTTTATGGATATGATGATCGGTGGTCGTCTTGATGCGTTTGTTTGGTTATTTGAAATGAAGTTTCAAAGGATTTCGGTTTGGCCTCGTTAAAGGCTTTCTTTCAAAACGAGTGTGATTTGTGAACGGTGTTTTGAGAATTGATTATGATTTGATTATTTTGAACGTTGAAGGATTTTATGATGGTACTCCTATTGTTTAAGTTATGGAATCGTGTATTCCGTATTTAATCTTGTTATTTATTTTTGAAGAGTTTGATAATGGTGTCGAGTTAATGGCCATCTCTAGTGAGTATTCTTAATGAACTTACATTCTTAGCATGTTAGTATTGCATGAGTAACGTGTGTGTGTGTATGCTCACTACGGGTTAGATCCGACGGGGTCTCGGTAGGGGTCCACGGAGGTGTGGATCGACGAGCTTTGCTTTTAACCACTACGGGTTAGATCCGACGGGTCTCGGTAGGGTCCACGGAGGTGTGGATCGACGGTTAATTGTGGTGCATTTTTGCAAATGTGATTTGATATTGGCATTTAGGAAATGAGTGCTTTTCGAACGGTTTTCATGATTGCATGCATTGACTAAGTGTGTAAGAGGTAAGTGTTCGTTTGGCTTACTTGGCTAGGATGGCACTGGAGTATTTTGTTGTTTGTTTTAAATCCTTTATTTGTGGATTTTGATGTTGGGATACGAACCTCGTGGTCGTTCTTGTGTATGTGAGTTGATGAGATTTGGGGCTAAAATCCCAATGGTTTTGTAAAAGTCGTTTTACGGATTTGGGGCTAAAATCCCAACGGTTGGTTAATGTCATTTTTCAGAAAGTAAACCCTTGGGGCGGTGACCCCTTTTGTCTTTTGGTTTTCGAAAAGTAGGATTTGATAATCCTGAATTGTTTTCTATTAAAACTCTCGATGGCCTTCTAAACCGTTTTATAAATTATTCCCATTGATTTATGATATTTCGTTTTTGAAATGTTTTCTCAAACCCTTGCCTCGGGAAGTACTTTTCGTTTCGTTTGGATCTTTGAGGATCCTCGGTTATTGTTATTCGTGGAATGTGAATTGTATGGCTCGTATTTGCACTTTGTATTTGCACTAGCAAAACAAAGTGGAGTTTTGCTAACCCCGAGTATTCGGGGTGGATGTCTGTTTGCATTCGGGTTTTGGAGCATAACACCGGTCGGCACGAAGGATGATGAAAGATGATCGATACTAATCACATGAGGAACCGTACATCGTGTGTTGGTTCGGTTGTACTTTATTTTCCGTCGTCTTGTATTGTTCCGTTATGCGGGTGTAGTTGTATTTTGTCCCCTGCGTGGGCATGAGTTGTATTTGAGTTGTATGTATTTGTGGAAAGACCAAATCGGTCTACTGAGTCATTGTAGCCTTGAAGGCATTGTCGAGATGTTAAATGTCGTTACCAGCCTGGTAGATCCTTGAGGAAAGGTTCTACGGCGTGTAATATCCCTGAGCGGATTGGGGGTGTTACAGTAATCATGCGGGAAATATAATCATTATGCGACCTTCCTACTTCAGTATGGGGAGAGCTGTGAGGGGAGGCACGGGGAGAGGCCGCGGTGCGGGCCGAAACCCGGGAAATAATCACTCGCTGTCGGGAAATCGTGCCCAGGACTCGGCTCGATCAGAAGATGTTCGGGTTGATCCACTCACTTTTATGCAGGCCATGATGACCCATGTGCAGTTGCTCAATCATCATTGCGCCACTCTGTCTGGATTAATCGAGAGAACTCTCCCGTATGAGCCGGCTGCTAAGAAAAGTACTGAACAACAACCTTCATCTGTCAGCAAGAAATCAACGAAGCGTAATCAATCCGAAGGCGGTCAGTCAACCTTCAAGAAGCCTCGTGTGAGTCCTATCGTTTCTGAGCGACCTCCTGCGGTGCATAATCGTGCGGGATCTCAATCCCGAGCGGTCAATTCGGCCATCATCTGTTTCAACTGTGGAGTGCCGGGTCATTACAGCACTAAGTGTCTGAAACCGTCTATCACGTGCCATAATTGTGGGAATTTTGGACATAAGGCCCGTTTTTGCCGAAAGGACTCCAAGTCGGCTCGGCATCTCGTGCCCCGGCAATCCGCGTTTAATCGATCGCTTTGTCAACGCTGCTTGAGACAATGGAAGCAAATAGAGTTGGGGCTCATATTTATCGACGGGAGCGTCCGTTCGGGGCCTAAGTCCTGCATTCATGTGATGAGGAGGATCGACGATCCGGTGGCCCGAATGACCTCAGGTATACTCGTAACTTTTTTTTCAACCTGTGTGTACCTTTTTGGATACTGGTGCACCGCATTCATTCATCTTCGAATCATGTTTGAATAGACTTATTTTGGGATAGTCCTATTGCTTGTGGACCTCATACCATCGGTCTACCTGATGATGGAAGATTTTTTCGGAAATCATACCGAATTAAGCTTAATGACCGCGATTGGTTGGTGGACCTAATCGTGGTGAATTTATCTTAGGACGATGTAATTTTCGGTATTAGTTGGTTTGATCGTCTTGATACTATCCTCAGTGTTTGTTAGCGTTTGGTCGCTATCTTTCCGTCGTTGGTTGTCGAATGTGTGCTTCAGGGAAGTAATCCCCGTTGTTCCAGTAGAATTATTATTATGGCGGAAGCATAGAGATTCTGCAATCTAGTTATTCAATCATTCATTGTATCATTTTCATCGATTGACCTTTCTAAGGCAATCGAGTTATTCAATCATTCATTGCACCATTTTCATCGATTGGCCTTTCTAAGGCAATCGAGTCATTCAATCATTCATTGTATCATTTTCATCGATTGACCTTTCTAAGGCAATCGAGTTATTCAATCATTCATTGCATCATTTTCATCGATTGGCATTTCTAAGGCAATCGAGTCATTCAATCATTCATTGTATCATTTTCATCGATTGACCTTTCTAAGGCAATCGAGTTATTCAATCATTCATTGCATCATTTTCATCGATTGGCCTTTCTAAGGCAATCGAGTCATTCAATCATTCATTGTATCATTTTCATCGATTGACCTTCCTAAGGCAATCGAGTTATTCAATCCTTCATTGCATCATTTTCATCGATTGGCCTTTCTAAGGCAATCGAGCTATTCAATCATTCATTGTATCACTTTCATCGATTGGCCTTTCTAAGGCAATCGAGTTATTCAAACATTCATTGTACCATTTTCATCGATTGGCTTTTCTAGGGCAATCGAAATGTTCAATCATTTGTGGTATTATTGTCATCGATTGACGATGTATTTCCAGACGAGTTATCTGTTTGCCTTCACATAGAGTAGTGGAATTCAGGAGTGAGTTGGAGTCGGTACGTCCCCTTTATCAAAGGCACCGTATCGGATGGCCCCGACCAGAATGCAAGAGTTGAAGATTCAACTTGAGGAATAGTTCGAGAAAGGTTATCTCCGACCGATTGCGTCCCCGAGAGGAGCACCAGTGTGATCTGTCAAGGAGAAGGATGGCTCGTCTCGTGTGTGTATTAATTATCAAGAGTTGAACATGGTGATGATCAAGATTAGTACCCCTTACCCCGTATTGATAATCTTTTAGATCAACTTCAGGGAGCTTCAGTATTTGATCCAGGATCGACTTAAGATCTGGATATCACCAGTTGCGGATTCGAGAGTTGGATATCGCGAGGACGGCGTTTCGAACACGCTATGGTCATTATGAGTTCGTAGTTATTGCCGTTCGGGCTAACTAATGCACCTGTGGTATTCATGGAGTTAATGAATCGGGTTTTCATCGAATTTTTAGATCAGTTTGTTGTTGCCTTCATCGATGACATTTTGATTTATTCTCGTAGCCGAGAGGAACACGAGGTTCATCTTCATCAGGTTCTCGACGTGTTGAGACGAGAGCAACTTTATGGAAAGTTTTCCAAATGTGAGTTCTGGATGTCCGAAGTGACTTTTCTCGGACATGTAATTTCATCAGACGGAGTTCGTGTCGACCCTCAGAAGACGGAGGCTATCCGAGACTGATTACCTCCGAAGAATGTTAGGGAAATCCGAAGTTTTCTCGGATTAGCGGGCTATTATCGGCGATTTGTGGAGGGATTTCTAGAATCGCTCAACCCTTGACGAACCTTTTGCGAAAGGATAAGAAATACACGTGGTCCGACGCGTGTCAGCGGAGTTTTGAGGAACTCAAGAGTCGGTTAATGTCAGCACCTGTACTTTCCTTGCCGCAAGGGACGGAAGGATTTGTGGTTTATAGTGATGCGTCCGGACAGGGTCTCGAGTGTGTACTCATGCAGAATGGGAAGGTTATTGCTTATGCTTCACGACAATTGAGACCTTACGAAGTTAATTATCCGACCCACGACCTGAAGCTAGCAGCCGTGGTGTTCGCTTTGAAAATTTGGCGTCAATACCTTTATGGCGTTACCTGTCAGATATTCACCGATCATAAGAGTTTAAAGTATATATTTACTCAGAATGAGTTAAATATACGACAGAGGCGGTGGTTATAACTAATTAAAGATTATGATATCGAGATCCTTTACCACCCGGGCAAGGCGAACGTTGTCGCCGACGCCTTGAGTCGTAAGTCCGTTCAGGAGCAGATGCTTGCTCGTTTAACAGTTCAGAAGGAGCTTCAGCAGGAATTCCTTAGACCCGAGATCGAGGTCTGGCATCAGCGACTGGCGGGTATGCTGAAACCGCTCCCTATTCCAGGATGGAGGTGGGAAGACATTATATGGATTTCATCACGAGTTTGCCGACGAGTCGTCGTGGCATGAATACGATCTGGGTGATTGTGGACCGCTTAACTAAATCAGCTCATTTCCTTGAGATCAAGGATACGTGGGGTCCCGAGAGACTGGCCCAGTTGTTCATCAAGGAGATAGTGAGACTTCACGGTGCCCCTAAGAGTATCGTTTCCGATCGTGACGGACGATTTGTGTCTCATTTTTGGAAATCAGTTCATCGTGCTATGGGAACTCACCAATCTCGCATCAGCTTTTCATCCTCAAAGACTGACAATCAGAGAGGACTATACAGACATTAGAGGACATGTTGAGGGCATGCGTCCTTGTTGTTGGTTTGATTCTTTAGTCTTATACTCGCAAGCGCACGATTTGTTCGATGTAGATATGCGGTGCAGGGTCGATTCCACAGGGAGGACTATACTAGTGAAGTCAAATGATTCCTATCGTTTTGAACCAAATTATATTAAATTCTAACCTAGTCCCAAATAATTTATTTTTGAATGGTTATAATAATTGCATTAAATAACAGTAATTTTTAAGTAGATTTTAGATAAATTGATTTTAAATAATTTACTAGGGTTTAGAGTCCACCAATGTCTATTTATTATTTATTTTATATTTTAATTCCAAGAAATTCAGGAATAGTTTCAAATCAATCTCACTATTTCCCTATAGATTTGACAATAAGTACAAAATTATAATTCAAATATAGATTTTCCTTCGCTTAAAAATGTAATTTCTAAGCATTATATGTATCCAATTTAATGGAAAACAAATAATCAAAGAAATTAACTAATATCAATAATCACAAAGCAAGGGGGAATTTATAACTATCAAAAATACGTGATATAATTGATGAAATAATATTCCCCTATTGAAGCGAAAATCATAATCGTTAAAAATATTTATTTGGAATTATTATATAAATATTAATAATAATATAGACATGGTTTCATCATAACCCCAGTAAAAGAAAATTACTCACTCATAATAACAACACAAATAAATAAATATTCCATAATATTATTACACAAATATAATTTTATTACACAATATTTTTTTTCTCTCCCTTACAATAATATCTCTCTATTTTTTCTCCTTTTTTCTCCTCCCCAAACACTACACAATCATCCCCTATTTATACTACTTCAAAATCAATAAAATAATCATTTTTACAATTAAAAATTCCACCCCCAACAATAATACACGGCTGCCATGAGTGCTGATGTCATGGATGACATCAGCACAGAGTTGAAATTCCGGTCCAATTAGGTGTTGACACGTGTCACAATATGGTCCGTCTATTTAATTGTCCTTCGAACGGTCATAACTTCTTCATACGAACTCGGATTTGGATGAATTTTTTTTTAAAACGATCGTCTCGACGAGACGAATAAAGTGAGACCAGTCGTGACTATATTTGAGTTTTGTAAAAATATCGCCCTTGAACCAATTGATCTGTCTTGTACCGGTTGGTTAACCTGCAGATATAATTTAATTCCAATTAATTATCCAAAAATGACATAAAATTATAGAAAATTCTAAGAAAATGAAATAATATAAATATATGGTAAAACGAATAAATTATCACACAAAACACACAATTATATACATAAAATACTAATAAAAATATTACTCAAAATATACTAAACAAATTCCCCCACACTTATCTTTTGCACGTCCTCGGGCAAATCTTATACCCGAGTTATAATACTCATATGCTGAAAAATCATGACAAAACCAATATCAAGAGAGAACAAGTGATCATGACCCAAGTGAGATCGAGAAAAATAGGATGCCGCACCAAATTCTAACAACTTCATTGAGAATCGAATGCCAAAAGATTCAATACCCTCACAGTGGATATCACTCTTCACTCAAGTGTATATACGGGATATTCGAGAAGAGTTCACTCATATCAAAGCATAATGTGTCATTACCATATGCTTGGTCAAAAATCAAATCTCCACTACTTAAAAATAAACTCATGCATAAATCAAAAGGTCTTTCATTTGGTTGTAACGTGGCTTTGGGAATGGGTAAGATAAAGGGAAAATTATGAGGTTTGCTAGCCAAGATCAATTGTGAATTTAGATGCATAACAAATCCTACAAATAACAATCAACACCCCCCCTTCTGTAATGAAAACTCTCAACCCATCATCCCCAAGTTGAATATTCATCTGGTAAGGTCATACTCTTGTGTAAGGAAAAGTATGCAATGGATCTTCTGGAAGGATTTATGTATCACTTAAAGGATAGTTCAAGTGCTATTTTATGTATATATAGTGATGATTTTCGCACTTGACCTCCCGTTTTTTTTTTTTTTTAGGCCGTTTTTTTTTTTTTTAGATTTTTTTTTTGCCTTTATTTATATTTTTTTTTGGTTCAATACTCCAATGTACTTCACACCCTTTCACTTTCAACAAAAGCTCTTAATCTCCACAATACTCTTATGAACATCGGCCCCTATTTGTCACACATCTAGTTCACAATTAAATCTTTGACTAGAGGGTGCAAATGGATGAGTCATCAACAAGAATGGATAATGGCTAAAGTAATGTGCTTGATCAAAGAAATAGGCTCAGGCTCAATGGGGCTTCTAAGGATAAAATGTAATGGGTGGGAAAAATATAAGCCAACAAGGGTTAATCCTAATTGCCTTTATCATCTTAATGCAAGAGTTTATGAATGTAATCTCGAAATGTATAAATGAGCAAGTTCTAGAATGAACACAATATGTTTGACCACACAACAAAAAATATAGAGCGTATATATAAGGATTGCTCTAAGGCTCAAAACTCACAAAAAGGGTGTTGTGTACTGAATCCCATACACCTTCATCCAAATCCATTATCAAAACCAGTGAAATATCCCAAAAATGATTTTTTCACTAACGTTTTCTCAAGAAAATGGTGCCGTGATTTTCAGCCCTTTTTTTTATTTAATATTGCATATATATATATAGATATAGATATAGATATACACCTTCCCCCACACTTAATGATAAACAATATCCTTATTGTGTAAAAAGAACAATGGAGTAAGGGTTTAAATAAGACTTCCCTGTTTATGAAAGACGACGCTTTGCTCAAGCCCTTTTTTTTTTTTTTGACCTGCAAGAAATAAGTGTGGCAAAACAACAAAAGAAAATATATACCCGGAAGTATAACACAAACAACCTAGATGCGCTTCAAGAGAGTCCGAAGAGTCGCCTTACGCTGCCATCAATGCTTTTATTAAAAACAAACAGAAAAAGTACAGTAATAGAAATAACAATACATAAATCGTGGATAGATGCGCGTCAAGAGATCGAAAAGAAAACTCCTTAAGCTGCCATCATTTTCACGATTTTTACACTCGCTAAAAAGTAAAAACAACAAGAGGGATGAAGTGGGATATCGGAGGAAAGGAATGTATCAATTTTGCGTTTCCGCACGGTGAAATCTTCCATCCAAACAATATTAGCTAGAGTGAGTCCAGTTCAGAACAAATGCAATAAGTTTTTGATCGGCTCTTACGGTGTTGTTGCAACAACTATGATTCGTTTAGCACGCTCGAAATAAAACCTTTTTCAAGAGTAGTTGATGAAAGATAGTAAACCATCGAAGAAACCATTGACATTTAGCAGACCTATTGATTTCGTTTGAACATTTAGTCAGCTCTGGTAACCACATGAAAAAGTTCCTCAAGAGTGCCAAAACCACCGGAAGGGTGATAAAGGCATCGGCATTATTTATCATGTGAGTTATGCGGTCTTGCATATTCACACTCTGAACTCATCTCCAATAGTTGCTCCGGTGATTTTACTTTCACCAGAGGTTTTGGAATGATTCCCAACACTCTTACTCCTTCCAGATAGGCGTAAAGAAGACGTCCCATTAATCCTAGACTTCCTCCTCCGTAAACTACATGAATGCATTTTTTTCCTAAGGTACGACCCAAGTTGTGGGTCTTCAAAAGCAAGCCTCTTTCCCATGACTAGCTCCACCAAAAATGCGGATGGAGTTAAATCTTTTTGCGGAAGATGATGATTCCATTTTTTTTTTTTTGAAAAGAAAATTACTTAGAGAGATAATGAAAAGAATACAAGTTTGAGGGATGCGTAAAAGAAACAAGCGCAATGTTTATTTATAGATGCAAAATAAAGTAAAAAGATTTATCAAATCTGTGACTGCCGCGTTAATTGCGCTTCAACTACTCAATAGAATAATGAATGCATTTATTGCGTATCACGTTTTTATTCGTAAAATCTAAAAAAGCGACAAAAATAAAGATACTCACGTGTATGTACAGTAGTTGTGATTGTGGCTCACATCTTCCTCGATTTTACGTTCGTAAACGGCTTAAACGCCTTCTATGAGTGGGAGAAGCTTCCCATCCAATTTTCTTACAAATTGGCAAACAGGTCTTTTAACGCCGATTCCCAAGACGTTGTTCATATTCGGTTTGAATTTATTCCACAAACATCGAATCCCGTAATGTACGAGTCCACTAGGATGCGTGTCAAGAGAAATTTCGATATCATCTAAATTCTCCTTATTCGCACCATCCTTGATGAACCGAATTTTATCTTCTCTGTTTGTGGAAGGAATTCCTAAAGATCGACATCTTGAATCACGGTTCCACCTAGCACATTTGTAGCAAACGGCGATTTTCTTTGCTCGTCGTTTCTTGGCATATGAACTTTTTCCAAGCCCTGGTAAAAATCTAGTTGGTGTTTCCGTGAACTCACCCGCTATTCTCACTTTGGCTTCAATAATGAATCGAATATCAAAAGGTATGCCGTTATTCATAAGCAACCTCATTCTTTCAACTCGGCTTGGTAAAGTTTCAAAATGACTTTTTGCTAAGAAAGGGAAATCTTTTTCAATTGTTTTCAAAGTTTCTTCCATAATTAAAAATAAAATAAAAATATCTACAAAATCGATTATTGTGGGAAACGAAAATCCGACTTTACTAGCCACGGAGTACCGTTATCCGCCACTTGACCGGCAAACACAATGGAGTATTAATCCACAATATCGGGGTCCTTAAGAAGAATCTCTTCTACCTCAAAAGATTTTAATTCCAAATATGGTTTTAACCGTTGACCATTCACTTTGAAAATATTACCATTTTTGGATTTTCAATTTCTACACTCCGTGAGGATAGACCGTATGAATAATAAATGGACCAGACCACCGTGAACGTAACTTGCCTGGAAATAATAACAAACGAGAGTTAAAAGAAGGACTTATTGACCAGAGAAAAAAATTTCTCAAAATGTGTTTATCATGAAAAATTTCATTTTGTCCTTATATTTCCTTGCACAATCGTACGCATCATTTCGATTTCTTCCAATTCATTTAGTTGAAGTTTCCTATGAATTCCAAACATGTCTAATGAAAAATTTAATCGTTTTATGGCCCAAGATGCTCTATGTTTCAATTCAACAGCAAATGACATGGTTTTCCAAAGACAAGCCTAAATGGAGACATTCCGATGGGAGTTTTAAAAGCGATACGGTAAGCCCACAATGCATCATTCAATCGCAAAGACCAATCTTTCCTTGTAGGATTAACAGCTTTTTCAAGAATATGTTTGATTTCTCTGTTTGAAATTTCAACTTGGCCACTTGTTTGAGGGTGATAAGGAGTAGCAACTTTATGTGTAACACCATATTTTTAAATAAATGATTCAAAATTTATTACAAAAATGTTTTCCTCCATCACTTATAATTGCTCGTGGTGTTCCAAATCTGGAAAAAATATTTTCTTTCAAAAATTTTACCACGACTTTGTGGTCATTTGTTTTGCAAGCAATTGCTTCTACCCATTTTGAAACATAATCGACGGCCACAAGGATGTAAAGATTGCCAAAAGAAATTGGAAAAGGTCCCATAAAATCTATGCCCCAAACATCAAATATTTCAATAATTAAAATTGGGTTTAAAGGCATCATATTTCGTTTAGAAATTCGACCTAATCTTTGACATCTATCACATGTGCTGCAATATGAATGTGTATCTTTGAAAAGTGTTGGCCAATAAAACCACATTGCGTAATTTTAGCGCTTGTTTTTTTGAACTAAAATGACATCCACATGCATGATCATGACTAATGGATATGTTATTTTGTTGTTCATGTTCTGGCTCACATCTCCTAATAATTTGTTCAGTACAATATTTGAACAAATATGGATCATCCAAAAAGTATTTTTTTACTTCGTTTAAAAATTTTGTTTTATCTTGATTATTCCAATGAGATGGCATGTTACCGGAATAAGGTAATTGACAATGTCTCGCATACCAAGGTATTTGAGAAAGCAGACATGAGTTGTTCATCAGGGAAAGTTTCATTAATGGGAGGTTCTTTATCGGTAAAATTCACGATTAGCCTAGACAAATGATCAGCAACAACATTTTCAACACCTTTTTTATCTCGAATTTCTAAGTCAAACTCTTGTAACAATAGAATCCAACGGATCAAGCGAGGTTTAGCATCTTTCTTAGAAAGAAGATATTTTAATGCAGCATGATCAGAGTAAATTATGACTTTTGAACCAATCAAGTAAGGTCGAAATTTGTCTAAAGCAAAAACGACTGCAAGCAATTCTTTTTCAGTTGTAGAATAATTTAATTGGGCATCATTTAGAGTTCTACTTGCATAATATATTATAGTTGGCAATTTATTTTCTCTTTGACCCAATACTACACCGACGGCATAGTCGGATGCATCGCAAATTATTTCAAAAGGAAGATTCCAGTTTGGAGATTTGATGATAGGTGCAGAGCTCAACATAGATTTGAGTGTCTTAAAAGCTTTTAGACAATGATCATCAAATACGAAAGGTGTGTCTTTTGAAAGTAAATTACATAATGGCCTTGAGATTTTACTAAAATCTTTGATGAATCGACGGTAAAAACCGGATGGCCTAAGAATGACCGAATTTCTTTAATCGTTCGTGGGGGTGGAAGACTGGATATTAAATCAACTTTAGATTTGTCCACCTCAATTCCTTTTTCGTAAATCACATGTCCTAAGACAATTCCTTTTTAACCATAAAATGACATTTTTCCCGATTTAGGACAAGATTCTTCTCCTTACACCTAACCAACACTTGGGTTAAGTGGTGTAAACATTCATCAAAGCTAGACCCGAATACGTAAAAATCATCCATAAAAATTTCCAAAAACGCTCAACCATGTCGGAAAAATGCTCATCATACACCGAAAAGTAGCAGTGCATTACATGACAAATGGCATTCGTCGGTAAGCAAAAGTTCCGAAAGGACAGTAAAAGTGGTTTTTCTTGATCTTCAGAGCAATGGGAATTTGGTTATAGCGGAATATCCATCAAGAAAACAATAATAAGCATGGCGGCTAACCTTTCTAGCATTTGATCAATAAAAGGAAGTGGAAAGTGATCTTTTCTTGTAACAGAGTTCAATTTTACGTAATCAATACGGACTCTCCATCCGATTTGAATTCTCGTTGGAACAAGTTCATTTTCTTCATTCGTGATTACGGTTATGCGATTTCTTTGGAACCATATGAACAGGTCGACCCAAGAGCTATCGAAATAGGGTAGATGATCCCTACATCTAAGAGTTTGATTATTTCAGCTCTTACAACTTCTTTCAAATTAGAATTTAGTCTTCTTTGAAATTCTCGAAGTTTTCGCATTTTCTTCAAGGTGAATTCGATGCATGCATATAGAAGGATTAATACCTTTAATATCGGAGATGGTCCACCTATTGCTTCTTTATGTTCTTTAAGAACATTGATTAACTTATCTTCTCGTTCTTCATCTAAATCAGATGCTATGATGACAGTGTGGTTTCATGGCCCTAAAAATGCATATTTTAGAGATTCGTAATGGATTGAGCTCTATCTTTGAATCCTCAATAGTTACTTCATTATTCATTTGGCTCTCAAGTGGTTCGGTTTTAGCTTTCCATTTATCATTATCCAATAATGGTGTAGACTCTAGTAAAGAATTTACTTCATTAATTGAATTGTCGATGTCAAAATCGAGCAAAATGAGCAAGACAGCTTTCAAAAAGATCATCATCATCCATTTTTGGAAAGAAATAAGGACCCATACTCTCTATCATATTTACCTCACGGACATCATCAAGATCATCATGTTGTTGAGAAATGTTAAACATATTTAGTTCAATAGTCATATTTCCAAAAGAAAATTTTATGATGCCATTTCTACGTTAATTAATGCATTTGAAGTAGCTAAAAATGGCCTTCCTAAAATGACAGGATTTGATCTTTGGTATTCTCAACGAGTTCGAGTGTCTATGACTATAAAATCAACAGAAAGTAGAATTTATCTACTTGAATCGTAACATCCTCTACGATTCCTCGAGGTATTTTTATAGATCTATCACTAGTTGAAGTATCACGGATGTTGATTTTAGCTCCCTAATCCAAGTTGTGTATAAACAGAATATGGTAATAAATTCACACTGGCTCCTAAATCAAGCAAGGCTCGTTTAATGATGTGATCTCCAATGACACAAGATATTGTAGGACTACCAGGATCTTTATACTTAACGGGAGTTTTATTTTGGATTATTGAGCTAACATGTTCAGCTACAAATGCCTTTCTTGGAACATTTGTTCTTCTTTTTACAGTGCAAAGATCTTTCAAGAACTTAGAATAAGCAGGCACTTGTTTAATAGCATCAAGGAATGGAATATTTATTCGAACTTGTTTAAATATTTCCATTATATCTTTGTATTGCACACTTTTATCTTTTGGAATAAGTCTTTCAGGAAATGGAGCTTTTGGAACGTAAGGCTTTTCTTTTTCCTTAGAATCTTTTGGTTTTGAAACTTGTGGTTCGTTTGATTTTTCTTCCGGATCATATTCAGGCTTTTGTATTTCTTTTCCACTTCTAAGGGTAGTTATGGACTGAACTTCTGCGTTAGAAGAGTTTACTTCATATTGTCCTTTAGGATTAGGGATGGACTGACTCGGAAATTTTCCCTTTTCTCTTTCAGCTAAAGTTGTTGCAAGTTGACCAATTTGTGTTTCAAGCTTAGAAATAGCCTGTGAGTTTGACTGTACAGCTTGCTGAGTTGATTGGAACATTTGTTGAGTAGATTGCATGAATTGTTGCAACGTATCTTCCAAAGATGGTTTCTTTGGCACTATAGAAGGATACTGATAAGTATTTGGAGGATATTGATTAGGACGGACATTTTGTTGATTTGGCATATTCATTTGATGTCCTCCTTGATTCATTGGAGGCATATTTTGCTTCCAGAAAATTTGGATGATTCCTCCAATTTGGATTATAAGTTGGAGCAAATGGATCGTCGAGGATTTTCCATATGAATGTAACACATTGACTTCTTCATTAAAAATTTCTTGATTTTGTGGACCGGAGGGACAAGATTGAGATGAATGAAATGATTCCGCACATGAAATGCAAAATTCATTTTTGAGTTTGACGAGGGATGGATTGCTTCAAGACTAACGCATCCACTTTTCGTACTAAATCATCTATAGTAGATTTTATTTCAACATCTTGTTTAACCTCGTAAATTCCACCTTTTTTGGGGTCGTATGCATCGATTTGGCTCTAGAGTCGAGTGAATTCCATTGTTGTGAATTAATTGACATATTTTCAAGTGCATTCCAAGCTTCGTCTCCAATAAGGTGAAGAAATTTTCCACCATGCATTGATTGGATTAATTGGCGATTGTTGGAGTTAAACCGTCATAAAAATATTTTACCAAACGCCATATTTCAAAACCATGATGGGGACACTTAAGGATTAAATCATTAAATCTTTCCCAACACTCGTAAAATTCTTCATTTTCTTTTGGAAAAATTCGGATATTTCTCTTCTAAGACTATCGCTTTGGACATTGGAAATAATTTTGCGAGAAATTTATTCACTAGTTGGTCCCAACTAGTAATTGTTCTTGCTTGAAGAGAATTTAGCTTAATTTTGCTTTATCTTTGAGAGAAAATGGAAATAATCTAAGTTTGACAGATTCATCAGAGAAATTTTGGAATCGGAAAGTAGAACAAATATCGAGAAATTCCTTGACATGCATATACGGATCTTCTCTTTCCAAACCGTGAAAAGATGGAAGAAGTTGAATTATTGATGGTTTAAGTTCGAAATGAGTTGCATTAGTCGTAGGCAACACTATGCAAGAGGGAGAATTAGCACTCACTGGAGAAAAATATTCTATTAAAGTTTTTTCTTTTGCAACTTGATTATTCCGATTTTCGATTTCGTCCATTTTTTGTATCGGTTTTATTTGTTGAACTTCAATTTTAGTTAAGGACAATCTTCTTCTCGTTAATCGACCTTTATTATTTCGTTGCCAAACTTGCATTCACCGATATTACAATTTTTTTAACTTTGCATACAAACCAAATTATGATAGTCGATCGAACTTTCAGATCGTTGGAGGCGTCACAACGGTCGCACTTAAAATCCAACTTTCTTCGGCATGTACAATGATGCCTTTTGCCAAAATTCAATCGATTTTCAAAATCAGTTTGTACAAGATTGATATTTAGCTTTTCTCTATTCAAATCGAATAAAGTAGTGAGTGAAAAATATCAATCCCTTGTTGAATCTTTTAAAGGATTTTATTGTTTAATTAATTTTTTTCTTTTGAGTTTTTATATTTTTATTATTATTAATAATAATGATAATTATTATAATTATTACTAAAATTATAGGATGTAATAGATTGCAAAGGAATAAATTTACTAATTGATCTACGGAAGCAATATCTATTGATAAACTAAATTATACGACGAGAAATATTACAACTAAACTAAATGTCTAAGAATAATGTAAGTAGAAAATAACAACTAAAAACACAATCTAAATTTACCACTAGAAGATTCTATTAGAACTAAAGACAAGATATAAAAATTAAAAAAAAATTCTGATTTTTTTTTGTATTATTTTATATTTATTTTATATTTTTATATTTATTATAATTTTATTATATTTTTAGACTAATAATATTGAGCTAATATATATATATATATATATATCAAGATATATTATTTATTTTTTTATAAAAAAAATCAGATTTTTTAAAACAGTTTTTAAAACAATTTTTATAAAAGTTTTTATAAAAGGTAAAACAGTTTTTACCTTTTAAAAAAGGTAATTAAAAAATTAAAATTACAAACTTTTATTTTATGCAAACAATAGAAATAGTTTTTTTACATATTATCGTTTCTGTTTTTTTTTTTTAAATTTTCAGGCTTTTAATTTTTAGTATTTTCCTTTTTATTAAAATATTGTAGTTTATTTTAAAAAAATAAATTCTGTTTTTATTAAAAAATTCAAAGTTCAGAAAGTTTATTTTATTATATATATTCCAGATTGTTTAAATTATTAATTCTTAATTGATTTTTTTTAGATTTTTATGAAAATTAAATTTTTAATAAAACTAGCGAGTTTTACTTTTAAAAATAAAATAAAATAATTCAGATTTTTATTTATTACGGAAAATAATATTCCAGATTATTTTTAATTTATTTTTATTATTTTTATTTTTTTATTTTTTCGAATTTAAAATAAAAATTTTGATTTTTATAATATTAATATACCAAAATTACAAAAATATTACCTTAAAATCTGAAACTTTTTTGTATTTTCCAGATCTCTTTTTTTTAAAATAAAAATAAATAAGTTCTGAATTTTTAAAGTTTTTCAGATTTTTTTATATTTTTATATATTTTTGGACTTTTTAATTTTTTTATTATTATTTTATTATTATTTTTACGAAAATGAACAGTAGATTTTATTATTATTACTTATATTTATTATTAAAAGTTTTTAAAGTTTTTCAGATTTTTTTTTTATAAATATAAAGAGAAAATAAATTCTACTACTAACAGATATTAAAAAAAAGATAGAAAATAATAAAGAAAAGCAGTAAAATAAATAACTAGTAGAAGAATTCAACTAACTTGGTGACGACGGTCTTCTTGTACTTCGTTTGCGCCTCCCCGGCAACGGCGCCAAAAACTTGTTGTTGGTTTGATTCTTTAGTCTTATACTCGCAAGCGCACGATTTGTTCGATGTAGATATGCGGTGCAAGGTCGATTCCACAGGGAGGACTATACTAGTGAAGTCAAATGATTCCTATCGTTTTGAACCAAATTATATTAAATTCTAACCTAGTCCCAAATAATTTATTTTTGAATGGTTATAATAATTGCATTAAATAACAATAATTTTTAAGTAGATTTTAGATAAATTGATTTTAAATAATTTACTAGGGTTTAGAGTCCACCAATGTCTATTTATTATTTATTTTATATTTTAATTCCAAGAAATTCGGGAATAGATTAAATCAATCTCACTATTTCCCTATAGATTTGACAATAAGTACAAAATTATAATTCAAATATAGATTTTCCTTCGCTTAAAAATGTAATTTCTATGCATTATATGTATCAAAATTAATGGAAATCAAATAATAAAAGAAATTAACTAATATCAATAATCAGAAAGCAAGGTTGAATTTATAACAATCAAATATAGGTGATATAATTGATGAAATAATATTGACCTATTGAAGCGAAAATCATAATCGTTAAAAATATTTATTTGGAATTATTATATAAATATTAATAATAATATAGACATGGTTTCATCATAACCCCAGTAAAAGAAAATTACTCACTCATAATAACAACACAAATAAATAAATATTCCATAATATTATTACACAAATATAATTTTATTACACAATATTTTTTTTCTCTCCCTTACAATAATATCTCTCTATTTTTTCTCCTTTTTTTCTCCTCCACAAACACTACACAATCATCCCCTATTTATACTACTTCAAAATCAATAAAATAATCATTTTTACAATTAAAAATTCCACCCCCAACAATAATACACGGCTGCCATGAGTGTTGATGTCATGGATGACATCAGCACAGAGTTGAAATTCCGGTCCAATCAGGTGTTGACACGTGGCACAATATGGTCCGTCTATTTAATTGTCCTTCGAACGGTCATAACTTCTTCATACGAACTCGGATTTGGATGAATTTTTTTTTAAAACGATCGTCTCGACGAGACGAATAAAGTGAGACCAGTCGTGACTATATTTGAGTTTTGTAAAAATATCGCCCTTGAACCAATTGATCTGTCTTGTACCGGTTCGTTAACCTGCAGATATAATTTAATTCCAATTAATTATCCAAAAATGACATAAAATTATAGAAAATTCTAAGAAAATGAAATAATATAAATAAATGGTAAAACGAATAAATTATCACACAAAACACACAATTATATACATAAAATACTAATAAAAATATTACTCAAAATATACTAAACAGTCCTCGATTGGAAGGACGATTGGGAAGCCCAACTACCATTGATCGAGTTCACGTATAATAATAGTTGGCATGCCTCCATTAAGATGGCACCTTACGAGGCCTTGTACGGTCATCGTTGTCGATCTCCTTTGTGTTGGGATGACTTGTCAGAACCAATCGGCACCGAGCCCGATATGCTTATAGCCGCCCGGGAGAAGGTAACTTTGATCAGGATTCGTATGTTGACAGCTCAGAGTCGACAGAAATCATATGCAGATAATCGTCGTCGACCACTAGAGTTCGAGACGGGTGACCACGTTTTGGTCAAGGTATCCCCGAGTCGAGGTATTTTCTGTTTCGGAAAACGGGGGAAGTTGAGTCCGAGATTCATTGGACCGTTTGAAATTTTGGATCGAGTAGGCGAGTTAGCTTATCAATTGGCTTTACCTCCGGCATTGAGCCGAATTCATAATGTGTTTCACGTCTCTCAGTTGCGGAAGTATGTTGCCGACCCGAGTCACATACTTCAGTTCGATGAAATCGAGATCGCGGATGATCATTCGTACGAGGAGCGTCCTGTACGAGTGTTAGAGTGGCGAATCAAACAGTTGAGGAACAAGACGATCCCTTTGGTCAAGATTCAGTGGTCCAGACACGGAGTCGAAGAGGCCACTTGGGAAACCGAGGAGAGTATGCGGGAGAGTTATCCCGAGTTGTTTGACCCTTAGTTTCGGGGACGAAACTCTTTTTAAGGGGGGGAGTATGTAATACCCGGTTGTAATTCATTCATTTTCATTCAGTAATTATCAGTCTGTAATTGTCACTCAGTAATTTTCACTCATTAATAATCACTCATCATTCATGAATCACTCATTTGCATTCACTGTTGGCATGTTGTAATCGTATATCAGTTACCGATCGTCATTTTATCTCCGTTTTTAGATCGAGACGGGAGTATTATCATTTTCATTGTGATTGATAGCCTTGTACTGGGAGTATCATCTTTGGCTCGTGTTAGACTTGTTCACTTTCACATTCGTATGGTATGTCGGATCATTCATCAGTCGTAGCGAGGAATCGGAGTTATCGGATTTATTCACCTTGGCCAGCATTGAGTTACGGCCGTAAGGTTCCGGGATACGGCCGTAAGTTCAGCGGGTACGGCCGTAAGGCTGGCCGGTTACGGCCGTACGTGGTCCAGATCGCCTGCATTTTGGCCGAAGGCGAGTTACGACCGTAAGGAGGGTTGGATACGGCCGTAAGTGGTGTTCGTAAATTTCAGGTGTTGTCGACCCAGGGTGACTTACGACCGTAAGGGTTGCGGCATACGGCCGTAAGTCGAGGCAGGTACGGCCGTAAGGCTTGGCCGGATACGGTCGTACGCTGCAGGCAGGATGCCTGGTCATTTTTGACGAAGGCGGGTTACGCCCGTAAGTTTGGCCGGATACGGCCGTATCATCCGAGTTACGGCCGTAAGGTGTGCGGGTACGACCGTAAGGATGTCGGCGGATGTTTTTGACGAAGGCGGGTTACGCCCGTAACTCAGGAGCGGTTACGGCCGTAAGTCTGTCGGCAGGCTTTCGGACGAAGCCGAGTTACGGCCGTACGAGTTGGCCGGTTACGGCCGTAAGGCCGTTGACTTGGATGGTTACAGCCGTAAGAGGGCCGAGTTACGGCCGTAATTTCCGGCAGTATTTAAGGATTTGGCCGGGACATTTTTCCTCATTTCTTCATTTCTTCAACTTTATCCGAGAGAAAGGGTTGAGGGAGAGATTTTGCTATCATCAATCATTTGAGTGTGTAATTTTCATCATCTTCATTCATTTGGGAAGCTTGGATACTCGTTTTAACTCGTGTTCATCGGATCGAAGTGGTTGGATCTTCAAGAGGTAATTTCTTCAACACCTTGAATTTTGATTTTACGTTGAGATATGATGTTTTGGACGTTATAATCATGTTATATGAAGGGATATGTATATGATTATGAGTTTGTATAAGGATTCATTGGATTATTGAGGGATTATTCAAGAACACTTTGAATATCGAGTTGAAATTGGGGGTTTTCGATTAATTGTCATTATAATCACGTTTTTTTGGATATTCGTTTTGGATTATTAATCGTATTGAAGATGTTTTGTTGGTTTGAAACTTCTTGGGGGATTTGATATTGGTATACTGAGGTTTGATTGTAAACAATCGGAGTTTGGACGCAACGTGTTTGATTTAATGCCTCAATGGACTTGGTTTAGTCGTGTTGGCGTGTTGATTTCGTTATAATCGTGTTTGATACGTATGTTGAACGGATTGTTGGTATTTGTGTTATTCAAGGTTGTTCGAGTGACCGACATCGCATTTAGGACATTTGTTCGTGGAAGGATAATTGTCATCGGTATTGTGTAAGTTAATTCTTACTCGGTTAAAAGGATATTCATCCCTTTTGTTGTTGTTCATTCATAATCATAACTCATTCATCAGTGTATTAACCGTATCAAACTTATTATTGTCAATTAATCACTTCAGTCATAAGGAACGACGGTTCCAATCATTTCATTGAGCTGTCATTTATTTCACTACCATTCCACCTCGGTGAGTCATTATTCATTTTCGATGTCACTTTTGTTATATCGTGGCATTCCGGGTCATACTGGCGTGCCGGTTGGTATGTGTTGGATTTTCATGTCGGGCACGTTTAAGTCGTGTGTTGGTTGTTGGTCTCACATTGGACCGTGCACACGAGTCATATTGTCTCGTGAGACTGATTAGGTACAAGACCACACGTGTATTCGATCGATACTCGTTGGTGGCTTGTGCACGGACACATTTCCATCCCGGGCGTAGTGTGGTACCACCCTTTGAGCCGTACTGTTAGTTGATTCATATAGCATGTTTGATTGCGTATGTTTCAACAGGATATTTCATAACTTCAGATATAAGAGGATTGTTGTTCTGTGTAACTGACCCCGGCTGGGGATTTTGTTTTTCAGGTCATGGGAAGGCAAAAGCACGGGAATATCATGCTGATGGCGAGGAGTCCCAGTGATACTAATAGGGGGCCCCGATCTTTCAGTTATTCATGTTGTTGTCCTTTAATTTCCGCTGCAGACTTTCATTTGGATACTCCGTTTCATTCAGTGTTGTGTATTTTATCTTCATATAAAATATACTAGTATTCGGTATTGTCCTGGTGTGTTGTACTTAAACTCCTCATCAGAGTATTTGGGTAATATAATGTGGTTCGGTACTACAATTATATTATTTAATTCATCATTTTCATTCGCCGGGTGGGTCCCAGTCGGGGATCCACGGCACTGTAATATCCGC
Source organism: Orobanche coerulescens (assembly GCA_033398695.1). Taxonomy (NCBI): domain Eukaryota; kingdom Viridiplantae; phylum Streptophyta; class Magnoliopsida; order Lamiales; family Orobanchaceae; genus Orobanche; species Orobanche coerulescens. The sequence goes on from CM065808.1 coordinate 22,976,181, forward strand.
CTAGTTTGGGGTGTTACATTAACAAACCGAAACTCCCAACACGAACAACTCAACTATACGAACTCGTGAAACCAAAGAAACTACAAAAGCGAACGAGTTCCACGAGAATCGAACGTCCATGCCATAATACATGACATAAAACAGGATAATATCAAAACATCACCACGATCATCCCAGATGGAGAAACTCCAAGAGTAACATAGATTCAAAATGTCGACAAGGTTACAAGCGAACTACTAAAAATAAAAATACACCAAAACAGGAATATCGGAAAAAGAAGAAAAATGCGGATATTACATGTATATCATAATGGATTGCTCAGCCGATTTCAGGCTGAAGCTGAGGTGATTGAGATGGTGAAAGAGAACTTGATGGTTATCAGTACTCGACGGGGTTCTTTTCCGATCTGGAGAGGGTTTGATTCGATGGCCGGTTTCGAGGTCGTCGATTTGTGGTTTGAAAGGTATGATGGGTTTCGATTTCTGATTGGGATATCTAGGTTGGCATCGGGTTTCTGGATTTGATTTGAAAATTGGATGATGAACATGAACATTGCCGCCGGTTTTCTGTAAATTGTATGGGATGGCTGAGAATTGTATTTTTTTTTACGATTTTGGTGATTGATAAGGAGGGTGCCGTAGAAGTCATGTATGGGAAAAAAAATTAGAACAAAAAAGAAAAGATTTACCTTTGAAGTAAGAGAATTGCGCTGCTGGTTTGAAGAACACAAATTGCAAACGAATGCAGGATTGCAACTGGAACGTCAAAGCAGGATGAGTGTATTCAGTATATTGGCTGCAGTATAAAATACCGTATTTATACTGTAGAGTTTAGGTTTAGGGTAGAGAAGTTGTAGGTTTAGGAGAATTTTAATTGGGCTAGGAAAAAGAATTTGAGCCACAAAAAAATAATATGGGCCAACAATGAAGATGAACAATAATTGGGTTAAACTAAATAAAAATAATAATAAATAAATAATAGTAATAGTAATAATAATAATAAATAATATTATTATTTATCTTGTAAAATCTTTGGTAACATTTAATATCGCTTAAAATTTGACTCGGGCCTAGAAATAACGAGATGAAATAATGAATTAAAATGAGAAATAAAATGAAATGAATCACATGACTTGGCATGAATTATAATGACATAAATGAATTTGCAAGATCATAAAATTAAAATGGATTAAATGATAAAATTACTCGGGCATTAATTTAATAAAATTGAACATATTTTTCCATTGTTTCCAATGGAGCCAAAGACTCCTTCTCCTTTGGTTCTGGATTATAATGAAATAAAACAAAATGACTCACTAAACTGGCTGTACTTCTTTATCACATGAAGTAATAGTCATTCCATGCAATTATCGATGCAATTTTCATTTTTGGATCATCTGGAAACAGCCTCTCTGTGTTAAGGCAGGGGTAAGGCTGCGTACATCCAATCCCCCTTACCCCGCTTTTTGCGGGAGCCGTTGAGGCATTGGGGTAATGTTGTTGTTGTTGTGATATTTTCTATAATTGATCATAAATGTATATGCGAAATCGGGGCGTTACAGTAGTGGCCATATCTGGTTCGAAATGCAGTCTTCGGAATGTCCTCATCCTTGATCGTTAATTGATGGTATCCTGACCTCAAATCTATCTTCGAGAACACCCGAGAACCTCCAAGCTAGTCAAATAAATATTCAATTCAGGGAAGTGGATACTTATTTTTTATCATGAGTCGATTAAACTCACGATAATCAATACACATCCACACGCTTCCATCCTTCTTCTTCACGAATAACAGAGGTGCTCCCCAAGATAAGATGTTGGTCGGATATATCCCATATCGAGTAACTCTTGAATCTGCACATTTAGTTCTTGTAGTTCTTTTCGCGCCATCCTGTACGGGGCCTTTGATATAGGGGTTACTCTTGGCACCAAGTCAATCGTAAACTCCACTTGTCTATCTGGTGGAACACCCAGAAAATTCTCCAAAAAATGTCTGAATAATCCTTAACAATATAGACGTCTTCGATCGTCATCTCGTACTTCGACTCCCCCATGATATTCACTACATATCCTTGATAATTGCCTTTACGAAATATCTTTATTGCTTTCATGGCTGATATCACTGGAGGGGCTTTGCTATGCTTAACCCCTTGAAAAACGTTCTCTACTCTGACTACTGAATGCAAGACCACGTCCCTCCTTGCGCAATACAAAACGGCATTATACTTATCCAACCAATCCATACCCAAGACTACGTCAAAGTTATTCATCTCTAATATGTATAAATCTTCTAGATATATGTGTTCATTTATCTCTACGGTTATAGTGTTAGCTATATCGTTAACGAAAATTATTTCTACTGCTTGTATACTAACTTCAAGGTTTTCTGAAGATTTTCTACTTCTAAATCCAGTCATGCTAAACAACGTCTTAGAGATAAATGAACAGGATGCGCTAGTATCAAATAACACCAAAGCAGGAATTCCAGCAACAGATAACATACCTGACATCGTCCTGGGCTTCTCCTTGTCAATCTCAGATAGACTGTACAACTGAGCCTTCCCACTGGAACCTTGATTCTGGACCCTCATGTCTGGGCCATTGTTCTAATGTGGGCACTGGGATACCATGTGTTCTTCTTCATGGCACCAATAACATTGATTCTGTCCTTGCATGCGAACTCCCTGGTGCCTTTTTCCACACTTCGAGCAGGTTGGGTAGTCGTATTGTGCCTTTGACCTAGGTGGTCCTTCATTACCACCCTTCTTGTTGATATTATTGTTACTCAGTCCCTGCCACTTCCTTTTGTTCGAATTCACAACTGGTAGAGCCCTAGCATTTTCCATCTCCAAGCTAGTTGAGATATCCTCGGCTCTGGAAATGGCTTCCTTATATGCCATCTTCCCATGACTAGCCAGATGATGACGAATTCTGTCTTGAAGTCCATCATGAAATTTTTGTGCCTTCATGTCTTCAGTCTCCACCATGAATGGTGCAAATCGGCACATGTGATTAAACTTACTTTCGTACTCGGTTACCGTCGTGCCTCCTTGAGTTAAGTCTAAAAACTCTTTGTTGCATTTTGGCCTTATACGTCCTTGGGTAATACTTATCCATCACTGTTTCATTGAATCCCTCCCAAGACAGCGTTCTATGTTTTTCTTTGGTTCGGAGTCTCCAGGATCCATTACACCAATTCCTGGCGTCCTCTTTGAGTTGGAAGACTGCATATGAAACCTTCTGAGCATCCATGCAGGCCATGTAATCGAAGATGCTTTCCAAGTTCAGTAGCCACTTCTCGATGGCAGCTGGCCCTTCCCTCCCGAGGAACGTTGGAGGTTTGAACTTATTAAATTGGTTTATCACTCTGGTCTGGACTTGTCCTTGAGTGGCTGAAGGCACTATAGTCGCTCTTTGGATAAGAGTGGTTAAGCCTGAGAGCAACTGCTGCTGATTAGGGGCGTCATTCTCGCTTGAAGACGTATTAAGTGCGTCTTGAGCTTGGTTTCGAGAATCAATATTCGGGGTAGCTTCGCGGGGAGCCATGTCCGACCAACGAATCGTAGTGTTTGTAAGTTCTTGAGTGTGAGAAATGAGGTAGAGATAAAAATATTTATATGCGTTACATAAAATAAAATAATCCATTACATATTAGAATTAATTACTACGAGAGTTTAATATTTCATTAATTATAACTTTTTTTTATTGTCAGCATATATTCTTGGATAATACTAAAATGAAATTTGAACTAATAGTTACTACTAAAATAATAAAATCACGACATCCCAAACAATAAAACTGTAATATCCACATTTTTCTTTTCCCAGTATTTTCATTTTTGGTGTATTTTTTATTTTTAGCAACTCGCTTGTAACCGTATTGATATTTCGAGAATATTTAATACTGGACCTTTTGTCATCCGAGCTTGTTTCGGACTTGTTTTACCCAATTTCGTGTTTAATGTCATTTTCGTCGCTATTTCGTTCGACTCTCGTAATCGTTGTTCGGAACCTCCGTTTAGGGGTTGCCGCAGTTCCGTCTAATGTTGTTATGCATGCTATGAGTTTTGTTTGTTGTTTCGATCATGTATCGTGTGTTTCGGATGTTTTGGGCCATTTTGTAATTTCCAAAAGTTTTGGGGTGATTACTAACGTTGTAGTTTTTTCATACCCTCGGGTAGTCGGAATCGTGTTTTCTTTTAGTGCTTTGGTTCTGACTCAATCTTGTTGTTTGTGTGTCTCTTTTGGTTCGTTGTTTGGTGTCGGATGCACGTTGTTCTCATCCGAGATGGAATTCGCTGTTTTCCATCCCTGAGTGTTGTTTGTGCTGCTGTCTGCACTCGATAGCGCACACTACTGTTGTTGTGTAGCGGACGCTATCGTTGTTTGGTAGTGCACGCTACATTTGTTTGGTAGCACACGCTAGCGACGCGAGTACAGGAGAGGCAGTGAATTGTTTCTGCTCTCTACTCTCTGGACATGCAGCTTAGCGCACGCTACATTAGTATATTAGCGCACGCTATGGTTGGATTTAGCGCACGCTGGGTGTCCGGTAGCACGCGCTAATCCGGCAGTCCAGTACTAGGCAGCATGTTTCTGGACTCGGCTGGGTGTCCAGGTAGCGCACGCTATGGCCCGATAGCGCACGCTATCGAGGGCCTGTTAGCGCACGCTATCCTCTAGTAGCGCACGCTAACGGGACAGAATCGTATGTTCTGGACTAGTTTTTGGCTGGGTAGCGCACGCTAACTTTTACCGTTAGCGCACGCTAAGTCTCTCTGGTTATAAAAACCAGAGAGTTGACCGGATTCACCATTTCTTTCTCATTTCATCTTCTCTCCGCGGCCGACGACTCCAAGGGCGATTTGGGGCGATTTCTTCTTCTAATCACTTCAAAGATCATTTTACTTGAGTTCTTGGTGTGGATTAACAACACCAACACTTTTTCTTCATCCTTAATCCAAGGTAATCTCCTAGAACCCTATTTTTGGGAAATTTGGGGGTTTTGGAGATTTCGTCCGATTCATTCGGTATCGTTGATTAATTCATGTTGTATATAATTAATCTTGATGGTATTCTTGTTTTCCCTACGAGTTCATGGTAAGTTTCGTTATGTTTTGTAAATCGAGAGGGTTCAGTTGCGATCCGTCCTCGTCGTTATTTTTGTACGAACTTACATGAATCGTAGGTGGGTTTTCGGGTGTATTCATTTCCGTAATCGTTTAGAAAGGTTGTGATTGTATTCTTCGAATCGTTAGGTTCGGGTTCGTTGGTTCCTAGCGATCGTGTTTGATTCTTCCTTTCCGTTCGTGTCATCGTCTTTTGACCGAGGCAAGTACTCTTATGAACTTACACTCTTAACATGATAGTATTGCTTGAGTGATGGGTGTGTGTGTATGCTCACTACGGGTTAGATCCTACGGGGTCTCGGTAGGGGTCCACGGAGGGATGGATCGACGAGATTTGCTTTTAACCACTACGGGTTAGATCCAACAGAGTCTCGGTAGGGGTTCACGGAGGGATGGATCTGTAACACCCTCAAGATATTCGAGGTATATTACAGCGCCGTGAATCCCTATATGGGACCCACCAGGCTGAACAGCATCATACTCAACGACTCACATAAACGACGACCAACACCATGTCATAAAGACGCAAATGTAACAAGCCACCCGGTTTAACCGGTCAATATAACATCATCATCCAACACAACATAATAAGCAACAATACAATCCAAACGAACAAGAACCCCTTAAGTACTCGAGTACAATTATTAGTCCAAAAACCACAAAACATGATAAGGTAAAAGACACTAAAACGTCACTCGTGCACAATCATCACGCACGGCCATCATCCGCGCATCGTCCAGCCTGCTCGTCTCGATGAACCTGACCTGAAATTCATAAAACGAATTTCCCCAAAACGGGTCCCCAGAGGGGTTAGCAATTACGCTAGTACAAGTAACCAAATGAACAATTTACATCTTACACATATAGTAATGCATGCCATCAAGAAATCTTAGTTTCCAAAACACTCATTTCCTAAATGCCAACGATCAAATCACATTTGTAAAAATGCACCACAATTAACCGTGGATCCACCCTCCGTGGACCCCTACCGAGACCCCGTCGGATCTAACCCGTAGTGGTTAAAAGCAAGCTCGCGGATCCACCCTTCGTGAACCCCTACCGAGACCCCGTCGAGTCTAACCCGTAGTGAGCATACACACACACACAATTTCTCATACAAAACTACTATGTCAAGATCGTAAGTTCATAAGGATACTTGCCTCGATTAATTAGACGATGACACGAACGGAACGGAAGAGTTGAACACAACCGCAAGGAAACTCCGGAAATGAACCTAGCGATTCGAACAACACAATCACAACCAACTCTAGACGATTACGGAAATGGAATACACCCGGAAACCCGCCTACGATTCATGTATATTCATACAAAAATAACAACGAGGGCGGACCACAACCAAACCCTCTCGATTTCGCAAAACCATGAAAATATACCATGAATCCGTAGGGAAACTAAGAATACCAACAAGAATAATCATATTCATCATGAATCCATCAACGAAACGGAAAGAATCGGACAAAACCCCAAAATCCCCAATTATCCAAAAAGTAGGGTTTTAGAACATTACCTTTGGAGATTCAAGAACTAAGATCCGTAGAACTCGCGTTAGATTGATTATCCAAGCCTCACAACCGAAAAGAAATGATGAAAATCGACCCCCGGATGAAGAACTCTCCCCCTCTATACCCTCTTTCTCGTTACTCTCGCGATGCAGTGGAAAAGAAGAAGAAATGAGCGCTTCGCTCAAAACGACACATTTATAGTGTAACACAACAGACCTATCGGCCGATAGTCGCCGATAGGCCGGCCGATACCCGCCGCAGCTGAGTCTTTCGGCCCACCCTATCTACCGAAAGGCTTCCGACGTGATCGGCCGATACCCATACGTAAATGCCGGCAGTTGAGTCTTTCGGCCCGCCTATCGGCCGAAAGGCTTCCGGACGTGATCGGCCGATACCCATACAAATGTCGGCGCTGAGTCTTTCGGCCCGCCCTATCGGGCCGAAAGGCTTCCTGACGGTGCCCGACAATTGGGCCTTCCACTAAAACGACCATAACTCTCTCGTCCGAACTCCGATTGACTCACCGCTTGAACCATTGGAAAGCTAACTCGATGTTCTATAATATTGCAAGATTTACCATTTTTGGAGTCACCAAAAATTAATGATGATCTAACAAAGTCGAACTCAAGCGAGGAAAGTTGAAACAACGAACAATAACGAGAGTACAATTCAACAATTGACAGGAAGGACACACCGAAGATACATGTGGGTCACTATGACCGAGAAATATACCCAAAAATGAAAATACAAGGGAAAGAAAAATACCGGTATTACATTCTACCCTCTAAAAATAAGTTTCGTCCCGAAACTTAAGAGACAAACAACTCGGGGTACCTAGCACGCATGCTATCCTCGGTTTCCCAAGTTGCCTCCTCGACACCGTGTCTCGACCATTGCACCTTGACCAAAGGGATGGTCTTATGCCTCAATCGTTTCTCACAGATGCTCCAAAATTTTCAAAGGACGCTCTTCAAAAGTAATATCTTCAAGAATATCAATCTCGCCATAATCGATGACGTGACTAGGATCTGGAACATATTTCCTCACCGGGAAACATGAAAACGCTATGAAGATGACTCAAGGCCGGGGTAACGCCAAACGGTATGCTAACCCACCGACTCGCTCGAGAATCTCGAAGGGTCCAATAAATCTCGGACTCAACTTCCCTTCTTCCCGGAAAACTCCCTTCGTCGGCGACACCTTCAAAGAAAACGTGGTCTCCCACCTCGAATTCCAAGGGTCGACGACGGATGTCGGCATACGACTGGCCGACTGGGCCAACATCCGTTCTCGAATTAACTCTATCTTCCGCCTCGTCTCTAAAACGACATCCGGCTCGGTCCCGACTAAATCGGACGCCTCATTCCAACAAATCGGCGATCGACATCGCCGCCATAAAGTGCCTCATACGGTGCCATCCGACCGACGCGTGCCAACCGTTGTTGTACGTGAATTCAATCACCGTAAATGTTCCTCCTACCACTACTCCACCAAGAGCACAAGCACGTAACAATACCTCGAACGAATGGATAGTGCGTTCGACCGGCCCATCCGATCGGGATGAAAAGAGGTACTCAAACGCAACCGGTACCCAACGCCTTATGCACCGCCCGCCGAGTGCGATACAAAACGGCCGCCACGATCCGAAACAATAGACTTGAGTACCGTGAAGCCTCACAATCTGTGCGATAAATATACGGGCCACTTCTCCGGCCCCAAGTGTCCTTGATGCCCGGAAAATGTGCCGACTTGGTCGACGATCAACAATCACCCAAACCATATTCATGCCTCGATCTCGATCTCGGCAAACTCGTACTGAAATCCATCGATATGTCTTCCCATTTCCATTCCGAACGGAAGTGATCGCAATAACTCAGCCTGGCCGATGCTCGATTTTGACTCCTTGGCAAGTCAAACATCTCGCTACAAACCGTGCGACCTCATCCTTCATATCATTCCACCGAAATTCCTTCTCGTGTCCTTGTACATCTTACTCGAACCAGATGAACAGAATAAGGCGTAGCATGGGCCTCTCGTAAAATACTCGCCTCAACTCGGGTCGCTCGCACACAAAGCCGACTCAAATCTCAAAACACCATCCTCGTGAGTCACAAATCCAGAGATTTTCCTTTAAGAACGCTCTCTGATTTGAGTAATCATCGGATCCTCTAATTGCTTCAGCTTAATTTCGTCGATCAAGGATGACGAAATCTCTAAAGCACAAAGTTGCCCAACAGCTCCCGGCAACGAGACCTCAACATCTAACTCGATCAAGGCTCTCCGAAGCTCAGACTGAGACGTAAGGATCTCAAGCGATCGCAATGCAACTGGTTTCCGACTCAAGGCGTCGGCCACGACGTTCGCCTTACCCGGATGATAAAGGATTTCGAGGTCATAATCCTTAATCAACTCTAACCATCTCCTCTGTCTCATATTCAACTCTCGCTGAGTAAATATGTATTTCGACTTTATGATCGGTAAAAATCTGACATGCAGAGCCGAAAAGATAGTGACGCCAAATCTTGAGCGCAAAAACGACTGCCGCTAACTCCAAATCATGAGTAGGGTAGTTAAGCTCATATGGCCTCAACTGTCTCGACGCATAGGCAATGGTCTTGCCGTGCTGCATCAATACGCACCCAAGGCCCTGACCCGAAGCATCGCTATAAACGGCAAAACCCTCGTTGCCACATGGCAATGCCAAAACCGGGGCTGAAGTTAAACGCCTCTTCAGCTCCTCAAAACTCGACTGCCTCTCATCGGTCCAGACGAACTTCTCGGATTTCTGGAGCAATCAGGTAAGTGGTCGAGCTAGTTTTGAGAAACCCTCGACGAACCTACGGTAGTAGCCAGCCAAACCCAAGAAACTACGGACCTCCTTCACATTTGTGGGCGATGCCCAATCCAACACTGCTTCAATCTTCTGCGGATCCACACGAACCCCCTCGGCCGAAATCACGTGACCCAAAAACATCACTTCTTTCAGCCAGAACTCACATTTCGAGAACTTCGCATAGAGTTGCTCGGCCCTCAAAATGTCTAACACTACCCGCAAATGATGGGCATGCTCTTCCTCGTTCCTCGAATAAATAAGAATATCGTCAATGAAGACGACGACACACTTATCCAAATACTCGATAAAAACTTTGTTCATCAACTGCATGAACACCGCCGGCGCATTAGTTAACCCGAAAGGCATAACTACAAACTCATAATGTCCGTATCTCGTCCGAAAAGTCGTCTTCGGACATCGGACTCTCTCACCCGAGCCGATAGTACCCGATTTCAAATCAATTTTCGAGAATACCGCAGCCTCCTCGCAATCGATCGAACAAGTCATCAATTCTCGGCAAAGGATACTTGTTCTTGATGGTCACCTTGTTTAGTTCGCGATAGTCGATACACAAACGTAGCGAACCATCCTTCTTTCGCACAAACAGACCGGTGCGCCCAAGGCGAGGCGCTCGGTCGAACATACCCCGACTCAAGAAGCTCACTCAATCGCTTCTTCAACTCGGACATCTCTCAAGGTGCCATGCGATAGGGCGCTGAAATCGGAGCCGCACCCGCTCTAACTCTATAGCAAACTCAACCTCACGCCCGGTGGCAATCCCGGCAACTCGTCAGAAAAACATCAGAAACTCACTAACGACCGGAATCGATGAAAGCTCGACTCACCATTCTCCGCCTTCAAGGCGTAACACCAATAACCGGTACACCCCTTTTCGCAGGAGTCTCATCGCCTTCAAGGCGTTAATAACGAGTTTCTGGTTCCCCCTCTTTCGCCCGGCGAAAGAGTGCTCGGTGCCATCATCGGCCAACATGGTGATGATTCTCGTGCGGTAGTTCATGATCGCACCATGCCGCTCGAGCTACCATCACCAAGGATCAAATCCTCACCCTCGATACTCACAACAATAAGATTAGAGGGCCAAGTCCTCTCGCAAATAAGCACAGAACAGTCTCGAACCTCCTGATTACCAACGATCCTATCACCGCTAGGAAGCTTAACGATGAAGGGCTCACAAGGTGTCAAACGGTCGAGACTCAAACGGCGCACACAATCCGTAGATATAAACGAATGTGTAGCACCTAATCGAAAAGCACACCGACAGGATGAGAAAGAATATAAACGGTACTGCCGCTACGGTAGCCGGATCATCGGCTCTCCGCATCTCATAGACACGCGGGTGGGCGGAGCCAACACTAGAAGCTCCCCTTAGAGGGCTGAACCCGACCTCTTCCCGACTAGCACTCGGCGGAGACCGAGGAGCAAACGATCCCCGATTCACACTTGGTTCCCTAGGCGCCGGATGAGAAGAACGGCACCGAGGATTTTCTCCCTCTCGGCACAGAAGCCGCCTTGTGGCCGGTTGGCCACACTGATTACATATCAACAAAGGACTCGGGCAATTACCGATGTGGCACTGGCCGCCACGCTTAAAACACTTCACCTCTCGAGAAGGGGCACCGCACTGGGAAACCCAATGGATCGAGCCGGGCCACCACCAATGGAAAAGTTAGCAGATCAAATTTCACGACCCCCACCTTTGTGGCCCGAAAATTCCCAGCGGACTTACGCTTTACTCGCGGGCCGCCTCACTCGCCGTCACCGACATATCATAAGCAAGGGCCCTACTCGATAATCCTTCAATGTAGTGCATACGAGCCCCGACATATAGTCCCGAATCGACGACTTCATCCGTCGGAGAAATGGAAAATCTTGTCACTCTCTCGACAACTTGGGTCTTCACATAACCCAACTCTTTATTAAAATCAGCAATAGCTTGAGCTACGGGATATCCCGCGGTTGAGCATCATAAAAGCATGTACCCGAGCCTCGTCTGATCGCCACGGCAATATTCGGTCTCCATCAACTCCCCGAAACTCACCCACGAAGCAAAGATGGTCTTTGGGCCCAACGGCCTCCCACCACCCGTAGCGTCCCCGTGAGAAAGTATTGAGCAATAGGGACTCTACGTTCCTCGGGACGATTAGTGGCAACGAAGACCTTTGATATCTCCTTGATCCACCCTTCCCACCCACCGGGTCCGAAGCTCCCGAAACCGAGGAGGATGCATCTTGATGACATCTTGGAGCCAACGGTCCGCTCCTCCCGATTAGCGTGGCCTCGATCCGGTTCTCAACCGCCTGAGCTATCGCGCCATTTGGTTCACCATCTCGCTGCATAACGGCCGCGATACCAAGATCGCACGCTCCCGAGAAGAAGCATGGCTATGACGGCCGCCGTGCATCGCGGCCTCGAAGATCCGTGACGTGGCCGCCCACCGGCCGCTTCCACGTCCCTGGCGGCCCACGACCACGACCGCGACCACGACCTCTTCCAAGATCCATACCGGAGTTAAATAAGTAGCAAAAGCCATACGAGGATCAGACAGAAAAGAACAATCACAAGTCGAGAATCAAGGGTGCGATACAAGGAATTAATGAACAGAGGAAAGAAAACTTACGCACCGGTAGTACCTAATCATGGCAAGTGACGATGATGTGCAAAACCAAACACCACAAGACCCAATAAACCAACAAGCCTAGGTATCCATAAACCTAGTGCTCGATACCATTTTCTCGTAACACCCTCAAGATATTCGAGGTATATTACGGCCGTGAATCCCTATATGGGACCCACCAGCCGAACAAAGATCATACTCAACGACTCACATAAACGACGACCAACACCATGTCATAAAGACGCAAAATGAACAAGCCACCCGGTTTAACCGGTCAATATAACATCATCATCCAACACAACATAATAAGCAACAATACAATCCAAACGAACAAGAACCCCTTAAGTACTCGAGTACAATTATTAGTCCAAAAACCACAAAACATGATAAGGTAAAAGACACTAAAACGTCACTCGTGCACAATCATCACGCACGGCCATCATCCGCGTACTGGTCCAGAGCCCGTTCGTCTCGATGAACCTGACCTGAAATTCATAAAACGAATTTCCCCAAAACGGGTCCCCAGAGGGGTTAGCAATTACGCTAGTACAAGTAACCAAATGAACAATTTACATCTTACACATATAGTAATGCATGCCATCAAGAAATCTTAGTTTCCAAAACACTCATTTCCTGAAATGCCAACGATCAAATCACATTTGTAAAAATGCACCACAATTAACCGTGGATCCACCCCTCCGTGGACCCCTACCGAGACCCCGTCGGATCTAACCCGTAGTGGTTAAAAGCAAGCTCGCGGATCCACCCCTTCGTGAACCCCTACCGAGACCCCGTCGAGTCTAACCCAGTAGTGAGCATACACACACACAATTTCTCATACAAAACTACTATGTCAAGATCGTAAGTTCATAAGGATACTTGCCTCGATTAATTAGACGATGACACGAACTAACGGAAGAGTTGAACACAACCGCAAGGAACCGCGGAAATGAACCTAGCGATTCGAACAACACAATCACAACCAACTCTAGACGATTACGGAAATGGAATACACCCGGAAACCCGCCTACGATTCATGTATATTCATACAAAAATAACAACGAGGGCGGACCACAACCAAACCCTCTCGATTTCGCAAAACCATGAAAATATACCATGAATCCGTAGGGAAACTAAGAATACCAACAAGAATAATCATATTCATCATGAATCCATCAACGAAACGGAAAGAATCGGACAAAACCCCAAAATCCCCAATTATCCAAAAAGTAGGGTTTTAGAACATTACCTTTGGAGATTCAAGAACTAAGATCCGTAGAACTCGCGTTAGATTGATTATCCAAGCCTCACAACCGAAAAGAAATGATGAAAATCGACCCCCGGATGAAGAACTCTCCCCCTCTATACCCTCTTTCTCGTTACTCTCGCGATGCAGTGGAAAAGAAGAAGAAATGAGCGCTTCGCTCAAAACGACACATTTATAGTGTAACACAAACAGACCTATCGGCCGATAGTCGCCGATAGGCCCGCCGATACCCGCCGCGATTGAGTCTTTCGGCCCACCCTATCGGCCGAAAGGCTTCCGGACGTGATCGGCCGATACCCATACAGAAATGCCGGCAGTTGAGTCTTTCGGCCCGCCCTATCGGCCGAAAGGCTTCCGGACGTGATCGGCCGATACCCATACAAATGTCGGCAGTTGAGTCTTTCGGCCCGCCCTATCGGCCGAAAGGCTTCCGGACGGTGCCCGACAGCTGACAGTCTTCCACTAAAACGACCATAACTCTCTCGTCCGAACTCCGATTGACTCACCGCTTGAACCATTGGAAAGCTAACTCGATGTTCTATAATATTGCAAAGATTTACCATTTTTGGAGTCACCAAAAATTAATGATGATCTAACAAAGTCGAACTCAAGCGAGGAAAGTTGAAACAACGAACAATAACGAGAGTACAATTCAACAATTGACAGGAAGGACACACTGAAAGATACATGTGGGTCACTATGACCGAGAAATATACCCAAAAATGAAAATACAAGGGAAAGAAAAATACCGGGTATTACAGGATCGACGGTTAATTGTGGTGCATTTTTACAACTGTGTTTTGGTTTATGGCGTTTCCGAAAATGTGTGTTTCAACTGATGTTTTCTGAATTGCATGCTTTGACTATATGTGTAAGGTGTAAGTAGTTCATTTGGTTACTTGTACTAGCGTAATTGCTAACCCCTTTGGGGACCCTTCTTGGGGAAATTCGTTTTGTAATTTCAGGTTATGTTCAGCCGGACGAGCAGGTATTAGGACAGAACGAGGATGCTGGCCAGGGTTGTTGACATGTGCAAGCGAGTTTCTTTATTTTCCATTGTCCATTTCAATATGGTTGTTTTCCAACTTGTGAACTAATAGACGTACTCGAGTACTTAGGGGCTTTTTATTTTCGCAAAGTGTATTGAGTTGTCCGTTATGTTTTTGTTGGAATATTGTGTTGCTTGATTGACCTGTCAAACCGGGTGGATTTATATTGTTTTGCGTCTTTGTGATGTGGTGTTATTGCGTCGACTCCGTGAGTCGACGAGTGAAGTTGATTGCCTAGCCTGGTGGGTCCTATGTAGGGTCCACGATACTGTTACATTCCCGGGATTTCTTGGGGGTGTTACAAAAACTAATCTTTATCATCACTGCTAAGGATCTCTATGACAGGAATAGGGGGTGGGGAGCTCAGTCCAGGAGATGATATCCTCATCATCCGAGTCAACCATCCGCTCGAGCTCTAGGTCCTCCTATTTCTCTGGATCCTCCTCGGGATCCTCCTCAAACTCCTCCATCGGCTGTGATGGGGTACCACGCATTTCAAATATCCTGGGAATCTCGCCCCTCGAATACAGGTCGAGAATTCTTCCAGCAGCGTACTGAAAGTCATCCACGACTGTTCTTTCCTCAGGGGTCCTGCGGTTCGCCCCGTGCCAAAGGAGGTATATGGAGTAACTCCAATCATTAGGAAGAGTTATGATCAGGTGCTCGACTTCCTCAACCGGATCTCCGGTCTTTCCAGACATGAACCATTAGGCCTGGGACTTTTCGGTTCCAGGGAGAAAAATACAGGAACCTGAACCGAACCGGATAGTTTTTTCGCGGTTCGGTTTTGCCAGTTTTTTTTGTCCGAACCGACTCAGAACCGAACCGCACAGGAACCGAACCGGAACCGATTTTGTATGGTTCGGGCGAAATATATTATATTATATTTTATTTTATTAAGAATATATTATATTATATTATATTAATTATGTTTAATAAGAATATATTATATTATATTATATTATATTCAGAGGGTCGGTTTCCCGGTTCGGTGCGGTTTCGACGGTTCCTTGCGGTTTAGATATGTTTCTCTTTAAAACGGACAGGAACCGCGAACCGAACCGAACCGAATACTAACAGTACGAACCGAACCGAAAAAAAAAATGTTGCTAGGAGCCGAACCGAACTGTCGGTTCCGATGCGGTTCGGATCGGTTCGGCGGTTCCCGGTTTCAAAAGTCCCGGCCCTATGAACCATTTCTGTATCCTCTCGGCCATGTAGTGTGGGGCATTCTCGGGTAGCCCTGGATTTCCCCAAGAGTCTCTATGTGTCAAAGGGGCCGAGCTGGACCCTGCCTCAATCCTCATACGTGGAGTCACAGTGAATCCGGCCATACTAAGAGGATACATATATAACTACATAAAATTATTAAAATTTACGATGTTAGTCTAAATGTATGTATGATATAAACTTGGAATATAGTAACGAAGTAGCGGCAGTTGAACATATGATATTCCCCTGAAGAAAAAAAATATTTTTTTAACTTTAAAAAAAATCTTCCGGCGTACCAGGAAAATAATCCGGATTTTTCTTTGATACCATACTGTAACGACCCAATTTTTCTAAGGTGTTCTATGAATATATTTTTAAGTGGGAATCAATTTTTTAATACCAAATCATAAAATTGATACGTTTTATATCCCCATTCATAAAACTATATGTTTTTAGTACCATTTTAATTAAAAAGACTAAAATGTCCTCTCTTTTGTTGTAATGTTGACTTCTCACTTTTTTTTATTTTATTTAATTTAAACTACTTTTCTTATCTTTTTTCTTTTTTACTTTCCTCATCTGCTCCGATCGATATTAATGTCCAACTAAAATTTAACTACAAACATATACATCAAAACAATACAACCATTTTTGACAAAGGGTCTCTCAAAAATCTTATAAAAATCACAAGATTATTCTAAAAGGAAAGTTGACATTCAAATAGGACTTCATTTGTCGTGCTTCTAGGTTCATAAAGAAGGTATGCATCAGTATTTGACCGCTGGGAAAAAAAATTCCCGACCAGTTCTTACGGACACGATCGCTGCACACGATGGGAATCCACCATGTGCAACGATCGTGTGCAACGGTCGTGTCCAACGACCTTGACATCGTGCGCACAACTAACATGTTCACGATCGTTTAACACGATCGTCTACAATCGTGTGCAGCGATCGTGTTCATGGCTAGAAACTTGCACACGATCACTGCACAAGGTAGTATACGACCGTGTGCATCGGTCGTGTCCTAGGCAGTCCGTTTTATAATATTGTTCGCTCAGTTTTCTGAATAGTTATTCATCTTTTTGTAATCAGATGTCGTGGCAGCGTATTTTGATAAATCACGGTGGTCATTGGGAGCGATCGACATATGTAGACGGGGACTCCTTTTTTGTCTATATTGACACGAGCAAAGTTAGTCGTGCAAACCTCGTGGGGGTTATCAGAGAGGGTTTGGGTAGTCCAAATTGTAATATCCAGGAAATTTAAATTAATTTTGGCGGTGTTGATTACTTTTTTCTATTATTATTAATTATTATGACTTTCATTTTTTTATTTAATTAACTGCTAAATTAAGAACATGGCGGAGATATTAGATCAAAGTATTGGTAAGTTATTGATGGTTGGTGTTGTCTTATGCATTATGTATTAATTGTATAATTGAACTAGAGGACGGAATAATAGATCCGAGATTGATCCATTTTCTCGGATAATTTATAATCGGACCTCATTACATCAAATACCCAACCACCAAAAAATATATATATATATATATATGATGTGTGTGTTATCAGCTGCCCCCTCACGTTCTTCTCATTCTCCCCACCTAACCCTAACCACCAACGCCCATCCTCCTTTTCTTCTTCTTCTTTAGCAACGATCGACGGCGGGGGTACGATATACCGACGGGATGATAATGATTGGAGACATGGATGGGCGAGAGTTGTTTGATCTGAGGAGCACCGACGGATGCCGCATGAGTGGCGGCTCGTGATGAATTATTTCAACGCGGTGTTCAGGCGGCAACTGGTTCGATTTTTCAGCGATTAGAAGTTCGAGCTCAGTAGAGTATTAGTTTCCGGCAGGCCATGGGGAAGGTCTTCACGGTAATCCCTTTTTCTTCCTATTTTCTTTTCCTTTTCGATGTTGGCGGAGTTGTTGAATTTGGAATGTGCACTTCCGACGAGTTTACTGCGCTGCGGGCGGTGGACCTAGCAGGATTTATATGTGTCGTTGTTGGTTGGAGTTTATGGGGCTGACTGCGATTTTGAGGCTTCTAGGATGGGTTGTAAGGTGGGTCAGAGTTGTGGGAGCCCAGTCGGGCTGTTCGGGCGATGGTTTTCTTTGTGGACTCCGGTGACCGGTTTATGATTCTGGTTGGCGGCCGGTGGTGGTCCGGTGCAGTTGTGTGTGTATGTGTGAAGGTGTGTGTGCAGGAGTGTGTTGTGTTATATATATATATATATATATGAAGGTGTGTGTGTGCAGGAGTTTGTTGTGTGTGTTGTATATATATATATATATATATATATATATATATTTATATATTTATATATATATATATTTATATATATATATATATATGAAGGTGTGTGTGCAGGAGTGTGTTGTGTGTGTTGTATGTATATATATATATATATTATATATGTGCTGGTGGGTGTTGTGTGTGTTGTATGTATATATATATATATATATATATTATATATATATGTGTGCAGGGTGTGTGTGCAGGAGTGTGTTGGGTGTGTTGTATGTATATATATGTATTATATATATGCGTGTGTAGTCGTGGTTGTGTGTGTTCGTATTGGAATTTGGACGGGGAAAAACATAGATGTAGATGAAGGTTTTGGTAAATTTGGAGTGGTGTAATTAGACCTACGAAGTGATTTCGAGTTCGGGGTTCATATTCGGAGCAATCGTTCAGGAACTTGGACCCGGGTTGATTATCGTTAGTCGTTTTATTCGATCGTTAAATTAAGGGCACAATGGAGGTATTTTATTATTCAATTAATTACCTTGTAATTATAAGATATTAAATTGAACCCTTATATTAAATTATTTATTATGTATTTATAATAAAGGTTGGGATTTCAATGGATCGATCGGGTGAGCCATGTTCGATGGGGGTTTCGGCATCAATTGAGGCAAGTATTCTTGTCTATATGATTTATATTGTGTGAATCGAGGTTGCATATGAAATTTTGTTGGTTTGTGCATTTTTTCCGATTGTGCCTTATGTGAATTATCGTAGTTGTTATGTGGTTAAGTGAGGTTAGTGTTGGTTCATTGCTTGTCATAGAGATAAGTCAATAGAGACGTAGTGTCGGTTAGATAGTACACTTAGACATGTGTTATAATGTTTTCGTGATCACCGGGTTGTGTGGGTTGAGTTGTGTGTTATGAGTTGGGTTCGTCGCGATGGTTGTTCGGTTATTATGCCGTTGATATGTGGAGATGCGTTAGGATTGATAGGCTGTAGTATAGCTAAGTCAGTCGTAGTTATGCGTCGGATAAATGGCCATTCTAGCAAGTGCCTGGATTTTATATATATATTGTGACTAACAATCGAGACTTGCAGTTTTGTAACGTGTGTGTGTTGTTGTTCTTCCACCCAGGGCCGATACTAAGGGGTACGGCTGCGGAAGTGGTTTCCCACTTGGAGACGGTTCGACGGGACCTCTGGGGGTCGATGCTAAGGGGCACGGCCATGGGTTACCAAGTGTGGTTTTTGTGAGATTGATGTTGATGATTTTCGATATTTGTGATATGTCCGGAATATCACGACGTTTTTCTCGATGTTGAGTTACATTATATATAGGGTCTTGGTACTTGGTTAGAACGACACTAGGATATGTGTCGTAAGTGTTTAGCTATTTAATTTTGAGGTTTTGGCATTGGAAAACAAACCTTGATATTGTTCCCGTGTATTTTAGTTTGAAAAGGTTTTGGGTTGAGATCCCTATGGTTGTATAAAAGTTATTAGTGGGAAATGACTTGGGCCGAGACCCAAATATTTTTAAATGATTTCGTAATTAAGGACGTGAGGTCCAGTAGGATTTACTATTAATGAAAATGTTTGTTACATAAAAGAGATTTGGGCCGAGACCCTATTGTTTTTTTTTTGAAAGGTTTTATCTCGGACTTGAAGTCCCAAAAGACTTTCTGTTGTTTTCTAAAACCCCCGAGTTGATATATATTATCTTCATAGACTTGAGTTGTACCTTAAATATTGAAAGCCTCTCGGGAATTTCTTTCACGACTGTTGTTATTTTAATGTAACTGAGATTGACGTGATATATTTTGTATAGACTGAATACTTGTACTAGCCATTCAAATGCTAACCCTTTAAATGGGGGAAATGTGTATCATGCATTTCAGGCGTGCTTAGTTCGTTGGAGCAACCACAGGGACGTCACAGGAGAAGACGAGCCGCGATACTAATCAAGAGTTAAGAGTCCAGTTTTTTGTTGTATTGTTGAGTTATTTTCAGTCTTCTGATGTATTGTATTTTGACCCCTGCGTGAGTATGTACAATAATGAGTTTATTTTTGGATTGATTTAATGATGAGACTTCATTGGTTAATGTAATTAATATTTGACCTTATCGGTCTGTGTAACTCGTTTGACCTTGGCCGGTCAAACGTTGTTCGTATCATGGTTGTTAGCCTGGTAGATCCTTATGGAAAAAGGGTCTACGGAGTGTAATATTACCGGTGGTCTCTGGGGTGTTACACAAATGAGTCCGATTACAAATTATGGTACTTGACACACATGACCAAGGGAAACAAAGTAAAAGTCCTATTACAGGGCAATACTGAGATACTTCGATTACTAGTAGAATACAAGGAGGATCCTGAGGTCTATGTTGAGAACAGCAGCTCCTTCACTCCCGAGGTTAATATGGGATGTAGCAGCTCGAGAGTAGAGCCCGGCAACATAAATTATGACATGCCTTCCAAATATTATCAATACGAGGAAGATGAGGAAGATGAGGAGGTGCATACATCTGAAGATGAAGATTGTTGTAAAGACTTGCTTGAGTCACTATGTGCGGAATTTCTTGCTTGGGTTTGCCAACCGGCCCAAATGGATAGGATTATGAGTCGTCGGAACTTCTCATCCGACCATCAATCTGCGAGCGAGCATGAACATCTACAATCAATGTGTAACTGGATCATTCCATTTCCGGACCCCGATAGTGCCGGGACTTTGGGTTGGGTCGAGCAGCCTCCACTGGTTACCGGTCAGCTAGAGGTGGGGTCCACCTTTCGTTTCAAGACAGAGTTGAGGATAACTGTAGGAATGTATCATTTGGAAAACATGCTACAGTGTATCACTGATCGTTCCGCCGATAAACGTATAGTGTTTGTCTGTAAGAGTGGGTGAAAAAATTGTCAGTTTAGGTTGTGTGCTATTGAGGGTGCAACTATTTGGAGAATTACTAAGTTGACATTGGATCACAACTGTCACCCTGATTTGAACCGTGCTGCCGCACGATCGGTCACTTCTGAGGTTGCCGCCCTTTATTTTGCTAAAAGATTGACCGGTAAGGGGGTCACTTTGAGGCCAAATGAGATGATTGCAGAGATGTGTAGGGAGTACGACATTGACATGCTATACAGTTTTGCTCTCCGGACGAGGAATATAGCGATAGAGAATACATATGGCGGCTTTGATGAGTCGTATCAGAGGCTCCCATCTTATCTGTATTTGTTAAAACAGCGTAATCCAGGGACAATTTATGATTTGCAGACGACTCGTGAGGGAGTGTTTTGCCACATGTTCGTTGCACTCGGACAGAGTATTAGGGCATTTTATACGTACCTTCGACCAGTGATTATAGTTGATGGGACCCACCTGAAGGGAAGGAATAAAGGAACTCTATTTGCGGCCGTCACATTTGATGGGAACGAGCAAGTATTTCCTCTTGCAGTTTGTCTCGGTCCGATAGAGAACGACGAGTCATGGACTTGTTTTCTGTATAACCTGCGCAGATGCTACAATCCGATGGAAGATTTACTGATTGTGAGTGACCAACATAAGAGCATTCAGAATGCTGTTCGAGCCGTCTATCCGAATGCATTCCACGGGTTGTGCCATCACCATCTTACAAAAAATCTGACCTCCTACGGTGCGCATGCTATAGGACTCTTTAGAACTGCTGCCTACACGCATCGTGAAGAAGTTTTTGAAAACTACATATCGAAAGCCCTAGTGGGGCTCACATGCGCCTTTCTGAAATTAGGCCAGAGAGGTGGGCTAGGTCGAAGTGTCCGGTACGATGCTATAACTTTTTGACATCCAATGCTGTTGAATGCTTTAATAATCGTATGTTGTGGGCGAGGCGTTTACCTGTTTGCTCGTTACTTGACATATTTCGCCTAATTTTAGAGAATTGGTTTGATGAGAAGCGGGGAGAAGCTACATCAAGAGACCATGAGTTGATAATGCACACTTTTGAAAAGCTTTCTAACTCTATGCAAGCCAGTCTGACTCTTACCGTTCGAGCTACCACCCCACTTGTTTATAAAGTCGAAGAAAACAAAGTTTCTTATGAGGTCGACTTTCGAACGTGGACATGTTATTGTCGTGAGTTTGATTTGGATCAGATTCCATGTCGTCATGCCGTTGCCACTATAAGGTAATTGTCTATGCTGTCGTGTGCACATGGTCATGGCCATTCAATGTTTTTGTCTATGTTGTCGTGTGCACACCGTCATGGCCGTGGGCATGCGGGTGCTGTCGGACGCTCACGGTCGTGCCTACGGTCATGGCAGAATGCACACGATCGTAACCCACGATCGGCACAATCGTAACCCACGATCGGCACGATCGTAACCCACGATCGGCACGATCCTAACCCACGATCGGCACGATCATGTTCTGCCATCGTGTGCAACACAGGGCTTGTCTGGATTTATCCTACACCTCATCAATATCAAAAATACATTATCCTATACAACATCCTTGACATAATTGCTTATTGTAACAGGCGCGCCGGCAATGGTTTGTCCGTATATGATTTTGTTAGTCGTTATTTCAAGCAACAAGGCCTTAGAAAGACTTATAAGGAGCATATTAGTCCTATCCCACATCCTGATGAGTGGAATGTCCCACCGGAGATCTCATCCATTGTTTGCATACCTCCAGAGGGGGTACGACAAGCCGACCGACCAAGGATGAGTCGCGCACGGTCCTCTGTTGAAAATTTGCCCGCAGGTGGACGACCTCAGGTGTGCGGTAGGTGTAAAGGAACCGGCCACAATAGAAAATCTTGCAAAGCATTCATTCCCATAGGTGGTGTGGATTTGAATATCCCTGAAGAAACTCAAGGAATGGATGAACAAACGAGGCAAAGGCGCCGGCAGAAGAAGAGGTGTAGCATTTGTCGTAATGATGACCATGACATAAGGGGATGTCCATACCATGAAACTTAAATTGCTTATGTATTTTTATATTTTGTGATTTACTAGCAACAATCATGTGCTGATATTTTGATCCTCGATGGACCAGGTATTGATTCAATATTCTGATTATTAGTTGAAATGCATAATTTTGTGTCTATTTTCTTTATCTTTGAATTGAAATTTAAGTGTTCAGTGATGTAAAGCAAATAAAGGTGATTATGGAGGCAAACATTAACCATAACAAAGTAGCTCACTTTAAAGAGCAATAGTTTACAACAAAAGCATATCCAAAGTATATAACTTTACAAAACAAAAGTTCATCACCATGACACCAAAATATCTAATAGTAACTTAAAAACCACAATCACTTGGATTCATTTTCCCCCATCTGCTGCTGTATCTTTAGTCTTGTATCACCATATTCATGAACTTCTTCTTCTAAAATATCTTCTTTACTTGTCTTCTCAGAAATCTCTAAATCATCATCATCATCACCATCTAATATGACTGGAGTGCTCGCAGTGTTTTTAAATAGGTCCTGTTTCATGAAACATATTAATTCGCAGTACACACTACACATACAACAAAATCAAAAAACTTACTCTGAGCATTGAGTATCTTCCTCTCGGCCTAGTTCTGTATGGTGGGTTGGGAGGAGGTATCCTCCTTCTTCTTTTTGGTGGAGGTGCTTCGATTCCTCCTAAATCGCTTTCTCGTAATCGGCCGCTCATTTTGCGTATTTGATTTTAATGGATTTTAACTGATTTTAATTGATTAGGGTTTGTAGTGAAAAGGGGGCTACGGTTCATGTATTTGGCTCTCAGTCACGGAAGATGGGCTTATATTGAAAAATGGGGGGGACCCACGATGGGATTTTATAATAAAATAATTTGATGTTGCCCTTTGCACTACACATGATGGTGCACACGATGGGCACGATCGTGTGCTCCGATCGTGTGACACGTTGGCAACCAGGTTTCACGGTGTCTATGGTGTCAAATTGGCACTGTATCCACGTGTGCACACGATGGGACACACGGTCGTGTGCACAAGAACATCAACAATTTTCACCAATTTGTCAAATTACTCGTCATTTAGGTGTTGTTACTTATATATTAACAACTATTTGTTAACGATACACTTATTTAAAAAGTTATTGATTGAATTAACATAATATATTGCATATCATGTGTAGTCTATATGTTCTCAGTGTATTAGTTCGTATGGATAAGTTCATCATCTGGATGAAATATCTCATATACTAATGAATTACAACGAAATAACAAATACGAGCTTGTATAAGAAGCTATATAGTAATTAATGTTTGAACAAGCAATTTTTGAATCACATAACATCCTTCTAGATAACACAATAAATCAAACTGGCAAAAATACCAAAAGTTTATATGCACACGATGGGACACACGGTCGTGTGCACAAGAACATCAACAATTTTCACCAATTTCTCAAATTACTCGTCAATTTAGGTGTTTTTACTTATATATTAATAAGTATTTGTTAACGATACACTTATTTAAAAAGTTATTGATTGAATTAACATAATATATTGCATATCATGTGTAGTCTATATGTTCTCAGTGTATTAGTTCGTACGGATAAGTTCATCATCTAGATGAAATATCTCATATACTAATGAATTACAATGAAATGACAAATATGAGTTTGTATAAAAAGCTATATAGTAATTAATGTTTGAACAAGTAATTTTTGAATCACAAAACATCCTTCTAGATAACACAATAAATCAAATTGGCAAAAATATCAAAAGTTTATATGCACACGATGGGATACACGGTCGTGCCCACGATGGGACACACGGTCGTGTGCACAAGAACATCAACAATTTTCACCAATTTCTCAAATTACTCGTCAATTTAGGTGTTGTTACTTATATATTGACAAGTATTTGTTAACGATACACTTATTTAAAAAGTTATTGATTGAATTAACATAATATATTGCATATCATGTGTAGTCTATATGTTCTCAGTGTATTAGTTCGTACGGATAAGTTCATCATCTGGATGAAATATATCATATACTAATGAATTACAACGAAATGACAAATACGAGTTTGTATAAGAAGCTATATAGTAATTAATGTTTGAACAAGTAATTTTTGAATCACAAAACATCCTTCTAGATAACACAATAAATCAAATTGGCAAAAATACCAAAAGTTTATATGCACACGATGGGACACACGGTCGTGCCCACGATGGGACACACGGTCGTGTACACGGCCGTGCCCACGATGGGACCCACGGTCATGTGCACATGATAGTGCACACGGCCGTGCCCATAATGGGACACACAGTCGTGTACACACGGTCATGGCAGTCATCGTGGGCACACGACAGCAGCAACCCATGACTGTGGGCAAGTTGCACACGATCGTCACCCAC
Source organism: Orobanche coerulescens (assembly GCA_033398695.1). Taxonomy (NCBI): domain Eukaryota; kingdom Viridiplantae; phylum Streptophyta; class Magnoliopsida; order Lamiales; family Orobanchaceae; genus Orobanche; species Orobanche coerulescens. The sequence continues at coordinate 23,001,441 of CM065808.1, forward strand.
GATGGCCACGATTGTGTGCATCCATCGTGTGTAACACAGAGCCAAAACATAAAGATTTAACAACACAACAAATTAATATTGCCAAAACTGTCTAGCGACAACATAAATATTTAACAACACAACACATTAATCTTGCCACAACACAACACACCATAAACCATTTTACATGTCTAAAGACAACATAAAGATTTTAGCAGCTAAACCATATCGATATTTCTTAATATATTTCTCATTAAGTTCCTTGATTTGGTGTCTTGCTCCTGGGTTTACAGAGACGAGTCGATCCAAGTACATGCACGCGAAGGGGCCACAACTGTGATTGTCGTTTTGTATGAACTGTAGCTCTCGTGGCATAATTTTGAAACTCATCTCCGTGTCATACTTCTTCTTCGATTGGTTGTTCAGCCAATACCCGGATTGAGCTAGCACACGAGGCATCAGATGCATAATCGGTCGCAGTTGGTTGAATCAGTATCGACCATCTTCATGGTGGTGTGACAAGGAATCGTAGAACTCCACGGTCCATGTTATGATGTCAATCTTGATAGTCACCCAGTGGCTCTGGTCGAGGCAATAAATGGCAATGATCTGTTGAAACAAAATATGTAATCATATAAGATCATCACATCAAACATAGCGAATCATTTATAAATATAAATTTCAAACTTACTTCGTTGAAATTTAACCATGGAACCGCATGTGGTGTATCAAGACCTGTCATGTAGTCCTCGATGCATTTATGAATTTTCCAATCCCTGTAAACCGGCTTCCCTGTCACCTTGATACCAAGTGGATCATTCGGATGGAGTCTTGCAAACTCGTTGGCCATAACTAACTACAAAAAGCCAAACCACAAAATAAAAAAAATCCACATCACACCAATGATATACAAGCGAGTAGGTTATAGAACTTATGTAAAATTGGGAGCTGGCAAGTACAGTGCCAACTCTACCGACACCAACACTACGGACTCCCCTCCGAAGCCTCGCTCGAGTCGCAAGCACATAACAATCTATCACCTCGGCGTCAAAGTCTTCACGGCTAGACTCTATCCGGTTAAATAACGCCTGGGTGAGAGCATGCCTAGTCTCCAAACACCGGACAATAGCATCACGTGGCTGCTCCCTCCTAAAGTGTAGGTACAAGTTTTTCAGAGCCTCGCTATCTCTTGGAGGCGCCACTAGGGATGGCAATGGGGCGGGTCGGGGCCGGGTATTGCCTACCTGCACCTGCACTCCGTGGTTAAAATCGGCCCCAGACCCGCCTGCACTCCGCCAAATTTTTTTCTGTCCGCCTGCACTCGCCCGCTTCTGGGTACCCATGTACCCGCGGATTAATTTTTTTTCTCGAATTAATATTATATATATAATATATTACTAATTTAATTACTAATATATATATATTTAATTTATTAAGTATTAATATTATATATATATATATTTTTTATATATATATATATTTTTTATATATATATATATATATATATATCGGGGCGGGTTCGGGGTGGGTACCCCATACCCCGGAACCGAACCGGACCCGAACTTATTTTTCTACCCGCCTGCACTGCACCGGACCTGAATTTTGTTACCCGAATTGGACCTATTCGGGTAAAAACCCGCGGGTACCCGAACCCGTGGTTTTTTTTGCCATCCCTAGGCGCCACCACAAAAGGCTCCCGAAGAGCAGCAGATGGTCGACTCACTCGCAGTGGAAGACTACGCTCACCCAAATGCTGCGTTCCGGCACTCTCACCATCTTCATCACCCTCAGCATCCCTCTCACAACTATAACGATCGAGAGTCAGACACCTACCGCTCGATCTCAAAATCGGCCGCTGATCGAAATGGAGGCTGCTGCTGAGGACCACCACCTTCACATCAAAAATTCGCACTATAATGATGCTCGTCCTAAAACCAGTCGAACATCGTCCCATACTGCTGAAACGGCGCGTCAAATGGCTCATACTGATGCTCGTAATCAAGGGGCTGCTGAGTCCGCTCAAAAGAATGATGAATCTGAGAATGATGACTGTGCTGGATCTCAGAATGGTGACTGTGATAGAGCTCAGAATGGTGGGTAGGCAGACGTTGAGAATGGTGACTAGGCTGACGCTGAGAATGATGACTAGGCTGACGCTGAGAATGGTGACTATGGGCTGCACCAGAGAATGAGTGACGTGGAGGGTCAGGAATCCTCCGTTGGGCGCTGCTAACAGATGCAGAATGATGAGGCCTATCGGGAAACCTATCATGGCTCCCAGCTGAGTAGTGCACCGGGCTCCTAGAACGTCTACGCGTAGGTCCGAAGAAATCCATGATCCCAGAAAGCACCCGGCGAGAAACTCGAGCAATAAATCCTGTCTCAAACTCGTCGTACAAGATCGCCTTCAAACGGAGATCGAAGTACTCATCCCTGCTCGTGTCCTGGGTGTGGTACGGACAAGGAAGTCCGTGGACACAACACACCCTCTCTGGCTGCCTCTCCCGGTCCGATGTCTCTGCACCATCTACTGGTGGGGTACTCTACCGGCGTCGCTTCGACACTTTATGTGCCGACTCATATGTAATCAATTTCCCAGCAGCCTTCTTCAACCTATCCATAACTTTCTTTCTCGGGATCAGCGCAGGCTCATCCTCCTTGTTCTTCACAGCTATTCTTACAGGCTTAATGAACTTAACGTCATATGGCGAGCCATTCTCAAAGCTCAGGTAGTAGTACTCAGTCTCATCCTCCTCCAGATGCGGTAAAGAGGGAAGTACTCTGTGCTGCAAAATTAGTCATTAAAGCATACCATTACATGGGCAATCACATAACGTTCAAGAGATGAAGTCAGGAGAAAATACGTTTACAAATTTATGTACCTTATCGTCGAAGAAATGAGTGAAATCACAGAACATCTTCCTCGTAGTCCACATCAAACACCGGGGGACTTGGACAGATTTATCTCGAATACCACACAATGCTCCCAATGAAGGAATCATCTCATACGACCATATATGTAAAGCCCAAACAGGACCATAGAAGTGATAGTCCTTGTGCTCTTGTCCCTCCTTCATGGCAACGTTGCCTATGTAGTAAGATAAAACCCCAAAGGCATAAGAACCCTAAGGAAACATATCCCACTGCTCGAAATCCTCAACTAATGCCCATGCCCATGTCTCGACCATCATGTCGTCACGGCATAGGATAAAGTAGTAGTATATAAGCAAATTGGCAACCTTCACATAATCTTTTATGTCTCTACCAAAATCTCGAGCATTGAACCTCTTTCGCAGAACACTAACCTTAATATTTTTGCCATGGAGTATTCTGTGGAAACTACCGTCAGACCGAATGAGATAGTCATCCTGTGGATGAAAGGTAGAGTTTCCAAAATGCAGTCCACTGATCATGGCAAAATCACGGGCCATAAAACGAATGGTCCTCCCGCAAACCTGGAACCACGACTCATCCGGGGGGATTTGATCACCCTCCAATTAACGGGCAATCAAGTGATGTAGGGTAGTATTTGAACTCCCATTTCTCCTAACTTTAATCAAGCGCCCCAGGACCCCCTCGGTCAAGCTCTCGATAGCTTGATCAGCAACTGCGGAATTGCGGCCCATACTTCTTAGTGTCTCAATGATCTCTTTAAATACCGCATCCCGTATGTAAAGATTTACTTGACGTGTAACAAAGCGAAATGTAGGTCTCCTCCATACACAACCAGTCTACAATATAGACATACAACTCATCAGAATATGATAGAATGCTTAAGAGAACGAAAAAAAAAATCTGCCTTGCACACGATGGCAGGCACATGATCGACGCCCATCGTGTGAAGACCATCGTGTGCCACACGACGGCTCACACGACAGGCGTCGATCGTGTGCATGCCATCGTGTGCAGGGCAGGAGCCTTTGATCTTCTAGCACACGACAGCACACACAATCGACGATCGTCATGTGTAAACCATCGTGCCCACGAAAGACCATCGTGTACACGATGGTGTCATCTTCTTCAGCACCATCGTGGGACGATGAACAACCGTCATGGCACGATCGTGTGTGAATGAAAATACACTAACCGGCAGCTCATTGACGAATTCCTCTTCAGATGGAGTGTCACTAGCGTGTGAGGAACTTCTGGTGTCTCCAGATTCTCTGTGGTAGTCGGAGTTCGACATTTTCTGGCCGGCGAAAGGGTTTCACGACGGGAGAGTTTTTTTGCAGAGGAAAATATTGAGTTGTGGGATCGTTTAGATTATTGTTGTTTGCTTTTAATAATTTTCTATTTTTTATTGTTGTTTGCTTTTAATAATCTTCTATTTTTTTATGTTTTTTTATCTTTTAGTGGTAGACTTTAAGGGTAATAAAGTCTTTTAACACATTTTGGTATCAAAAACTAATAGTTTTATGAATGGGGATATATAACTTATTACTTTTATGATTTGATACTAAAAAAGAGAGATCCCTATTTTTAATAATAAGAAAATCTTGTAGAAATTTCAAGTCGTTACGAAACATACATTTTCTAAAGGAATATTTGCGGAATTAAAGTTATTTTAAATCTTCAATACAACTGTAGGAATCTAGCAGCGGAAAATAATTACTAAAATAAAGATAATTGTTTCATATTAACTTGAGCGGAATATAAATAAAATACGTAACATTAAATATATATCAGATGTCGGCCTGCCCTGCAACCTGTTCTCTTCATTCCGAATTAACCTGAAAATTTTAGATAGAAAATGTGAGCTTTCTATTGCTCGTGGGAACATCACAAGTCAACAATAATCATAATACATAACGGAGGCATAGCATGAATATTTGTTATATCAACATATCATGTGACTACATGTAAACAGATATTGATACTTGGTATGAAAAACATGTGACCGCATGTTAATCATAAATATAACATATCACCTCTACAGTCCAAATATAGTAATTAAAATCGACAAGTAATAATTCCCATCTTAAATTGAGATGACATAAATGATGATGTTTGAATGCTTATGAATCGTCCTAATCGTGCTCTTGATTCTCGTATCCTACAATCGGAATATAAATATGTAAATATTTAATTTGATTGGATGATTATAATTTTATGAAAATAAAAAAAATAATGACGACTTGGTTTAATTTGAAGACTTGAAATTTATTGGATCATATCTAAATTATGAAATATGGTTGGGTTTAAATAGTTAATTGGCTCAAATTTGGAGATGAACCGGGTAGAGGAAATAAGAATTGAGTGGACAAAAAAGTAAACAAAATAAAAAAAAGGGTTTGTGCCTAAAAATACATGAATTGGGTTTGGACCCGTAATGATTGGGCTTAATAAATAATTATAGGCACAACTGGTAATTAAATTTAAATTATATTCAATATGTACTATAAAAATAATGAATAAATTTAGAAATAATTTTCTAAATTTAGTGGGTATTACACTATTCACATCATTCTCAATACCCAAGATTCTGAATATGACAAATCTATAGGTCATAAGTCGTCCAGGAATAAGTCTAGAGGGGGGGTGAATAGACTTATTGAAACTCTTAAACTCTTTTTCTCAAAGAGTAAGTTTCTTCAGCTAATAGATAAACAAATGACTTGGAGTCGTTTGTTCTTAATACGTGCGGAAGTCAGCTGATGACGAATACAAAACAACTAATGAAACACTTAATAATGAATGCAGCAGTTAAAGTATGATGCTATAAAATAGTGAAATACGCAGGCAATTATAGTGGTCTCAGAGGTGGGGTAATCCTCTACTAATCCACTTTTCTCCAAACCAGTTGGAGATGAATTCACTATAATTTTCAACCAGTGATAAATATTACAGTGATTCAACCAAACTACAACAGCTTCCAACCAGCGGAAATCCGTTCCGTTATAACACACTTGACTGCCTTGCACCTCTTGATCCTCGATCCTTGGATGCCTTTACAGTCTCGAACTTCAACCAGTGAAGTACCCGGAACTCAGGATTTAAGACACGAGTTTTTGTCTTCTCCAACTAAGAGCTTCTTCAAGTATGAACTTTTGAGAACCGCTCTTTTCACGATGCTGTATTTCACTTTTAGATTGCTTGATTGCTTTGATAGTATGTTCGCACCGTTTGTAATTGTTGTGTAGTTGCTCAGCTTCAAATCTTCGGATATATATAAGTCACGATCTCTGAGCTTTTTCTTCATAGCCGTTGCAAATCTTTTCAACAAATCCGTCCATTGGAGAGGTAGACTTCATTGTTTTCTTTCTGAACGTTGCAAGGCTGGATTCCCATAATTTAATCCATCTTTCGACCGTTGTGAAGACTCTGCATGTGAGGCGCCGAATCTTTTGAATATAATACGTTTTAAATTATTCAAGGTAGGCCTGGATGAATTATTTAATTCATATCCTTTGCGGGAATCTCTCCAATTTGTCTCTTCACGTTGCATGTGACTTTCCGTAATACTTGACTTTTCAACGTATGCTGACGTGGATTTGGAGTACTTGGCTGATCTTGAGTAGGCTGATGTGAAGTTAACTTCTCTGCAGTCTGGGCTTCTCAGATGTTCACTGTTTGGGAATCGCCTCATCAGATGACTTTGTCTGAGGTTACTTGACTGCAGTCTGGTCAAACATCTCTGATAATTTTTGTTGACCAGATCTTCTCTGATATGACTCGGCTGTACCTCTCTGATGAACTTAGCTGTTCTTTTTGTACTTAGCCGATTTTTAGCCTAACTTATTTTGGCCTATAGAAGATACTCATTTGGTTCTTCTTTACATTTTGCCAAGTTTTACACTTAACATAATTTGGCCTATGGAAGATACTCATTTGGTTCTTCCTTACATTTTTGCCAAGTAATAGGTATTTGAATTTATATTAATGACATCATCAAAATCTAACAAGTATTCCTAACAAAATCTAAATCGCAGCAAATTCTAAAAAAAAACTTACCCTCAAGGATTTTAATGCCTATGTGATTTTTTTTCTCATTTTCAGCTCTTATTTTCTGAAATCTTATGACCTTATCTTAACAATAAATTAATTTAATTTAAATATAAGATTATAGTAATCATAATTACTGTGATTTTTTACATTTAATATTTTAGCTGATTCATATGTTTCCATGATTAAAATTTTTTCTCAATTACAAAAAAATATTCAAGAAAATTATATTTCTAATAAAATTAATAAATATATATGATTGTATGCTTGTTTTACCTATCTATCTATTTATCTATTTAATGACGTTTGGATCTGAATACCTACGTTGAAGTGTCGCCATATTCCATTCTTATTTGCAAACATAGCACCGCTTTGACTCACTAATTAATCAGTTGAATTTAGTAATCTATATTTTTATTAAGAGAAAGTGGTTGATGTAACACCCACAATCCACTCATGGATATTACACGCCATAGACCCCTTTCTATAAGGATCTACCAGGCAGGAGACTACAAAACAAAATCAACACGTGGTCAACTCGACCAAAACATAAACCGTAGAGCGGTTAGGTCTCTCAAAATACAACATGGCGGTACAACTGGTAAACCAAAATACAACTCGATCACATATTACACACCGTGTCCATCCTCTTAAGGATGACGAAGAAACTAGAAATACATACTCAGACCGACAGACCACTGACGGACAACGGACTACAACTGTGACTAGTATCGCTGCTTTGCATCATCCTCCAAGCCGACCCTGTGGTTGCTCTCTCCAAGCAAGACACCTAAAAAGAATATAAATAGTCCCCAACGAGGGATTAACGATGGAAATCGCTAGCAAGTAACCAAGCTATAAAGTTATACATCAAGAATACAACTGTTACGAAAATAACCTTTCGACAAGGTAGCAACACGACCCTAGAGTCTAAATTCTTATCGAAAACAGTTTTCATTAGGTAGGATCATAAGAATAACTTCAAAACATATTTAAAAGAATAATTGAAGACGTTGGGGGTCTCAGTGTCAAATCACAAAAAGATTTATCTTTTTCAAAAGGGGTTCTCTCTCAAAATCATATAAATGATTCAATTCTCAACCAAGCCTCAAAGACAAACCATATTCACCAATATAACCGGGATCCAAGATTCAAGCATTCACAATTCATAGATATCAAATCAAACACTCAAATCGCCTCCGTGGCCTCGACGCGACGCATCTGGATTAGCTATCGTAAACAAACTCAAATACACTCATAAGTTATCTTGACATCGCACTCACAAATGACGATTCTCGGAGCCCCCTCCAGACCTACCCAATTAGATAACCTTATGGTCAAATCGTATCGTCTGGCCGCACTCGCAAGCACGCGCCGCCGGAGGCCTCATGGGATACTCGCCACAAGTCCAAAGAATATAAACGAGATACTCGCCTCAAGTCCAAAGCACGCAAACCAATGGGAAAGCTCGACCGGAAACCCTCGAATCCTCCAACTAGGTCGAAAACACAAGAAGAACATAATCACTACAAGGTCGATCGTAAGGAAGATGCAAAACACACGAAATTCTCAACAAGAATTCGTAGAAACATATGATCGAACCCTTGAGGTTTAATACTTCCCCAACTGTAACACCCCCAAGACGTTCAGGGCATATTACAGCGCCGTGGACCCCACACTGTGAAATCCACCAGGCTAACATACCACCAAGACCTTTACCAACGACAACAATCATCGATAAAATGACAACTCAAAATAAAAGACGACAATCCGACCAATAGAATCCAACCACAATCCATTTCCCAAAACGGGAACACAACATTAACAATTTTGCAAAAGAAGTACTCGAGTACTTAAACCAATTTTGTAGTACGTAAATCCCAAAATCAGACATCAATAATAATAATCGACAGACATGACACCGAAAATCATTTACTGGACAATATCATGCTTGCCCATCATCCTCATACGGCTCGAGTGCTCGCTTGTCCCCACGATCAATACCTGAAATACAAAAAGTATTTCCCCCATTTAAGGGGTTAGCGACAACTGCTAGTGCAAGTACAATCCATTTGAACTACATTCTAATCAGATGAATAATGCGCCAAAAATCATTTTTAGAAAATATTTTATATTCCGGAATATTTACAATGCACAAGCACAAAACACATTTCCTCCAATCAAAACAATTCAAAGTTAACCTTGGTACGTGACTCACGGCCACCGTACCCCGCAGAGCCCCGTCGGACATCCCTGGGTGGTTAACCACAGTTCGTGATACGCACACACACGGCAATACGTATCCCTAGAGGCCCCGTCGGACCGTCCCTAGGTGAACATACACATATTCTCCCACGACAACCACATATAGCCATAATTCAAATACTAGAACATGTAAACAAATGTAAAGTACTTGCCTTTGAGACATCTTCGAAGAATCGGAAGTGAAAAATGACTACGGATGATCCGAATGGAAAACGAAGGCTCCTAAACGAAGAATTAGCATAACTCAGTCCCAACGGACATCAATAATCGAAAGGAATACTCCCAAAACCCCGATTACAAATCACGACAATCGACGTTCAATCGATACGGGCGAGGGTTTGTGCAAAATCTCCCCGTATCAGCAATACATGGATTAATTCGAGGAAAAACGAATTGGGAATCACCCAATAACAACAATTGATAATAAGTTTCGCGATATACATGAACAATTCGGAGTCAATCACGAAAAACCCGAAAAACCCCCAATTTATACAAGTTAGGGTTCCTGAAGAAGATACCTCGGATTCGGACGATGGAGGATGATTACGCTGATGGTGATATGCCACTATGATTCTACGGTGATGGAAGACGAATGATTCTTCGATCAAAACTGAAGAAATCGCCTCTGGAGTCGCCCCGTGAAGAAAAAACGAGAGAAGGGATAAAAAATGAGGTATTGGACCTCGCTACTGCTTTAAAGCAATGGGTCATTACGGCCGTATCGGGGATACTTACGGCCGTAACATGGCCAACTTACGTCAGACCTGGGTGTTACGGCCGTAACACCCTACCGGACAGCAGATTGGCAACTTTGTCCAAACGAGTCCGGACGACCCCAAAACCCGGACCTGCTATCGAACCAAAAATACGACTACGAAGAATATTCGATGACGAGTCTAACCATCACAAGAAAATATAAATCCGCCTACCCGGGAATCCGAAATACGACAACGAATATGAAATTCCCTAACTTATAGGAAATTACGGAAATGACCCAAGTGACCGAAAGTCACGAAACGATGTCGGATTTACAAACCGAAAGTCTCAACATGACCAACTCAACCATACGAACTTGTACAAACCAAGAAACCACGAAAACGAACGAGTTTTACAAGAATCGAACGTTCATACGGCAAAACATGTCATAAAATGAAATTACGTGAAAACATCATCAAAACTCGTCCAAATGGAAAAACTCCAAGAACAAAATAGATTCAAAATGTCGAAACGGTTACAAGCGAGTCGATAAAAATGGACATACACCAAAAATGGAAACTGCTAAAAAAATAGAAAATTACGGATATTACATTCTCCCCCTCTAAAATAAAGTTTCGTCCCGAAACTTAAGAATCAAAAAGCTCGGGGTATCTCGAACGCATATCCTCCTCTAGCTCCCACGTCGCTTCTTCTACTCCGTGTCTCGACCATTGCACCTTAACCAAAGGAATGGTTTTGTGCCTTAACTGTTTATCACGACGCTCCAAAATTCTGACGGGCCTCTCTTCAAACGTAACATCCTTCTCGATCTCCACGTCCCCAAAGTCAATAATGTGGGACGGGTCCGAACGCATTTCCTCAATCGGGAAACGTGAAATACGCTATGTACATGACTCGGCGACGGAGGTAAAGCCAAACGGTACGCCAACTCACCGACTCTCCAATACTTGAAGGTCCAATATATCTCGGGCCGAGTTTCCCTTCTTCCCAAAACGGAAAACTCCTTTCGTGAGACACCCTCAACGAACATGATCTCCTCCTCAAACTCCAAAGGTCTACGTCTAACATCCGCATAAGATTTTTGTCGACTCGAGCAACAACATCCTCTTTCTAATCAATTCGACTTTCTCCTCGTCTCCAACACAAGGTCCGCCTTGGCCAACCAAATCGGACGGCTCATCCCAACATATCGGTGATCGCAACGCCGCCATAAAGTGCCTCATACGGTGCCATCTTAATCGACGCGTGCGGCTATTATTGTAAGTAAACTCAATTAAGGCCAAATGCTCCTCCCAATTACTACTCCGACTAACGCACACGCGCGCAACAAATCCTCGAGCGTCCGAATGGTACGTCGGATCGCCCATCGGTCTGGGGATGGAACGAAGTGCTCAAACGTAGCTGAGTCCCCAATGCCTTATGTACCGCCTGCCAAAAATGCGATACAAATCGGCCATCTCTATCTGAAATAATGGTCCTCGGCGTACCATGAAGCCTCACTATCTGAGTGATAAAAATACGAGCCAACCTTTCCGGACCCCAAGTATCCTTGATGCCCAGAAAATGTGCCGACTTAGTCAGCCGGTCTACAATCACCCATACCATATTCATACCAGTCTTCGTCCTCGGTAAACTCGTGACAAAGTCCATAGAGATGTCCTCCCACTTCCATTCCGGAACGGGAAGTGGTTTCAATAATCCGGCTGGCCGCTGATGCTCAATCTTGACTTGCTGACAAGTCAAACACTTAGCTACAAACTGAACTACCTCCTTCTTCATATCGTTCCACCAGAAATTTTTCCTCAGATCTTTATACATTTTACTCGAGCCCGGATGGACTGAGTATGGTGACGCATGAGCCTCTCGCATAATGCTCTGTCTCAATTTCGAGTCGTTCGGAACACACAACCGACCTCGGAATCTCAACACACCGTCCTCATGAATAACGAATCCCGGGGCTTTCCCCTTTCCTACACTCTCTCGAAGCTGAATAAACATCGGATCCTCTAACTGTCCCGACTTAATGTCCTCGACCAAGGATGAAGAAATCTCAAGAGTACGCAACTGCCCGGAACTCGCTGACAGTACAATCTCAATGCTCATCCTCCTAAACTCTCGCTGAAGTCCCGACTGGGCCGTAAGCAACTCAAGCGCTCGAAGCGATACCGACTTCCGGCTCAAGGCATCTGCTACCACATTAGCCTTGCCCGGATGATAAAGGATCTCAAGGTCGTAATCCTTAATCAGTTCCAACCATCTCCTCTGTCTCATATTAAGCTCCTTCTGTGTGAAGATGTATTTCAGGCTCTTGTGATCGGTGAAAATCTGACACGACGAGCCATACAAATAATGACGCCAGATCTTCAACGCAAACACAACTGCGGCCAACTCAAGATCGTGCGTAGGGTAATTCGATTCATACGGTTTCAACTGACGGGAAGCATAGGCAATCGTCCTCCCGTGCTGCATAAGTACACATCCGAGCCCTTGGCCCGAGGCATCACTATAAACGGAGAAACCATCATTACCACTCGGTAAAGCCAACACGGGAGCGGTCGTCAACCGCTTCTTCAACTCCTCAAAACTATTCTGCCTCTCATCGGTCCACATAAACTTCTCCGACTTCTGTAACAACTGAGTCAGCGGTCGAGCGAGCTTAGAGAACCCCTCGACGAATCTGCGGTAATACCCGGCTAATCCCAGAAAACCGCGGACCTCCTTCACATTCTTGTGCGGCGCCCAATCCAACACTGCCTCTACCTTATGTGGGTCTACACGAACACCCTCGGCCGAGATCACATGACCGAGAAACATAACCTCCCGTAACCAAAACTCGCACTTTGAGAACTTCGCAAAAAGATGCTGAGTTCTCAAAATATCTAACACAATATGCAAATGACGGGCGTGCTCCTCCTCGCTCCTCGAGTAAATCAGGATGTCGTCGATAAAAAAGACTACACACTTATCGAGGTACTCGATAAAGACTTTGTTCATAAGCTGCATGAACACGGCCGGTGCGTTGGTTAGCCCAAAAGGCATAACCACAAACTCGTAGTGACCGTATCTCGTCCGAAAGGCCGTCTTCGGAATATCGGTATCCTTCACTGAGCCGATAATACCCCGATCTCAAGTCAATCTTCAAAACACGGTTGCCCCGCAATCGATCAAACAAGTCATCAATCCTCGAGCGGATACTTGTTTTTGATGGTCACTTTGTTCAACTCTCGGTAGTCGATACACAAACGAAGTGACCCATCCTTCTTCTTTACGAATAGGACCGGTGCGCCCAAGGCGAAGCGCTCGGTCGAATATATCCCATGTCTAGCAACTCTCCCAATCAAGCTTTTCTTCACCAAGCATCTCGGCAGCGCCATCCGGTATGGCGTCTTAGAGATAGGTGCCGCACCCGCTCTAAATCGATCAGAATTCAACCTCTCGGTCGGCGCAAACCCGCAACTCATCCGAAAACGTCAGATACTCACATACTACCGGAATAGACGAGTTCGACTCCCCTTCCTCCGATCTCAAAGCGTAACACCAATAGCCCGTGCAACCTCCTCGGGCGTCTCACGGCCCTCAAGGCGCCGATGAGTAACCTCCGCTACTCCGCTACGCCCACAAAAGAATGCTCTGCACCGAGAGGCTAACATCGAAACGGTTCTCGTTCTATAATTCACGATCGCCCGTGACGGTCCACCAATCCTCACCTTAATCAAATCCTCATCTCTAATATCTACCGCAATCGATTAGAAGGCCAAACCCTCCCCGCGATACTCACCGGAAAATCTCTAACCTCACGATCCCCCACGATGCTATCCCCACTAGGAAGTTTAACAACAAAAGGCTCACAAGCAACAAGGCAATCAACATGTAGATGACGCACACAATCCATAGATATAAAAGAATGTGTAGCACGTAATCGAACAATACGGAAACAGGATGATCAAGGATGTGGACGGTACACGTGGCCACCGTCGCGTCAGATCTCCCGTCTGCCTCATCTCGTACACACGGGCGGAACAGATCCCGCACTAGAAGCTCCTCTAGAAGGCCGACCACGACCTCGACCTCTACCAAAACTCTGCTGGCCGAGGAACCGCTTGCGGCCTGATTCACACTCGGCTCTCCGCGCCGGGCCGAGATCCGAGTAATCTGAGTCCGAGCCGCATCCGTACAAAACTTAGCACGATGACCCATCCGACCACAGAAAGACACCGAATCGAGGCCTATCACACTCACTCATCATGTGGCCCGACGGCCATGGGCTTGAAGCACGTAGGACCACGAACGGAACCAAGCAGGCGGACCTAGAACCGGTTCCTCGCCCAATCGATGGCAATCGACTTCCAAGACTCGCGAACTGCATCGAGTCTTCGGATACCCTCTGACTTGCCTCCCGAAACCGACCGGCGGTTTTCTGTTTCTTTCCTTCGGTTGCCGTCTCTGTCGCAGAAAACGACATCTCATAAGCCATCGCCTTATTCTCGATATTCTTTCAAAGTCGTGCACCCTGCACTGGACATGTAGTGGCGCACCCTCGGTTTCATCCGCATGTCAAAGTGGCGGATCTTATCAAGCTCATCGCGGACTTGGTTTCTCACATAATGTAACTGTTGATTGTAGTCTTTGATAGCTTGAGAAATAGGAACATCTTGGGGCTTAGCCTCAAAGAAGGCTCGGATCCTCCCCTCTTTCACTGGCCAAGGATGGTATTCATCTTCCATCGGATCTCGAAACTCCGCCCACGTAGCTGCCCGGCCACGCGGTTTCACCGCTTGCCACCACGTTCGCTTCCTTGGCGAGGAAGTACTGAGCGATGGGTACCTTCCTCTCCTCAGAGCAGTTAGCAGCCTCAAACACCTTTTCCATCTCAAACAACCAACTCTCCCAACCGGAAGGGTCGGAAGCACCATCAAACTGCGGAGGACGCATACGAATCACGTCTGAAGTAGCTTATCATTACCGGATCCAGCAGCGGAACTGGGTTGGCATTAGCATGGCCGACTGTAACGGCCTGAGTCGCAACGTCATCTGGTTCGCTACTGCGTAAAATGTTGGCCACTCCAACATTCTCATGAGCATTACCGGAGCTAGCAGATAGTCCTGCCGACCTCCGGAACTAGGGGAACACTGCTCGACAAGGAAGGCATCGCCGAATCAATTCCCGAGTGATCGTACATGGCCGCCCCACCGGCCGTGCCACGCCCCTACCGCGTCCGCGTCCTCTACCAGCAGGAATTCTGAAGAAGCAACGGGTAAGTACAAATCAAACGCAAAACGCAATAAGATACTAAGACAGGAATAGAACAGAACGGTGAAACGAGTCAAGTTAGGAAAACTTACGAGCACCGGCGTACTGAGATGATGGCATAGCAGTGATACTGTCCCAAAAACGACACTTAACTAGACCCAAATAACCGACAGCCTAGGTATCCATAAACCTAGGCTCCGATACCATATTCTGTAACACCCCCAAGACGTTCAGGGCATATTACAGCGCCGTGGACCCCACACTGTGAAATCCACCAGGCTAACATACCACCAAGACATTTACCAACGACAACAATCATCGATAAAATGACAACTCAAAATAAAAGACGACAATCCGACCAATAGAATCCAACCACAATCCATTTCCCAAAACGGGAACACAACATTAACAATTTTGCAAAAGAAGTACTCGAGTACTTAAACCAATTTTGTAGTACGTAAATCCCAAAATCAGACATCAATAATAATAATCGACAGACATGACACCGAAAATCATTTACTGGACAATATCATGCTTGCCCATCATCCTCATACGGCTCGAGTGCTCGCTTGTCCCCACGATCAATACCGAAATACAAAAGTATTTCCCCATTTAAGGGGTTAGCGACAATCGCTAGTGCAAGTACAATCCATTTGAACTACATTCTAATCAGATGAATAATGCGCCAAAAATCATTTTTAGAAAATATTTTATATTCCGGAATATTTACAATGCACAAGCACAAAACACATTTCCTCCAATCAAAACAATTCAAAGTTAACCTTGGTACGTGACTCACGGCCACCGTACCCCGCAGAGCCCCGTCGGACATCCCTGGGTGGTTAACCACAGTTCGTGATACGCACACACACGGCAATACGTATCCCTAGAGGCCCCGTCGGACCGTCCCTAGGTGAACATACACATATTCTCCCACGACAACCACATATAGCCATAATTCAAATACTAGAACATGTAAACAAATGTAAAGTACTTGCCTTTGAGACATCTTCGAAGAATCGGAAGTGAAAAATGACTACGGATGATCCGAATGGAAAACGAAGGCTCCTAAACGAAGAATTAGCATAACTCAGTCCCAACGGACATCAATAATCGAAAGGAATACTCCCAAAACCCCGATTACAAATCACGACAATCGACGTTCAATCGATACGGGCGAGGGTTTGTGCAAAATCTCCCCGTATCAGCAATACATGGATTAATTCGAGGAAAAACGAATTGGGAATCACCCAATAACAACAATTGATAATAAGTTTCGCGATATACATGAACAATTGAGTCAATCACGAAAAACCCGAAAAACCCCCAATTTATACAAGTTAGGGTTCCTGAAGAAGATACCTCGGATTCGGACGATGGAGGATGATTACGCTGATGGTGATATGCCACTATGATTCTACGGTGATGGAAGACGAATGATTCTTCGATCAAAACTGAAGAAATCGCCTCTGGAGTCGCCCCGTGAAGAAAAAACGAGAGAAGGGATAAAAAATGAGGTATTGGACCTCCGCCTATTGCTTTAAAGCAATGGTCATGGCCAGATCGGGGATACTTACGGCCGTAACATGGCCAACTTACGTCAGAACCTCCGGGTGTTACGGCCGTAACACCATCTTGATGCAAAGATTGGCAACATTCAAACGAGTCCGGACGACCCCAAAACCGGACCGCTATCGAACCAAAAATACGACTACGAAGAATATTCGATGACGAGTCTAACCATCACAAGAAAATATAAATCCGCCTACCCGGGAATCCGAAATACGACAACGAATATGAAATTCCCTAACTTATAGGAAATTACGGAAATGACCCAAGTGACCGAAAGTCACGAAACGATGTCGGATTTACAAACCGAAAGTCTCAACATGACCAACTCAACCATACGAACTTGTACAAACCAAGAAACCACGAAAACGAACGAGTTTTACAAGAATCGAACGTTCATACGGCAAAACATGTCATAAAATGAAATTACGTGAAAACATCATCAAAACTCGTCCAAATGGAAAAACTCCAAGAACAAAATAGATTCAAAATGTCGAAACGGTTACAAGCGAGTCGATAAAAATGGACATACACCAAAAATGGAAACTGCTAAAAAAAATAGAAAATTACGGATATTACACCAACAACCTCAAAAACATCACCCAAACCCGAATATGATAAGAAATACGAATCAAATCATAGGAATAGAATCAATACAATCGATTGATGATATACAACAACACAATTTGTGAAGAACAAATCGAATCTTAACGATTCTCCAAATACATCGAGAAGAGTTTCAAGAAAGTTACCTCGAATCAAAGACGAAGAACACGGATTGATGATGCTAATCAACACCAAGAACTCATGGAGATGAAAGCTTGGAGTTACAAGACTCCAAAACCGCCCCAAAATCTCCCACAAAGCGCCACAACCACGGAAGAGAGAAGAAAGGATGAAAAATGACGAACACGGTCAACTCCTGAATATAAATACCTGCGCCTGCTTAACGTACGTTAGGGAAGAAGCTTAACGTACGTTAGCAATGTTACGTACGTAAGGCACGCAAGATTACGTACGTAATCGATGGCCAGAACCTTCTGTCCGAAACTGTGAAGACCCTTATGTACGTTATGAGTAGGGCTTAACGTACCTAAGGCACATGAAGTTAACGTACGCTATGCGAAGTTAACGTACGCTATGCTCACCGCATAGCGTACGTAATGCACTTAGCAGTTCCAAACTGCTAAGTTGAGCTCGTCGAGTACGAGCGCGATGAAACCGCGAAACAACAACGACGACACAAGACGAAGACATACACACGAAGAGTGCGCAACGACAAACTCAAGCGCTAAAAGAAAACATGATTCCGACTACCCGAAGGTTCATAAAATGACAACGGAAGCAATTACCCCCAAACATTGGGAAATTACAAAACGGCCCAAAATATCCGAAAATGACAATACGAAATCAAACAACCAAACCGAAGTTCACAACACGACTAACAAAGTTAAATGGATTATAGGAAACACAAAACCATAGTTTCGAATCACCATCACACGAATTGAATCAAATAGCGGAAAAAGTCGCTCAAAACACGGATTCAGTTAAAACAGCCCCGAGACAAACTCGAATGACCAAGTATGCAGAACAAAATATTATCAAAATATCAAAACGCTTGCAAGCGAGTTTCTGGAAATCAGAAAAATGCCAAAAATAAAAAATTACCGAAAGAGAAAATATGAGTATTACATTCTACCCCTCTAAAAAGAAGTTTCGTCCCGAAACTTAAAAAGAAAGGGTGAAGTAAGCAGTAAACAAAGCGATCGAACAATTAAACCTCAGCAATCTACACGGGTCGATCCTGATAATAGTGCTGAAGCTCGATTCTGGGAAACTTCATGGAATAGTTCACAATACTGAACTCTGTGGCCCTCGAGTCCACAATTATACAAGTAATCGATTGCGAAGGACAATTAGCTTGAACATGACCCACAATGTTGCAATTGAAACACCTCCCAGTCCGACTGAGAGTCAAATAAGATGGCTTGGAACTCTTAGTTCCACCAAACGAAGAAATGGAAGGTTTCACCGTAGGACTACGCAAAACTCGATGAGAAGAAATTCCGACTCCCACACTATTTGAAAAATCTCCAGACGTCCTCTGCCTCTTCGGCTCATGCAAAGGCGCTGTAGATAACGATGCCATCTCGTACGCCATGGCTCGATTCTGATACTCTCTCAAAGTAGCACAAGTGAAGCCCGACATGTACTGCCGAATCTCTGGTCTCATCTGCATATCGAAATGATAGATTTTGTCTTCATCGGTCCTCACTTGTCCCTTCACGTAAGCAAGCCGTCGACTATAATCGATAATAGCATGCGACATGGGTATATCCTGCGACTCGGATAGATAAAATCCCGAATCCTCTGCTCTCGGATCGGCTCCGGACAGAACTCCGCTTCCATCAACTTCTTGAACTCTTCCCAAGTAACAGCGTGATCCTGAGGCTCAACAACCCCCACCAATTAGCAGCGTCACTATCGAGGAGGAACTGAGTGATAGGAATCTTCCGTTCCCCTGGACAACCAACCGCCTTGAAAATCTTCTCCCATTGGAAAAGCCAACCGTCCCAGCCCAAAGTATCACTTACGCCCGCAAAATGGGGAGGACGCATACGAACTACTTCTCTAAGACACTGAGTCGACCCGGCGTTCTCAGTCACAGCAGTGTTACGTTGAACCACCTGGGTCAAATGAGTCATATGGTCTGCCACCTGCTGAAGTATAGTAGCAACACCAATACCAATGCCATCACCGGCAGCATGATCCTGATCGCGCGACTGATTGCCACGACCCCGACCTCTGGCCCTCGACATACTAAACTGGACAACCGTTCGTTAAAACGAGACATAACAACACATAACGTCAATCACAAAAGGAGGTCCATATAAGACACAAAACGAAGCACATAAATATTCCTGCTAACAAGAGTTACCATAGAGCGCTCACACAATAAACTCATATCTGATAGTTCTCATAGACTCAGAAATGAATATCTCCGACAACAACATTTATCAAGTCATCACACATTAGAATCAAGCACATGGGTAAACCAATCGAAACATTCAACACATGCCCAAGGCATGAAGCGCCACTATCACTGCATATACGACAATATCATTCACGTTTCGAACTATTCTCAACCGCTGCCACCATTTTTGAAATGAAACTGAACTCTCATAAAATAGTCGCAAACTCCCATACTTGAGTTGACAAACTAGTCGATTTTTCTAATAACCAAGAACATCTCAATTCAGTTGAATTCTTGAAGATCTCAAGTCAAAATTTTGAGTTAAAGAACAGAATTTTCCGAAGTTTATCAAAGTTCAAACTTTTTAACAAGAGTCACGGAAAAATAGTTTAACAACCACAAACTCGAGCATCATCAACATGGGTAATGATATTAGCAAGCACACATATATTTCGAACATGATTACTGGATGCACATATTAAAAAAATGGAATTTCATTCTCAAACAATAAAAATGCTTGTAATTATCAATTCTTCGTGAAACGGATCAAGGATTTCTAATTTTAAAAATTTTGAAAAAGTGTGAAAAAATATTTTAGAAGACTTGTCGTTCCTCATAAAGCGGAAAGAACCCAGTCTAAAAAAAAAGAAATTTTAAAATCATCAACATCCCGTTCCGTTTCGAAGCGAAACTTTCGAATCTTAGCAAAAAATTTCCAAAACCCTTTCGATCATAACCAAAATGACGGCAACATTTTACAATGTTCAAAATACTTTAAAATGCCTATTTTAGATACCGTCTGAAGGTGTCATTTGAAAATACATGACTAACTCGTCAATGTTCAACCGATTTCAGAATCCATACAAAACTGTTGATTAAGAGCACCATCGGAATATTTTCAATAATCGATTCATTTACAAACATACTCAAGTTCATAATTACAATTAAGAAATCCGTTTTCAAACCTACACGCAGCGGACATAATTATAACTATCCAAAAATAATCGAACTTGAAACCACATGCCCAATCGGCAAACGAGATTACAAATTCAATCAAATATAATTCGTGAACACCAAGTTCAAACATACGTCAAAACCATCCATCTGAGTTCCTCACGAACTCTACCCTCGATACATTCTCTGGAACACATTAAGGTTCACAGTTTTCACATCGTATTGCACCATTCGGTGTCCAACCATCAATACATTCAACTCAATACACAAACGGTGCCATGAATATCAAACACGGATTCCATTACACAACACTATACAAACAAAATTATGCACCACAATCATCGCATATAAATGAAATCATGAAATACCGATACCTCGCATAAAAGAGGAGACTTACGTCCACAGGCCGCATGGAGATGATAGCTGCACCATGATACTAATCACAACGAATCATAATTGATCACGACATCTCACAATGATCACACTTGTTCACAAACTACTCACCCGGGTGACACGACAAGACACGACTCGACAAGACCCAACTAGACCCAACTGCCTAGGTTTTCGCAAACCTAAGCTCCAATACCATTTATGTAACACCCCCAATCTACTTAGGGATATTACATGTCGTAGACCCCTTTCCATAAGGATCTACCAGACAGGAGACTACAAAACAAAATCAACACGTGGTCAACTCGACCAAAACATAAATCGTAGACCGATTAGGTCTCTCAAAATATAACATGGCGGTACAACTAGTAAACCAAAATACAACTCGATCACAAATTACACACCGTGTCCATCCTCTTAAGGATGACCAAGAAACTAGAAATACATACTCAGACCGACAGACCACTGACGGACAACCGACTATAACTGTGAATAGTATCGCTGCTTTACAGCATCCTCCAAGATGACCCTGTGGTTGCCCTCTCCAATCAAGACACCTGAAAGGAATATAAATAGTCCCCGACGAGGGGTTAGCGATGGAAATTGCTAGCAAACCAAGTTATAAAGTTATACATCAAGAATACAACCATTATGAAAATAACCTTTCGACAAGGTAGAAACACGATCCCCAAGTCTAAATTCTTTCGAAAACAGTTTCCATTAGGTAGGATCATAAGAATAACTTCAAAACACATTTAAAAGAATGGGCGATTTACATCTGACTACCTTTTTAGATGGTCTAATTACAGTTTGGTCCCTATTGTTTCAGATATTACAATGAAGGACAAACTTTGCATTGTCCAGAAACTATATTTACTACGAAGGACAAAAGTCAAATTTTCAGATGATGTCACTGGAGAGAGAGTACTGATATTCCGAATTTGCCCTTTTATTTTTCCTTTTCTTGTTTACCCATTTATGTTTCGCCTCACGTGGGTAGCACATGCTGGACCTCATTGTAATATATATAACACTTTTGGACTTCAGTGTAATAAATTTTAAAGCTTTCTAGAAAAAAATATTTTTTCCAAAAAAGAAAGTATTTTCTGGAAAAAAATATTAGTTTTCGAAAAAAAAATATATTTTCTGGAAAAAAAATTATCTTTTCGAAAAAGTATTATTTTATGGAATTTTTATTTTTTTTGAAAAATTAGAAAATATTTTATGGAGAAAAATTTATTTTTGGGCAAAATAATATTTTTTCCAAATAAAGTTATTTTCTGGAAAAAATATTATTTTTTCGAAAAAATAAAACTATTTTCTGGAAAAAAAATAAAAAAAATATTTTTTCGAAAAAATTAAAAAAATATTTTCTGGAGAAAAAGGTATTTTTTGGCAAAATAATATTTTTTTCAAAATTAAATTATTTTCTGGAAAAAAATATTATTTTTTCGAAAAAATAAAAATTATTTTCTGTAAAAAAAAATATTTTTTCAAAAAAAATAAAAAAATATGTTCTGGAGAAAAAAATATTTTTTGGCAAAATAATATTTTTTCGAAATAAAATTATTTTCTTGAAAAAAATTATTTTTTCAAAAAAAAAATTATTTTCTGAAAAAAAATAAAATAAAATATTTTTGCGAAAAAAAAAATATTTTCTGGAAAAAATTATATTTCGAAAAAAAATTATTTTCTGAAAAAAGAATATTTTTTAAAAGAAATGTATTAGCCAAACACTTTAATAACTTATAAGCTATTTGTTTAATATGAAATGTATTTTAAAAGAAATATTTTATTCAAGTAAATAGAGGGGCATTTTCGTCTTTTTAGTAGAAGTCAACACCAATTCAGATTTTTGTCCTTCGCTGTAATTTATGAAACAATAGGGACTAAAGTGTAAAGAGGCCATCTAATAGGGTAGTTGGTTGTAATTTCCCCTTAAAAGAATAATTGAAGATGTTGGGGGTCTCAGTGTAAAATCATGAAAAGATTTATAATTCTTCTTTTTCAAAAAGGGTTCTCTCTCAAAATCATATAAATGATTCAATTCTCAACCAAGCCTCAAAGACAAAACCATATTCACCAATATAACCGGAATTCAAGATTCAAGCATTCACAATTCAGAGATATCAAATCAAACACTCAAATCGCCTCCGTGGCCTCGACGGGACCCACCCAGATTAGCTATCGTAAACAAACTCAAACACATCCATAAGTTATCTTGACATCGCACTCGCAAGTGACAATTCTCGGAGCCCCCTCCAGACCTACCCGAATTGATAACCTTATAGTCAAATCGTATCGTCTATCCGTACTCGCAAGCATGCGCCGCCGGAGGCCACACGGGTCCATACCCGGATAACATCTCAATTCACTAACATACACAACAACAAAGGTACAATATTCATCACAACCGCAAATACGTAAAACATAAGTTAACGCATCATAACTTCCACAAAGGCACAACATTCACCGCACATCATTATTCAGGAAAAAGGCTAACTAGCGAACAATACAAATATTACGCGATTCCATAATTCCTCGGATAACTACTCATTTCTAGTATCCATTTTAAGCACAAAATAACATGAAATGGTTGTTATCATTCTTCACGAAACTCAAGTTTATGTTCGTGTTTACTTTCATAGAAATCACATATTCATTTAAAAGTAAGTTACGGTTCAATGTTCAATCACTAACAAGTCCACGTTAAATTGACGACAAATCACATTCTCGAAGTATAAAGAATATAGACGAAATACTCGCCTCAAGTCCAAAGCACGAAAAGCAACGGGAAAGCTCGACCAAAAACCCTCGAATCCTCTAACTAGTTCGAAAACACAAGAACAACATAATCACTACAAGGTCGATCGCAAGGAAGATGCAAAATACACGAAATTCTCAACAAGAGTTCGTCGAAACATAGGATCGAACCCTTGAGGTTCAATACTTCCCCAAGAACATCAAGAACATCACCCGAACCCGAATACGATAAGAAATACGAATCAAATCAAAGGAATAGAATCAATATAACCGACTGATTATATATAACAACACGATTTGTGAAGAAAAACTCGAATCTTAACGATTCTCAAAATACATTGAGAAGGGTTTCAAGAAAGTTACCTCGAATCAAAGACGAAGAACATGGATTGATGATGTTAACCAACATCAAGAACTTAAGGGAGATGAAAGCTTGGAGTTACAAGACTCCAAAACCGCCCACAAATCGCCACAGCCACGGAAGAGAGAAGGAAGGATGAAAAATGACGAACACGGTCAACTTCTGAATATAAATACCTGCGCCTACTTAACGTACGTTAGGGAAGAATCTTAACGTACGTTAGCAATGTTACGTACGTAAGGCACGCAAGATTACGTACGTAATCGATGGCCAGAACCTTCTGTCTGAAACTATGAAGACCCTTACGTACGTTATGAGTAGGGCTTAACGTACGTAAAGCACATGAAGTTAACGTACGTTATGCTCATCGCATAGCGTACATAATGCACTTAGCAGTTCCAAACTGCTAAGTTCATCTTGTCGAGTACGAGCGCGACGAAACCGCAAAACGACAACAACAACACAAGACGAAGACATGCATATGAAGAGTGCGCAACGACGAACTCAAGCGCTAAAAGAAAATATGATTCCGACTACCCGAAGGTTCGGAAAACGACAATGGAAGTAATAACCCCCAAACTTTGAGAAATTACAAAACGGCCCAGAACGTCCGAAAATCACAATACGAAATCAAACAATCAAACCGAAGTTCACAACACGTCTAACAAAGTTAAACGGACTTATAGGAAGCACGAAACCGTAGTTTCGAATCACCATCACACAAATTGAATCAAATAGCGTGAAAAAACGCTCAAAATACGGATTCGGTTAAAACAGCCCCGAGACTAACTCGAATGACCAAGTACGCATAACAAAACATTATCAAAATGTCAAAACGCTCGCAAGTGAGTTTCTGGAAATCAGAAAAATGCCAAAATTGAAAAATTACCGAAAGAGAAAATCACGGGTATTATAGCTGACACGTGTCACTTTTTAAGTTTTTTATTTTTTTCAAAGTGTGTGTGTGTATATATATATATATATATATATATATATAATGAGGACACTTTTGAAGGATGGACTAAATGGCAAAACGGGGAACACTTATAAGGGACGGATGGAGTAGTAAATTTGATGGATTTACATTAATGTCTGATTGAACAAAAAGAGTTTATATTATAAAAAATATACATATTAGTTTTCACTAAAATAAATCGATAGAAAAAAGATAAAAAGAAAATAACTCGCTTTTAAGAAATTAGATTTAAGATTCACATTGCTTACATAAAAAATAAATTATGTTATTATTTTACATAAAACTAAAAAAGTAAAACACACACTTAATCACATACTCCTTCGTTCTCCCAAATTTATTCTTATTTTTTTTCTTTTCAGTATGTCCCCAAATTAATTCTTATTTCACGATCTTCAATTAGACATCTATATTGGATATACTCCTTTCGTCCTTTATAAGTGTTCCCATACTTTTGGACACATGTACTAAGTAAGTGTGTAGATGAGTGGAAAAGTAGACTCATAAATAGAAGAGGTAAGTGGTAGGTAATGGACAAAGAAGGGAAAAAATGGTAGGTAATTTCCAAAAATAAAATGAGGACACTTTTGAAGGACGAACTAAATGGCAAAACGGGGAACACTTATAAGGGACAGAGGCAGTAGTAAATTTGATGGATTTACATTAATGTCTGATTGCACAAAAGGAGTTTATATTATAAAAAATATACATATTAGTTTTCACTAAAATAAATCGATAGAAAAAAGATAAAAAGAAAATAACTCGCTTTGAAGAAATTAGATTTAAGATTCACATTGCTTACATAAAAAATAAATTATGTTATTATTTTACACAAAACTAAAAAAGTAAAACACACACTTAATCACATACTGTTTCCGTCTCCCAAATTTATTCCTATTTTTTTTCTTTTAAGTATGTCTCCCAAATTTATTCCTATTTTTCTTTCTTTTCGAGTTTGTTTCTAAATGAGTTTGTGACATAATCAATCTTTATTTTATTGAATTCATGATATGATAATTTACTTGAATAGATATCAATAATATTCGATCTTTAAATATTAAAACATAGTAATATTCTCTCTTCACGGAGAAATATTTTATCTTTTGAAGAGTACTTATTTTTCTCAATTTTATCTTTATGCATTATTTGCATTGTCAATGATACAAATATCATCACCAATATCAAATGTAATAATTCTCATTATTCTTTTCCGGAAGAAAGTGCGGTGATTGCTATGCAATTTATTCAACACCTATATGATGTTTAAAGAAAACTGATCAACTCAAATATTATATTTTTAGTATATATATGTACTTCAGAACATTTGGATATTTTAACAAATATTATTATATAACATGTAAGAATTTACACTAATATATCTTAAGGATGTATATCATAAACAAACTGTCATGCGTACACACATGATATAGATAAACTTTAACATTAAACATATAATGTTAGAATTATCTTTTCCTTGTGCTTATCATTAATAAAATGGACAATATTCATTTTATGGGATAAAATTCAAATAGTCTATCTACTTCAATGATTATTATCAACATGACATAAGTATGTGTCATTTTGAAAGCACAATAATTTAATTTTGTACTTAAGAATAATAGACAAATATTCTTCAGCGATATGTGAATAATAGACAAATATTCTTCACATCAATAAAAATGCATCGTAGCAGATTCGCCTTCGGGGTGAACAAGATGTAAATATCTTGGTTATTTAACTTGTCGATCAAATAATCAATAATTTCACCTTCCAGGCAATAAGAAAAATTCTTTCCTAAATAATTTCATCATCAACTAGATGCTAATTTCACATCCAGGGCTAAAGAATAAACAAGCATGAAATCTATTGTCATTTATACGAGATCAATTATTATATTCGCCATTCTTTACATATCTCATTTTCAACAAAATCAGTGGTTAGTATGAGATCTATTGCAGTTTATACGAAATCAATTATTATATTCCCCATTCTTTATATATCTCATTTTCAACAAAATTAATCAACCACCTTAGTGGCACTACTAAAAAAGTGGCCTTTAACAGCGCCATTTTAACAGCGGTTGTTCAAAAATCGCTGTTAAAATGACGCGGTGGCATACCTGTAAATATTATGTAATAAATTAACAGCGGTTCTTTAAAAAACCGCTGTTAAAATAGCAATTTAACAGCGGTTATAAAAAACCGCTGTTAAAAGATCAGTTAACAGCAGTGATTAAATAATCGCTGTTAAAAAAAAGAAAAAAATACACTTAACAGCGGTTGTTACAAACAACCGCTGTTAAACTGCATATTTAACAGCGGTTATTTGTAGAACCGATGTTAAGTGTTTTTTTCTTCTGTTTTTTTTTTCTTTTAGCATCGTTTTTTATACAATTTAATAATTTATATAATATATATAAATTATAATTTTTCAGATATAATATAATTCTACAAATATACATTCAATTCGTACAAAATATGTATGTATTATAATTTTCAATATATAATGTAATATATAATTTTTAATATTGATATACAATAAAATATATTAATATTCAATATACATTATAAATTTTAATTTTCAGCATGATTAAATTAATTATATAATTATATGTATACATTTGATGTATTGGACGAGATTTCTATTTGATATTTCGAGCACGGGGGCGTTTTTGAAATATTTAAAAAATATTTGTTTGTGATTTTTGGGATGAACTCAGCCTTTTCTTATCAGAATCGGTTCACTGAGCAAGAGTCACAGCTACACAGCCAAAAATGATGTTTGGGCCCCCAATTTTGCATTTTTTGTTTTTGGGACCTAACAAAAGAATGTACATTATTATATATAATAAAACATATTTATTTTTAATGTACATTATAAAATTTTAATTTTCAGCATTATTATTTACAATAAATACTTTATAATTTTTAATATGTAATATAATTTTTATTAAATTATTATTATTCTATAATAATATAATATCTTAATTAATAATATAAACCATACAAGTTTAATTATCAGTTTCATTAAATTTAATATATAATATACATTATAACTTTAATGTATATAATATAATTCTGAAAATATTAAGAAACCTATATATATATATATATATATATGATTTGTTCTACACTTATATAAAATAAAACAATAAAAATAACAGAAAGTGACTTCAGCTCAGCGGTTTGATACCACCTCCATCTTATGGAGATGACAGGTTATCCCATGAGCAGCAAAAATGCACAAAAATGTACATTTACAGGTCGCGGGCGGACGGGCGGTCTGGCGGGATGTGCGGGTCTAGGCAGGGCGGGATGTGGGCAGTGGCGGGCAAGCTGGGCGGGATGTGAGCAGGGGCAACTCAATTGATTTTTTTATTTCAAAACTTTTAACATCGGTTTTTAAGAGAATCCAATTTTAAATTTATTAATGGCTTTTAGAACATTTGTTAAATCTTTATTTTGTAGTAGTGTGGATGTTCAAATACTTATTTCGTAAGTCAAAGAGATCTCACCATATACTTATTTTCAACTATTCATGAAGAAAATATCGAGGAAAATGCATCACATCGTTTGATCTCTATTGAGATAATATTCATGATTTTAAAGGTAAAATCAAAACCCATATCATCTAGTATTTGAATCGACTAAATCCGACGTATCACATACTCGTGACTCGTACAACAGGTATATAATCAATGACCATCCATAATTTTCTCATGCAGCCCATCAGCATAATCCACTTTTAGCGGTACCTATGATTAAGCCCATTATAATTTTTAATATGTAATATAATTTTTATTAAATTATATTATTATTCTAAAATAATATAGTATCTTAATTAATAATATAAACCATAAAAGTTTAATTATCAGTTTCATTAAATTTAGGCTAAAATGCTCCTGGGGTCCCTTGACTTAATTTCAGATAACGATTTAGTCATTTATCTTTTTTTGTCCCAACTAAGTCCTTTATCTTTCAAATTTTAAGCAAGGTTAGCCTTTTCCGTTGGTCTCCGTTAATTGTTGTCCAGGTGGCTGTTAAGTTGTCTACGTGGCTATAAACATACCTGCGTGGAGGAATTTGAAGTCCAAGTGGCACTCACGCTTCCTCACTGAGCCTAGGGTTTATTAGAGGAATTTGAAGTCCACCTCTACGCGCTGCTCCAATGACGAAACCCGCTCGTGGTCGCCCGGCGCCTCCATCGGGCACAGATTCTCGCTCGTGGATGGAGAATATATGTGTAATAAGAGTATCCAATAAAAACAAACACATTTAAGAGAACTTCAATGAGGGCTTATTCTCATTAAATTCAGGATTAGTGTCTCCCTGCGGTCGGATAATGTGCCTTACCAAACTTTCACACCCATCTCAGTAAAAAAACTTAACTGTTCACACCACTCTAATTTAACAAAACTATAACCTTCTTCATACACATTTTTTGTGCTTACTGAGGCGGTAAGCCAAAAGCAGAGTAGATAATATCATATTTCTTTTCCCTCATCATCTTGTTCAACAGTCCCTACTTTTGTTCAAAACAACAGCAAGGTATCGAAGCTCCTCAAATGCATGCATAGTTTCGGCATCAAATCCTCCAGCGAACTGCACGGTCGTTTTCATGTACATACCATTATAATATGAGTAACTCCAACAAAAGATGCATATATGAGTGTGATGTATGAAATTGTGGTGTTATTTTAGGTTTCACAACCTGATGAATTCGGAAGGCAAATCTGACGCCCTGAAGTAACAGATAATCTAAAGAAGAATCTTTTTCCGATAGAGAGAGTTGTGTTGTGTTGTGTGGAGGCGGCTTCTCATGCCATTCCTTCTGTCTTGGCGTTTTTTGTTCCTTCCTCATTTTTGCAGTGAACCAGCGGTTGACGATGACGAAGAAGCAGCTCAACGACGACACATATTCTCAGCCGCATAGTTAATATTCTCTCTCTCTCTATATATATATATATACACACGTATATACATATAGTTAGTAATATCTAGGTGAGTCAGCATCTGATTTGGCATCAACTCGACACCACTGGACACTTGCTAATCTGCGTCAATGGAAAAGCATAACCAAGGCTAACCTTGCTTAAAATTTGAAAGATAAAGAATTTAATTGGGACAAATAAAAAAGATAAAGAAATAAATCGTTATCTGAAATTAAGTTAAGGGACCCAGGAACATTTTTGCCTTAAATTTAATATATAATATACATTATAACTTTAATGTATATAATATAATTCTGAAAATATGAAGAAACCTATATATATATATATATATATATATATATATATGATTTGTTCTACACTTATATAAAATAAAGCAATAAAAATAACAGAAAGTGACTTCAGCTCAGCGGTTTGATACCACCTCTGTCTTATGGAGGTCACATGTTATCCCATGAGCAGCAAAAATGCACAAAAATGTACATTTACAGGTCGCGGGCGGGCAGGAGGGCTGGCGGGGATGTGCGGGTCTAGGCAGGTCGGGATGTGGGCAGTGGCGGGCAAGCTGGGCGGGATGAGAGCAGGGGCAGCTCAATTGATTTTTTTATTTCAAAACTTTTTACAGCGGTTTTTAAGAGAACCGCTGTTAAATTTAGAATTTAACAGCGATTTTTTAAGAACCGCCGTTAAATGCTGTTTTTGTAGTAGTGTGGATGTTCAAATACTTATTTTGTAAGTCAAAGAGATCTCACGATATACTTATTTTCAACTATTCGTGGAGAAAATATCGAGGGAAATGCATCACATCGTTTGATCTCTATTGAGATAATATTCATGCTTTAAAGGTAAATTCAAAACCCATATCATCTAGTATTTGAATCCACTAAATCCGACGTATCACATACTCGTGACTCGTACAACAGGTATATAATCAATGACCATCCATAATTTTCTCATGCAACCCATCAGCATAATCAACTTTTAGTGGTACATAATTTTTTTATCGGAGGTCAACTGGATCTCGATTTCTTTTCAAGAGATTCAAAATATATAGAGAAAATACGTGGAGAGAATAATAAATATACATATATATGACTAAATGCCTCTATATTTATAAGGATACAAATCTAAAGTTTTAGAATTTCTTGATTATCATATATATGACTAAGGGGCTGTTTGGTAGTTGCTGAATAATTTGGTGCTGAATGATTAAGTGGTCAAAATGATTAAGAGACTCTTATGATATAGTACAAAATGAAATACGATTGTTTTTTAATTGTTCAAAATGAAATCATGACTCTTAATGGTTAAGGGAGGGTCAGGATACAAAACCATTCAGAGAATTTGGAACCATTAAGAGGCAGACACTTTTTTCGCCAAACAATAATTACCTCTTAACGATTCAGAGATTGCCTCTTAATAGAACCATTAAGAGGTAAACAAACAGCTCCTAAATAACTCTATTTTAATATCAGATATAAAACAATACAAGTTTTCTTATAATATTTTTTTACTTATAAAATACCAATTCAATGGAATAGAGATAGTCATCGGCCGGAGTCGCGTCTGTGACCGCCACTAGTTGCACTTCAAATTCTTTTTTTTTTTTTTTTTTTAAATACCTATGAAGAAGTGGGCCGCCGATGATTTGTATCGCTTCAAGAAATGTAACGGACGCGTTTTCAAATCAACTTGCTTATATTAAATAGAAATTGTTGTTTTCCGAACC
Organism: Orobanche coerulescens; assembly: GCA_033398695.1. Taxonomy (NCBI): domain Eukaryota; kingdom Viridiplantae; phylum Streptophyta; class Magnoliopsida; order Lamiales; family Orobanchaceae; genus Orobanche; species Orobanche coerulescens. Next base: position 23,033,256 of record CM065808.1, read on the forward strand.
GGCCTATTAGCTCAGTTGGTTAGAGCGTCGTGCTAATAACGCGAAGGTCGCAGGTTCGACACCTCCATGGGCCATTTTTTATGATTTCCCATTTTGCCTTTAATTTCGACTGCACTCTATGGGTGGATTCAATTCAATGAGCCGCTGTATTCTTTCATTGATATACATCAAATAAACATCTATTTTAACTTTTTTTTTCTTTTTTCTTTTTATTTTTCTCTCAATATTTAGAAGTTAATAGTTTTATCGTCTCAATTCTATTTTTTATTATTAATATTTTAAATTAATCTTCATTGTACGATATTTTAATTTAACATTCATTAGGCATATATATAATTAAAATATTTCTTTTTGAATATGAGTTGTTTTTGAATAATTATTGAATTATATCTTGATTTTAGATTATTTGTATATAAAATATAAAAATCAGATAATTTCCAAATAATTTCATTGAAGTAAATCTATATTTTTACAAGATCAATATTTTTACTTCAGTTTTCATCTTCTTATAACAATTTTAGATTACCAAGTTATTTTATTTTAAAAATATTTGGGAAAAGAATTAGAGACATGTTAGATTTACATCCGAGTAGAAAGATATATTATTCGTTAAAGTAGTTTTTTGATTGATTCTTCTTTTTATGAAAAGAAAAATTATATAAACAAATATAATAAGCTGATTATATTTTTATTTAAGTACGTCACAATAATATACTTTATCACCCTATGCCTAATAAATTACTATCATTGTGGAACTCATGGTATATTATTAAGTATAAATGTGTGACTTTAATCAAAATATTTATCAAAAATATATGACGTTCTTTCACATGTATACTGATATGTAATTATATTAGTATATTAATATAATTATTACAAATATACAATGATCATATAGATTCCTGTCATGTTTATATATTTTATATCGAACTTTTACTGGGGCTGAGATTTTTTACCTGAATAACCGAATTTTAATAAGAACAGAACCGAAAAATTCGGTTCCGGTTTCGATTTTTTTTATTATTAACCGGTTCCGGTTCTTAATTCGGTTCCGGTTCCGGTTCCTGTTTTATGATGTTAGAAAAAACCGGTTTGGAACCGGTTCTATATATATTATATATAATAATAAAAATGATATTATATATAAATTTTTACATAATGTAGGTATTAAATAAAGTAAATTAAATGTACTTTGTTCAAAATATTACACATTCAATTCGGTTTCTACTCAAAATTCATTTTTTTTTTTACAAAATTTAGTTTTTTTGCACAATTCGGTTCCTAAAAGAACCGAAAAACTCGATTTTTACACATTAAATTCGGTTCCAGTTCCTAATTCAGTTCCTGAAGAAAAACCGGTTTTTTCGGTTTCGGTTCCTAATTCGGTTCCTGGAAAAAAGTGGTCAAAAATCGAACCGGTTTATGTATTTAGAAACCGGTTTCGGTTCTTTAAATTTTTACCAAGAACCGAACCGGTCCCAGCCCTAACTTTTACACATCTATACTTAATATTAAAAGAGAGTCGCAAGAAAATATAAGGAAACATGTATCATCTCCACGTTAATCCTCTTTTTAAAAATCTTAAAAAAATGGACGTTTAATTTGAGAGGGGTTGGATGATTATTCCATTATATACTATCTACCAATTAAAAACTTCCTCTCATTTATTCCTTTTATTTTTAACCTAATAGTTTAAACAATTATAACTTTTACGTATCAATTTTATTTTTGAAAAAAATATATTAAATTCGTGCTCTTTAATTTGACATCCATATAATATATATAAAGTAATATAATTATAATATATTTAGATGATTAAAATATTTTAATATAAAAATATAAGACTATCGAAGAAAGATATATTTTTAGTTTATTTTCATAGTTTTTTAACAATTATTTGATTTTTAAGAATTATTTTGTTCTTATCATAAAATAGTAAAATATATTACATTAATGTCAAATCATATAAAATTATATTAGTAAAAATATCGGTTGTATACTTTTAATGAAAGTTGATAATACATCACCAACAACAACATTATCAGAGACTTAGTTCCAAAATGCTTTAGGATCGGCTATAATAAAAGTTGATAATAATAAATATAATTTAATTTCTTATTTATAAAATTAGATATAAGTCTCATATTGTCCTATATGAAAAATAAATGCCGGTGCTTAATTAATTTATGATTTTTCTATTATGTGCCTTTACATCACATGATAAGAGTTTATAAATAAAATTAAATCAAATAATAGTATATGTATGTGTATATTGACTCATGGATATTTTATAATAATTTTATAATATTATTGAAATTCGATCACATATTGTTAATATAATAAAATATTTAATATTTTATGCCGTGCATCGCACGGGAGGACATCTAGTTAAAAGAAAAAAAAGACTTGGAATTATTAATAATCTCTAATATATAATTAGGTGGCACACCATTTGGTTGAAATGCCATCATATTAAATTATATTAATTGATATTAAGATAAATTAATTGATTTTTTACATAATATGTTAACTTATAAAGTAAGTCACAGATAATATCAAATAATAATTGTATTGCATAATATTTCCTAATGTTTTTAGTTAAGTAAAAACACACTAATACCACATAATGCACGGGGTGTAATATGAAGTGAAGAAATATATGATATCAATATACTTTTATACTAGAAAAGTAAAATATACCACATAAAATTTTATATATTCTTAAATATATATTTGTATATGATATTTTTCGCTTGGATGTTTTTTGAGTTATCATGTAAACAAATATCTTCCATCCTTAATATGTTTCTTTGAGTCACTCGAGAAACAGTCACATATATATGGTCATGACTAAAGATCGAATTCTTAAAGTGTAGTCCATCATGAGAGAGAGATTGTATTTGACTCTTATTTATAACCATAAAATATGAAACCATAAGTAACTATTATCTGGATTTTGAACAATATTTGAAGACCGAATGACATTAATGCAATCCAAGGAATTAAAACCTGACCCACGTATGAGAATTATACATTCAAATACGTGTGTCAAGCTTCGTAATCCCATTACATAATCTCATGAAGGAGTCTATATTTCTTAATAACATCACATGAGTACCTACATTCAGATGCAATTCATGATTAGAAAATACGACTAGTTTTGACTGGTTGTCTTATTGATTGATATTGTACTCTTGTGACCGACACTAATTTTATAGAGGTGCATCCAGAGAAAGATTTAGAAAATAAATCATTTGTTGTTGCTATTTTCTATTTATCATTTGTATAAGCAACAACAAAATTTTATGTAGCACATTATGCCCTTCAATATTTTCTTGTATTGTCTAATGTGCGTTTTCCAATCGTGTCCATAAATCTTGGCGTCTTGTAATGTATGATTTTCTTTACCAAAATATCAGTGTTGTAAAAAATCTATAAACTCGGACGAGAGCTCGGGTGAGTACTTGGAAATCAATCCTCAACCGAGCCTAGTTGAGGCTACTCGGCTCAAAAATCAGTTTTGACCAAACTCGGGTCAAACCCGGTCAAAATCGATCAAATTCGGACTAATCGAGAGAGTACTTGAATTTCATTATTTACACTAAAACTTACTTGATTTTTTTTTATTTAATTTAAGCAAATTAAGTGGTCTATTTTTTTTTTTACAAAGTTATATGTCAATATGACTATACATATCAATTTACCGTAATAAAAAACTATAAAAAAATGATATCTTCTACTAAAATTAGTCGAATAACCTTATAACTAAACTCAAACTCAAATATAGAGATAATTGATATTTTTAGATATACTCAAACTATTTAATATTTTTATTTGTTATTACTTTAAGTTTTATCTACTTATAAAAAAACTGAAATAATCGATAATGCTTAAACAAATAAAGTTTTGTCGTGGCCGAAAGATGGCCGAAAGTGTGTGTGTGTGTGTGTTTCGTTGTATTTTTCACTTAGCTACAAAGCTCTCCACTATATATAATGATAAGATCATATCTTATCTTTACTTTGGGGTTGTTTATCAAATTTGTCTGTCTGGATAAATTGTGTCTGTCTGGGTAAATTTGTTTGTATGCGTAAATGTGTCTGTCTGGGTAAATTGATGTTGTTGTTTACTTTTTTATCTGAATAAACTGTCTGAATAACAGAAGTGACAGGTTTATCCCTGATATGAATTATAAGCTGTTTTTATAAATTATTGTTTATTTTTTAAGCAAAATAAATGATATAATCCAAAAATCAAAACATAAATTCATAAAGTACTTAAAAATCCAATTTAAAACACAAAGAAGTCAAGTTCAAAGACAAAGTAACCAAATTCAAACACAAAGTAGACAAATTTAAACATTATTGAAAAATCAAATTTGACTCATCTGTTATATATATTTGTTGTTGCCCAAAATATTTATCCGAAGATTAATACTGCTGGAAGACGGACAACAAACAACAATTGCGGGAGCACTTCCGAGAGTAGATAAATAATACAAGATTTGCCGGGTTTGTTAGGCCCGGGCTTGAATGCTCTCGCGAGATGTTATTAATACGAATATTCGTGGATACAAGTATTAATGAGAGAAATCTAAATACAATGAGTGTAAAAAGACTCTGTTAATCCGGCTCTTGAGCGAAGCTTGGTGTTCTTCGTCCCCGCCGATAATCTGCTGGAGGAGATAGGCCGGGAGAAGTAAGACCGAAAGATAACTGTTGCCAAGAGTTGGATATTAGCCAAGTGTAAGTATTTTGCTTCTGTATGGTGTGAAATGCGGGAATGCCAGAGTGAGAATCCAAGTGCAGGCTGCCCTCTTTATATAGGGGTTGAGGTGCCTTGTTCCCTAGTGGGCGATCGCCTTTCGGCCATTAATGTAATGGGGCGATCGTCCTAAAGGTCACATGGGTCGCCCGAAAGTCTAAGGCTACGGTGGTAGCCACCGTATGTCCAATGAGGAGCCAAAGACGCGTCCTAAGGCATCACACAGAGGTCCCACTTTGTTACTTTCGGCGGATTTTGTCGATAGGAAAGGTAGGTGACAGCCGTGGTCACCGGTCTTGTCCGTCGGCTCCTTTCGCAGCACAGGCCTGTTGGTAGGTGAGGTAGGTGACAGTTTGTCGCCGCTTTTGTGGATCTCGCACGTGGTGCCTTGCCTGCTTGCTCGGCCTTGCCGACTGGATGGCCATCGCCCGGATCGTCATGATGCGATCGTCTCTAGCCGACACCGAGGATCATTCTCGCCGCCATCAAGGTCGGCATTGGTCGGTCACCAAGGGTCGGCAAAGCCGAGAGATGATCATCCATAAGTCGGTCGCCAAGTCGGTCGCCAGTGCCGAGAGATTATCGTATTGGATGTCGATCGCTCGCACCGGGCTTGTCCTGGGACCTTCTACCGCCGATTCATGCTTGTCTGCCGGCTAAGGCTAGGTCGCCCAGTCGCCGGCTCAGCCTCTTCCTCGACGCCTAGGCGACTTGGTCGCCCGATCTCCTAGGCGATCGCCGGTCGGAAGGTGTTAATTCTTGACACAACAATTGCCCCCCAGCTTGCTCCTATGTTGAAGACATGGGGCGAGGTGGTTCTTGCTGGCGATCGTGTAAGGATGAGGACGGGCGATCTTGCTGAGCTGACTTATGATTTCGGACTTTGGGCTATTATGGTCGATTGGCTTAGCTATCTTTCGGTCTTGTACCTGCAAAAACAACATTGGCCAATCCCCCACGGAAACTTGGTGGTTTCGCTTGTTTGAGGAATCGTGCACAGTCGCGTAAATCGATGGACCGACTCCATGACCGTGTCTTGGTGCGCGAAGACAATGAGTGTCTCGTGACTCACTTTATTATGAGGGTCCTCTGTTAGGCTGCGCCTCGCCTCGTATTTAAACGAAGGGCGTGCGGTCTCGGTCTAGAGGAGTTCTTGCGCGGGGCAGCGTCGGATGAATCAACTCCACGCCCGCGGCGTGTTAGCTCTGCTTCCACCTCGGCCAGCCATGGAGATGGCCGACCTCGACGGTGTACGTTGAGACGGGGGTTGTGGCATGTGTCCACTGATTAATGTTGGAGATCCCTCAGACTACGCCGGCCTCGTATTTAAACGAAGGGCGGGCGATCTTGGCCGAAAGGGACCTTGCAAGGCCGAAACAAATGCCCATCGACCGCCAGACCATGGCTTTATGATGCGCGGTGGAGGCGATCTTATGCCTTAGTCCGTCATGTTATATGCCGGATCAGATGGCGATCGCGTCCTCCGGTTGCGGATGATGTAGCGTGATGATCGGCGATCGGGCCGAAGATCGCGATCGTCGCTCAGCCGCCGATCGCTTTATTCGTAGGTCGATATTGGCGATCGGGCGGGAGATCGTCGTCCGGTGCCGATTGCGCCGCTCACAAAGCTAAGAAGAAACCTTTGCCTGGCCAGAAATTTTGCGGCTCTAGCCCGGAAGGCTGCGTAGGTCGTAGGTTGGGTCTTCGTGAGATGCCTGAACATAGGCGAAAAACCCTGAAATCCTCCTAGGACCGCGTAGAGGGCGGTCTCATCGCTTATGGGCTCGCCATTGAGGATGATTACGTCTACCCGGTCGATGTAGTCCGAGTCGGACTCTTCTTCTCCCTGCTTGATTTGCATCATGCGGAGGGGACCTTCGGGCCGACGACCACAGTGGCGAAGTACTCCGTGAAGACGTGCGCCAGCTCGTTAAAGGAGCCAATGGACCGAGGTGGCAATGAAGTGTACCACCGGTGGGCGAGGTCGTCCAGCGTCAGAGGGAACATTCGGCATCTGGTCGCGTCAGATGCCCCACACCCGGTCATGTAGATGTTGAACTTCCTCAGGTGCACTTGGGGGTCCGATCGCCCCTCGTACACGGGTGTTTGCGGGGGAGCGATCTTGTGCTGCACGGGGGCGAGCTCGATGTCGATCGCGAGCGGCTCGCTTGGCCCGGCGATCGTCTTCTTGGCGCCTGCCCTGGTTTCCAGGAGCGCCTTCATGTCGTTGAGTTGACGTTGCATCGCAGCCATTGCCGTGGCTTGGTCGCTTGCAGATCGGCTTTGGGAGCAGGAGCCGAGGCGATCGTGTACCGATCTCCGGGCTCCACTGAATCCGGCCTCGGTAATTCGGCGAGGGGGAGCCAGACGGCTGCCGCTTCCGGGAGGGTAGGCCGAGCTCCTGGTGACGGACTCAAACTCCGTCGCCTCGTAGCTGGGGCCGGACTGCCCCGGTAGCCAGGTCGGGTCACTGCCCAGGCGATCGAAGACAGAGGTGCCCCGGCTGGCGAGCGCCTCTTCCTGCGGACGGGAGCCTCCTGGCGATCGCTCGGCCAGCGACGCCTTGAGCTTCCGCTTGGACTTCCGGCGGACGGCCGAGGGGGCGATAGCAGGAGGCGCGTTGAGAGCACTCCGTCGCTCCTGTAGGACGGCCAGGGCCCCTTCGATCTGTTCCTTGGTTCGGAACCGATCGAGCGAGAGGCTTGGGCCGCCGTCCAGGGACGGGATCGAGCGTCTCTGACCGCGGCGGCTACCTTCCACCATCGGCTGTGGCTCGGACTGGGACGGAACAGGGGGTTTGGCCGGCTGGTCAGCGGCTTTCTTCGACGCGGAGGCGGAAGACATGATTTCTGAAGGATTTCTTTGAAGTGCAGTAAGTGTCACTTCAAGTATCTGCCCCGAGAACAGTGAGTGTTCTTCGGGACGGTAGGTATAAAAATCGAGGGTTGGATGCCCTTCTTCTAGCGCCAATTGTTGTTGCCCAAAATATTTATCCGAAGATTAATACTGCTGGAAGACGGACAACAAACAACAATTGCGGGAGCACTTCCGAGAGTAGATAAATAATACAAGATTTGCCGGGTTTGTTAGGCCCGGGCTTGAATGCTCTCGCGAGATGTTATTAATACGAATATTCGTGGATACAAGTATTAATGAGAGAAATCTAAATACAATGAGTGTAAAAAGACTCTGTTAATCCGGCTCTTGAGCGAAGCTTGGTGTTCTTCGTCCCCACCGATAATCTGCTGGAGGAGATAGGCCGGGAGAAGTAAGACCGAAAGATAGCTGTTGCCAAGAGTTGGATGTTAGCCAAGTGTAAGTATTTTGCTTCTGTATGGTGTGAAATGCGGGAATCCCAGAGAGAGAAACCAAGTGCAGGCTGCCCTCTTTATATAGGGGTTGAGGTGCCTTGTCTCCTAGTGGGCGATCGCCTTTCGGCCGTTAATGTAATGGGGCGATCGTCCTAAAGGTCACATGGGCTGCCTGCCAAAAGTCCAGAGATCCAGCCGGCAGCCAGCTGAGTGGCCCAATGAGGAGCCGGCACGCGTCCTGGCATCACAGGAGGTCCCACTTTGTTACTTTCGGCGGACTTTGTCAGTAGGCAAGGTAGGTGACAGGCTGTGGTCACCAGTCTTGTCCGTCAGCTCCTTTCGCAGGCCTGGGCCCTGTTGGTAGGTGAGGTAGGTGACAGGTTTGTCAGCGCCTTTTGTGGATCTGCACGTGGGTGCTGTCCTGTTTGCTCGGCCTTGGCCGACTGGATGGCCATCGGCCCAGATCGTCATGATGCGGTCGTCTCTAGCTGGACACCGAGGATCGTTCTCGGCCAGTCACTGAAGGTCGGCATTGGTCGGTCACCAAGGGTCGGTCGGCAAAGCGCTGAGAGATGATCATCCATAAGTCGGTCGCCAGAAGTCGGTCGCCAGGCGCCGAGAGATGATCGTATTGGATGTCGATCGCTCGGCACCGGGGCTTGTCCTGGGACCTTCGGCTGGCCGATTCATGCTTGTCTGCCGGGCTAAGGCTAGGTCGCCTGGTCGCTGGTCGGCATCTCTTCCTTGGATGCTCGGCAGCGACTTGGTCGCCCGACCTCCTAGGCGATCGCCGGTCGGAAGGTGTTAATTCTTGACACAACAATTGCCCCCCAGCTTGCTCCTATGTTGAAGACATGGGGCGAGGTGGTTCTTGCTGGCGATCGTGTAAGGATGAGGACGGGCGATCTTGCTGAGCTGACTTATGATTTCGGACTTGGGCTATTATGGTCGATTGGCTTAGCTATCTTTCGGCCTTGTACCTGGAAAAACAACATTGGCCGATCCCCCATGGAACTTGGTGGTTTCGCTTTGTTTGAGGAAACGTGCACAGTCGCGTAAATCGATGGACCGACTCCATGACCGTGTCTTGGTGCGCGAAGACAATGTTGCCCAATTGTCGTTGCCCAAAATATTTATCCGAAGATTGTTGTTGCCCAAAATATTTATCCGAAGATTAATACTGCTGGAAGACGGACAACAAACAACAATTGCGGGAGCACTTCCGAGAGTAGATAAATAATACAAGATTTGCCGGGTTTGTTAGGCCCGGGCTTGAATGCTCTCGCGAGATGTTATTAATACGAATATTCGTGGATACAAGTATTAATGAGAGAAATCTAAATACAATGAGTGTAAAAAGACTCTGTTAATCCGGCTCTTGAGCGAAGCTTGGTGTTCTTCGTCCCCGCCGATAATCTGCTGGAGGAGATAGGCCGGGAGAAGTAAGACCGAAAGATAACTGTTGCCTAGAGTTGGATATTAGCCAAGTGTAAGTATTTTGCTTCTGTATGGTGTGAAATGCGGGAATGCCAGAGTGAGAATCCAAGTGCAGGCTGCCCTCTTTATATAGGGGTTGAGGTGCCTTGTTCCCTAGTGGGCGATCGCCTTTCGGCCATTAATGTAATGGGGCGATCGTCCTAAAGGTCACATGGGCTTTGCCAAAGTCTAAGGCTACGGTGGTAGCCGGTATGCGGTCAATGAGGAGCCGGACGCGTCCTAAGTACTGTCACAGGAGGTCCCACTTTGTTACTTTCGGCGGATTTTGTCGATAGGAAAGGTAGGTGACAGTGTGGTCACCGGTCTTGTCCGTCGGCTCCTTTCGCAGGCACAGGGCCCTGTTGGTAGGTGAGGTAGGTGACAGTTTGTCGGCGCCTTTTGTGGATCTGCACGTGGGTCTTTGTCTGTTGCTCGGCCTTGGCCGACTGGATGGCCATCGGCCCGGATCGTCATGATGCGATCGTCTCTAGCCGGACACCGAGGATCATTCTCGGCCATCGAAGGTCGGCATTGGTCGGTCACCAAGGGTCGGTCGGCAAAGCGCCGAGAGATGATCATCCATAAGTCGGTCGCCGAAGTCGGTCGCCAGTGCCGAGAGATGATCGTATTGGATGTCGATCGCTCGGCACCGGCTTGTCCTGGGACCTTGGTGGCCGATTCATGCTTGTCTGCCGGGCTAAGGCTAGGTCGCCTGGTCAGTCGGCTCGGCTCTTCCTTGGGCTCGCGGCGGCACTTGGTCGCCCGATCTCCTAGGCGATCGCCGGTCGGAAGGTGTTAATTCTTGACACAACAATTGCCCCCCAGCTTGCTCCTATGTTGAAGACATGGGGCGAGGTGGTTCTTGCTGGCGATCGTGTAAGGATGAGGACGGGCGATCTTGCTGAGCTGACTTATGATTTCGGACTTGGGCTATTATGGTCGATTGGCTTAGCTATCTTTCGGTCTTGTACCTGCAAAACAACATTGGCCAATCCCCCACGGAAACTTGGTGGTTTCGCTTGTTTGAGGAATCGTGCACAGTCGCGTAAATCGATGGACCGACTCCATGACCGTGTCTTGGTGCGCGAAGACAATGAGTGTCTCGTGACTCACTTTATTATGAGGGTCCTCTGTTAGGCTGCGCCTCGCCTCGTATTTAAACGAAGGGCGTGCGGTCTCGGTCTAGAGGAGTTCTTGCGCGGGGCAGCGTCGGATGAATCAACTCCACGCCCGCGGCGTGTTAGCTCTGCTTCCACCTCGGCCAGCCATGGAGATGGCCGACCTCGGCGGTGTGCGTTGAGACGGGGTTGTGGCATGTGTCCACCGATTAATGTTGGAGATCCTCGGACTACGCCGGCCTCGTATTTAAACGAAGGGCGGGCGATCTTGGCGAAAGGGACCTTGCAAGGCCGAAGCGGCCCGGTTCCATCGATGCCCGGGACCATGGCTTTATGATGCGCGGTGGAGGCGATCTTATGCCTTAGTCCGTCATGTTATATCTTTGGGTGTAGATGGCGATCGCGTCCTCCGGGTTGCGGATGATGTAGCGTGATGATCGGCGATCGGGCCGGAAGACTGGCGATCGTCGCTCGGCTGCCGATCGCTTTATTCGTAGGTCGATATTGGCGATCGGGCGGGAGATCGTCGTCCGGGTGCCGATTGCGCTGCTCACAGGCTAAGAAGAAACCTTTGCCTGGCCAGAAATTTTGCGGCTCTAGCCCGGAAGGCTGCGTAGGTCGTAGGTTGGGTCTTCGTGAGATGCCTGAACATAGGCGAAAAACCCTGAAATCCTCCTAGGACCGCGTAGAGGGCGGTCTAATCGCTTATGGGCTCGCCATTGAGGATGATTACGTCTACCCGGTCGATGTAGTCCGAGTCGGACTCTTCTTCTCCCTGCTTGATTTGCATCATGCGGAGGGGACCTTCGGGCCGGACGACCCTGGTGGCGAAGTACTCCGTGAAGACGTGCGCCAGCTCGTTAAAGGAGCCAATGGACCGAGGTGGCAATGAAGTGTACCACCGGTGGGCGAGGTCGTCCCGGCGTCGGAGGAACATTCGGCATGAGTCGCGTCGGATGCCCCACACCCGGTCATGTAGATGTTGAACTTCCTCGGGTGCACTTGGGGGTCGATCGCCCCTCGTACGGGTGTTTGCGGGAGCGATCTTGTCTTTGCCGAGGCGAGCTCGATGTCGATCGCGAGCGGCTCGCTTGGCCCGGCGATCGTCTTCTTGGCGCCTGCCCTGGTTTCCAGGAGCGCCTTCATGTCGTTGAGTTGACGTTGCATCGCAGCCATTGCCGTGGCTTGGTCGCTTGCAGATCGGCTTTGGGAGCAGGAGCCGAGGCGATCGTGTACCGATCTCCGGGCTCCACTGAATCCGGCCTCGGTAATTCGGCGAGGGGGAGCCAGACGGCTAGGCTGCCTTCTGGGAGTAGGGTAGGCCGAGCTCCTGGTGACGGACTCAAACTCCGTCGCCTCGTAGCTGGGGCCGGACTGCCCCGGTAGCCAGGTCGGGTCACTGCCCAGGCGATCGAAGACAGAGGTGCCCCGGATGGCGAGCGCCTCTTCCTGCGGACGGGAGCCTCCTGGCGATCGCTCGGCCAGCGACGCCTTGAGCTTCCGCTTGGACTTCCGGCGGACGGCCGAGGGGGCGATAGCAGGAGGCGCGTTGAGAGCACTCCGTCGCTCCTGTAGGACGGCCAGGGCCCCTTCGATCTGTTCCTTGGTTCGGAACCGATCGAGCGAGAGGCTTGGGCCGCCGTCCGTGGACGGATCGAGCGTCTCGACCGCGGCGACTACCTTCCACCATCGGTGTGGCTCGGGCCCAGGGACGGAACAGGGGTTTGGCCGGTGGTCGGCCGCTTTCTTCGACGGAGGCGGAAGACATGATTTGAAGGATTTCTTTGAAGTGCGGTAAGTGTCACTTCAAGTATCCGCCCGAGAACAGTGAGTGTTCTTCGGGACGGTAGGTATAAAAAATCGAGGTTGGATGCCCTTCTTCTAGCGCCAATTGTTGTTGCCCAAAATATTTATCCGAAGATTAATACTGGAAGACGGACAACAAACAACAACAATTGCGGGAGCACTTCCGAGAGTAGATAAATAATACAAGATTTGCCGGTTTGTTAGGCCCGGGCTTGAATGCTCTCGCGAGATGTTATTAATACGAATATTCGTGGATACAAGTATTAATGAGAGAAATCTAAATACAATGAGTGTAAAAAGACTCGTTAATCCGGCTCTTGAGCGAAGCTTGGTGTTCTTCGTCCCGCCGATAACTGGAGGAGATAGCCGGAGAAGTAAGACCGAAAGATAGTCACAAGAGTTGGATGTTAGCCAAGTGTAAGTATTTTGCTTCTGTATGGTGTGAAATGCGGGAATCCCAGAGAGAGAAACCAAGTGCAGGCTGCCCTCTTTATATAGGGGTTGAGGTGCCTTGTCTCCTAGTGGGCGATCGCCTTTCGGCCGTTAATGTAATGGGGCGATCGTCCTAAAGGTCACATGGGCTGCCTGCCAAAAGTCCAGAGATCAAATGGCACCGGTGAGTGGCCCAATGAGGAGCCGGCACGCGTCCTGGCATCACAGGAGGTCCCACTTTGTTACTTTCGGCGGATTTTGTCGATAGGAAAGGTAGGTGACAGTGTGGTCACCATCTTGTCCGTCGGCTCCTTTCGCAGCTGGGCCCTGTTGGTAGGTGAGGTAGGTGACAGGTTTGTCGGCGCCTTTTGTGGATCTCGCACGTGGTGCCTCTGCTTCGGCCTTGGCCGACCTGGATGGCCATCGCCCGGATCGACATGATGCGGTCGTCTCTAGCCGACACCGAGGATCGTTCTCGCCACCATCAAGGTCGGCATTGGTCGGTCACCAAGGGTCGGTCGGCAAAGCGCTGAGAGATGATCATCCATAAGTCGGTCGCCAGAAGTCGGTCGCCAGGTGCCGAGAGATGATCGTATTGGATGTCGATCGCTCGGCACCGGGGCTTGTCCTGGGACCTTCGGCTGGCCGATTCATGCTTGTCTGCCGGGCTAAGGCTAGGTCGCCTGGTCGCTGGTCGGCAGCTCTTCCTTGGACGCTCGGCAGCGACTTGGTCGCCCGACCTCCTAGGCGATCGCCGGTCGGAAGGTGTTAATTCTTGACACAACAATATTATTTAAATTTAAATAAAATATTATACATAAATGATTCAATTTTGTATGTAAGTAATATATAAATATTTAATACATAGATAAATAATACGTATAATAACATATATTTATATATAGAAATATATTTTAAATAGATAAGAACATATATAATAAATATTATATGGAGAAATTACAGCCAACTACTCTATTAGATGGCCTCTTTACACTTTAGTCCCTATTGTTTCATAAATTACAGCGAAAGGCAAAAATCTGAATTGGTGTTGACTTCTATTAAAAAGACGAAAATGCCTCTCTATTTACTTGAATAAAATATTTCTTTTAAAATACATTTCATATTAAACAAATAGCTTATAAGTTATTAAAGTATTTGGCTAATACATTTCTTTTAAAAAATATTCTTTTTTTAGAAAATAATTTTTTTCGAAATATAATTTTTTTCCAGAAAATATATTTTTTTTTCGCAAAAATATTTTATTTTATTTTTTTAGAAAATAATTTTATTTTTTCGAAAAAATAATATTTTTTCAAGAAAATAATTTTATTTCGAAGAAAATATTATTTTGCCAAAAAATATTTTTTCCTCCAGAAAATATTTTTTTAATTTTTTCGAAAAAATATTTTTTTATTTTTTTTTCCCAGAAAATAAATTTATTTTTTCGAAAAAATAATATTTTTTCCAGAAAATAATTTAATTTCGAAAAAATATTATTTTGCCAAAAAATACCTTTTTCTCTAGAAAATATTTTTTTAATTTTTTTTCGAAAAAATATATTTTTTATTTTTTTTCCTGAAAATAGTTTTATTTTTTCGAAAATATAATATTTTTTCCAGAAAATAATATTTTTTCCAAAAAATAATTTTCTTTCGAAAAAAATATTATTTTGCCCAAAAATAATTTTTTCTCAAGAAAATATTTTTTAATTTTTCGAAAAAAATAAAAATTCCATAAAATAATATTTTTTCGAAAAGATAATTGTTTTCCCAGAAAATATTTTTTTTTCGAAAAATAATATTTCTTTCCAGAAAATACTTTCTTTTTTGGAAAAATATTTTTTTCTAAAAATCTTGAAAATTTATTACACTGAAGTCCAAAAGTGTTATATATATTACAATGAGGTCCAGCATGAGCCACCCACGTGAGGCGAAAAATAAATGGGTAAACAAGAAAAGGAAAAATAAAAGGGCAAATTCGGAATATCAGTACTCTCTCTCCAGTGACATCATCTGAAAATTTGACTTTTGTCCTTCGTTGGAAATATAGTTTCTGGACAGTGCAAAGTTTGTCCTTCATTGTAATATCTGAAACAATAGGGACCAAACTGTTAGATCATCTAAAAAGGTAGTCAGATGTAAATCGCCCAATATTATATATATGAATAAATGTTGATATATAAGTAATATATAATATTTATTTCTATATTCATAATATATATACGATATTTTGTAGATACAAAAATTTATTTATGCAATAACATATAGAAAACAAATATTATATATAAATTAATAATGTATATTATTTATATATGAATAATATATATTACATTCATTTATATTAAAACCTAAATTTTTTATATTGTATATATAAATGAGTATATATAATAGGGACACGAGAGTCATTTTTTGTCCTAAATTATTTATATTGTAGATATAAATGTGTGGTTTTCAATTAGGGGTAAGGGAGTCATTTTTTGTCTTAATGGGGACAACACTACTTTTCATGCTTAATGAATAAGCCATTTTTTTCTGTGTGAATAAGTCATTAAGCCACAAGTAAACACCTCCAAACGTCTGAGCGAATAAGACATTTTATCCATTAAACTGATTAAGTCACAAGTAAACAGCCCCTTTGTCAACATGCACAAAGTAACCACCACACACCACACCACAAAGATACAAGGGAGGAAATGGTGGAGAAAAATAAGGGGCAGCCCACCTACTTATTGGAGAGAAAACAAATCGAGCCACTCGGTCCGTGTACCAGATGTTTTCGTGTTTAGTCCGTTAAGTACACTTCATTTTGTCCCAAATATATTATACTTAATTAGTTAATCCAATTAATTAATTTTATCAATTACAAAATTATAATTTATCTTTAAGAAATAATAATTTTTGAATTAAATTAATCACCTAGTATTAATTTCAATTCACAGGACCACAACGTTTTATCAAATAAATCAAACTAGATACCCAATATCCAATATTAGTTATTAGATAATAAACTCACATTTATCCATCAAATATCATTATGCGCGACTCTATAGGTCCGTCTTGTAACACCCCGAGATATTCGGAATAATTACAGCGCCGTAAACCCTTGAATATAACCCTTCTGTAATAACTCCTCCAGTTGCTTCTTTAGTTCATACATTTCGGTTGGTGCCATGCGGTATGGTGCTCTGGAAATAGGAGCGGCTCCAGGCTCTAATTCGATAGTAAACTCCACTTCTCTCTGCGGAGGTAACCCAGGTAGTTCGTCAGGAAATACATCTGAGAATTCATTCACAGCTGGAATAGATGAGAGCTCTACTCCTTCCTCTTTCCTCATGGCATAGCACCAAAGTCCATGACATCCACCTTCATAATTTCACGGCTTTCATTGCTTTGATCAATTTTCCCGAGCTTCCCGGTCTCCATCCTCGGAATAAGTGTTCAGATCCGTCATCAGCAATGATAGAAATGACTCTCTTTCGGTAATTCAGAATAGCTCCATAACGGTTGAGCCAATCGTCTCTCAGAATTAAGTCGTCACCATGTATGTCAACTACAATAAGATTTGATGGCCAATCTCTTCCTCCTATAGACACTGGAAAATCTCTAACTTCTAGGGTTCCCACAATTTTCTCTCCGCTCGGTAATCCCACAACATAAGGTTTACAATCATACAAGCACGAGATTTTCAAACGATTAACACAGTTCAAAGATATAAAAGAATGTGTAGCTCCTGAATCGAATAAGACACTAACTGATTGCAAAAGGATCTGAATCGTACCTGATGCAATAGCTGTGTTCTAATCGTCTGACTTCTTCATCTCGTAAATACGTGGAGGAACGGACCCAGCGCTGGATGCCTCTCTTTTCCCAACATTCTGCTGCTGGAAACCGCTTTGCTGCGTCTGGTTTACACTAGTGTCTTTCGGAACCGGTACAGGAGTGCGAGTACCAAAAGATCGAGTCGCATTTCCAAAAAATGTTGCGCGATACCCTTCCTGTCCACACTCGAAACAGGTCACAACAGGCGCGAAACAGTCACGTCGAACATGCCCCGCTTTGCCACAGTTATAACATTTCTTCCCTGCGTCTGAAACGGTTGGTGCTGCCCGGAACTTCTTTCCACCTCGAGAAGGATGCGGAGGCCTCCTGGATGAATGAAAAGAGGACTGGCCCCTGCGAGGCCCACTACTCTTATTCTCCGTGAAGTTGCCAGACACCTTATGTTTCTTTGCTTCCGTTGACTTTTCTACTGCCGCATCTTTCATCTCATAGGCCAGTGTTTTGTCCTGATACTGTCGCAAGGTGGTACATTCAAATCCGGACATATACTGCTGAATTTCCGGCTTCATTCGCATGTCAAAATGAAAAATCCTCTCTGCCTCGGTCCTGACCAAGTGGCGCACATAAGTCAACTGGTGATTAAAAGTCTTAATCACGTCTGTCACAGATGCTTCTGAATTTTGTGGTGAGAAAAACTCCTGGACTCGGGCCTCTCTAACTGGGCGAGGACAATACTGCGCTTCCATCATTAATTTGAACACCGTCCAGTCGACATTATGCTCCTCAGGTCGAATGGCCTCCCACCAGTCGAAAGCCTCCCCCGTCAGAAGATACTGGGCCACAAGAACCTTTCTGTCGTTGTGACAGTTAATCCCCGCAAAAATCTTCTCTAACTCCTTCAGCCAGTTATCCCAAGAAAACGTCTCAGCAGAACCGTCAAATTTCGGAGGGTGCAATTTGACCACCTCAGTAAGCCATTTGTCTCCCCGATTATCCACGTTATGCTGCTGTCCCATCGCCGTCTGCATGCGATCAACAACTTGAGCTAACTGGTTTATCTGAGCAACCACCTGCTGAAGCACTCCCGGCACATTAGAATCTGAATTATTATTTGCTGATCCCTGCTGTCCTCCAGAATGGGAATCCGTTCAACTAGCAGATATCTCCGGGGTAGACGCTGAATCCTCCTGTCTCATATTTCCACGTCCGCGACCACGACCACGTCCGCGTCCACGACCTCCTCTCAACATACTGTAAACACAAATACTCAATATCCAGGGCAAACTTTCTAAAATAAAGTACATCAATGTTCACAAAACATGAATTAAATAAAATGGTAGTATTTGAGATTAGGAAACTTACAACCACGGTCCACACGACGATGCTGGATCAGCAGTGATGTTACAAACGACCAATAATCAAATAACGTAAACAGACCCAACTAACCCGACTGCCAAGATATCCATGAATCTTAGCTCCGATACCATATTCTGTAACACCCCGAGATATTCGGAATAATTACAGCGCCGTAAACCCTTTAAGTAAGGATTTACAAGGCTAAATAAAAGAAATGCAATTATAATTCAACCTTACAACTGAAGTTCAAAATACAGAACTGGTTCAACTGATCCAAAGAGTTAACTTATACAACCATATCGAAAATGACATTATTAAAAACACGCGTACTCGAGTACTAAAGTGAACCAAGAAGACAAATCACAATAACAATAAACATCAACCACATCACTGAGCCATTTCATCGTCTCCGTTTGCATCGTGGTTGCTTCCCCGCTCCTCGGCTACCTGAACATCAAAACAATGTCCACCCCCGAAGGGGTTAGCAAAACAATGCTAGTACAAGTATCATAATACATAAATCATCAGTGCATCATAAATCATGCAAAACGGACTTCCGTCATCGGAATCCAACGATGTGAATCCTCACGATTCCATCAACACAATACAGGTAATCCAAATGATCCAGCTCTTGGTATAGATCCCCATGATGATCCCGTCGGACCAACGCATGGTGGAAAACCCGTCCAGCGATCCAGCGCCCTCAGCATAGATCCCCATGATGATCCCGTCGGACCAACGCATGGTGGACATTCGATCCAGCGCCCTCAGCATAGATCCTCATGACCCCCTCAGATCATTTATACCATAAACCAATCAATTATGCATACATATATGCATTTCAATATGTTCAACAATACGAACAATTAACAACGAATCCCACGAGAAATTAAAGAAATAAGTCTCATATTTGACAACATGAACAAAACCATACGCATGATCAAAATTCCAATATAAATCAAACTCAGCATATGATACTTGCCTCGAAAATGGCAAGAATGAAATACTCCAACAAATGACACGCGTCCGTATGCCACCGCCCCTCAATCGTCCCCTATGCAAGGCTCGGACCTAAGAAATAATAAAGAATTCCTCTCAAGTCATACGAATGTCTAACAATCCGGTTTACGGCCGCAAGCTCTAAAAATGAATTCTGCCTGAACTACTTAGCGCACGCTACGTACTCTACGTAACGTGCGCTAAGCCTGTCTGTTAACGTACGCAAATGACCAAGTCTAGCGTACGCTAGCCGTATCTTGTGATCCTCTCACGATCACCGATCACCCCGCTTATGACATAATGTACGTTACGTACCAAACGTAGCGTCGTTACTCATTCCCGATAGCGCACGTTAATATGCCTATCTTAGCGTGCGCTAATCGCGGTATGGCGCTTACTCTTGCGTAAAACTTGAGCTAAAGGTGATGAAACTCATGAAATCTTCAGTGTTAATACATGTCATCTCCGTGCATATCATGCTCATACGGTTTGTGAAAGATCTTTACGTATTAAATGACTACGAGACACAAGGATACGTATCATCATTACAACACCATAATTCATCTTTGATCTTCAAGAAAATATCTTAAGTTCAATCCATTTCATGTCCCAAAACGTATGATTCATTTATGTAAGGACATAAGAACTTGGTAATCTCCATATACTGGTCATAATCGGTTTTGAAGATACATGAATATGCTTAGGAGTCCATATACTAAAAAGGTTCAATGGATTATACGATGAATAAGTGCCGAAACGTCAAAAATATCCTTCTAACACATGATGATCGACTACTAACGAATTTAACTGACTAGATAATCCAAAATCATGATCAAAACGTCCTTTAGAATATTACTAATATTGGTGAAGAATCACCTATCTCAAAGTAGTGAAGAACACGAAGGAACTAGAAGAAATCCAACACCGAGAGCTTGAACAACAATCTCCAATGATCTACAATCTTCGACTCGAGCTAGGATGCTGATATGAAGGGTTTAGGATGAAGAGAGTAATTCTCTAAGTCCAAGGATTCGGATGTGGGAAGTGAAAAGACTGAAAATACGAAAAAGGATGTTGTCCTATTTATAGAAAGTGGTTATTAGCGCGCGCTAGTCCATATTCATAGCGTGCGCTAACGGCTTACTGACTTCACTGTACTCAGCATTTAGCGTGCGCTATCCTCATATCGGTAGCGTGCGCTACCGCGTTGACTTGGCTTTTTCCCAAAATCCATCCAAGTTCATCCCGACATAATCCGACCGAGATCCGCAGCCGATCTCACCTACCTCGCTGTCTCAATCATGCTGACTACGTGTAGCGCGCGCTAAGGTTCATACATAGCGTGCGCTACGGATCCAAATTAGCGTACGCTACATATAGTCGATAGCGTGCGCTACATGCGCAGAATCACTATTTAGATCACATTCATGAAATCATGCGCTCAACAACACCGGATCATGAAATACGGAGAATAATATTCAGATCAAAATGCAACAATTACAATATCACAAGGTTCAATTACATATCAGAAATCTCGGGTATTACATACTTCCTCCCTAAAAAGAAGTTTCGTCCCGAAATTTAAGATGAAAACAACTCTGGATATATAGTCTTCATACTGTCCTCCGTTTCCCAAGTGGCCTCTTCAACTCCGTTTCGTGACCATTGTACTTTAACCAAGTGTATTGGTTTATTCCTCAATTGTTTGATCCGACTCTCAAGTATCTTGATTGGTCTCTCTTCGAAGGTGCCATCATTCGCTAGATCTCATCGAACTCAATGATATGACTGGGATCCGGTACATACTTCCGTAGTTGGGATACGTGAAACACATTGTGAACGTGACTTAGTGATGGCGGTAAGGCCAACGTGTATGCTAAATCTCCAACTCTCTCGAGGATCTCGAATGGTCTGATATATCTCGGACTTAGCTTGCCTTTCCTCCCAAAACGGAAAATTCCTCGTGTAGGAGACACCTTCAATAGTACGTGGTCCCCATGTCGAACTCTAGAGGGCGACGACGTACGTCTGCATAAGACTTCTGTCGACTCTGGGCAGTCAATAGTCTTTCTCGAATCAAAGCTATCTTCTCGTGAGTCTGAACTATCAATTCCAGTTCCGTCCCGATCAAATCCGAAGAATCATCCCAGCACAGGGATGATCGACATCTTATCCCGTACAAAGCTTCAAATGGTGCCATCTTAATAGAAGCATGCCAACTATTATTGTAGGTGAATTCAATCAACGACAAATGAACTTCCCAATCAGTTGACCAATCCAAAGCACAAGCTCTAAGCATGTCTTCTACTGTTTGTATAGTCCTTTCGAACTGACCGTCCGTCTGAGGATGATAAGCCGTGCTAAAGTTTAGTTTGGTCCCCAAAGCCCTGTGAACTGCCTTCCAGAAGTGCGACACGAAATGACCATCTCGATCTGAAATAATGGTCTTCAGTGTCCCATGTAATTTGACTATCTCTGCAATAAATACTCGCGCCAATCTCTCGGGTCCCCAAGTATCTTTAATTCCTATGAAATGAGCCGACTTGGTTAGTCGATCAACTACAACCCAAATCATGTTCATTACCGTCTTGGTCCTTGGCATACTGGTGATGAAATCCATCGAGATATCCTCCCACTTCTACTCAGGGATCGGAAGCGGCTTTAACATTCCGGCAGGTCGCTGATGTTCAGTCTTAACCTGCTGACAAGTCAAACACTTTGAAACGTATTATGCTACGTACTTCTTCATATTCCCCCACCAGAAGTTTTGTTTTAGATCCTTATACATCTTACTGCTGCCCGGGTGAATAGAATAAGGCGCGCTATGAGCTTCCTTCAGAATTGTCCGTCTCAAATCATCAACATCGGAAACGCAAAGTCGACTCTGAAATCTCAGAACTCCATCATCTTGTATCACGAATCCTGGGGCCTTTCCTTTCTTTACTTCGTCACATAACCGAAGGATCAGAGAATAATTCAACTGCTTAGATTTGATCTCCTCGACTAGTGATGAAGTCAGTTCCATCACATATAGTTGCCCTTGGATTCCTGGTGCCCATACTTCAATCCCTTCGCGGATCAGTTCCCGTTGAATGCTGGTTTGGGATGTAAGTGCTTCCAACACTCAAAGAGAAACAAGTTTACGGCTCAATGCATCGGCTACTACGTTTGCTTTACCCGGATGATAGAGAATTTCCAAGTCGTAATCCTTGATCAATTCCAGCCACCTTCTCTGCCTCATGTTTAATTCTTTCTGACTGAAAATGTACTTGAGGCTCTTATGATCTGTAAAGATCTGGCAATGAGTGCCGTACAAATAATGTCGCCAAATTTTCAAGGCAAAGACCACAACTGCTAGCTCCAGATCATGAGTCGGGTAATTAACCTCGTACGGTTTCAACTGCCGAGAAGCATAGGCAATCACCCTATCCTTTTGCATCAACACACATCCCAGACCCTGATTTGAAGCGTCGCTGTATACCATGAATCCATCAGTTCCATCTGGTAATGCTAATATAGGTACTGTCGTCAGTCTCCTCTTAAGTTCGTCAAAACCAGCCTAGTATTTCTCATCCCACGTGAACTTTTGAGTTTTCTGTAATAGCTGAGTGAGCGAACGAGCAATTTTGGAAAATCCCTCTACAAAACGGTGATAATATGCAGCAAGTCCCAAGAAACTCCGGACTTCTTTCATGTTATTAGGAGCTTCCCATTCCAAGATTGTTTCGACTTTATTCGGGTCCACCTGAACTCCGTCAGCTGATATCACATGCCCAAGGAAAGTTACTTCCCTAAGCCAGAACTCACATTTGGAAATCTTTGCATACAGCTGTTCCTTCCTCAAGATGCTCAAAACCACACGCAAATGCTCAGCGTGCTCCTCTGTGTCTTTCGAATATATCAAGATGTCATCGATGAAGACGACCACAAATTTATCCAAGTATTCTAAGAATACCCAATTCATCAATTGCATGAATACCACAGGAGTATTGGTAAGTCCAAATGGCATCACTACAAATTCATAATGCCCGTACCGGGATCTGAAATCAGGCTTTGGTATATCCGATTCCTTAATTCTCAACTGATGGTATCCTGATCGCAAGTCAATCTTCGAGAATACCCTTGCCCCTTGCAGTTGATCAAACAAGTCGTCGATCCGAGGTATAGGATACTTATTCTTGATTGTCACTTTGTTGAGCTCCCTGTAATCAATACATAATCGGAGGGATCCGTCTTTCTTCCGGACAAAGAGAACGGGAGCTCCCCAAGGAGAAATGCTAGGTTGAATATAACCCTTCTGTAATAACTCCTCCAGTTGCTTCTTTAGTTCATACATCTCGGTTGGCGCCATGCGGTATGGTGCTCTAGAAATAGGAGCGGCTCCAGGCTCTAATTCGATAGTGAACTCCACTTCTCTCTGCGGAGGTAACCCAGGTAGTTCGTCAGGAAATACATCTGAGAATTCATTCACAGCTGGAATAGATGAGAGCTCTACTCCTTCCTCTTTCCTCATGGCATAGCACCAAAGTCCATGACATCCCTGCTTCAGTAATTTCACGGCTTTCATTGCTTTGATCAATTTTCCCGAGCTTCCCGGTCTCCATCCTCGGAATAAGTGTTCAAATCCGTCATCAGCAATGATAGAAATGACTCTCTTTCGGTAATTCAGAATAGCTCCATAACGGTTGAGCCAATCGTCTCTGAGAATTAAGTCGTCACCATGTATGTCAACTACAATAAGATTTGATGGCCAATCTCTTCCTCCTATAGACACTGGAAAATCACTAACTTCTAGGGTTCCCACAATTTTCTCTCCGCTCGGTAATCCCACAACATAAGGTTCACAATCATACAAGCACAAGATTTTCAAACGATTAACACAGTTCAAAGATATAAAAGAATGCGTAGCTCCTGAATCGAATAAGACACTAACTGGTTGCAAAAGGATCTGAATCGTACCTGATGCAACAAATGTGTTCGATCGTCGACTTCTTCATCTCGTAAATACGCGGAGGAACGGACCCGGATGGATGCCTCTCTTTTCCCAACATTCTGCTGCTGGAAACCGCTTTGCTGCGTCTGGTTTACATTAGTGTCCTTCGAACCGGTGCAGAGTGCAGTACCAAAAGATCGAGTCGCATTTCCACAAAATGTTGCGCGATGCCCTTCCTGTCCACACTCGAAACAGTCACGTCGAACATGCCCCGCTTTGCCACAGTTATAACATTTCTTCCCTGCGTCTGAAACGGTTGGTGCTGCCCGGAACTTCTTTCCACCTCGAGAAGGATGCGGAGGCCTCCTCGATGAATGAAAAGAGGACTGGCCCCTGCGAGGCCCACTACTCTTATTCTCCATGAAGTTGCCAGTCACCTTCTGTTTCTTTGCTTCCGTTGACTTTTCTACTGCCGCCTCTTTCATCTCATAGGCCAATGCTTTGTCCTGATACTGTCGCAAGGTGGTACATTCAAATCCGGACATATACTGCTGAATTTCCGGCTTCATTCGCATGTCAAAATGAAAAATCCTCTCTGCCTCGGTCCTGACCAAGTGGCGCACATAAGTCAACTGGTGATTAAAAGTCTTAATCACGTCTGTCACAGATGCTTCTGAATTTTGTGGTGAGAAAAACTCCCGGACTCGGGCCTCTCTAACTGGGCGAGGACAATACTGCGCTTCCATCATTAATTTGAACACCGTCCAGTCGACATTATGCTCCTCAGGTCGAATGGCCTCCCACTAGTCGAAAGCCTCCCCCGTCAGAAGATACTGGGCGACCGGAACCTTTCTGTTGTTGGGACAGTTAATCCCCGCAAAAATCTTCTCTAACTCCTTCAGCCAGTGATCCCAAGAAAGCGTCTCAGCAGAACCGTCAAATTTCGGAGGGTGCAATTTGACCACCTTAGTAAGCCATTTGTCTCCCCGATTATCCACGTTATGCTGCTGTCCCATCGCCGTCTGCATGCGATCAACAACTTGAGCAAACTGGTTTATCTGAGCAACCACCTGCTGAAGCACTCCCGGCATATTAGGATCTGAATTATTATTTGCTGATCCCTGCTGTCCTCCAGAATGGGAATCGGTTCGACTAGCAGATATCTCCGGGGTAGATGCCGAATCCTCCTGTCTCATATTTCCACGTCCGCGTCCACGACCACGTCCGCGTCCAAGACCTCCTCTCAACATATTGTAAACACAAATACTCAATATCCAGGGCAAACTTTCTAAAAGAAAGTCCATCAATGTTCACAAAACATGAATTAAATAAAACAGTAGTATTTGAGATTAGGAAACTTACAACCACGGTCCACACAACGATGCTGGCTCAGCAGTGATGTTACAAATGACCAATAATCAAATAACGTAAACAGACCCAACTAACCCGACTGCCAAGATATCCATGAATCTTAGCTCCGATACCATATTCTGTAACACCCCGAGATATTCGGAATAATTACAGCGCCGTAAACCCTTTAAGTAAGGATTTACAAGGCTAAATAAAAGAAATGAAATTATAATTCAACCTTACAACTGAAGTTCAAAATACAGAACTGGTTCAACTGATCCAAAGAGTTAACTTATACAACCATATCGAAAATGACATTATTAAAAACACGCGTACTTGAGTACTAAAGTGAACTAAGAAGACAAATCACAATAACAATAAACATCAACCACATCACTGAGCCATTTCATCGTCACCGCTTGCATCGTGGTTGCTTCCCCGTTCCTCGGCTACC
This sequence comes from Orobanche coerulescens, assembly GCA_033398695.1. NCBI lineage: Eukaryota > Viridiplantae > Streptophyta > Magnoliopsida > Lamiales > Orobanchaceae > Orobanche > Orobanche coerulescens. The sequence goes on from CM065808.1 coordinate 23,059,034, forward strand.
TGAACATCAAAACAATGTCCACCCCCGAAGGGGTTAGAAAAACAATGCTAGTACAAGTATCATAATACATAAATCATCAGTGCATCATAAATCATGCAAAACGGACTTCCGTCATCGGAATCCAACGATGTGAATCCTCACGATTCCATCAACACAATACAGGGTAATCCAGCGATCCAGCGCCCTTGGTATAGATCCCCATGATGATCCCGTCGGACCAACGCATGGTGGAAAACCCGTCCAGCGATCCAGCGCCCTCAGCATAGATCCCCATGATTATCCCGTCGGACCAACGCATGGTGGACATTCGATCCAGCGCCCTCAGCATAGATCCTCATGACCCCCTCGGATCATTTATACCATAAACCAATCAATTATGCATACATATATGCATTTCAATATGTTCAACAATACGAACAATTAAAAACGAATCCCACGAGAAATTAAAGAAATAAGTCTCATATTTGACAACATGAACAAAACCATACGCATGATCAAAGTTCCAATATAAATCAAACTCATCATATGATACTTGCCTCGAAAATGGCAAGAATGAAATACTCCAACAAATGACACGCGTCCGTATGCCACCGCCCCTCGATCGTCCCCTATGCAAGGCTCGGACCTAAGAAATAATAAAGAATTCCTCTCAAGTCGTACGAATGTCTAACAATCCGGTTTACGGCCGCAAGCTCTAAAAATGAATTCTGCCTGAACTACTTAGCGCGCGCTACGTACTCTACGTAACGTGCGCTAAGCCTGCCTGTTAACGTACGCAAATGACCAAGTCTAGCGTACGCTAGCTGTGTACTGACAGTCCTCTCTGATCAGCCGACTGTCCTGCCTGATGACATAACGTACGTTACGTACCAAACGTAGCGTACGTTACTCATTCCCGATAGCGCACGTTAATATGCCTATCTTAGCGTGCGCTAACTGTGCATGGCGCTTACTCTTGGGCAGAAAACTTGAGCTAAAGGTGATGAAACTCATGAAATCTTCAGTGTTAATACATGCCATCTCCGTGCATATCATGCTCATACGGTTTGTGAAAGATCTTTACGTATTAAATGACTACGAGACACAAGGATACGTATCATCATTACAACACCATAATTCATCTTTGATCTTCAAGAAAATATCTTAAGTTCAATCCATTTCATGTCCCAAAACGTATGATTCCTTTATGTAAGGACATAAGAACTTGGTAATCTCCATATACTGGTCATAATCGGTTTTGAAGATACATGAATATGCTTAGGAGTCCATATACTAAAAAGGTTCAATGGATTATACGATGAATAAGTGCCGAAACGTCAAAAATATCCTTCTAACACATGATGATCGACTACTAACGAATTTAACTGACTAGATAATCCAAAATCATGATCAAAACGTCCTTCAGAATATTACTAATATTGGTGAAGAATCACCTACCTCAAAGTAGTGAAGAACACGAAGGAACAAGAAGAAATCCAACACCGAGAGCTTGAACAATAATATCCAATGATCTACAATATTCTACTCGAGCTAGGATGCTGATATGAAGGGTTTAGGATGAAGAGAGTAATTCTCTAAGTCCAAGGATTCGGATGTGGGAAGTGAAAAGACTGAAAATACGAAAAAGGATGCTGTCTTATTTATAGAAAGTGGTTATTAGCGCGCGCTAGTCCATATTCATAGCGTGCGCTAACGGCTTACTGAATTCACTGTACTCAGCATTTAGCGTGCGCTATCCTCATATCGGTAGCGTGCGCTACCGCGTTGACTTGGCTTTTTCCCGAAAGCTGTCCAGGTTCATCCCGACATAATCCGACCGAGATCCGCAGCCGATCTCACCTACCGCCCTGTCTCAATCATGCTGACTACGTGTAGCGTGCGCTAAGGTTCATACATAGCGTGCGCTACAGATCCAAATTAGCGTACACTACATATAGTCGATAGCGTGTGCTACATGCGTAGAATCACAATTTAGATCACATTCATGAAATCATGCGCTCAACAACACCGGATCATGAAATACGTAGAATAATACTCAGATCAAAATGCAACAATTACAATATCACAAGGTTCAATTACATATCAGAAATCTCGGGTATTACACGTCTCAGTCGGCAATGGGAGGAACCAAGGAGTGCAAGTAACACTTAGCTAGCCTAGTTACCTGCACTGTAACTCAACTGAGAACAAATGGTAGGATCATTCAAAAACCATTATGTCGTGAATACCATATACATATAAACCCTTCAACCATATGTCCCGATCAAGTGTTAGGGTCACAATAATGTCAAACCCTATTGTAACTTCGCTCTGTGCATTTGCTAATACAAACCGAGATCATTGAGCTCTCATGTATCAAATACAACAATATCTAAATGCTTTGGACAAAGACTTATGATCTCACTTGCAGGAGAAAGAATCCTATCTTGGTATTCAGTAGAGATTGCTACTTGCCCACTAAGTTGCACTTCAAGGTTGACCCCACCAACCGGTGATTGGATCGAACTACTCTTATGACTAACTTAATGTCATAATCACATCTCCTATTAAACCGCAAGTCAAAGGTTCATGTATATCTGTCACAACCTTTCGACTCGGTTATTGACTATCCCAGAGTGAAATCTATGTGAATGAATCGAGGTGAGTCGGGCACGATCGAATCGAGGTTAGTCGAGTCCGACCGAATTAAGGTGAGTCGAGTCCAAGTATACTAATCCCATTAGTATACCTATAACGTATGTTCCCACTAACCCTTAGTGAAGACAAACACTCTTCATGTCAAAGTACTCGTTATAAAAGTCTTGTCTAAACTTAATATACAGTTAGGTTATATCGACTTGCGAACCGATTAAGCGTTCGAGCCCTAAACAATTCTAGTGCCTATCTCCTAATCTTCATAAGGAGTGAAATATTTGCTCTCAAATGCAAGGATTATTATTCTATATACCAAATCACGATGCCAATGATACAATAATATAGTAATAATAAATGCTTTATTCAATTTCTATTCATAATTATAATATAATGATCTCACTCTCTCATCCTCTGAGTGGCATTAGAGGACATATTCCTAACATTATATGGGTCCGAAAAGCAGTCGACAAAAGCAAAACCAATTAGTACTTTTTTGGTGTCTCTGCATAGAGCACGTCATTGATCACTCTAGCATTTCCACTAGCATAACTACCATACACAACGGAAATATCGAAGGAAAACAAACAATCGGTAAGCGGCATTTCTACGTCAACAATTACTTTTAGTGTATATGTCCCTTTTCTGTATGGGAAGAACCGACCGAGATCTTCGAAACCTTACAAGTACTAAAAAATATGTTTTATTCCATCCCAGTGCCTAAGCGTTGGTGCTGAGCTAAATCTAGCTAATAGATTTATAGAGAAAGCGTTGTTTAGATAAATACATTGAGCCAAGTACAATAACGTACCAATTGCACTCAAGTATGGTAATCCAAAGATCTCCTCGTCATCCTCTCTTGGATGAAACCAATCCTTGTTAATTTCCAGACTTCGAACGATCATGGGGATATCAAGATAATGTGCCTTATCCATGTTAAATTTTGTGAGAATTTTATGAACATATGTCGATTGGTGGATGAGGACACCAATTAATTGATGTTCTAGTTTTATTCCTAATCAAAATCAAGTCATCCCCAAATTTTCATCTGAAATTTGGATTCCAAATAGCTATTCATTGATTTTATATATAGTACCGATATCATGTCATATACATAGATAGCAAATCCTGAATCAGTTTTTGTAAGAATATGCATGGGCACGTATCATCGTTCTTATATTCCTCCACAATCAAGTATTCAAATAGACATTTGTACCACATCATTTTGGATTATTTTTAACCATATAGTGACTGATGTAACTTGATTTCATAAGTACTCCGCAGTTTAGAGTTACTTATTTGGACAATGAAATTCCATCAAGAACTTCCATATAAATATTAGTATTTGGATCCCCTTAAAGAAACATACCGACCACACCCACAAACTGCATGTTCAGTTTCTTGGGCACTGCCAAAACTGATTGAGTAAATGCTAGTAAGGATTCTATAGTAGGAGAATACGTATCCCTGTTGTCAATCCTAAGTTGTTGCGATAAGCCTCACACAAAAAGTCTCACTTTATAATGCATGACCTCATTATTATCATTGCATCTATGAAGAAAGACTCATTTATGGCCAAGTAGTTTAACACCCTCGGTATTGGTCCCATATGATAAAATACCTTGCATTTAGCCATTACATTACGTTTAGGTCAACCTAAATTACTTCTTTCCACTCCAACCAATCGGCTCGTCACTGACAACCAGCAATCAAGCGCGGTTCAAGATCATCATAGTCAATAATCTCTTGAGCGATCGAGTAAAAAAAACATGATTGACTAGCATGGAGATTTACATATTCTCTGAGATTTACATATTCTCTGACATCATATTCAAGCGCTGTTCAAGATCATCATAAGTACACATTTGCTCGCATGTTGCATTGAGATTTACATATTCTCTGACATCAAAAAGTTTTTGACGTGTCCACCAAATATTACATTGTTGATTCATAGAAACAACTATAGTCAGACCCGATCTCGCGTGATGTTCTCTTGCCAATAACTAGTGGATCATTTTGTGCCATCATTCATCTTTTCTTTCAAGGTCCCAAATTTCTTTTGCCTACTGGTCCCCCTCTCTTTCAAGCTGAGATAAAAGACGCAGGAAGCAACCTGATAAGTGTCATTTTTGTACACTTATCCATGGTTTGTATCGATAAAATTCACCCATAATTGAGCTAGTCTACTCGTTTTTTGCTTTTAATTTATTAATTTTAATAATTTTATTTTTATTGGATGATGATCGGATTAAATAACTGAATTACTCAAGAAACAACATGTTTAATAAATATTCTCTTTATTGAATTTTGATATATTCATGTTGTAGGGCTTTTCGAGACGAATTCGGCAGTCTTTCCGGATTCAAAATCAGAGTTATATATCAAAAGTTATCATCCGAAGAAGATCTGGGGCAAAAACGCAAAGTCCGAGGGAATTCTCGGGCTAAAACGTAACTATCAAAGCTTCAAATGAGCAAATTCAAATTTACGAAGCCACGGTACGGCCGTAACATTCAGGGGTTACGGCCGTAAGTCACCCTAGTTACGGCCGTAACTCCTGAATGTTACGGCCGTAACTCTTGACAGATTGCTATGATTTGTCTAATTTTTTATACTTTTTGTGTATTATTGAGGGGATGGCTGGCATTGATCCGATATAATGTAATAATGCTGTAATTTTGGAGCTATTAGATGACTTTAGGTGTATAAATAGACCCCTTAGATCCTTCATCATTTACCATTCATCTTATAATTTTCCATTTTCTTGTAAACTTTTCTTTTTGTGTGAAGAACACACTTGTGTTCTTGAGTGATCTTTGTTAGTGTGGTACAACATATGTTGTTCAGAGAGTTTATTGCTTCTATCTCCTTTATCTACTAAGGGAGTTAGGATCAATTCTTTCTCTTGATTCAACTAAGAATGACCACCAAAGCTTGTAATATGTGTAATAAACCCTTTATGGGCTAAGTTTCTTAAGTTGGGATTATAAACAAGGTTAGTCATGTTATTTATGTTTGTATAAAGATATATTATGAATTACTTATTATTGTGTGTGATTTTCATTGTTTTAACAATCTTTATTTATTTGGCCAATTAATGAAGATATTTATGATCTTCATATGTTTCAAAGAAAATATGTTTGATTAGATCAAATGATCTTCACTCTAAGTTGTTCTAGGGATAGAAATATACCCCTAGTCCTTAGATGATTCATTGAGTTATTTTCACAAATCCTAATGCTATGTATTGAAGCCAATCAACATAGAAATATAGTGGATTGATTCAATATGTAAGGGGCGTTTATAGTTCGAAAGAGAAACCGTCTTTTTAAGGAAAATCGAATCTACACAACATAATAAGTAAATTCATCTTATGATCTCCAATACATCTTTTATAACTAATGACGAACTAAGTTTGTAATCCCAACTATTTCATTTTATCGATAATCAATCTATTATTATTGCTATCTTTTTATTTCCTTATAATATTAGAACTATTATTGCAATTTCTTTGCAATTATTAAACCAAACTTTTTAATTGTGTGTTTTACTCATCTTAAGTATCTATAAAAATAGACTAATAGTGTATAATTCAAATTATAACATAACTTCCTTGTGGGATCGATAAACCGGACTCAAAAAGTCCACTTTACTACTTGATACGATATCGTGCACTTGCGATAGTTACACAAAAAGCGTGTCAAGTTTTTGGCGCCGTTGTCGGGAGGTATAAGTTATATTTGAACTCTTACATTATAAACTATTTGTGTAGGTACAAATTTCTCGACGTTGTAACTTAGTACTAAATTGTGTTTGTCCGGTCAAGTGGCGGATAACGGTACTCGTGACTATTAAAGTCGGATTTTTCATTTCCCACAACAACTGATATTTGTATATATTTTTTTTTTTTATTTTCATTGTCTTTTTATTTTTTGTTTTTTTATCATGGATGAAACATTGTTTAAAATTGAAAAAGATTTCCCTTTCTAAGCAAAATGCAATTTTAAAAATTTACAAGACAAGGCTTGAAAGGATGAGGTTGCTTACGAATAAAAGCATACCTTTTGACATAAGATTCATTATCGAAGCCAAAGTAAGAATAGAAGGTGAATTCACGAAACACCAACTAGATTTTTACCGGGGCTTGGAAAAGTTCATATGCAAAGAAACGACGAGCAAAGATTCTAGCCGTTTGCTATAAATGTGCTAGATGGAACCGTAATGCAAAATGTCGATCTTTAGGAATTCCATCTACAAACAGAGAAGATAAAATTCACCATTAATGATGGTCTCAATAAGGAGAATTTAGATAATATCGAAATTTCTCTTGACACGCATCCTAGTGGACTTGTGTATTACGGAATTCAATGTTTGTGGAATAAATTCAAACCGGAATATGAACAACGTCTTGGGAATCGACGTTAAAAGACCTGTTTGCCAATTTGTAAGAAAATTGGATGGGAAGCTTCTCCCGACTCATAGAAGGCGTTTAGGCCGTTTCGAACGTAAAATCGAGAGGAAGATGTGAGCCACAATCACAACTACCGTACATACGCGTAAGTATCTTTTATTTTTGTCGTGTGGTGAGATTTTCTCAATAAAAATGTGATACGCGATAAAAGCTTTCATTATTCTATTGAGTAGTTGAAGCACAATCAAACGCAATCACAAACTTGTTAAACAATTTTTACCTTCTTTTTCTTCTATAAATAAACTTTCTCTTGGTTTCTTTCATTCATCCCTCAAACTTGCACTTTTCTCTGTTTCTCTCTAAAATTTTTTTTTTTCTTTTCAAAAATGGAGTCATCATCTTCAACAAAAAAATTTTACACATCTGCATTTTTGGTGGATCTAGTTCTGAAAAGAGGCATGCTTCATCAAGCACCCACAACTTGGGTCGTACCTTAGGAGAAAAATGCATTCATGTAGTTTACGGAGGAGGAAGTCTAGGATTAATGGGGCGAGTTGCCGTACGCCTATATGGAAGGAGTAAGAGTGTTGGGAGTAATCCCAAAACCTCGGTGAAAGTAAAATTACCGGTCAACTATTGGAGATGAGTTTAGATCTGTGAATATGCAAGATCGCATAACTCACATGATAAATAATTCGCGCCTTTATCGCCCTTCCCGGTGGTTTGGCACACTTGAGGAACTTTTTCATGTGGTTACGAGAGCCCACTAAATGTTCATCAAAACCAATAGGAGTGCTTAATGTCAATGGTTTCTTTGATGGTTTCTTGTCTTTCATCGACTACTCTGTGAAAAGGGATTTATTTCAGCGTGCAAAAGCGAATCATAGTCGTTGCAACAACACCGGAAGAACTAATCGAAAAACTCAATGAATTTGTTCCTCAACCAGATCCGGCTCTAGCTAAAATTGTGCAGGTAGAAGATTTTACCGTGAGAAAACGAAAAGTAGATTCATTCCTCTCCCTTTGATAACCCATGTCGGACCCCTTGTATTTTTACTTTTTGTCGTGTGTAATAATCGTGCTAAATGATGGCAGCTTAAGGAGTTTCTTCTTGATCTCTTGACGCGCATCTATTCACGATTTATGTATTTTTATTTCATTACTATAATGTTTATTTCGTGTTTTGCTTTTATAAAAACTTTGATGGCAGCGTAAGGCGACTCTTCGGACTTTCTTGATGCGCATCTAAAAAAATTATGTTATACTTACGAGTATATTTTATTTTCTTTTGTGTGTGCCTCGTATATTTATTCTCTTGCAGATTCTAAAAGGCGTTACGCTCAGACATCAACTTTCTTAAAAGGGAGTATTCTGCTTTTCTGCATTGATTTTTATTTTTTATTTTTTATTTTATTTTTAAACTGAGGACAGTTTTATTTTCAAGTTTGAGGGTGGTTTGTTTTAGTATTTGTGTTTGTTAATTTTGGTGTGTTTTGATTGATTTGGTTATTTGCCTTAATTTTTTTTTTTATATATATATATATATATTTATAGTATTTTGATTTTTGAGATTTTTAAATCTGGCCATAACACCAATAAATTAGCTTTATAGAAACTTCTAAAATCGTTTTAACCGGTAAAAAAATTGTATATTCCAAAATTTTTTGAGCCTTAATATCTCTTTCCAAGCCTTGTAATTATCATATAAAATCGAGTCATTCGTTACCTTGAGAAAAGAAGAATCAATTGGTTAATGAAAAATAAAGCGAAATTTACTTAATTTGTGGAGTTTTTGATTTTTCATGCTTAACTAAAAATGATTTTACGCAAAAATTCTATTCCCTAAAAAGGAGTCATTGGTGAAAAGAGCTACACGTTAGCAAATAACGGTGTGAAAGCTATCACCTAAAAAAATAAATGACGAAAAGGAGAAGTGTTGAGCGACAAGTGCTAATTTTGGAAGTCTTAAATTTTGCGAAAAATAAAGGACTAACCATTGTTGGTGCGTAGGCTGCCGTCTCGGGAAAAATTGGTGAAAAGAGCTACACGTTAGTAAATAACGGTGTGAAAGCTATCACCTTTTTACGAAAAAAAAATGAGATAGAAATTGTGTTAGTGAAAAGAGCTACACGTTAGCAAATAACGGTGTGAAAGCTATCACTAAAAGGGATGTAGTTTATGAGCGATTTGAATTAATTAGCGGTGAATTTCAATACACTCAATTTTGTAAAAATCACAATATTTGATGGCCTTGATGAAATTCTTCTTCATATTGAGTCGAAAAATAAGCGAGTGATCGAGAGCAACCATTAAAGGGAGTCGTGTGTATCACGAGTGGGAAAGAAATAATCAACCTTTAGGGGGGAAAACCTTACAATTTGGAATTACAAAATAAAAACCGTGTTTTAACTTCAAAAATATTAGTATATTTATTTTGAATCTTGATTCATTTCTATCTCTTGTATAAAGTGGTTGTTGTTTATTAATGGCATTTTGATCTCCTTTTCTCTTTTTATATTTTAATTTATGTGTGTATTAATTTTCTTAATTTTTTTATTTTTATTTTTATTTTTGGAGTGTGAATAATAAAGAGTCTTGCTCGGGACTAGCAAGCATTCAAGTTTGGGGGTGTGATAAGGGACATCTTTGTCCACTTATCCATGGTGTGTATCGATAAAATTCACCCAGACTTGAGCGAGTCTACTCGTTTTTGCTTTTAATTTATTAGTTTTAATAATTTTATTTTTATTGGATGATGATCGGATTAAATAAGCTGAATTACTCAAGAAACAACATGTTTAATAAATATTCTCTTTATTGAATTTTGATATATTCATGTTGTAGGGCTTTTCGAGACGAATTCGGCGGTCTTTAGGATTCAAAATCGAGTTATATATCAAAAGTTATCATCAGAAGAAGATGCAGGGCAAAAACGCAAAGTCGAGGAATTCGCTAAAACGTAACTATCAAAGCTTCAAATGAGCAAATTTACGAAGCCACGTTACGGCCGTAACATTCGGGGTTACGGCCGTAAGTCACCCTAGTTACGCCGTAACTCCTGAATGTTACGCCGTAACTCTTGACAATTGCTATGATTTGTCTAATTTTTATACTTTTGTGTATTATTGAGGGGGTGGCATTGATCCGATATAATGTAATAATGCTGTAATTTTGGAGCTATTAGATGACTTTAGGTGTATAAATAGACCCTTAGATCCTTCATCATTTACCATTCATCTTATAATTTTCCATTTTCTTGTAAACTTTTCTTTTTGTGTGAAGAACACACTTGTGTTCTTGAGTGATCTTTGTTAGTGTGGTACAACATATGTTGTTCAGAGAGTTTATTGCTTCTATCTCCTTTATCTACTAAGGGAGTTAGGATCAATTCTTTCTCTTGATTCAACTAAGAATGACCACCAAAGCTTGTAATATGTGTAATAAACCCTTTATGGGCTAAGTTTCTTAAGTTGGAATTATAAACAAGGTTAGTCATGTTATTTATGTTTGTATAAAGATATATTATGAATTACTTATTATTGTGTGTGATTTTCATTGTTTTAACAATCTTTATTTATTTGGCCAATTAATGAAGATATTTATGATCTTCATATGTTTGAAAGAAAATATGATTGATTAGATCAAATGATCTTCACTCTAAGTTGTTCTAGGGGATAGAAATATACCCCTAGTCCTTAGATGATTCATTGAGTTATTTTCACAAATCCTAATGCTATGTATTGAAGCCAATCAACATAGAAATATAGTGGATTGATTCAATATGTAAGGGCGTTTTATAGTTCGAAGAGAAACCGTCTTTTTAAGGAAAATCGAATCTACACAACATAATAAGTAAATTCATCTTATGATCTCCAATACATCTTTTATAACTAATGACGAACTAAGTTTGTAATCCCAACTATTTCATTTTATCGATAATCAATCTATTATTATTGCTATCTTTTTATTTCCTTATAATATTAGAACTATTATTGCAATTTCTTTGCAATTATTAAACCAAACTTTTTAATTGTGTGTTTTACTCATCTTAAGTATCTATAAAAATAGACTAATAGTGTATAATTCAAATTATAACATAACTTCCTTGTGGGATCGATAAACCGGACTCAAAAAGTCCACTTTACTACTTGATACGATATCGTGCACTTGCGATAGTTACACAAAAAGCGTGTCACAACCATCCCACCATCAAGGATAATGCCAGGAATTCCAACGTCATCATTACTTTAGGAGGGTGTATATTGCCTAATTATTGGGACTTGCAACCTTGCAGGAACATTGGCAGTGGGAATGTAGATCCGATCATGTTTGAAATATGAGTAAAGTTGTTGGGCATCGACTTATTACAACTTTCTGAAGACCAAATATGTGTTGCACTTCGAGCTCAGTTTGAGCAGTGCGGTTATCTTGATGAGACATAGAAAGAGAGCACGGACAGCTTCTTGTGTTCTATGGATTCATATCTCCACTTAAAAATGGTAATTTTATCACATCAAATTAACAATCTGCAAAACATGCAGTAAATAGATCCCCGATCATAAGTTCCAAATAGAGGATAGTTTTCAATGACTCTTAGCTAACATAAATACGTAATCATCCTTGCGGACCCATTTTAATACATCGTGTATTTTTAACTATCACATAAATTGCACGATCAAATATGTTTAAGTGTGATGTTTTAGGTTCATCTTCAGTTATCAATAGTTGTGCACTTAACGGTTGATTGACAGTAGGTCGAAAGTAAATGAGCACAACTCAGTGAAAAATTACATAAAACCAATAGCAATTTGAATATCGTGCATAATAGTAATGTCAAGGAAATTAGCTAGAACTGCTTAATTATTCCTCTGTTAGTCCATTTTGCAATTGAAAATGGGGAACGGGATGTTTAATGTTAATTCAATCGACACGCAATTATCATCTAAGGATTTTGATGTAAAAATTTACAACATTATCCAATCAAATTGACTTGATAGTCAAGTTGTTCAAACAGTAATTTTATAATTTGTGTTAGGAGTTTAAAGAATACAACATTCCTCGTAGACAACGAAGCAACATATGACCATCGCATTTACGCATCAACCATAACCATAAAGTACTTGAACGGTCAACACTCTATATGAATATGTCAACAATATCTCCTTATATTCTTTATGGAAATGAGACTTTAGCAAATGAAAGTATCGGCATCAATTTTGTTCATGCTTTGCAAAATGAGATTACCACTGAAGCTTCAGGCGTATTGGAAGTAGGGCTGTTAGTGGTCCAAGTGAATCAGAGACTCACCCAAAAACCAGACTGAAATACACAGGACCGAAACTCACCCGAAAATTAATGAGTCCAGATACGAGTACTAAAATTCGAACGGATACGATAGGACCCGAACCGGTGAAACTGGAAAAATACCCGATAATTCTTTATTTCTATCTCCACTCTTCCATCTTCAATCCTTCATCTTATTTCTTAGACAAAAATAGGGGCGAAAGGAAGGATGAAGCTTTCAATGAGATCACACATCGAGGAGGAGACAAAAAGATAAAGAAGGGGGATGAGGATAAAAAGGAGGAAGTTTTGTTGGTAACATATCCCACATCCGCCAAAACTGTAGAAGGCAAGGAATGGGAGTAGAATAAGACCCGATAATTCTTTATTTATATCTCCACTCTTCCATCTTCAATCCTTCATCTTATTTCTTAGACAAAAATAGGGGCGAAAGGAAGGATGAAGCTTTCAATGAGATCACACATCGAGGAGGAGACAAAAAGATAAAGAAGGGGGATGAGGATAAAAAGGAGGAAGTTTTGTTGGTAACATATCCCACATCCGCCAAAACTGTAGAAGGCAAGGAATGGGAGTAGAATAAATAACAAAAAGACTAAGGTTCACTTAGATGTGGTTAATAACGTACTTGTTTGGTGTGCTTTTGTGTGCCCATTATAGCAACCAACTAATTTTAGACACTCATGAACCTTGGGTAGACCGACTTATTTTGGTTCGAATACTCATAGTATAAAAAAATTGTTCCGGTTTCGATTCCTGGATTTTGGATTCTAGGTTCTGGATTCGGTCCGGGTTCCCATAGAGTAGGATTTGGTCCGGTCCTGGATCTAAGAATTGACCCAACAGACTTACTTGTCCGGCTCGAGTCTATCCATTAACTTATTGAGCCGGTCCCAATTCTGTCGAAACCCAGTTTGAATCGGTCCGGTAAAAGCCCTAGTTAGAAGATATAATGACTTTCTTGATAAGATGCCCCATCCCCGAGTCTTTAGTTGCCAATGGAATTGTTGTATCAGGCCTACTTGGATCAATACCAATATCAAGTGGTGCTTCTTATCATTTACAGGACTTGAAAAATGGATGACTGTGTGGATTTTTCATATAATGTATCATCATAAAGGTGACTAAGATATGCTTCAGAATCACAAGACTAGTGATTCATATCATAGGAATCTATAATCCTTATAGTAGGTGTTGGATCTAAACCTACGATTTCGATAAGCCAAATCTATAATGAACAAGACATCAGGATCCTACAGTGGGTGTCAAGCTACAAAAAAGGAGTTTAAGCCACGGCACAAACATCCATCAAATACACAACATCTAAGTTGTCGGATCCACAAATGGAAGATAACGCATCCTTCCTACATTAGTTGGTTCCAATAGGCAAATTAGTTTAGACTAAAGGAAATTTTTATTCCTAAAGTATTCAGAGTTTGAACATATTTAATGCAAAATTAATGTAACATTTATTGCGCCAGAGACTGGAGTGACAACAGTCTACTAATGTAACACCTCCAATCCGTTCGAGAATATTACAGCGCCACAGACCCTCTCCACAAGGATCTACTAGGGTGGTTACCAAAATAATACGTAATACTAAATGCCAACATGGCTGGAAATGACTCGATATACCGATTTGGTATTTCATCAACAACATAAATCTCAACTCCAAAGAAAATTCTATCTCAAAACTCATACCCCGTAGGGGTCAAAGAGTAACAACACTCCCATACGACGGAAAATTACTACCGTGGAAAGAAAAATACAATTCCACCAACATTACCAAGTACTGCCCCTCATGTGATTAGTATCATTTGTATTTCAACATCCTTTGTGTAATACCTGTACTTTTTATTAACTAGTTGACCTTATCGTCCTTCCTATTTTGTCGCTCTGTAAACTCTTGGTGATGTTATTGATATTGTTATAGAGTTTCGCACCTTGTTTGGATCACGATCGTGTTGTTTAGACCTTGCGGGAGTGTTCTGGGTCAGAGAAAATAGCGCACGCTAGGCCTCGGCTAACGCACGCTAATTCTCCTTGAGTAGCGCACGCTAGCTTTGAGGTGTAGCATGCGTGAAGGGACCAGTCAGGTCAGAACCAGTAACTCATCCTACTTTCTGGACTGGCAGTTAATGTGCGCTAGGAGTTCGTTAGCGCACGCTATTCACGGTCAGTAGCGCGCGCTAATATCCGTACGTAGCGCACGCTAACGGGCTGGGTGGGCAGAGGCAGTGAAGTTCTCAGGTTGTCTGGACTATCAGGTAACGTACGCTAGGCTTCGGTTAGCGCACGCTATAGGTGCTGCGTAGCGCATGCTAAGCTATCACGGTAGTGCATGATAAGACTCGAGCAGGGCAGAGGACAGTAGGTTCTGGACTCCAATTTCTGGACACCATTTTCGGCTAGCGCACGCTAACGGGGCCGACAGAAGCCACTGGACTACCCGGTGACCCCGCTAGCGCACGCTAATATTAGAGGCGTAGCGTGCGCTAGACTGAGCGAGTATATATTGGACAGTTGACTTCCATTTCATCATTTTTCTCATTTTTCTCACTTTTTCGATCGAGAGCAGTGGGTTTCGGCGATTTAGAGAGTTCGAAGATGATCCTTCTTCAGATATCAACATCTTTGGTTGGAGAACAAGAATTTAACAACATCTAATCCATTCTATCGTCCAAATCAAGGTAAAAATCCTTAGAACCCTATTTTCTGGAATTTTAGGGTTTTTCTTAGATTCGTTCGATTTATCTGGTTTGAAGCTTGAGAATCTTGAGATTATGATATATCTACCCCGTATACATGCTTTTCCTATGATTTTACGGATTGGTTTATGCCGTGTTTGGACTTGTGAGGGTTTGGGTGATTTTCCAACCTCTAGTTGTTTACCCTTGTATTTTCGTGAATCATAGACGGGTTTTGGGAGTTTTTCGTGAATTATGAGTATAGGTTATTGATTATCATATCTCTTACCAATCGTTTAGGTACCGGAAGTGCGTTCTTGGACCTACCGAACTCATACTCTTTTCCGTTCGATTTCTAGATGTCTCAAAGGCAAGTATATATTTATGATTGTATGTTCTCGACTTTGAAAGTAAGATATATGAATGGCATGTTTATTTATATTTACTCTGGGATGGGCCAATGGGTCCTCTGAGGGTTTCGTAGACTCTGGTGCGATTCCACGGATAATATGAGTTAAACACTCTGAGATGGACCGACGAGTCCTCTGAGGGTTCCGTAGCCTCTGGTGCGGTTCCACGGTTGATCATGTATGTATTGATGTGATGCTATGAGATTTAGTTATTCCAGAATACTAGTCTTGAATTGATGAATTGACGGTTACCTTTACTTTATTGTTGAGGAGTATTGTATTTTATATTCGATATACTTGCACTAGCTATTCAACGGCTAACCCCTTTATGGGGGAAATACTTTTTATGTATTTCAGGTTCCAGGAGAGCGGACAGGCAGGTATCGGGTCGGCACGAAGATGATGGGCAAGCGTGATACTATGTTTTATCTCCAGTTGTATTTTATGTTCTCCCATCCAGTGTTGTTGTACTGGAGTGGTTATTGAATACTCGAGTATTATTTTCCAGTTTCCTTTGACGTTCCAGCCTGTGTTGCGGAGGTGTTGATTCTGTGTTGTGATGTATTTGGATATATTGGATATGGTTTGAATACCCTTTGTATTGTCCTTCATTTCATTGTATTTAGACCTTCTCGGTCAAATTTTTATAGTTCCGCATATGATTCGCCTTGTGGGTCCCACGGAGGGGCTCACAGCGCTGTAATATACCCCGAATAACTTGGGGGTGTTATAAAATATGGTATCAGAGCTTAGGTCTATGGATACCTAGGCTGTCGGTCTTTTGGGTCGATCGAGTCATCGTTTGTCTACAGTATCACTACTTTGCCATCATCACAGTGCGACCGGTACTTGTAAGACCTCTTACCCTTCTGACGTTTCCTTTATCGTTTTGCTTCTACTTTGGTATTTTGAGAATCGGTCACTTCGGTGATGTGCAATTGAATTGTACTTACATGCCTTGTGTGTTCTTCAGCATGTCATCTGGTAGGGGACGAGGCCGTGGTCGTGGCCATGGACGTGGCACGACCGCTTCCCTCAGTTCCATTGCGGGATCGACCAACCCTAGCCTATCTAACTCGGTGCATCCTGACACCGAAAGTTAGCATGACTAGTCGATTGGCCAGGGGAACAACGCGGACGTTGGAGTTGCGAATGTACTTCAACAATTGGCTAACCAGATGACAATTTTAGCCCAAACCGTTCAGCTGAATAATCCGAACCCGAACACGGATGCCTTGCTTCAGAAAGTAATCCGTATGCACCCTCCTCAGTTTGGCGGTGCCACAGACCCGTTAGGATGGGAAGATTGGCTAGCAGAGTTGGAGAAAATTTTTGAAGCAGTTGATTGTCCCGAAGCGAGGAAAGTACCGATTGCTCAGTATTTCCTCACCAAGGAGGCTGCTACGTGGTGGAAAGTCAACAAGCCACAGGATCGTGTTGCTATGTGGGATGAGTTTAAAGAACTTTTAGAGGCCGAGTTTTGTCCTTGGCCGGTGCGAGAAGGCCGTATTCGAGCCTTTCTCGAGGCTCAACCGCAGAATATTCCCGTTTCGCAGGCAATCGTGGAGTACAACCAACAATTGATCCACGTGAGGGATCAAGTGCGAAACAAGCGTGATAAGATCCGTTACTTTGATATGCGTATGAATATGGACTTACGGCGGTACGTGGCCAGATTTGCTTGCACCACGTTGAAGGAATATCAGGACAGAGCTTTGGCCCATGACTTGTTAAGCCCCGACAATGACACCAGTGAGGAACCGAAGAAACAGAAGATCGTAGGAAATTTTTCGGGCTCTAAGAGTGGCAACTTCCAGAGGTCACAGACGACTAACCATTCCGTCGGACAGTCGTCACGTTCTGCTAAAGGAAAGAGGGGTTTTTATTCTGCACCGGGCACCACAACTCGCACGGTGACTTGCTATAATTGTGGTCGTCCAGGCCACATTAATTTGGAATGCAATTTCCCGCCGTTGAAGTGTCACACTTGAGGACAGATGGGACATAGAGCGGCTTATTGTTCCTAACCAAATCAGACCTTGGACACTCGGGCTTCTGCCCCAGCGCCACTTGATCAAGGCGTGAATCAGCGGTAATCTTTTGGTCAGTCTCAACAGAATTATAGCAGGGGTCGAGGACGGGGTCAGAACGCTGGAGGGGGAAACTCTAGCGTCGGTTCGGTACAACCACGAGATGAGATGCATCGAACAGACGAACCCGATGTAGCGGTGGCCTCAGGTACCATCCATATTTTATCTCATCCAGTTCGTGTACTTTTTGATACGGGTGCTACCCATTCTTTCATTTCCTTGGAGTGTGTACGCCGTTTGAATATAACTTGTATGACTGCTTGTGATCCCTTCATTGTGAAACTACCTAGCGGGGATAGAATTATGGGGAACCGGGAGATTAAAGATTTTCCAGTAATTATATCTGGTATGGATTGGTTATCGAATCTGATTGTAGTTGATATGGAAGGCGAGGACGTGATCCTCGGCGAGGACTTGCTTGATAGTCACCAAGCGATTATGAATTACCGTACTAAAGTTATCACCATGATGACTAAAGACGGATCCGAGTACTCATTTTTGGGACGTAAGTTGGGTCAATCCAAGTTACTTATCAGTGCCATGAAGGCCGTAAAACTTTTGAATAAAGGTTGTACGGGATATTGGTGTTATGCCTTGAAGATGGAAGGGAACGAAGTTGATTTCTCTTTGATTCCAGTTGTTAATGAATATCTCGATGTTTTCCGGACGATCTCCTGGGATTACCGCCAGATCGGGAGACAGAATTTTTTGTTGACTTAGAGCCGGATACGACTCCGATTTCTAAGGCACCTTATCGTATGGCACCTTCCGAGATGCAAGAATTAAAGAGTCAGCTGGGAGAATTGTTGGAAAAAGGGTACATCATACCGAGCGCTTCGCCTTGGGGTGCGCCAGTTCTTTTTGTGAGAAAGAAGGATGGTACACTACGTTTGTGCATCGACTACCGTGAGCTGAACAAAGTGACCATAAAAACAAGTATCCTTTGACTCGTATAGACGATTTATTTGATCAGTTGCAGGGGGCTGCAGATTTATTTGAGATCAGGGTACTATCAACTCAGTGTAATACCCGGTTGTAATTCAGTAATTATCATTCAGTATTTATCATTCAGTAATTGATACTCAGTAATTTTCACTCATTATTAATCAATTGTCACTCAGATTCAGTCATGGTATTCATCATTCAGAGTAATTGTATCGTATATCAATCGTCATTCATCACTAATCGGATTGGAGTTTCGTGCCGCGTTTATCATCATTGTCATTTCGTTGCGAGCTGTGCGTGAGGAGTAGCGCACGCTACATAATCCTTTTAGCGTACGCTAATTGGGTATAGGTAGCGCACGCTACCACTCAGCTTTAGCGCACGCTAAGGTTGTCTGTTGCGATCCGGAAGGTCTTGGGTGCAGTGAGATTATTTGTAGCGCACGCTACGAGTGGTAAGTAGCGCGCGCTAACGGGTTGTAGTAGCGCACGCTATATGTGTGAGTAGCGCGCGCTAGGGACAGATCGGGTTGAGTCCGGTGGCTACCGGATCGCAATGGATTATTTCATAGCGCACGCTATGTGTTGTTGTTAGCGTACCTGGCCGATATATTAGCGCACGCTAAACTATGGTTGTAGCGCACGCTATCGAGGTCGATCGGAGGGCGACAGTTTTACGGACTCCATCTCGGGCATCAATATTTCGTTAGCGCACGCTAATAATGGATCTTAGCGCACGCTAGTAGTATGGTCGTAGCGCACGCTACAAATAGGTACGTAGCGCGCTACCGTGTTCGGACAGGTGGGTCTTGGACTACCCAAATTACACGTTAGCGCACGCTATGCATAAGGGCTAGCGCACGCTAACTTTGGGTAGTATAAATTGGACAGTTTAGTCGAGTTCGTCATTTTCATCTCATTTCATTCCTTCGGTAGTTTTGGGCGATTTCGAGCGATTCGGAGAGGATTCTTCGAGGTGTAATCATCAATCATCATCTTCAAGCTCATCTTTCGGATTGATCATCATTTCATCATCTTCATCACATCGAATCTAAGGTATTAATCTCTTGGATCTAGAATTTCGGATTTTTGGGGTTTTCCTTCCGATTTCTTCGTGTAAGCTTGGATTATCATTGGGATATGTTAAGTTATGGATTATCTACTTGGATAAATATATTCCTCCGGATTTAATGGTTATTTTCGGAATTGTTTTCAAGAACCCTTGGGGTTGACTTCGGTTAATTGGGGATTTTTCCGATTGATGTCGTTATAATCATGAATTATGGATTCCTAATGGATTATTGATATCCTTGAAGTGTTTTGTTAGTTCGAAATACTCATTTTAGTGTTGGTTTCGACATATTCGGGATTGGATATTTTCGAAGTCGTGTGGTTGGTTACGTATTCGTTAGAATGCCCCAATGAGTTTGATTATCGTTGTTTCGACCTTTGGGTTAGTCGTGTTTTGTTGTTTGATGCGTGTATTGAACGGTTGTTGGTAATTGTTGTTATTCAAGGTTGTTCGAGCGACCGGTATTTCACTTAGGACGTTGGTCGTGGACGGACATTCTTCATCGGTATTGTGTAAGTTGATTCTTACTCGGTTAAAAGGATATTCATTCCTTTTGTTGTTGATCATTCATAATCATAACTCATTCATCATTGTATTAATCATTTTGAGACTTGTAATTGTCGGATAATCATCTCATTAGCGAGCAGCGGTTCCAATCATTTCATTGAAAACTATCAATCACTTCATTATCACTTTCGTATCGGTGAGTCATTCTTGACTTTGTCGGATTATTATTATTCATTGATATTCATTATGGTCATTCTTGTTCATATGACCTTCAGGATCATATTGCGTGGCCGGGTGCGGATGTGTGGAATTTTTAGTCGGGCACGTGATGGCCATGTATTGGGAGTGATACATTGGGTGTGCACACGGTAACGATTACCTCCGTGAGACTAATTAGGTACAAGGACGGGTGTGTCCGGTCATCCGTCTTGTACACTTGCCTGAGAACACTACGGGCGTACTATGATGCTCCTCTTCGGCGTAATTCATAACTAAGGATATTTCATAACTTGATTAAATCATATTTGTGTATTTTCAACCCTTGAGGATTGTTGTTACGTATGGCCCGGCCGTTGGGGATTTTGTTTTCGTGTCACGGCAAGGCAAAGGCAGGAAGAGCATGTTGTGGCGGCGAGTCCCGTGATACTAGTAGGGGCCCCGGTCATTCCGTTTGTTCATCATTTTCGATCATTTGATTATTTACATCATTTGTATTTTCATTGCAAATTCCGTTTGTAATGTTTATTTATTCGGGGTGGTGTATTTTATCTTCATATAAAATACACTAGTATTCAGTATTGTCTGGTGTGTTGTACTTAAACTCCTCATCGGAGTGTTTGGTAATATAATGTGGTTCGGTACTACAATTATATGATTTAATTCATCATTTTCATTTGCACAGTGGGTCCCGATCGAGGATTCACGGCCTTGTAATATCCGCCTAATTTGGGGTGTTACGAGTTGGTATCGGAGCGTGGTTTTGAATACTACCCTCCAAGTCATGTCTCATTTGAAATCATCGTCATCGGACTAGTATCATTGGACTTTCGCGTCACGTGTGACTGTGCGAGATCTTAGAGCAATCGGGCCAAGAAAGAACTGTAAGACTTCTAACGCCATGGTATAATTTCTGGCAATAGTCATTCATTCATCATTCATCATTTGACAATCCTCAAATATCATCATTCATTATGATCGGCACGATCATATTAACTCATCAATCCCTCAATTCATTTCATTACTCAGTTAATAATCAGGACGATCATGTTAACTCGTTAATTACTCAATTCATTTCATTACTCAGTTGTCAATCTGGATGATCATATTATCAATCTTATTAAGTTATTCAAGATAATCATTTCAAGAATTTCATCAGATAATCATGTAACTTCAGTAAATCATTCATATAATCACTAAGTTAGAGCATGTATACTCATTTTCATCATCTCATGACATAATCATAACGTGCTAATCATGCGGGAAATATAATCATTATGCGACCTTCCTACTTCAGTATGGAGAGAGCTATCAGGGGATGCACGGGGAGAGGCCGCAGTGCGGACCGAATCCCGAGAAATAATCACTCGCTGCCGGGAAATCGTGCCCAGGACTCGGCTCGACCAGAAGATGTTCGGGTTGATCCACTCACTTTTATGCAGGCCATGATGACCCATGTGCAGTTGCTCAATCATCATTGCGCCACTCTGACCGGATTAATCGAGAGAACTCTCCCGTATGAGATGGCTACTAAGGAAAGTCTTGAACAACAACCTTCATCTTTCGGCAAGAAATCAACGGCGTAATCGGTCGAAGGCGGTTGGTCAACCTCCAAGAAACCTCGTGCGGGTCCTACCGTTTACGGCGTCCTCCTACGGCACCTAATCTGCGGGATCTCGATCCGGCGGCCGATTCGGCCATCACTGTTTCAAGCGTGGGGCGCCGGGCCATTCGATTACTAGGTGTACGACGCCGTCTATCACATGTCATAATTGTGGGAATTTTGGGCATAAGGCCCGTTTTGCGAAAGAACTCCAAGTCGGCTCGGTGGCATCTCGGGCCCGAAGCAACCAAGCGTTTGAATCGATCGCTTTGTCAACGTCGTTTAAGACAATAGAAGCAAATAGAGTGGGAGCTCGTATTTATCGACGGAGCATCCGGTTCGGGGGCCGGCAGTCCCGGATTCATGTGATGAAGAGGATCGACGATCCGGTGGCCCGAACGATCTCAGGTATACTCGTAATTTTATTTCAACCCGTGTGTACCTTTTGATACTGGTGCACCGCATTCATTCATTTTCAAGTCATGATTGAATAAACTTAATTTGGATAGTCCTATTGCTTGTGGACCTCATACCATCGGTGTACCTGACGATAGAAGATTTTCGGAAATCATACCAAGGTAAGCTTAATGACCGCAATTGGTCAGTGGACCTAATCGTGGTGAATTTATCTAAGGACGATGTAATATTGAGTGTTAATTAGATGGATTGTCATGATGCAGTTCTCAATGTTCGTAAGTGCATGGTCACTATCATTTTCGTCGTTGGTCGTCGAATGTGTACCTCAGGGAGGTAATCCCCGTTGTCCCAGAAGGATTACTATTATGATGGAAGCAGAGAAATTCCGCAAGCAAGTTGTTCAGTCATTCATTGTATCATTTTCATCGATTGGCCTTTCTAAGGCAATCGAGTTGTTCAGTCATTCATTGTATCATTTTCATCGATTGGCCTTTCTAAGGCAATCGAGTTGTTCAGTCATTCATTGTATCATTTTCATCGATTGGCCTTTCTAAGGCAATCGAGTTATTCAGTCATTCATTGTATCATTTTCATCGATTGGCCTTTCTAAGGCAATCGAGTTATTCAATCATTCATTGTATCATTTTCATCAATTGGCCTTTCTAAGGCAATCGAGCTATTTCATCATTCATTGTATCATTTTCATCGATTGACCTTTCTAAGGCAATCAAGCTATTCAATCATTCATTGTACCACTTTTTATCGATTAACCATTCTAGGGCAATCGAAATGTTCAATCATTCGTGGTATCATTGCCATCGTTTGACGATGTATTCCAGACGAGTTATCTGGTTGCTTTCTCATAGAGTAGTGGAATTCAGGAGTGAGTTGAAGCCGGTACGTCCCCATTATCGAAGACACCATATCGGATGGCCCCGACCAAATGCAGGAGTTGAAGATTCAACTTGAGGATTAGTTCGAGAAAGGTTATCTCCGACCGAGTGTGTTCCCGTGGGGAGCACCAGTGTTATCTGTCAAGGAGAGGTATGGTTCGTTCGTGTGTGTATTATTATCAGGAGTTGAACAGGGTGAGGATCAAGATTAGTATCCTCTATCCCGTATCGACGATCTTTTGGATCAACTTCAGGGAGCTTCAGTATTTTCCAAGATCGACTTAAGATCTGGATATCATCGATTCGGATTCGAGTCGGATATCACGAGGACGACTTTTCAACACGCTATGGTCGCTATGAGTTTGCGGTTATGCGGTTGGGTTGATTATTGCACTGCGGTATTCATGGAGTTAATGAATCGAGTTTTCATCGACTTTTGGATCAGTTTTGTTGTTGTCTTCATCGATGACATTTTGATTATTCTCGTGGCGGGAGGAACACGAGGTTCATTTTCATCGGGTTTAGACGTGTTAAGGCGAGAGCAACTTTATGGGAAGTTTTCCAAAGGTGAGTCTTTGGATGTCCAGTGACTTTTCTCGGACTGTAATTTCATCGGATGGAGTGCGTGTTGATCCTCGAAGACGAAGGCTATCCAAGATTGGTCACCTCAGAAGAATGTTAAGCAAATCAGAAGCTTTCTCGGATTAGCCGCTATTATCGGCGGTTTGTGGAAGGATTTTCTAAAAATTGTTCATCAATTCATTCATCACTCACTCAATCTCATTGTTCAATTAATTCATTCATCACTCGATCGATCTCATTGTTGATCAATTCATTCATCACTCGATCGATCTCATTGTTCATCGATTCATTCATCACTCGATCGATCTCATTGTTCACCAATTCATTCATCACTCGATCGATCTCATTGTTGATCAATTCATTCATCACTCGATCGATCTCATTGTTCATCAATTCATTCATCACTCGATCGATCTCATTGTTCATCAATTCATTCATCACTCGATCGATCTCATTGTTCGATCAATTCATTCATCACTCGTCGATCTCATTGTTCACCAATTCATTCATCACTCAGTTAATCTCATTGTTCAATTAATTCATTTATCACGGAGTCAATCTCCTTGTTCGATCAATTTATTAACCATCCAGTCCATCTCACGGTTCAGTTGTTGATCTTGTGAATCAAATTTTTCAATCTTGTGAACTTGTTCAAGGTAATCATTTCAGGAATTTCATCAGATAGGCTTGTCACCTCACTTGATTTTTCAGGCGATCTTCTCATATTACGGCGTCATGTCGACGATCGTTTTATTGCATTATTAATGCATCCATTTTGTTAGAGCATGTATGCTCATTGTTATCATTTCATCTCGTAATCATAGTGCAATCTTCATACGAGATCTGTAATTATCGCGTGACTTTCCTGCCTCGGTATGGAAGGAGTTCCGAGGGACATCGGACTCCGACGTCCAAGAGATCATTTCTAGTCGTATTCATCTTTGGGAGAGCATCTTCATCTCGCACAACGAGTTCGATTGTTGTTTGCTTAAGCGGTGATACAACGGGACATTCATCACGGTGTTGAGCAAGTTAATTCTTGCTCGATAATAGGATAATCATTCATTTCATCGTTCAATTGTTCGAATAGGTCATTCATCATATATCAATCACGTTAAGACTTATATTTATCAACCAATCATTCACCTCACGGGAACAATGGTTCCAATAATTTCATTTGAGTTATCACTCATTTCGTTATTAGTTCACCTCGCGAGTTATTCTTGATCCTTGTCGGATATCTAATCATTTATCATTCATCTTAGTCACTCTCGTTTTGGTAACCTTTCGGGGTCATATTAAGCGGTGAGTTCAGGTTTGGGTCTTCGTCGAATCGTTGGGATCGAGGAGATCGATGGTATGGAGGATATCGATGTTGGGCACATTTGATATATAGCCTTGTCTTTGAGATGACTATATAACTCAATCCGTATTAATGTGTCATGGTTGTGGATCATTTATTGTTGATCTATCTTATAATGATCGTATTTGAGAATCTTGAGATTTTGAGATCGTTTGATACATTCCTTTTGGTGTCATACCGAGACTTCGTGATATTTTTGGGAAATCGTTCATTGTGATCCGAGACGTCAAGACTTGGGGACTTGGGCGTGCGTTTGATTTGGTCCCGAGAACTATTTGGACATTATTGTTTGCAGATCGTGATGGATAGTTCATGTCCTGAGTTGTTTACCCTTAGTTTCGAGGACGAAACTCTTTTAAGGGTGTATGTAATACCGGTTGTAATTCAAGAATTATCATTCAAGATTTATCATTGAGAATTGATACTCGAGAATTTTCACTCATTATTAAACAATTGTCACTCGATTCATCATGGTATTCATCATTGAGTAATTGTATCGTATATCAATCGTCATTCATCACTAATCGGATTGGAGTTTCGTACGCGTTTATCATCATTGTCATTTCGTTGCAGTATGCGTGAGGAGTAGCGCACGCTACATAATCCTTTTAGCATACGCTAATTGGGTATA
The DNA here is from genome assembly GCA_033398695.1 of Orobanche coerulescens. Lineage (NCBI taxonomy): Eukaryota > Viridiplantae > Streptophyta > Magnoliopsida > Lamiales > Orobanchaceae > Orobanche > Orobanche coerulescens. Next base: position 23,084,792 of record CM065808.1, read on the forward strand.
GGTAGCGCACGCTACCACTCGGCTTTAGCGCACGCTAAGGTTGTCTGGCCGCGATCCGGAAGGTACTGGACTACGGTGAGATTATTTGTAGCGCACGCTACGAGTGGTAAGTAGCGCGCTAACGGGTTGTAGTAGCGCACGCTATATGTGTGGAGTAGCGCGCTAGGGACAGATCGAGTTGAGTCCGGTGGCTCTTTGGGATCGCATCGATTATTTCATAGCGCACGCTATGTGTTGTTGTTAGCGTATGCAACCGATATATTAGCGCACGCTAAACTATGGTTGTAGCGCACGCTATCGAGTCGAATCGAGGCGAGCGGTTTTACGGACTCGATCGGGCATCAATATTTCGTTAGCGCACGCTAATAATGGATCTTAGCGCACGCTAATAGTATGGTCGTAGCGCACGCTACAAATAGGTACGTAGCGCGCTACCGTGTTCGGACGATGGAGTCTTGGACTACCCAAATTACACGTTAGCGCACGCTATGCATAAGGTCTAGCGCACGCTAACACGGGTAGTATAAATTGGACAGTTTAGTCGAGTTCGTCATTTTCATCTCATTTCATTCCTTCGGTAGTTTTGGGCGATTTCGAGCGATTCGGAGAGGATTCTTCGAGGTGTAATCATCAATCATCATCTTCAAGCTCATCTTTCGGATTGATCATCATTTCATCATCTTCATCACATCGAATCTAAGGTATTAATCTCTTAGATCTAGAATTTGATTTTTGGGGTTTTCCTTCCGATTTCTTCGTGTAAGCTTGGATTATCATTGGGATATGTTAAGTTATGGATTATCTACTTGGATAAATATATTCCTCGGATTTAATGGTTATTTTCGAATTGTTTTCAAGAACCCTTGGGGTTGACTTGATTAATTGGGGATTTTTCCGATTGATGTCGTTATAATCATGAATTATGGATTCCTAATGGATTATTGATATCCTTGAAGTGTTTTGTTAGTTGAAATACTCATTTTAGTGTTGGTTTCGACATATTCGGGATTGGATATTTTCGAAGTCGTGTGGTTGGTTACGTATTCGTTAGAATGCCCCAATGAGTTTGATTATCGTTGTTTCGACCTTTGGGTTAGTCGTGTTTTGTTGTTTGATGCGTGTATTGAACGGTTGTTGGTAATTATTGTTATTCAAGGTTGTTCAAGCGACCGGTATTTCACTTAGGACGTTGGTCGTGGACGGACATTCTTCATCGGTATTGTGTAAGTTGATTCTTACTCGGTTAAAAGGATATTCATTCCTTTTGTTGTTGATCATTCATAATCATAACTCATTCATCATTGTATTAATCATTTTGAGACTTGTAATTGTCGGATAATCATTTCATTAGCGAGAACGCGGTTCCAATCATTTCATTGAAAACTATCAATCACTTCATTATCACTTTCGTATCGGTGAGTCATTCTTGACTTTGTCGGATTATTATTATTCATTGATATTCATTATGGTCATTCTTGTTCATATGACCTTCTGGGATCATATTGCGTGGCCGGGTGCGGATGTGTGGAATTTTTAGTCGGGCACGTGATGGCCATGTATTGGGAGTGATACATTGGGTGTGCACACGCAGTAACGATTACCTCCGTGAGACTAATTAGGTACAAGGACGGGTGTGTCCGGTCATCCGTCTTTACACTTGCACGTAACACTACGGGCGTACTATGATGCTCCTCTTCGGCGTAATTCATAACTAAGGATATTTCATAACTTGATTAAATCATGTTTGTGTATTTTCAACCCTTGAGGATTGTTGTTACGTATGGCGGCCCGTTGGGATTTTGTTTTCAGTCACGGCAAGGCAAAGGCACGGGAAGAGCATGTTGGCGGCGAGTCGGTGATACTAGTAGGGGGCCCCAGTCATTCCGTTTGTTCGATCATTTTGATCATTTGATTATTTCTGTCATTTGTATTTTCCGCTGCAAATTCCGTTTGTAATGTTTATTTATTCAGGGTGGTGTATTTTATCTTCATATAAAATACACTAGTATTCGGTATTGTCCTGGTGTGTTGTACTTAAACTCCTCATCAGAGTGTTTGGTAATATAATGTGGTTCGGTACTACAATTATATTATTTAATTCATCATTTTCATTTGCCTGGTGGGTCCCAGTCAGGGATTCACGGCACTGTAATATCCGCCTAATTTGGGGTGTTACACTCAGGGTGAAAGAGTCCGACGTTTCGAAGACTGCATTTTGGACGAGATATAGGCATTATGAATTTGTAGTTATGCATTTTGGTCTGACTAATGCACCGGATGTATTTATGCAGTTAATGAACAAGGTATTCATCGAGTACCTCGACAGGTGTGTAGCCGTCTTTATTGACGACATTTTGATCTATTCTCGAGATAAAGAGGAACATGCCCGACACTTGCGTTTGGTGCTAGATATTTTGAGAGCCGAGCATCTCTATGCAAAATTCTCGAAATGTGAGTTCTGGTTGGAAGAAGTTATGTTTCTCGGCCACGTGATCTCAGCCGAGGGGGTTCGTGTAGACCCGCAGAAGATTGAGGCAGTGCTAGATTGGGCACCGCCTAAAATTGTTAAGAAAGTTCGTAGCTTTCTGGGCCTTGCTGGGTATTACTGTTGGTTTGTCGAGGGGTTTTCGAAACTCGCTCGTCCGCTTACCAAATTACTCCAGAAGACAGAAAAGTTTGTTTGGACGGATGAGAGACAGCAGAGCTCCGATGAGCTGAAGAGACGTTTGACTTCAGCGCCGATTTTAACTTTACCACATGATAGTGAGGGCTTTGCGATTTATAGTGACGCTTTGGGTCAATGTCTTGGTTGTGTGCTTATGCAGTATGATAAGATGATAGCTTTTGCGTCATGACAACTAAAGCCGTACGAGATGAATTATCCTACTCACGATTTGGAGTTGGCCGCAATTGTCTTCGCACTCAAGATTTGGCGGCATTATTTGTATGGTTCTCCGTGTCGGATTTATACCGATCACAAGAGCCTGAAGTATATTTTCAGTCAGAAAGAGCTGAACATGATACAAAGATGTTGGTTAGTGTTGATAAAGAATTATGATTTAGAAATTCTTTATCACCCGGGTAAAGCCAATGTTGTCACGGATGCTTTGAGCCGCAAATCGGCATCTCTCCAGATGCTTGAGGTTCTTACTTCTCAGACAAAGATTCGACAGGATTTAATTGAGCAAGGAATAGAAGTTTGGCTTCTACGAGTACAAGGACAGTTGTGTACTCTCGAAATTACTTCGTCCTTGGTTGACGACATCAAATGGAAATAGTGGAGTGACCCGATGATCTCTCAACTGAAGGAAGATGTAATTAAATGAAAAGCTCCTGGCTTTATGGTTCACGAGGATAGTATCTTGAAATTTCAAGGCAGGCTTTGTGTTCCGAATGATCTAGAGTTGAGGCAGAGAATTCTCTGAGAAGCTCATGCTACACTTTATTCAATCTACCCCGGAACGAGTAAGATGTACAAAGACTTGAAGCGCAATTTTTGGTGGAATAACATGAAGAAGGATGTCACAGAATTTGTATTACGGTGCTTAACGTGTCAGCAAGTCAAGATCGAACATCAACGACCAGCGGGGTTGTTGAAGCCGTTTCCCATTCCCGAGTGGAAGTGGGAAGACATTTCTATGGACTTTATCACTGGCATGCCGAGAACTAGGGCCAGAATGAATATGATTTGGGTAATCGTCGACCGGTTGACCAAGTCTGCACACTTCTTGGGTATTAAGGATACTTGGGAACCGGAGAGATTGGCTCGAACCTTTATAGCTGAGATCGTAAGATTGCACGGTGCCCCCAAGACCATTATTTCTGATCGAGACGGTCGTTTCGTATTGCATTTTTGGCAGGCCGTTCATCAGGCTTTGGGTACTGAGTTGAGATTGAGCACGTCCTTTCACCCTCAGTCAGACGGTCAGACGGAGAGGACGATTCAGACATTGGAGGATATGTTGCGGGCTTGTGCCTTAGATTGGAGTAATGATTGGGAGCTTCACTTGCCGTTGATCGATTTTTCCTACAATAATAGTTGGCATGCGTCTATCAAAATGGCACCATTCGAGGCACCGTATGGTAGGCGATGTAGGTTGCCATTATGTTGGGACGAAGCTTCGAAGCTAATCGGAACGGAGCCGGACATGTTGATGGAGACTAAGGAAAAGATTTCTATCATCCCGGACCGGTTGCTGACTGCCCGGAGCCGTCAGAAATCTTATGCTGATACACGTCGTCGACCCTTAGAGTTCGAAGTGGGGGATCATGTCTTACTCAAGGTGTCGCCGACCAGAGGGGTTTTCCGCTTTGGGAAAAAGGGGAAACTTAGTCCGAGGTATATCAGACCTTTCGAGATCTTGGACAGGGTTGGAGAGTTAGCTTATCGATTGGCGCTGCCTCCAGCTTTGAGTCACGTCCATAGTGTTTTTCATGTGTCTCAGTTGAGAAAGTACGTGCTGGATCCGAACCATGTTATCGACTATAGTGAGATTGACGTAGCCGAGAATATTACCTTTCCGGAGAGACCCGTGAAGATCCTTGAGCGTCGTGAGACACAACTTCGGCATAAGACCATTCCACTGGTTAAAGTGCAATGGTCGAGACATGGATTCGAGGAGGTGACTTGGGAAACGGAAGAGAAGATGCGGTCGGAGTACCCCTAACTTTTTATTTCTTAAGTTTCGGGACGAAACTTCTTTTTAGAGGGGGAGAATGTAACACCCGTAATTTTTATTGACTGGTTGACCTTGCCGCCCTTCCTATTTTGTCGCTCTGTAAACTCTTGGTGATGTTGTCGATATTGTTATAGAGTTTCGCACCTTGTTTGGATCACGATCGTGTTGTTTAGACCTTGCGGGAGTGTTCTGGGTCAGAGAAATAGCGCACGCTAGTCCTAGGCTAACACACGCTAATTCTCCTTGAGTAGCGCTAGCTTTAAGCTGTAGCGCGCGCTAAGGGACCAGTCAGGTCAGAACTAGTAACTCATCCTGCTTTCTAGACTGGTGGTTAACACGCACTAGGAGTTCGTTAGCGCATGCTATTCGTGGTCAGTAGTGAGTGCTAACATCCGTCCGTAGCGCACGCTAACGGGCTGGGTCGGCAAAGGCAGTGAAGTTGTTAGGTTGTCTGGACTATCAGGTAACGTACGCTAGGCTTCGGCTAGCGCACGCTATAGGTTCTGTGTAGCGCACGCTAAGCTATCGCGGTAGCGCATGATAAGACTCGAGCAGGGCAGAGGACAGTAGGTTCTGGACTCCAATTTCTGGACACCATTTTCGGCTAGTGCACACTAAAGGTAGACGATTAGCGCATGCTAACGGGCCGACAGAAGCCACTGGACTACCCGGTGACCCTGCTAGCGCACGCTTATATTAGAGGCGTAGCGTGCTCTAGACTGGGCGAGTATATATTGGACAGTTGACTTCCATTTCGTCATTTTTCTCATCTTTCTCACTTTTCCGATCAAGAGCAGCGGGTTTCGGCGATTTGGAGAGTTCGAAGATTCTTCTTCTTCAGATATCAACATCTTTGGTTGGAGAACAAGGATTTAACAACATCTAATCCATTCTATCGTCCAAATCAAGGTAAAAATCCTTAGAACCCTATTTTTGGGAATTTTGGGGTTTTTCTTAGATTCGTTCGATTTATCCGGTTTGAAGCTTGAGAATCTTGAGATTATGATATATCTACCCTGTATACATGCTTTTCCTATGATTTTACGGATTAGTTTGTGCCGTGTTCGGACTTGTGAGGGTTTGGGTGATTTTCCAACCTCTAGTTGTTTACCCTTGTATTTTCGTGAATCGTAGATGGGTTTCGGGAGTTTCTTCATGAATTATGAGTATGGATTATTGATTATCATATCCCTTACAAATCGTTTAGGTATCGGAAGTGCGTTCTTGGACCTACCAAACTCATACTCTTTTCCGTTTGATTTCTCGATGTCTCAAAGGCAAGTACATATTTATGATTGTACGTTCTCGACTTTGAAAGTAAGATATATGAATGGCATGTTTATTTATATCCACTCTGGGATAGGCCGACGGGTCCTCTACGGGTTTCGTAGCCTCTGGTGCGATTCCACGAATAATATGAGTTAACCACTCTGGAATGGACCGACGAGTCCTCTGAGGGTTCCGTAGCCTCTGGTGCGGTTCCACGATAGATCATGTATGTATTGATGTGATGATATGAGATTTAGTTATTCCGGAATACTAGTCTTTAATTGATGAATTGACGGTTACCTTTACTTTATTGTCGAGGAGTATTGTATTTCATATTCGATATACTTGCACTAGCTATTCGACGGCTAACCCCTTTATGGGGGAAATACTTTCTATGTATTTCAGGTTCCAGGAGAGCGGACAGGCAGGTATCGGGTCGGCACGAAGATGATGGACAAACGTGATACTATGTTTTATCTCCGGTTGTATTTTATGTTCTCCCATCCAGCGTTGTTGTACTGGAGTGGTTATTGAATACTCGAGTATTGTTTTCCAGTTTCCTTTGATGTTCCGGCCTGTGTTGCCGAGGTGTTAATTCTATGTTGTGATGTATTTGGATACATTGGATATGGTTTGAATACCCTTTGTATTGTCCTTCATTTCGTTGTATTTAGACCTTTTCGGTTAAATTTTTATAGTTCCGTGTATGATTAGCCTTGTGGGTCCCACGGAGGGGCTCACGGCGCTGTAATATATCCCGAATAACTTGGGGGTGTTACACTTTGTACCGATCCCGTGTTTTTGCTCCCCAAGAACCTGCATGCAATAACATGCATCCACCCCCCGATTACTCGGGGGTTAGCAAACTCAAAATTTTCTAGTGTAAGTATAAAGTGCAATTACGAGCCATATACATAATATTCGGAGAATATAATAATTTTGAATAATCAATGAATCAAACATAGCGAAAGACTTCCCGAGATATTTCATTTGAGCAAAATAATCCAAAACCGTGAAAGACAGTAATAAAATAAGTAAACAACTTGTAAAGCATTTTTTAGATCTCGGGAGTTTTTTATAGGAAAACATTTAGGATCGAAGAATCCTCATCTTTTCAAAAATCGCTTAGGGTCACAACCCAAAGATTTATTTTACCACAATACTAATTCGACAATAAATTACAGGGTCTACCACCCAAACATCCATATCAATCATACGCCCAAGGGTTATTCTCGTTCCATGCTAGAAAGCATGAACCTCAGAATTTCTTCGTGCATACCCGAGTGAATAACCAATGGGAAATAAATGTAATAACACATCATCATAACAATAGTCACGCACATAACTCAGAGACTAGAGCTCGGCAACAAACATATAACATACACCCAAAGTTATCCTGGCATCATGCTAACAAGCTACGAACCTCGGAGTCTCGCGATGACATACCCGGTTCGGATAACTCAGGACGAGTATGTTACATGTCCAATACACGCCCATAAGTTATCCTGGCATCATGCTAGAAACCTACAAACCTCAGGGTCTCCTCGATACATACCCGGTTTGGATAACTTTATGGTCAAACTTGACCCATACTAACAAGGACAGATCCTGGAGGTTTCAACGAACCCTACCCTGCGGAACATCACTTTACAAACAATCAGATACCACGAGGGGATATACTTATCGAACAACACCGAATAGCACCACCTCCTAAAAAAGAAGTCAATAAAATAATACAACACAACATTATGCATTCACCAAACAAATATACATTCCAATACACAACCCTTGACAAAGGGAAGAGAGCTTCTATAACCACACGATACAAAGACAACGTATTCCAATTCACAACCACAATATAGCATATCCATAAAACTCACTTATTCCTAAAGCACACAAGTGTCTTGATAGAAGGCCTTTATTCGAAATTATATCTATTCTTTCGAAAGTTTATTCTAAGCACCCAAGTAAATACACTACGAAACACGAAATGTATGGCAAGATACTTGCCTTGATACCCGAGACGCGAATTCTTCGAAGAACATGGCTCAACCGAAAAGCCTCGAAAACCTACAACCTCCCCGATAAAACAACGACAACACAATTACTACAAGAATAAAGGCCAATAACGATGGAACACACGTCCAACACCCGAAGTGAAACTCATTGAAATATTTAATTGAACATTAAATGTTCATTGTTCCTGAAGAACACAAAAATCATCAACCGGGTTGAACGAATTGAAGATATGGATATATAACCCATAGAACATGATCAGTAACAATGTTTAACAACAATCAATTCATAAGAACCGGATTGAAACGAGATCAAGAACAAATTTCCAAAAAGTTAATTTTAGGGAAATCAAGAAAATGCCTCGATCCGACGAAGAACAAGGATTAGAGCTTGTTTAATCCACACTAGGGAACTCAAGATCGTTGAAAAATGGTGAAGGATCACACCTTGACACCTCCAAGTCGCCGCACTTCACCCTACCGTCGATTAAGAAGCGAGTAATGAGAAAAATGAGAAGAAATAAGTTGTTGACATATACTCATACAGTTTAGCACGCGATAATCCTCACTTTAGCGTGCGCTAACGAGACAACAGTTCAACACGTTCACTCCAGTAGAGAAATTAGTGTGCTTTAGCTAGATGAATTAGCGTACACTAATAAATTTTCATTTCAGTCCAGTAACTTTTGGACTGTACCTGACCACCAATTAGTGTGCGCTAGCTGCTGCATAATAGCGTGGGCTATAATACCACATAGTGTGTGCTATTCCTGCTGCGCAGGCCGCAAAATGGATCCAATAACTCGACACAACAACGAACTCCTCTAAGAAATTACAATCGCACAACATACCATGAAACGCTAATGGACACCCCCACGATCCAAATGAGAACAGAAAATAGCAAAGCACGACATACGATCACATAAATACAGGCACCACATATTCACTTAAATTGATAAACTTCAAGACAATCGGAAAAAAAATCTCGGGTATTACAACCAATGCCGAAGTTTTCAGGTCGCATTTAATGGAGAGACAAATTAAACAACTTTAACTCAAATCTTGAAGTCACCAATCAGAGACATCAACATCTCACCTACCAACAATGATAATATTGATGAACATCTATTTTTCCATCTCTATAAATATCCAGAGAGGACGATTGGAGCATACACTAAGTACTCACGCGAACAAACAAACTCTAAGCTACAACATGTAAAAGAGGTTGTTGTTCAGAACTTACAAGGTAAAGTTGTTGTTCAGAACTTACAAGGAACAACATCCCACGGTGATCAATATAAGAAAATAAAGTTGTTGTTCAGAACTTATACTACACCATCTAAAGTTGAGGGCACCAGTCTTGTGAAATTTGAAAATCAAGCTAGCTTCATACCCATGTGGCAAGGAGTCTGCTTTCAGAATCAAGCACTCACCTATTTGAGAGAGTGCAGATTCAAGTTTAGTTCGAACACTAATATGTGTGAATGATATTGGTCGTGTAGGCTAATCGTATAATAGTATGTGCGAACCATATAAACTATAATGTTTGCGGGAATACATGGCTATTGTGTACTACGTACCCATTTATAGTGAATATCTCGTATGTGGACCCAAGTGGACGTAGAATAATGCCTTCGACCACTATAAATTACTATTTCTTTATTGCTTTCAGCGTTTACTTAACTATCATCATACAACATAACCTACTTGTGGTATTAACAATATACTCGCACTGATTACTCAATGTAAGCAAAATTCCTTACAACTTTATTATTGTAAGTACCGAGCCTACAATTAAATACTTGATGTAACTTTGTCACTTTGACCTCCTACAACAAACACTATATGTCTTCCACAAAGCATTTGAAAGAAAAGTTGGTATAGCTTATCCACCCACATCTAAACTATTTCTTCAAGTATATTGTGACCAACAGCTGGTATTATAGAGGTTGGTTCTACCAATAATCAATCATATTGATTTTTCACGAAACTATATCCCCTAAATCACAAGTTGCATTGGGTGTTTGCTTTTTAAAACCATTAATCACCTACGTCATTATGGACTCATATAGGATTAACAAGGTCCCTATGTTTTATTTTAAGAAAATGGATGATTGAAGAATTAGGATGGCACCACATCTCGCGGTCGTGCATTAAATGATGATATTTATCATAAGGGAAGTACCCATAAAGTGTATGAAGGTTAGTCCTGCAGCCAGAATATGTCACCCCCAAGACGTTCAGGGCATATTACAGCGTCGTGGACCCCACACTTTGGAATCCACCAGGCTAATAAACCGACCCGACAAACAACGACATACATCATCAATAAACGGACAAATTCTCAATCAACGACTTTTAAAATAATAGACTGAAATCCAATAATACAATCTGACATCAATCCATTTCCCAAAATGGGTACACAATATCAATAAAATTCAACAAAGAAGTACTCGAGTACTTAAATCCATGACATAGTAAATAAATTCAAAAACAGAACACCAACAGACAACCGCTGAACAGTATCATGCTTGCCCATCATCCTCATACGGCTCGTATGCTCGCTTGTCTCCAAGACCTGTACCTGAAATATAAAAAGTATTTCCCCCATTTAAGGGGTTAGCGATAACTGCTAGTGCAAGTACAATCCATTTGAACTACCATTCTAATCAGATGAAAATATGCGCCAAAAATCATTTTAGAAATCATTTATATTCCGGAATATTTTACGGTGCACCAGCACAAAACACATTTCTCCAACAAAATATTTCAAAGTTAACCTCGGTACGAGACTCACGGCCACCGCACCCCGCAGAGCCCCGTCGGACATCCCTGGGTACCATAACTCGCGATACGAAACTCACGACAACGTATCCCTCGAGGCCCCGTCGGACCATCCCTAGGTGAACATACATATATACATCCACACGACCACGAAAAGCCATAATTCAAATACTAGAACGCGTAAACAAATGTAAAGTACTCGCCTTTGAGACATCTTCGAAGAATTGGGAATGAATAAAACGATCCGAATGGAAAACGACGGTTCCTAAATGAAGGATCAACATAACTCAGTCCTAACGGACAATAATAATCAAATGGAATACACCCATAACCCCGATTACAAGCTACGGCAATGAACGATCAATCGATATGGGTGAGGGTTTACGCAAAACCTCCCCGAATCGATAATTCACGGATTTAACTTGATGAAATGGATTGGGATTCACCAAATAACAACAATCGATGAGGAATAATACAACATATATGGACAATTCGGAATTAATCACGAAAATCCCAAAAAACCCGCAAATTAGACAAGTTTAGGGTTCCTAAAGAAAATACCTTGGTATCGGACGATGGAGGATGATTACGTTGATGCTGATATGTTATCACGAGCCTACGGTGGTGGAATACGAAGAATTCTCGGATAGAAGCTGAAGGGAATCGCCCTCTGCGTCGCCCGAAGAAGAAAATGAGAGAAGAGATAGAAAATGAGGTGTTTTGATTCTGCCCGCTGTACTTAAAACAGCAGGCCGTTACGGCCGTAACAAATGTTACCTTACGGCCATAACAAGGCTAATATTACGGCCGTAACGAATGGGCTGTTACGGCCGTAACACCCTGTTGGACAGCAGTCTAGCAGCTGTTGTCCGAACTGTTCCGAAGGACTCCAAAACTCGGACCTGCTATCGAACCGAAAATACCACTACGAAGAATATTCGATGAAGAGTCTAACTGTTACAAGAAAACAACATTTTGACTACCAGGGAATCCGAAATACGACAACGAATAAGGAATTTTCTAAACTTATTGGAAATTACAAAAATGGCCCAAGTGCCCGAAAATCACGATACGACGTCGGATTAACAAACCGAAAGTCTCAATACGACCAAATCAACCATACGAACTTGTGCAAACCAAGAAACAACGAAAACGAACGAGTTTTACGAGAATCGAATGCACAAACGACAAAACATGTCATAAAATGGAATCACGTAAAAACATCACCAAAACTCGTCCAAATGGAAAAACTCCAAGAATAAAATAGATTCAAAATGTTGAAACGGTTACAAGCGAGTCGATAAAAATAGACATACACCAAAAATGGAAACTGCTAAGAATAGAAAGGTACGGATATTACATTCTCCCCCTATAAAAAGAAGTTTCGTCCCGAAACTTAAGAATCAAAAAGCTCGGGGTACCTTGAACGCATATCCTCCTCTAACTCCCACGTCGCTTATTCTACTCCGTGCCTCGGCCATTGCACTTTAACCAAAGGAATAGTTTTGTGCCTTAACTGTTTGACTCGACGCTCTAAAATTCTAATGGGCCTCTCCTCAAATGTAACATCCCTCTCGATCTCCACGTCTCCGAAATCAATAATGTGGGACGGGCCCGAAACATACTTCTCAACTGGGAGACGTGAAACACACTATGTACATGACTCAACGACGGAGGTAATGCCAAACGGTAAGCTAACTCGCCAACTCTCTCAAATATCTCGAAAGGTCCAATATACCTCGGGCTGAGCTTTCCCTTTTTCCCAAAACAAAAAACTCCCTTCTACGGAGACACTCTCAACAGAACATGATCTCCCACCTCAAACTCCAAAGGTCGACGCCTAACATCCGCATAAGACTTTTGTCGACTCTGAGCTGCCAACATTCTCTTTCTAATCAAGTCAACTTTCTCCCTCGTCTCCAACACAAGGTCCAGCTCGGTGCCAACTAGATCGGACGGCTTATCCCAACATATCGGTGATCGGCAACGTCGGCCATAAAGTACCTCATATGGTGCCATCTTAATCGACGCGTGCCAACGATTATTATACGTAAACTCAATCAAGGCCAGATGCTCCTCCAAGTTACTATTCCAGTCAAACGCACACGCGCGCAACATATCCTCGAACGTCTGAATGGTACGCTCAGACTGCCCGTCGGTCTGAGGATGGAAAGATGTACTCAAATGCAAACGTGTCCCTAATGCCTTATGTACCGCCTGCCAGAAATACGATACAAACCGGACATCTTTGTCTGAAATAATAGTCCTCGGCGTACCATGAAGCCTCACTATCTGAGCGATAAAAACACGAGCCAATCTTTCTGGACCCCAAGTATCCTTGACGCCCAGAAAATGTGCCGACTTAGTCAGTCGGTCCACGATCACCCACACCATATTCATTCCGGTCTTTGTCCTCGGCAAACTCGTGACAAAGTCCATCGAGATATCCTCCCACTTCCATTATGGGACGGGAAGTGGTTTCAACAATCCGGCTGGCCGCTGATGCTCGACTTTGACTTGTTGACAAGTCAAACACTTAGCCACAAACTGAACCACTTCATTCTTCATGTCATTCCACCAGAAATTCTTTCTCAAATCTTTATACATTTTACTCGAGCCCGGATGGACTGAGTAAAGTGACGCGAGAGCCTCTCGCATAATACTCTGCCTCAATTCCAAGTCATTCGAAACACAAAGCCGACCTTGGAATCTCAACACACCATCCTCATGTATCATGAATCCCGGGGCTTTCCCCTTCCCTACATTCTCTCGAAGCTGAATACACATTGGGTCCTCTAAGTGTCCCGATTTAATGTCGTCGACTAGAGACGACGAAATCTCAAGTGTACGCAACTGCCCGAAACTCTCTGGTAGCACGATCTCAACGCTCAACCTCATTAACTCTCGCTGAAGTCCCGACTAGGCCGTAAGCAACTCAAGCGCCCGAAGCGATACCGATTTCCGGCTTAAGGCATCTGCCACCACATTTGCCTTGACCGGATGATAGAGAATCTCGAGGTCGCAATCCTTAATCAACTCCAACCATCTCCTCTACCTCATATTTAGCTCTTTCTGCGTGAAAATGTACTTCAGGCTCTTATGATCGGTGAAAATATGACAAGACGAGCCATACAAGTAATGACGCCAGATCTTCAACGCAAATACAACTGCGGCCAACTCAAGATCGTGGGTAGGGTAATTCAACTCGTACGGTTTCAACTGGTGGGAAGCATAGGCAATCGTCCTCCCGTGCTTCATGAGTACACATCCGATCCCTTGGCCCGAAGCATCACTAAAAACTGAGAAACCCTAATTACCACTCGGTAAAGCCAAAACAGGAGCGGTCGTCAACCGCTTCTTCAACTCCTTAAAACTATTTTGCCTCTCATCGGTCCACACAAACTTCTCTGACTTCTGTAACAACTGAGTCAGCGGTCGACGAGCTTAGAGAACCCCTCGACAAATCTACGGTAATATCCGGCCAAGCCTAGAAAACTATGGACCTCTTTCACGTTCTTGGGCGGCGCCCAATCCAACACTGCCTCTACCGATCTCAAATCAATCTTCAAAAACACAGTTGCCCCTTGCAACTGATCAAACAAGTCATCAATTCTCGGGAGCGGATACTTGTTTTTGATGGTCACTTTGTTCAACTCTCGGTAGTCGATACACAAACAAAGTGACCCATCCTTCTTCTTCACAAACAGGACCGGTGCGCCCCAAGGTGAAGCGCTCGGTCGAATATACCCAATGTCTAGCAACTCTCCCAACTGTTTCTTCAACTCAAGCATCTCAGCAGGCACCATACGATATGGCATCTTAGAAATTGGTGCCGCACCCGGCTCCAAATCAACAGTAAACTCGACCTCTCGATCCGGCGGCAAACCCGGCAACTCATCTGGAAAGACGTCAGGATACTCACACACTACTGGAATAGACAAGAGCTCGACTCCCCCTTATCCCGATCTCAAAGCGTAACACCAATACCCTGTGCAACCTCCTCGAAGAAGTCTCACCGCTTTCAAAGCGTTGATCAAGAATCTCTCACTACTCCGCTTACGCCCCATAAAAGAATGCTCGGTACCGTCAGAGGCTAACATCGAAACGGTTCTCGTTCTATAGCTCATGATTGCCCCATGACGGTCCAACCAATCCTCACCTAGAATCAAATCCTCATCTCTAATATCTACCGCAATCAGATTAGAAGGCCAAACCCTCCCCGCGATACTCACTGGAAAATCTCTAACCTCACGATCCCCAACGATGCTATCCCCACTAGGCAGTTTAACAACAAATGGTTCACACGCAACTAGGCAACCAACATGCAGACGATGCACACAATCCAGTGATATGAAAGAATGCGTAGCACCAGAATCGAATAACACAGAAACAGGATGGTCAAGGATGTGAACGGTACCTGTAGCCACCGTCGCGTCTGGGTCTCCTCCTCGTCTCATCTCATATACTCGGGGCGGAACAAACCCCGCACTAGAAGCTCCCCCTCTAGAAGGCTTTCCACGTCCTCGACCTCTATCAAAACTCTGTTGTGGCTGAGAAACTATCGGTGCCTGATTTACACTCGGTTCCCCCGCAACTGGGGCTGATATCTGAGTAACTGGTACCCGAGCAGCATCTGTACAAAACTTGGCATGATGCCCCATCTGACCGTAGGAATGACAATGAATCGGAGGCCTATCACACTCACTCATAATGTATCCAGGGCGACCACATTTAAAGCAATTAGTTACATGCACTGAACCAGTAGGAGCAGACTTAGAACCGTTTCCTCGTCCAAATGATGGGGACTGACTCCCGAAGACTCGCGAACCAAACTGAGTCTTCTGATACCCTCCAGACTTGCCTCCCGAAACGGCCGAGGTCTTGCTTCTTTCCTCATTGCCGTCTCTGCGCATGACGACATCTCATAAGCCATCGCCTTATTCTGATACTCCTTCAAAGTCATGCACCCTAGACCAGACATGTAGTGATGCACCCTCAGTTTCATCCGCATATCGAAGTGGCGGATCTTATCAAGCTCATCTCGGACCTGGTTTCTCACATAATGAAGTTGTTGATTGTAGTCCTTGATTGCTTGCGAAATCGGGACATCCTGGGGCTTAGCCTCGAAGAAGGCTCGGATCCTCCCCTCTTTAACTGGCTACGGACAAAACTCGTCCTCCATCAGCTCTCGGAACTCTGCCCTTGTGGCTGCCCGGTCACGCGGTTTCACCGCTTGCCACCACGTTGCCGCCTCTTTGGCGAGGAAGTACTGAGCGATGGGTACCTTCCTCTCCTCAGAGCAGTTAGCAGCTTCAAATACCTTCTCCATCTCAAATAACCAACTATGCCAACCGGAAGGGTCAGAAGCACCATCAAACTGCGGAGGACGCATACGAATCACGTCCTGAAGTAACTTATCATTACCGAATCCAGTAGGCGGAACCGGGTTAGCATTAGCCTGGCCGACCAAAACGGCCTGAGTCAGTAGCGTCATCTGGTTCGCTACTTGCTGTAAAATATTTGCCACTCCAACATTCTCATGCGCATTACCGGAGCTAGCAGACTGATCCTGCTGACCTCCAGAACTAGGTGGAACACTGTTCGACAAGGAAGGCATCGCCGAATCAGTTCCCGAGTCATCGAACATGGCCGCCCCACCGGCTGCGCCACGTCCCCTACCGCGTCCGCATCCTCTACCAGCAGGAATTCTGAAGAAGTAGCGGGTGAGTACAATTCAAACGCAAAACGCAACAAGATATCAGGAAAGGAAACAGAACAAGACAACTTAACGAGTCAAGTTAGGAAAACATACGAGCACCAGCGTACTGAGATGATGGCATGGCAGCGATACTATTCAAAAACGACACTCGACTAGACCCAAATAACCGACAGCCTAGGTATCCATAAACCTAAGCTCCGATACCATATTCTGTAACACCCCCAAGACGTTCAGGGCATATTACAGCGCCGTGAACCCCACACTTTGGAATCCACCAGGCTAATAAACCGACCCGACAAACAACAATGACATACATCATCAATAAACGGACAAATTCTCAATCCACGACTTTTAAAATAAAAGACTGAAATCCAATAATACAATCTGACATCAATCCATTTCCCAAAACGGGTACACAATATCAATAAAATTCAACAAAGAAGTACTCGAGTACTTAAATACATGATGTTGTTACCCAAAATATTATCCGGAGATAGTGTTGCTGGAATGATCGAGTAACCAACAAGTACGGGAGCACTTCCGTGAGAAAATAAATGACACAAGATTTGCCGAGGTTGTTAATCCCGGGCTTGAATGCTCTCGCGAGATTTTATTAATAAGTATACTGTCGAGTACAAATATTAATGTTAGAATCTGTTACAAAGAGTGTAAAGATGTCTAGTTTTCTAAGCTGTGGAGCGTATAGAATGCCGGAAGAACCAGATATGAAGTTCTGTGAGTTCTTGCTATGGGTGTTCTGTGTATGAGAATGTCTTTCTCTTTCTGTATCTTGTTTTCTATATTTTCGAAGCCGTTATTCTATGTTATGGGCCTCCTATTTATAGGAGACAAAGTTCCTGGGACCCCTGCCGCGATCGCAGGCGATCGCCGTTATTTATATTATAATAAGACGGCCGATCGTCCCGTCACGTGGGGCTTTTCCCTTAAAGTCGCATGGGCTCGCACGGCCGGTATGCGGTCCGATGGGGAGCCTACACGCGTCCTGAGTCGCTGTCACCTACCTTTTCGGCGGCCCTGTTGGTAGGTGAGGTAGGTTACAGGCTGTGGTCACAGGTCTTGTTTGTCAGCACATTTTGCAGATCTGCGGCCCTGTTGGTAGGTGAGGTAGGTGACAGGCTGTGGTCACAGATCTTGTCTGTCAGCGCCTTTTGTGGATCTGCACGTGGGTCCCAGCCCGAGATTTGGGCTTCGATGACTTTTGACGGATGTTGTATTAATACGTGGCACGAGACGATCATCAATTAACAAGAGACGATCGCCAATTAACAAAAGACGATCGCCGTACACCGAAAGGCGATCGCCGTGGATGCCGACTTCTGGGTATTTGCCCAGAGTATATCTCTTATGGTAGACTCTCTGATCGTTATGCCGATCGCCTTCGAGGCGTATTTAAACGCCGCACAACAATTGCCCCCCAGCTCGGCTCGATGTTGAAAACACGGGGTGAGGTGGCACTGTTTGGCGATTGCCAATGTATAGACGACCGGGCGATCTGATTTCAAATTTGGACGATCTCCTTTTGCACTGGGAGCGGCGGGAAATGAAGGCGGGCTCTCGAAACATTGCAAGGACACGCGTCGCGTTTCTATTGAGGGAGCCCGACGGTTCGTCAGACTTTGTCGTTTGGCATGCCCTCGAAAAGACGCGTACGCGGGATTCGAGGGCCGCATTTATTGTGTCCCCTTACTGTCGGTTGTATCCCAGCCCTCGGACTTTCGCCTATTTGCATAGAGACCCCCGCCTCCATCTATAAAAGGGGCTAGGGCTACTCCATTTTTACTCTTCACGCGTCCTTGCCTTCCTGCTGAAACTCTGCAGAAATTTCCGAAGCTTGTTGTGCCGACCGTCTTCCTTTCTTTAGGTAAGAAATCCAATTTTCTTTCTCCCTTAATTTTTAAGAATATGTCGGGAGGATCTAAGATCTTCGAGGCCGGAAGCACTTCTGCCACCGTGGCTTCGCCGGACCGGGAGGGAATTCCCGTGGGAATCCCCATGGAAACGGCCATAGAGGCTATTCGTGCGGGGATTGCACCCGCAGAACTTGAGGAGCTTTTCAATGAGGCCGTAGTGGCGGGATCTGCGGCGGTGGAGGAGCGAGATGCATCGCCGGTGGAAGAAGACGAACTGATGCATTTGTCTTGGGAAAAGGATAGCGTCTTCGGCCCCGCCTATACGGCTTTCGCTAAACCTATGGAGGGGATTGTCGGGCCCTGTCCGGAGTTTGATTTCGAAGCTTACTCCGCCGCTCATCCCTACGAACATGTGAAGCGGACGGTGTTTCGGGCCACTGACCCGTCTCAATGGACTCTTGGTCAGATCCGGAGTTCGGCGACCTGGAAGGACTTGACCCTTGGAGGGCCAAATATCATATTCCCTCTGATGTGTCACTGCACGTGCCCTCCGAGAACGAACGTGCTGACCAGCCTCCCGAGGGTATGGTCGCCATCAACGAAATGACCGGGCAATGATCGCGGTTTCCTTGCCGTCATTGCCTCAGATCTCTGCTCGCCTGAATTTGGCGCCTCTTGATTGAAGTCGAATGCCAGGCTGCAGACACAAGACATTGACATTGTTTGGCGGTCACAGCTATTTCGCTTGCCTTGACCGGAGATGAATTATCTTTTAAGCCGATCGTGCGTATGGGATCGATCGGCGGTTACCATATCCAAGGTCATCTGGGTAGGGTGGTCATTGGGGTGCCGAACAAGGCTCGGGGCGACCTGACAAAGTGGTGCTGGGTCGGTGGTGGATGGAGGTCGGCATCGAGCGATTCGCCGGAGGAAGAGTTGGATATCCCCACCAATTTTCGGGAGAGGAATCCAAGTAAGGGTTTCTACTCTCCCTTTATTTGGATACTCCTTGGACTGATCTAATTTATTTCCCTTTTTGCAGGATTCCTTGTTCCATCGATCAGCAATCTCCCCTTCGATTTCTCGATCGTCTGGGAGCGGATTCGCGCATTGTCGGATTCCTACAAAGACGTTCAATCAGTCAGCCACGAATCTCACCGGTTGGGAGCTCGACTGTTTCGCTTTCCTCGCCACTTGAAGGCCCCTGGTATGATTTTTCATTTACTCTCTCCTGCGTGGCGATCGCCTACAAGAGGTCGCCATGTCTAAGTAAGTGTCTAACTTGTTTGAGTTTCTTCTTTGGCAGAGATTCATTTTCCTCGTTTCGCCGAGCCACCGCAGGAGATCGCCATGTCTAATCCTGGTCTTATCGGTCGCCTTCACCTGGGAAAGAAAACGGGTCGCGTTGCTGCGACGTCGTCTCGCCCTGTCCCAGTGGAGAAGCCCGCTGCGGTGCCGGTCTCCGAGCCGGAATTTCAAGGTGAGGAACAACTTCAGCGCAACCGCAAGAGGCGGAGGCCGGAGGGGTCCCTTCCGTCGGCTGAGGTGGATTTAGCTATTTTGGAGCCGCCGATCGCCGCTCCCCCCGTTTCTTCCGTTCCGATGGCAGAGGGGTCTGGTCCCAGGCCATCGGCATCCGGCTCCAGGTCACCTGCTGGCTACTTGAAAAGAACGGCGATCGCTGAAGCCGAGACTTCTCGGGGAAAGCCCTGTTAGGAATACTTGTTAGATTTTGATGATGTCATTAATTTAAAATCAAATGTTTATTAATTGGCAAAATCTAAGGAAGAACCAAATGAGTATCTTCCATAGGCCAAAATATGTTAAGTATAACTTGAAAAAATGTAAAGAAGAACCAAATGAGTGTCTTCTGTAGGCCAAAGTTAGTTAGGCTGAAAATCGGCTAAGTACTAAAGTACAGCCTAGTCCATCAGAGAAGTACAGCCGACTCCAGTCAGAGTAGCTTTGGTCAACTAAAATTTATCAGAGAAGTTTGACCAGATCACCGAGGTACCTCGTGGAAGTCACCCGACTGCATAAGTCACAAACAAAGGAATGCTGAGAGGACCTACCTGCAGAGATGTAAGCTGCACATCAGCCTACTCAACTACAGCCTAGTACTCCAAGTCCACGTCAGCATGCTTTGAAAAGTCAAATATTACGGAAAGCTCACATGCAACGTGAAGAGACAAATTGGAGTGATTCCCGCAAGAGATATGATTTAATTAAATCATCCTGACCCACCGTGAAGACTTTTTTATTCAAAAGATTCGGCGCTCACATGCAGAAGTCCTCACAACGGTCGGAAGATAAAATTAAATAATGGGAATCCAGCCTTGCAACGTTCAGAAAAGATTAAACAATGAAGTCTCCCTCCAACGGACGGATTTGTTCAGATTTGCAATGGCTACAAGGAAGAAGCTCAGAGATCGTGATCTATATATCTGAAGATTTGAAACTGAGCAACCACCGGTGCGAACATATACTCTAGCGATCAAAGCAAACAAAGCAATCTCAAGCAATCAAATAGCATCGTGAAAAGAGCAGATCTAGAAGTTCATTCTTAAAGAAGCTCTTAAGTTGGAGAAGACAAACACTCTTGTCTATAAATCTTGAGTACGGGGTACTTCACTGGTTGAAGTAAGAGACTGTAAGGGCATCCGAGGATCGAGGATCAAGAGGTGCAAGGCAGTCAAGTATGTATACAACGGCACGGAATTACACTGGTTGGAAGATGTTGTAGTGTGTTTTGAATCACTGTAATATTTATCACTGGTTGAAAATTATAGTGAATTCATCTCCAACTGGTTTGGAGAAAAGTGGATTAGTAGAGGATTACCCCACCTCTGAGACCACTATAATCACTGTGTCATTCTTGCTTTACTGCATCATACTCTAACTGCTGCATACATTGTTAAGTGTTTCATTAAGTTAATTTATATTCGTCATCAGCTGACTTCCGCACATATCCAAGAACAAATGACTCCAAGTCATTTGTTTGACCATCAGCTGAAGAAACTCACTCTTCGAGAAAAAGAGTTCAAGAGTTTCAACAAGTCTATTCACCCCCCCTCTAGACTTGTTCCTGGACGACTTGTGACCTACAAGTGGTATCGGAGCGGTTGGTTCATTTTTTTTCCACGAACCAGATCTATACTAGATATATATCTTATCTCTCACTTTATAATGGAACACATGCACTCTAGACTACCTGTCTTTTCAGTTGACGAGTATGATCTCTGGAAGATAAGAATGCAGGCACACTTATCTTCAATCCATGACGACATGTGGTGCATCATTGAAGACGGTCCATTCATTTTCGAGAAGGACAACACAGCCGAGGAGATCGCAGCTGGGAGGCCCGAAAAGATCCCTAAGAAGAGAACGGAGCTGACCCCTGAAGAGAGAAAAGCGCCAATCTTGACAACAGGCGAGATGTGCTATACCAAACTCTTGACAAATCCACAATGGTCAAGATCAAAAATTGTAAGAATGCCAAAGAGATTTGGGACACATTAGCTCTAATGTGTGAAGGAACGGAGCTGATCAAGGAAAACAAGTTGTCAATAGCTATCCAAAAGTTTGACAACTTTAAAATGAAGAATGGAGAATCTATAGACCAAGTGGACACAAGGTTCATGAAATTATCAATGAAATCAACTCCTGGGCAAAACCTATGGCAACAGGAAATGGCACTAAAGGTCCTCGGATCTCTAAATCCCGAATGGAGCATGAAGGCCGTAGCTATGAGAGAGTCCAAAGACTGAATAAGATAAAAATTCAGAGTTTGTTCTCTATCTAAAGGCTTATGAGTTCGAGCTTCCAAGCTCATCCTCAACTGAGCCTGCAGAGAAGGGAATCGCATTTGCAGCCGAGTCCCCTGCTAAGAGCCTATCTGATGTGAAACCTCCAAATCCACTAGATTTTGAGGAAGAAATGGCTTTCATAATGCAAAGGTTCAGCAATTTCAGAAAGAACTACTCCAAGTATAAGAAAAACTACAAGGAGAATCCTAGAAGGAACCAGAAGGCTGGAAGCTGGAAAGTTGAATGCTACAACTGTCACAAAATAAGACACATACAAATAGATTGTCCCGAGCTCAAGAAGGACGAAACCAAGAAGGAGGTGGGCAGAAAGGAAGACAGAAGAAAAGCTCTCATCGGAGAAGACCAGGAGCATGTCGAATCAAGCGGCGGTTTCTTTTCTGATGAAGACGAGAAGTATGATTGCCTGATGGCAAACTTAGCTGATGAAGAGGTAACTTCTAAACCTACCGGTTCAAATAATAGCTCAGCCATGTCACAAGATATGGATTTACATGAATCGGTAAATCAGTTATTCAAAGATTTTGAAACACTTAAATCTGCACACCAAGCTGTATCAGCAGAGAAGACTCAGCTGCAAGATGAGAATAGGCAGCTGAAAAATGATTTCAAAACTCAGCCTAGATTTAAATAAGGTTGAGACAACTACAGCTGACTTTAAAAACCAGGCAAGTGTCAATACGGCTGAGATAGACCGGCTAAATATTTTACTTAAAGAAAAGTCAGCTGCACTTGCTCATGCCAAAGCTGAGTTTACTAAGCTGGCACAGATAAATAAAACTCAGGCGCAGGAAATAACCTCCCTGAAGGCGTCTTCAACTCTGGGCGAATTGTGTACCTATAAAAGGTCATTATATACCAAATCAGGCCTTGGATATGATTCTCACACTCCCTCTAGTTCAAACCAAGTTTATCAAGGAGAAACAATAGTCTCGATCACGAGCCTGTATAAACCGATATTCAAAACAGCAACACCAAGTCAAACGTCTAGCCGGTCAGTAGTACACTGCATACCACCTAGACAGCGACTAGCAAGGCCTGTGCAAAAGCAAAGATCAGCATAACATGCCCACTATTACCAACAACTCCCCAAAAATAGATTTCATAATGGAAGGGGCGATGGAAACCTCAAGGTTATCCAAATTACCAAAATGAACAAGTGTGGAGACCACAAAGATTTAATAAATGGTCTCACTAGATTTAGAAATGGCCCACACTATTTTGAGGAATATCCGTATACAATCCAACCAGAGATTTGGACCTCGACCACGTGCACCTTATAAGGGTTATAATAATAATAACAATTTCCATAATCCAAGGAGAAATCAATTCTCCAGAAA
The DNA here is from genome assembly GCA_033398695.1 of Orobanche coerulescens. Classification (NCBI taxonomy): domain Eukaryota; kingdom Viridiplantae; phylum Streptophyta; class Magnoliopsida; order Lamiales; family Orobanchaceae; genus Orobanche; species Orobanche coerulescens. The sequence goes on from CM065808.1 coordinate 23,108,293, forward strand.
CCAACTAACCCCAAAGGACCCACACAAATTTGGGTACCTAAATCTCGCTTGTTTAATTGCGAAAAGATGGAAGGACTACAACCACATCTCCTCAAGCTCAAATTTTGGAGGAGAAGAATGGTTTGTAGACTGGATGCTCGAGGCATATGACCGGAACAAGAAGATGCTGACCAAATATATCAAAGAAAGAGGTCCCGATGTAACCTTTGGAGATAGCTCTAGAGGACAGACAAAAGGCTTTGGAGAGTCGCACCGAGGAAACATTGTAATATCCAAAGTTCATTATGTCAAAGGGCTCAAGTACAACCTCCCGAGCATCACCAGATTCGTGACGAGAAGAATCTAGTAGTCTTCACCATTTTGAAGTGTATGGTGATAGACATCTTATCCGGAGAAATAAAGCTACAAGGTTTCCAAGAAGAGATGTGTACATGATTGATTGGAACACAGAACACCTAACTCCCGCTTTCTATCCAAGACAGAGCCGAGAATGGATGGTCATGGCACAAAAGACTATGTCACTCGAACTTCAAAGCCATCAACAAGATTAGCTCTCGAAGTCGGGTCGAGGACTTCCAAATGAAGTATTCAAAAGGAAGCACTCTGTGATGCATGTCGAAGGGAAAGCAGACTAAGGCATCATTCAAGCCTGCTCACCTACAACGCTCACAACAAGGATCTTAGATCTACTCCATGGATCTATTTGGTCCTATCAAACCAAGGACTTTGAGCGAGAAAGCATGCTCTTGTGATTGTAGATGATTATTCAAGGTACACTTGGATCATTTTTCTATTCAAGAAAAGTGAAACCCCGACCAAGTTACTCGAGTCCGAGAAGGATCCGAATGAGAAATCCTCTCTATAATCAAGATCGATCGATAGAGGAGGAGAGTTTCTCAACAAGGCGATAATCGATTTCAGCGATCGTAATGGGATCCAAGATGAGCTCTCTGCAATGTGACGCCCAGCAGAATGGTGTTGCCGAAAGAAGGAATGTAACCCTCGAAGGAAGCAAAGAAGGTCTATGATTGCGAAGCGGACCTACCTAAGAGGTTCTCAGGGTCAAGCCGCAACACACCGCCACACCTGCATCAGAGTATGATAGTAGGGAGACATGGCAAAACTCCCTATGAGGTTTGGAATAATAGAACTCCTACCGTTGCTTACTTTCATGTTTTTGCTTGTAAGTGTTTCATCCACAACAACGGTAAAACACGCTTAAATGCCTTTGATGCTAAAACTGATGATGGTCTATTTATGGGATATTCCCAAAGAAGCAAGGCATATAGAGTTTTTAACAAAAGAACCTTAGTTGTGGAAGAAACACCCCATGTTGTTTTTGATGAATCTACTGTTGAGTACAGAAACAACTTGAGCAAATTGAGAACAAGCTCAAGTCGGCAACCCTTGAAGAAGTCATTATTCATGACACTGGAATGGTGGACTCACCTGCAGATCACCTGATGACCCAACTGCAATGATGAAGACCCAATCGCAGATCGACAGATCACCAAACCTATCCGATCCAGCTTGCCGCCAAGAAGACCCAAATGGAGTCGACAAAGACTCATCTGCAGCCTGTAACCAAGCCGCAGATGACAAGGCGGTAGCCGATCCATTGGCACTGTAATCCAAATGATGCAGATAACCACCAGAGCAATCCATCAGGGAACAAACCTTAAGAGGACGAGATCCCCAAATGGCTTAAGGATCATCCAATTCAAGAAATCATCTAAAGTTGATCGATGGAGTCAAGACAAGACACCAACTCTACCGGCAGGAATGGCGATGTTCTCATGTTTCATGTCACAAATTGAACCCAAGACCACGTAACAAGCCTTGGAAGATTATTCATGGATTAATGCCATGCAAGAGGAATTGGAGCAGATGGAAAGAAACAAAGTTTGGGAACTAAATGCATGCACTCCGATCACAAGAAAGTTATTGGCACCAAATGGGTGTATAAAAACAAGAGTGATGAAGACGGAGCCGTTGTTAGGAATAAAGCGACTCGTAGCAAAAGGTTATGCACAAGTGTGAGGGAATAGATTTTGATGAAACTTATGCACTGTTGCAAGATTAGAAGCCATCGACTATTCCTCGCATATGCCGCATTCAAGGACTTTGAAGTCTACCAGATGGATGTGAAAAGTGCGTTTCGAATGGAATCCTAGAAGAAGAAGTCTATGTAGAGCAACCCCTGTGTTTTGTCAAGGGAGACAAAGTCTATAAGCTGTTGAAGGCTCTGTATGGACTCAAGCAAGCACCAAGAGCGTGGTATGAAACACTGTCTGTGTTTCTTGAGAAAAATGGATTTTGCAAGGGAAAAGTGGACAAGACCCTATTCAGAGTGGAACACGAAGGCCACATTTTAATAGTTCAGATTTATGTGGATGACATCATATTCAGGTCAACCAATCCTGAACTATGCGAGAAATTCTCCAACCTCATGCAAGGAGAATTCCAGATGAGTATGATGGGAAAGCTTAACTTCTTTCTCGGATTACAAGTTAAGCAGATGGAAAAAGGAATTTTCATCAACCAAGCAAAGTATACTAGAGATCTTATCAAGAGATATGGAATGGAATCAGCCAAGCCCGCAAGAATTCCAATGAGCACAAGCACTCACCTGGATGCAGACGAGGCAGGCATATCAGTGGACTCAACCCACTACAGAGGACTCATCGGATCTCTTCTGTACCTAATCGCAAGGTGCGGACATATCATATGCAGTTGGAGTGTGTGCAAGATTCCACCAAGCCGAAGCAATCACACCTAGATGCGGCCAAGAGAATAATTAAGTACCTTAAGTCTACAATTAATGTTGGACTGTGGTACCCCAAGGATGACAACTTCGAGCCGTCAGATACTCGATGCGGATTTCACGATGCAAAATCAATAGGAAGAGCACTAGTGGAACGTGTCGATTCCTAGAACCAGATCGATATCCTGGTTTAGCAAGAAGCGTGTTTCTAACTCTATCTCCACTACAGAGTCGAATACCTAGTGCAGTAGTCATGCAGCACAAATTCTATGGATCGACAACAGCTTAAGGGACTACAATATTATTGCCAACGAAGTTCCAATATGGTGTGACAACAATAGTGCTATTGCAATAACCAACAATCCGGTTTTGCACTCAAGCACATTGACGTTAAGCACCATTTCATTCGAGACCATGTGCTTAACAAAAGGGTTAGAGTTGAAAGAGTCAAAGACAGACTACCAAATAGCCGACATCTTCACCAAACCATTGCCAAGAAAGATTCCTAGAGCTTAGCAGAGACCTTGGATTACTAGATTGGGAATCTAGTTCAAGCAAGTTGAAGGAAGGACGGACTCTGAATCACCTAAGCCGATGCAAAGTAGAAGACGAAGGTCGACAAAGCAACTTAGTCAGCAGAATACCAAAGTAGAAGTCAAACTCACCTGTTGCAGAGTGGTCAACAGTCAACGAAATCAGACCAGCTAAGTTCTCTAAACTGATCTCTAATTTTTTAATTAATATCCGCCACATTTATAAATATTATTTTTGCTAAAATGGCATTTAAAATATACATCTCTATAAGCCAAGTGGCAATTTTAAATACACGCGTCACACGCCTATTTAATTAACCTCTACAGTGGCCAATCAGAATCAACCGTCAAATTTTAAATGGGGCCACCGATTCAAATTTGAAATTCAAAAGAATATCAAAAGGCGTACCACCGTTTAAATTTATAATAAACTAATCCAAACGTCTTTTCATCTTCTTTATAAGGAAGAAAACCTTTCACTTTACCCTTTACGCCTACAGGAACCCTAGAATTTACAGAGCAAAATATACACTAAAAATCCAAAAAAAAAAAAATCCTTTTTGCAGAAATGGCATCGTTTGAAGGCGTAAACTTGAAGGCGGTGAAGGATCAAGTCATCTTCTCCATGGTCGTCGATTTTGAAGGTTTATTGGAAGCAAATCTAGATGACTTCGATATGCTCAATCTGATCCGGGCGATGAAGCTGAACGGAATCTACCCGTTTCTCGACATCAACCCGCAACATTTGTTCAAGGAAGATGTCGTCGAATTTTATCGTAATGCCTCTCTGATTCAAAGACGGATTAACGGCTCGGTCGGAATCCCTATCACCATAGATCGAGAGAAGATCCGCCGTATTCGGATGAAACATTGCGGCTCAAGGTCGAAGCTCTTAAACAATCACCCGCCGAAACCTCGAAGACGATCAAAATCGAAAACATCCCAGAGAAATTGAAGTTTACTGAAAGAGGAATGAGTTGAAAAGGATTTATCGAGTTGCCTTGGACATCACAAACAAGATAGTGATGGGGATGGCAGGCAACTATGACCAACCTGTCATCATCCAAATTCATGGTATCTGCGTTGATCCAAGAAGAAGAAGTTGATTGGGCGGACTATATTTTCGCACAACTTGTTCGCGAGGTGAACAAAGTCGAATGGCTTGAAGGTGAGAAGAAATTCAAAACTAAGTTGGCGTCTAACGCATCTTAGTTGGCTTTTGAGAAAATCGGAGTGGCCAAGGGAAACATCGACCCTTTCCACCCGAACAAGAGGCTAGGTCACATGGACCATAACAAGAAAAAGTTGAGTCACCGGGAGAGCAGCCCGGTTGTTGAAGGATTTGCCGACTCAAGCTATTGCCCAAGATACGATTTATCGACTCGGACCAACTCGCACTGAGATCGGAATCGCAATGAAGTCCGGAATGAGTCTCGACGATACACCAATCGCCATCCGATTCAAGAGACGGGACCAGCCCAGCAGACCCTCTAACCTCGCAAATCATCACCGAACCCTCACCAAAGAGGCCAAGGAAGATGCAGTCACGAGGGAGAGCAAATGAGCACCATACCACCATCACCCACTTCACCAATCCATCCAGACTTGCCTCGCACTGACATCGAAACTCGGATTGTACCCGTTATTACACCTCCTGAGTACATAACCGAAGAAGAGGAAGCAAGTCTTGTTATCTCTATTCCTGAAGCAGATTACACTTTCAATCTTTTAGAAAATAATACTTTTAATCTCTCTATTGAGCAACTTCAGCTTGTCAAACCGCAAGCAGAAAAACACTCCTTTGTAAATATTTTTAAAGAGTGGAAAACTCTCAAAACCATGTCTTTTACAAATTTTCAAATCTTTATTGAAACTAGTGGTTGGGAATATCCCCAAGCCATTGAGGATGTTCTGACTAATTTTTGCAAAGAGTCAGATTTAGCTTTACTCCTCCAGGATAACTGGTTCATGTCACATTTTGAGACAAACATGGACCACTTTATCCACTCTATAATGCTCAGTATTTTTAATGGCACTTTTGGAGAAGAGGAGGAAGAGGAAGTAGAGAAGGAGATTAGGATTGAAGAAGTTGATGGTGAGAATGAAATTATCAATTTGGAGGCTGAAGAAGAAGAAGAAGAAGAAGAAAAAGAATCTGAAGAAAATATACCAGTTGAAAAACAAACAGAGGAGATTGAGAAAACAGAAGAAGTGATGGATGAAGGAGATGAAGAAGAAGGAGAAGAAGTAGAGCAGGAAAAAGATGAAGAAGATAAGGAGGATGAGGATGATGAAGGAGACGAGAAGGAAAAAGATAATGATAAAAATGATGATGATGATGATGATAATGATGATGGAGGTGAAGGAGGAGCAGAAAAAGAAAAAGAAAAAGATGAGGAAAAAGAGAAAGAAAAATCTGGAGAAGAAGAGAAAGAAAAATCTGGAGAAGCAGAGAAAGAAAAATCTGGAGAAGAAGAAGGAAAAGAAGGAGAGAGAGAAGGAGCTAAAGAGCCAGAGCCAGAACCAGAGGCATCTCATGAAGCTGCAGATAGGATTGTTGTACCTGCCCGGTACACCAGCCTAGACGCAGAGCTGGTAGAGGACTCCAGGTCAGGGACCCCGGAGAAAACCCAATCTGACCTACCTGCTGCAGCCAGGAGCCTGCAGTCTAGTGGTTCTCTTGCAGAAGGTTCAGGAGAGCACTCCCCATCAGCTCAGTTATCACCTACCATGACTGAGCTGATCAAGCAAATTGTCAGAGACACTATTAGGAGTCGTCTCAACTCAGTCACTCCCGACCTTCAAACCATAAATGCCAAGATTGACACCCTACTTCAGAGAAATCCTCACCTCCTCCTCCTACAAACAAATGTAATGCCTTTGGCATGTCTCGATTGGATGAGCCGCATGGAACAAGAGCTGACAACCCTTATTGATGCCGGCAAAAAGGGGGAAGAGAGGATTCGGGGAAGAGAGAGAAATCGGTAAGAAGAAGCAAGATGTCCCTCGATTGAAGGACCCTCTAGCCTAAAGAGGAAGGAAGTCAGAGATCGAGATGACCAGCCGACTCACTGTAGAAAAAAGAAGAAGGACCAGAAGCGGCTTTGAACCTACTCTTGAATGGGAAGGGATGGAGCTATGGTATGTTGAGGATTTCATCCCATTTGAAGCTCTTGAAATGTGGGGAGCTGCTAAGAAGAGGTTCATCAAAGACTATTATGTCTGGGAACTACTTTAAGATGACAAACTCTCCCCACAGGAAATCTTCATAAACTTCATGGAAGAAGTTCATCCGAATCTTTGGGTTGTTCTGAAGAAGCACGCTAAGGAGCAAAATGCCTTTCCTATGATTCCCTTATTCAGAGCTGAAGAAGCACCAATCCGCATGGATGGTGAACTTGATGAGTTACAACTTCAAAAGGAAATCAAGCTAGTGTGCCTTGAGAACAGATTCAGATCTCAGCAGGAGCAGGATTTCGCAGCACTCGTGGTGAAAAGGAAATATGGTCTTGCTCCAGTAAAGATAAGACCTATCGGAGCCAAACCATTCAAGCCTGCCAAGCAGCCTATTCGAAGAGGCAGAGGAAGAGGCAGATGATCTTTTTAGTTATTTTCTTTTACTTGTAATTTTATTTTCTGTACTTAAAACATTCTTGTAAAATTTCAATGATAAGTCAGAAAAATTTTATGAACAGTCTGTTGAATGACAATTTTCCAGTTGTCTCAATATTAGACTGAATTCAGGTTTTGTCTCGCACCTAAGTGCAGACTTGGTTATTTGATTTCTTACTTAGTTTTGCCATCATCAAAATAGGGGGAATTTGTTAGGAATACTTGTTAGATTTTGATGATGTCATTAATTTAAAATCAAATGTTTATTAATTGGCAAAATGTAAGGAAGAACCAAATGAGCATCTTCCATATGCCAAAATATGTTAAGTATAACTTGGCAAAATGTAAAGAAGAACCAAATGAGTGTCTTCTGTAGGCCAAAGTTAGTTAGGCTGAAAATCGGCTAAGTACTAAAGTACAGCCTAGTCCATCAGAGAAGTACAAATTGACTCGATCGAGTAGCTCGGTCAACTAAAATTTATCGAGAAGTTTGACCAGATCACACCGAGGTACCTCGTGGAAGTCACCCGACTGCACAAGTCACAAACAAAGGAATGTAGAGAGGACCTACTGCAGAGATGTAAGCCGCACATCACCTACTCAACTACAAATTTAATACTCCAAGTCCACGTCGGATGCTTTGAAAAGTCAAATATTACGGAAAGCTCACATGCAACGTGAAGAGACAAATTGGAGTGATTCCCGCAAGAGATATGATTTAATTAAATCATCCTGACCCACCGTGAAGACTTTTTTATTCAAAAGATTCGGCGCTCACATGCAGAAGTCCTCACAACGGTCGGGAGATAAAATTAAATAATGGGAATCCAGCCTTGCAACGTTCAGAAAAGATTAAACAATGAAGTCTCCCTCCAACGGACGGATTTGTTCAGATTTGCAACGGCTACAAGGAAGAAGCTCAGAGATCGTGATCTATATATCTGAAGATTTGAAACTGAGCAACTACCGGTGCGAACATATACTCTAGCGATCAAAGCAAACAAAGCAATCTCAAGCAATCAAATAGCATCGTGAAAAGAGCAGATCTAGAAGTTCATTCTTAAAAAAGCTCTTAAGTTGGAGAAGACAAACACTCTTGTCTATAAATCTTGAGTACGGGGTACTTCACTGGTTGAAGTAAGAGACTGTAAGGGCATCCGAGGATCGAGGATCAAGAGGTGCAAGGCAGTCAAGTGTGTATACAACGGCACGGAATTCCACTGGTTGGAAGCTGTTGTAGTGTGTTGTGAATCACTGTAATATTTATCACTGGTTGAAAATTATAGTGAATTCATCTCCAATCTGTTTGGAGAAAAGTGGATTAGTAGAGGATTACCCCACCTCTGAGACCACTATAATTGCCTGTGTCATTTACTGTTTTACTGCATCATACTCTAACTGCTGCATACATTGTTAAGTGTTTCATTAAGTTAATTTATATTCGTCATCAGCTGACTTCCGCACATATCCAAGAACAAACGACTCCAAGTCATTTGTTTGACCATCAGCTGAAGAAACTCACTCTTCGAGAAAAAGAGTTCAAGAGTTTCAACAAGTCTATTCACCCCCCCCCCTCTAGACTTGTTCCTGGACGACTTGTGACCTACAAGCCCTATTTTGGCCGCGATCCTGAGCTGGTCAACAGGTGAGATTGGTTTGAACTTTCTGAGTTAGGCATTCTGAGTAAGGTATAGGCTAACTCCTTGGTCTCTTTGGTTTGTGCTGCAGGGTCCGTCTTGCCGACCCGGACGTCGCTCCTATGGTGCTGGACTTCTTGTCGAGTAAGGCTCCGCAAAAGTCTCTCGACGTCCCTACTTACGCCCAAGCAGTTATCACCTCTCTGCCCAAGGCTTGGACGACCGATCTTGATGCGATCGCTCGTCGGCGATCTGGAGATACCATGCAGGCGACCATTGCCCTGGCTCTCCAGACGGCGACGATGGCCGTCCAAGCTGCTAGGGATTTTGAGGGGCGACCCTCCACTGCTCGTCTCCATAGCGACCTCGAGGCTGCCCGGAATAAAAACATTGAATTTGCCAACCGGATCCAGTCTATGGATAAGGAGTATGTGGAGACGGCCAAAAGGGCTAAACAGGACGTTGACCGATTGAAGCAGGAGCTGAGCCGCTCCAAGGAGGCTACCGACCGGTTCCGTGATCAGGAGAAGGAAACCCGCCGGAAGCATGCGGCTTCGCAGGAGGAGGCGGCCGGGCTGAAGGCGACGGTGGATCGGCTCAGCGGTGAGCTGGAGGCGGTGAAGAAGGAGCTGGAGATGGCCAAGGGAGAGAATGCCGCCAAGGTGGTCGAGCTGGCGGAGGCTGAGAAGACGACCATGGAGTTGAAAGGGCAGCTGAAGGCGATCGAGACCGATCCCTATCTCAATGTGGCACTCGTCGGCGAGTTCGCCTATTATTTGGCCTACGCCGATGCTGTCAGAGCCGCCAAGAAGGTAGGGATCGAGGTCGGTCCTCTTATGGAGAGCTTCAAGGTTTATGCGCTTGAGCACCCTCTGCACCCGGAGTTCTCTTTGCCGATCCTTGACCTTGTCGACTTTGGGATCGACTTGAGTTGGTATACTGGCAAACTCATTCATCCTGAGGCCGATGGGGGGGCCCAAGCCGATCCGCAACCTGAGGGCGATGACCATCCGGCGGGGCCTTGAGAGATATTTTTGTTTTTCTTGTATTGCCTTTGGGCTTCATGTTGTACGAACTCCTTTTGATAATGAATGAAATATCCATTTTTCGCACTGTCTTTTTTTATATACGATTGCTCTTGAATGTTTGCGTGCAATTTTTACAAGTATGTGTATGATTGCATCCGATGTCTTGTTCGTCCGACTGGTTGTTTGAATGTCGAATGTATTGACATGTTTCGAATCGAAATTCTTACTTGTAGATATTGTTTGAACAATGGCGATCGTCCTGCGTGTATCTGAGCGAAGTCGATCGGGTGCGGTTCCTTCCTTCCGATTGCATTTAGGATTAGCTCCCATTCTCTGCCCCTTTGTTTTTGTTTACTTATTGTAAGTAAGGGAGCAAAAATAGTATGTTTGGTGAGCTATCCTCAGTTTTGCCGACTTTGAGGGATCGTGCACGGTCGCGGAGTTCGATGGACCGAGCTCCACAACCGTGTCTTTGTGTGCGAGGAACATTGCCTATCCCGCGACTCACTTTATTGTGAGGGTCCTCCGTTAGGTTGCGCCCGCCTTGTATTCGAACGAAAGGTGGGCGGCCTTGGTTTGGAGGAGTCCTTGCACGGGGCGTCGTCGGATTATTCGATTCCATGTCCGTGGCTTGTTAGCTCTGCTTCCACCTCGGCCCGCCATTAGGATGGCGGACTTCGACGGTGTACGTTGAGACGGGGGTAGTGGTACGTCGCATTGTCCGGGTTCACCATGTTCGATGATGAACCTTTGAGGGAGGGCGATCGTGTCCACTGATTAGTTTTGGAGGGTCCTTCGGCTACGCCGGCCTCGTATTTAAACGAAGGGCGGGCGATCTCAGCTCAAAGGAACCTTGCATGGGCGAAGCTGTCGGTTCCATCGACCTCCAGGGCCATGGCTGTATTGTTTCTACCTCAGATTGTCATGTTTGAACGACGATCCTCGACGGTATGCAATATGCTGGTGGGGCGATCGCCAGAATAGATGGGATAGGAAAAAAAATATTTCATTATATTCCTTGTACATTTGGCAGTTGAAACTGAATACAAAGTTATCATTGGTAGTATTTCTTCAGATGTACGGCGTTCTAGGGATATCGGTCCGGAGTACCGTCAGGGTGTTCCAGCTCGTAGGCTCCCTTAGTTAGCCATTTCGATATCCTGAAGGGGCCTTCCCAATTTGGTCCAAAGACACCTGTGTGGGTTTGGATCTTTTTGAGGACGAGATCGCCCACTTGAAACCGCCTTTCCCTGACCTTCGAATTGAAGAACTTCTCGGATCTCCTTTTGTGGATAGTGTTCTTCATTTCCGAGGTCAGTCGTCGTTCTTCGAGCATGTCGAGGTCGATCCGCCGGGCCACATCATTATCGATCGTCATCTCTTGCTCGGTTCGATGGCTGAGGACGGCGATCTCTGAGGGAATCACCGCTTCTGTTCCGAAGGCGAGGGTGAATGGGATTTCGCCGGTTGAATTACGGGTCGTTGTTCGGTAAGACCACAAAACGTCTGGGAGCTCGCTCGCCCATCGTCCTAGCCTGGATTCGAGTCGCGCTTTAATTATGTGTTTGAGGATCTTGTTCACAGCCTCTACCTGCCCGTTCATCTGAGGGTGATAGGGAGTCGAGAACAACCTTTTGATTCCCCACTTCTCATAGAATTGCATGACTTCTAAGCCGTCGAACTGCTTTCCATTGTCGGAGATGATGGCCTGGGGTAGATCGAATCGGCATATGATGTTTCTCCAGATAAACTTGATCACTTGCTCTTGGCCGATCTTGTTGAACGGTTCGGCCTCTGCCCATTTGGTGAAATAGTCGACCCCTACGATGGCGAACTTACAGCCTCCTGGAGCCATCGGTAAGGGACCTATAAGGTCGATGCCCCATTGCGCGAATGGCCATGGGCTGTACATTGAGGTGAGCTGCTCGGGGGAGAGTTTAATACTTGGTCCCATTACTTGACACCTATGACACGACCTGGCATAGGCGATCGCATCCTTCTGAAGTGATGGCCAGAAAAAACCTTGCCTGGTTGTCTTATGGATGAGAGCTCGTCCGCCAGCATGGTTTCCACAGATTCCGTCGTGGATCTCAGCTAAAACGAGCTGTCCTTCCTCCGGTGTAATACACTTGAGGAGGGGAAGGCTGAAAGCTCGCTTGTAAAGCCGATCGTCCAATAGGGTGTATCTGGTCGCCCGGAGCTGGAGTTGGCGAGCTTTGATACGGTCGTCAGGGACCGTCCCGTCCTTCAAGTATTTGATGAACGGAGTCATCCAGTTCTCTTCGGCAACGGCAACTGTGGTAACCAGGTTTCTTTCGATCGCCGGCCTTGCTGACTTTGTAATTTGGATATTAGAGAAATCGGCTGCCCCATCTGACGATGCTAGCTTGGATAGGGCATCGGCCTGGGAGTTGTGCTCTCTCGGGACTTGTTCGATTTGCACTTCCTCAAATTTCGTGCACATTTCGGCGACTAGCTCTTGGTATTTGATCATCTGTTCGCCGCGTGCCTCATATTCTCCTTTGACTTGGTTCACGACCAAGAGGGAGTCCATGAAGATATGGAGGCGACGAACGTCTAGGGCGAGAGCTAGGTCTAGCCCGCCTACCAAGGCTTCGTATTAGGCTTCATTGTTGGTCGCACGAAACCCGAAACGCACGACATTTGTGAAACTTTGTCCGTTGGGGCTAATGAGGACAATCCCTGCCCCTGCTTGCGAGTTGGTCGCCGAACCATCAACGTACAGCTTCCAGGCAGGGCGACCGACCTGGGTCGGACTGTGAGGGAATGTTAACTCCACCACGAAGTCCGCCAGAGCTTGGACCTTGATCGCCGTGCGAGGAGCGTATGTGATGCCGTATTGGGCGATTTCTAGTGACCATTTGAGGAGTCGCCCGTTGGTGTCCGGTCGATGTAGAACTTGCCTTAGAGGGAGAGTTGTCAGAACCTCCACTTGATGCTCGAAGAAGTAGGCTCTTAGCTTACGAACACTCATGACTAGAGCGTAGGCGATCTTCTCCAAAGGTGTATAGCGTGTTTCAGCGTCGTGGAGCGCTTGACTAACATAGTAGATCGGCAAGTGGACTAGTCCCTCCGCTTGCACCAAGACCGCACTCAACGCGACCTCCGAGGCCGCTAGGTAAAGGAATAATTTCTCACCGGGGATCGGCTTTGCCAGGATTTGGGGGTTGGATAAATATTCCTTTATTTTGGCGAACGCTATCTGACTCTCCTTCGTCCATGCGAACTTCTTGTTCTTGATGGTCGCGAAGAAAGGCTTGCTTTTATCGCCGAGCCGAGATATGAAGCGGTTGAGGGCGGCCAGACAACCTGTGAGGCGTTGTACCTGCTTGACGTTCCGAGGTTCCTGCATGTCAAGGTTCGCCTGTATCTTGGTGGGGTTCGCCTCGATCCCCCTTTGGCTTACAATGTGCCCCAGGAATTTCCCGGAGCCCACCCCGAAGTTGCATTTCTTGGGGTTTAGCTTCATGTTGAATTTTTCGAGGATGGCGAACGTCTCGGCGAGATCGTTGAGGTGATCTTCCTTCTTGAGGCTTTTGACCACGATGTCGTCAATGTAGACCTCCATGGTCTTTCCGATCTGATTAGCGAACATCCTGTTGACTAGTCGCTGGTAGGTTGCCCCCGCATTCTTCAAGCCGAACGGCATTCGGTGTAACACCCTCAATATATTCGAGGTATATTACAGCGCCGTGAATCCCTATATGGGACCCACCAGGCTGAACAGCATCATACTCATCGACTCACATAAACGACAGAACAATACCATGACATAAGACGCAAGATAGAATAATCCACCCGGTCCAACCGGTCAGTATAACATCATTATCCAACACAACATAACAAGCAACAATGCGATCCAAACGAACAAGAACCCCTTAAGTACTCGAGTACAACTATTAGTTCAAAACCACAAATGATGAAAAGGTAAAAGACACTAAAACGTCACTCGTGCACAGTCATCACGCACGGCCATCATCCGCGTACTGGTCCAGCGCCCGCTCGTCTCGATGAACCTGACCTGAAATTCATAAAACGAATTTCCCCAAAACGGGTCCCCAGAGGGGTTAGCAATTACGCTAGTACAAGTAACCAGATGAACGACTTACATCTTACACATATAGTAATGCATGCAATTCAAGAAAACATAGTTCCAAAATACTCATTTCCGGAAATGCCAATGATCAAACCACATTTGTAAAAATGCACCACAATTAACCGCGGACCCACAGCTTCGTGGATCCCTGCCGAGACCCCGTCGGATCTAACCCACAGTGGTTAAAAGCAAGCTCGCGGTCCCACAGCTTCGTGGAACCCTACCGAGACCCCGTCGAGTCTAACCCGCAGTGAGCATACACACACACAATTTCTCATACAAAACTACTATGTCAAGATCGTAAGTTCATAAGGGTACTTGCCTCTATTAATTAGACGATGACACGAACGGAACGGAAGAGTTGAACACGACCGCAAGGAACCGGCGGAAATGAACCTAACGATTCGAATAACACAATCACAACCAACTCTAGACGATTATGGAAATGGAATACACCCGAAACCCGCCTACGATTCATGTATATTCGTATATAAACAACAACGAGGGCAGACCACAACCAAACCCTCTCGATTCCGTAAAAATCACGAAATATACCATGAATCCGTAGGGAAACTAAGAATACCAACAAGATTAATAATATTCATCATGAATCCATCAACGAAACGGAACGGATCGGAAGAAAATCCCAAAACCCCCAAATTATCCAAAAGTAGGGTTCTAAGAGATTACCTTGGATTTAGGATGAGAAACACAAGTGGATGATGTTAGTCTTACACCAAGAACTCAAACACAAGGATCTCTGAAGTGATTGGAAGAAGAAAATCGCCTCAATCGTCTCTGGAGTCGCTCGGCCGCGGAAAGAGGAAGAAATGAGATTTTGTGATTATCCCGGTCAACTCCCTGGTTTATATAGCCAGGGAGTGTTAGCGCACGCTAAGACCTCAAGGTTAGCGTGCGCTAACGGGATAGGGTTACAAACCCTCCTGTTAGCGTCGATCCGAAGCAGGTTTTGGCGTTAGCGTGCGCTACCATACATGCGTAGCGTGCGCTAATAACCTCTCGGTAGCGCGCGCTATCGACCAATAGCGTGCGCTACCTGAACATCAGCCGAGTCCAGTAGCCAACTGCCCAAACCTCACCTGACCCGTTAGCGTGCGCTACCATACCAGCGTAGTGTGCGCTAACTAGCATCTGATCGAGTTCAGTAGTAAACTGCCCAGTACTGGACAGTCACACTAGCGCGCGCTACTGAACAATTTAACGTGCGTTAGTCTCCCAACATTAGCGTGCGCTAGACGGAATAGCGTGCGCTAATCCGATAGTCCAGAGGGCTGGGAGCTGAACTGCCACTCCCAGGGCTAAATCGTTAGCGTGCGCTACGAATCAAACGTAGCGTGCGCTACTAATGGATTTCTAGCGTGCGCTATACAGGAAATTTAGCGTGCGCTAGATACAGAATATAAACGACCCAAAATACCGGAATATGAACGAAACGTCAAACGGAACACCTCAAAACTCATCATAGCATAGAATGAATCCACAGCAACCCCGAAACGGCGGTTCCGCACAACAATTACGAGAATCAGATTAAAAGATAGCGGAAAAGTTACACTGAAGGATACACGAGGGTCACTAAAATCGAGAATTACACCGGAAATACAATTACAAGGGAAAGAAAAATGCGGATATTACATTCTACCCCTCTAAAAATAAGTTTCGTCCCGAAACTTAAGGAACAAACAACTCGGGGTACCTAGCACGCATGCTATCCTCGGTTTCCCAAGTTGCCTCCTCGACACCGTGTCTCGACCACTGCACCTTGACCAAAGGTATGGTCTTATGCCTCAATCGTTTCTCACGATGCTCCAAAATCTTCAAAGGGCGCTCTTCGAAAGTAACATCTTCGGCGACATCAATCTCTCCATAATCGATGATGTGACTAGGATCCGGGACATATTTCCTCAACTGGGAAACATGGAAAACGCTATGAACATGACTCAAGGCCGGAGGTAACGCCAAACGGTATGCCAACCCACCTACTCGCTCGAGGATCTCGAAGGGGCCGATAAATCTCGGACTCAACTTCCCTTTCTTCCCGAAACGAAAAACTCCCTTCGTCGGCGACACCTTTAGCAAAACATGGTCTCCCACCTCGAATTCCAAAGGTCGACGACGGATGTCGGATACGACTTCGCCGACTGGGCGATCAACATCCGTTCCCGAATTAACTCTATCTTCCGCCTCGTCTCTAAAAGCGACATCCGGCTCGGTCGACCAAATCGGACGCCTCATTCCAACAAATCGGTGATCGACATCGCCGCCCGTAAAGTGCCTCATACGGTGCCATCCGAATCGATGCGTGCCAACCGTTGTTGTTACGTGAATTCGATCGGCGGCAAATGTTCCTCCCGGTCACTACTCAATCGAGAGCACAGCACGTAACAAGTCCTCGAACGTCTGGATAGTGCGTTCGATTGTCCATCCGATCGGGATGAAAAGAGGTACTCAAGTGTAAACGGGTACCCAACGCCTTATGCACCGCCTGCCAGAAGTGCGATACAAAACGGCCGTCACGATCCGAAACAATAGACTTCGGAGTACCGTGAAGTCTCACAATCTGCACGATAAACACACGAGCTAACTTCTCTGGGCCCCAAGTGTCCTTGATGCCCAGAAAATGTGCCGACTTGGTCAGACGATCAACAATCACCCATACCATATTCATGCCCGACCTCGATCTCGGCAAACTCGTGACGAAGTCCATCGATATATCCTTCCATTTCCATTCCGGAATGGGAAGTGACTGCAATAACCCAGCCGGTCTCTGATGCTCGATTTTGACCTGATGACAAGTCAAACATCTCGCTACAAACTGTGCGACCTCATCCTTCATGTCATTCCACCAGAAGTTCCTTCTCAAGTCCTTGTACATCTTACTCGAACCAGGATGAACGGAGTAAGGTGTAGCATGGGCCTCCCGTAAAATACTCTGCCTCAACTCTGAGTCGTTCGGCACACAAAGCCGACTCTGGAATCTCAAAATACCATCCTCGTGAATCACAAACCCAGGAGACTTTCCCTTAAGAATGTTCTCTCGGATTTGAGTAATCATCGGATCCTCTGATTGCTTCAGCTTAATTTCGTCGATCAAGGATGACGAAATCTCTAAAGCAAAAAGTTGCCCGACAGCTCCCGGCAACGAGACCTCAACATCTAACTCGATCAAGGCCCTCCGAAGCTCAGACTGAGACGTAAGGATCTCAAGCGTTCGCAACGCAACTGGTTTCCGACTCAAGGCGTCGGCCACGACGTTCGCCTTGCCCGGATGATAAAGGATTTCGAGGTCATAATCCTTAATCAACTCTAACCACCTCCTCTGCCTCATATTTAACTCTCGCTGAGTAAATATGTATTTCAGACTTTTATGATCGGTAAAAATCTGGCATGCAGAGCCGAAAAGATAGTGACGCCAAATCTTGAGCGCAAAAACGACTGCCGCTAACTCCAAATCATGAGTACGGTAGTTAAGCTCATACGGCCTCAACTATCTCGACGCAAAGGCAATGGTCTTACCGTGCTGCATTAATACACACCCAAGACCCTGACCCGAAGCATCGCTATAAACGGCAAAACCCTCGTTGCCACGTGGCAACGCCAAAACTGGGGCTGAAGTCAAACGCTTTTTCAGTTCTTCAAAACTCGACTTCCTCTCGTCATTCCAGACGAACCTCTCGGATTTCTGGAGCAACTGCGTAAGTGGTCGAGCTAGTTTCGAGAAACCCTCGACGAACCTACGATAGTAGCCAGCTAAACCCAAGAAACTACGGAGCTCCTTCACATTCTTGGGCGGTGCCCAATCCAACACGGCCTCGATCTTCTGCGGATCCACACGAACCCCCTCGGCTGAAATCACGTGACCTAAAAACATCACTTCCTTCAGCCAGAACTCACATTTCGAGAACTTTGCATAGAGTTGCTCGGTCCTCAAAATGTCTAATACTACCCGCAAATGATGGGCATGCTCTTCCTCATTCCTCGAATAAATAAGAATATCGTCAATAAAGACGACGACGCACTTATCCAAATACTCGATAAAAACTTTGTTCATCAATTGCATGAACACCGCCGGCGCATTAGTTAACCCAAAAGGCATGACTACGAACTCATAATGCCCGTACCTCGTCCGAAAAGCTGTTTTCGGCACATCAGACTCTCTCACCCGGAGCTGATAGTACCCCGATTTCAAATCAATTTTCGAGAATACCGCAGCTCCACCAACCGATCGAACAAGTCATCAATTCTCGGCAAAGGATACTTGTTCTTGATGGTCACCTTGTTTAGTTCGCGATAGTCGATACACAAACGTAGTGAACCATCCTTCTTCCGCACAACAGACCGGTGCGCCCCAAGGCGAGGCGCTCGGTCGAATATACCCCGACTCAAGAAGCTCGCTCATCGCTTCTTCAACTCGCCATCTCTCAAGGTGCCATGCGATACGGCGCCTTGAAATAGGAGCCGCGCCCGGCTCTAACTCTATAGCAAACTCAACCTCACGTTAGGTGGCAATCCCAAGAACTCGTCGGGAATACATCAGAAACTCACTAACGACCGGAATCGACGAAAGCTCGACTCCACCATCCTCCGCCTTCAAGGCATAGCACCAATAACCAGTACACCCCTTTCGCAGAGACTCATCGCCTTCAAGGCATTAATAACGAATTTCTGCTTCCTCTCTTTCGCCCCGCGAAAGAGTGCTCTCTTGTCCTCGGCTAACATAGTGATGATTCTCGTGCGGTAGTTCATGATCGCACCATGCCGCTCGAGCCAATCATCACCAAGAATTAAATCTTCACCCTCGATACTCACAACAATAAGATTAGAGGGCCAAGTCCTCTCACAAATAAGTACAGACCAGTCTCGAACCTCCTGATCACCAACGATCCTATCGCCGCTAGGAAGCTTAACGATGAAGGGCTCACAAGGCGTCAAACGATCGAGACTCAAACGACGCACACAATCCAGAGACATGAACGAATGCGTAGCACCGGAATCGAAAAGCACACTGACAGGATGAGAAAGAATATAAACGGTACCTGTCGCCACGGTAGCCGCTGGATCATCGGCACTCCGCATCTCATAGACACGCGGGTGGGCCGAGCCGACACCGAAGCTCCCCCTTAGAGGGCGGCCCGACCTCTCCCGACTAGCACTCGACGGAGATTAAGGAGCAAACGATCCACGATTCACACTTGGTTCCCTAGGCGCTGGAATGGAAGCCGGGCACCAAGGATTTTCTCCCTCTCGGCCTGAGCGGCTTTGTGACCCGGTAGCCTGCGATTACACGTCGGCGAAGGGTTCGTACAAACACGGCGATGTGGCCTGCTGCCACTTAAAGCATTTCACCTCTCGAGAAGGGGCACTGCAGCCCTACGGAAACCCAGTAGATCGAGATAGGCCACCACCGGAAAAGTTAGCGGCCGAAATTCTGTGACCCCACTTTTGTGGCCCGAAAAGTTCCCAGCGGACTTCTGCTTCTTACTTTCGCGGGCCGCCTCACTCGCCGTCACAGACATATCATAAGCAAGGGCCCTACTCTAATAATCCTTCAATGTAGTGCATACGAGCCCCGACATATAGTCCCGAATCGGCAACTTCATCCGTCTGGAGAAATGGAAAATCTTGTCACTCTCCTCGACAACTTGGGTCTTCACATACCCCAACTCTTTGTTAAAATCAGCAATAGCTTGAGCTACGGGGATATCCCGTGGTTGAGCATCATAAAAAGCATGTACCCGAGCACATCGGCGGCCACGGCAATATTGATCTCCATCAACTCTTGAAACTCAGCCCACGAAGCGGCATGGTCTTTGGGCCCAACGGCCTCCCACCGGTCGTAGCGTCCCGGTGAGAAAATATTGAGCAATAGGGACTCTACGTTCCTCGTGAGCGATTAGTGGCAACGAAGACCTTAGATATCTCCTTGATCCACCCTTCCCGGCCAATCGGGTCTGAAGCTCCCGGCGAGGAGGATGCATCTTGATGACATCTTGGAGCCATCGGTCCGCTCCGCCCGATTAGCATGGGCACGATCCGGTTACGAACCGCCTGAGCTATTGCCGCCATTTGGTTCACCATCTGTTGCATAACGGCCGCAATACCAAGATCGGCACGCTCCTGAGAAGAAGCATGGCTATGACGGTCGCCGGTACTGCCGGCTCCCGAATACTGTGACGTGGCCGCCCCACCGGCTGCCCCACGTCCCCAGCCGCGTCCACGACCATGACCGCGACCACGACCTCTTCCAGCATCCATACTGGAGTTAAATAAGTAGCAAAAGCCATACGAGGATCAGTACAAGAAAAGAACAATCACAAGTCGAGAATCAAGGGTACGATACAAGGAATTAATGAACAGAGGAAGAAAAACTTACGGACACTGGTAGTACCAGAATCATGGCAGCGTGACGATGATGTGCAAAACAAAACACCACAAGACCCAATAAACCGACAAGCCTAGGTATCCATAAACCTAGAGCTCCGATACCATTTTCTGTAACACCCTCAATATATTCGAGGTATATTACAGCGCCGTGAATCCCTATATGGGACCCACCAGGCTGAACAGCATCATACTCATCGACTCACATAAACGACAGAACAATACCATGACATAAGACGCAAGATAGAATAATCCACCCGGTCCAACCGGTCAATATAACATCATTATCCAACACAACATAACAAGCAACAATGCGATCCAAACGAACAAGAACCCCTTAAGTACTCGAGTACAACTATTAGTTCAAAACCACAAATGATGAAAAGGTAAAAGACACTAAAACGTCACTCGTGCACAGTCATCACGCACGGCCATCATCCGCGTACTGGTCCAGCGCCATTCGTCTCGATGAACGACTGAAATTCATAAAACGAATTTCCCCAAAACGGGTCCCCAGAGGGGTTAGCAATTACGCTAGTACAAGTAACCAGATGAACGACTTACATCTTACACATATAGTAATGCATGCAATTCAAGAAAACATAGTTCCAAAATACTCATTTCCGGAAATGCCAATGATCAAACCACATTTGTAAAAATGCACCACAATTAACCGCGGAGCACGGCCGTGGATCCTGCCGAGACCCCGTCGGATCTAACCCACAGCTGGTTAAAAGCAAGCTCGCGGTCCCACGGCTTCGTGGAACCCTACCGAGACCCCGTCGAGTCTAACCGCAGATGAGCATACACACACACAATTTCTCATACAAAACTACTATGTCAAGATCGTAAGTTCATAAGGGTACTTGCCTCGATTAATTAGACGATGACACGAGCGGAACGGAAGAGTTGAACACGACCGCAAGGAACCGCGGAAATGAACCTAACGATTCGAATAACACAATCACAACCAACTCTAGACGATTATGGAAATGGAATACACCGAACCCGCCTACGATTCATGTATATTCGTATATAAACAACAACGAGGGCGGACCACAACCAAACCCTCTCGATTCCGTAAAAATCACGAAATATACCATGAATCCGTAGGGAAACTAAGAATAGCAACAAGATTAATAATATTCATCATGAATCCATCAACGAAACGGAACGGATCGGAAGAAAATCCCAAAACCCCCAAATTATCCAAAAGTAGGGTTCTAAGAGATTACCTTGGATTTAGGATGAGAAACACAAGTGGATGATGTTAGTCTTACACCAAGAACTCAAACACAAGGATCTCTGAAGTGATTGGAAGAAGAAAATCGCCTCAATCGTCTCTGGAGTCGCCGCCGCGAAAGAGGAAGAAATGAGATTTTGTGATTATCTCGGTCAACTCCCTGGTTTATATAGTTGGGAGTGTTAGCGCACGCTAAGACCTCAAGGTTAGCGTGCGCTAACGGATAGGTTACAAACCCTCCTGTTAGCGTCGATCCGAAACCAGGTTTTGGCCGTTAGCGTGCGCTACCATACATGCGTAGCGTGCGCTAATAACCTCTCGCGCGCGCTTATCGACCAATAGCGTGCGCTACTCGAATATCACCGAGTCCAAGAGCTAACCGCCCAAACCTCACTCGACCCGTTAGCGTGGCTACCATACCAGCCAGAGCGTGCGCTAACTAGCATCCGATCGAGTTCGAGTAAACCGCCAAGATCGACAGTCACACTAGCGCGCCATCAACAATTTAACGTGCGTTAGTCTCCCGACATTAGCGTGCGCTAGACGGAATAGCGGCGCTAATCCGATAGTCCGCAGGGTCGAGCCGAATCGCCACTCCTGTGGCTAAATCGTTAGCGTGCGCTATTTAATCAAACGTAGCGTGCGCTACTAATGGATTTCTAGCGTGCGCTATACAGGAAATTTAGCGTGCGCTAGATACAGAATATAAACGACCCAAAATACCGGAATATGAACGAAACGTCAAACGGAACACCTCAAAACGCATCATAGCATAGAATGAATCCACGGCAACCCCGAAACGGCGGTTCCGCACAACAATTACGAGAATCAGATTAAAAGATAATGGAAAAGTTACACTGAAGAATACACGAGGGTCACTAAAATCGAGAATTACACCAGAAATACAATTACAAGGGAAAGAAAAATGCGGATATTACATTCGGACCCAAAAGTATATGTCTTTTTCCGTGTGGAAAGATGTGTGTTTTATGTCTTTCTCCGCCATTGGGATTTGATGATATCCGGCGAAGGCATCCATAAACGACATCATTTCGCAGCCTGCAGTACTATCGACCAAGTGATCAATATGAGGCATCGGAAAATGATCTTGTGGACAAGCCGCGTTGAGGTCGGTGAAGTCGATGCATAACCTCCAGGAACCAGTTGGCTTCTTGACGAGTACCGCGTTGGCGACCCATTGTGGTTCGTCTGTAGCTACCCCGATTAATTCATTGTCGAGTAACTTTTGGACTTCTATGTCGAGCGCCGCGTATTTTCGGGACCGAATTTCCTACGTTTTTGGTGAACAGGCTTCATCGCCGGGTCGATCTTTAGATAGTGGCAAGCGTGCTCGGGACTTATGCCAACCATATCTTGATGCGACCAGGCGAAGACTCCGATGTTCTTACGTAGCAAATTGATTAGATCTCCTTTTAGTGCGCGGTCGATGCTTGCGCCGATCTGTACTTCCCGTTCTGGACGAGCCGGATCTATCGTTATACTCTCCAACTCTTCGACGGGGACGATCGCTTCTTGTTTGGAACGATTTCCGGACTCGATCCTTGGATCGACGTCGAGACTCGGCTCGAAACCGATCCTTGGCTCGATGTCGTCCGTTAACCGATCCGAGATGGCGTCCTCTGAGTTGGGTTGGTACGATGTGCTTGGTTCGTCGATCTCCATGGGTCGATCGTCGATCGTTTCAATGTTACACATATCATGGGAAGTATTGAAATCAGTAACGACATAGGAGTAATTCAAACATCTTTTTGCCATTAGTTGATCCCCCTTTACAATACCGACCGTCCCATCGGCAGTGGGGAATTTGATACAGTAAAAGAAAGATGAAGCGACCGCCTCAAAGGTTTCTAAGAAGGGGCGACCTAGGAATCCATTATAGATGCTGGGTCTATCTATGATTACAAAATTTAGGTTCCTAGTAATCCTAACCTTGGGATCGTAAAAGCATATTAGTTCGACGGAGAGCTTGATCCTCCCGTAGGCTTGGACTGTGCTGTCGCCGAATCCTTGGAGCACGGTGTCGAATGGCTTGATGAATTTGGTTAAGTTGCCGAGCTGGTCCAGAGCAGATTTGAATACAATATTGCAGAAGCTCCCGTTGTCAACCAGCACGTGGTCGACCGCCTTCCCAAGGATACGAGCAGAGATCACCAATGCATCCTCTTTGGGGCATTGTATACCCTCTCTGTCCTTGTTGGAAAAGGTGATGAGCGCATCTCTAGCGATGGTCGGCTCTGGAGGTACCACGATATGGACCCCGGCGAGCGCCCTTAGTTCGGCCTTCCGCTTCCTGTTTGACGCGGTGGAAACTGGGGAAAGGCCCCCGAGGTTCCCACCTCCTGCTTGAAGCATATTAATCCGACCGCCAGGGTTGATCGGAGGAATCGATTCATCCGAATACTCTGGCTCGTGCTCGATCCTGGCGACCGGATTGGGAGGTGTCCTTTCGTTTTGTCGGCGCTCGCGCCCTCCGGTCCTCTCTGTCCTAGGTTCTGGCTTGGTGACCAAGTTGTCTAATTTGCCTTCCTCAAACAGTCGCCAGAGTTGTCTGAGGAGGTCACGACATTGGCTGGTGTTGTGGCCGGGACTCTTGTGGTAGGCACAGAATTTGCTACGGTCTAGATGACCGTGGTCCCTTATTGGATTTGGTTTGGAAAGCCACTCGCGCCCCTTAATTGCGTTGAAGATGTGGGCCGGAGATAAGTTGAGGTTGTGGAGGAGGTGAACCTCTATATCCCCGAAGGCTTTGAATTCGCCAGACGGCTTTGCGACCGCCTTTCTGGGCTTGGCGACCGCCTTCTTCTGGACATGGGATGGCGTCTTCTTCTCTCTGGTGGGTCCCTCATCTAAGCGGAGGGAGAGCATCCTCTGCCTGGCCAGGAAGTCGGCGGCTCTGACGCGGAAGACCGAGTAGGTCGGGGGGATATCCTTTGTGAGATGCCTGAACATGTGTGAGTGGCCGTAGAATCCCCCCAGGACTGAATAGAGGGCGAGCTCGTCGCTAATGGGCTCGCCGATGAGGACTATATCGTCCACCCGGTCGATGTAATCTTCATCTGACTCGTCCATCCCCTGCTTGATTTTCATCATGCGGTGGGGGCCTTCAGGGCGAGCGACTTTAGCGGCGAAGTACGACGTAAATTCGTTCGCCAGCTTCTCGAAGCAATTGATTGAGCGAGGTGGTAGTGAGATGTACCACCTGTGGGCGAGGTCGCCCAGAGTTAGCGGGAACATTCGACACTTCGTCGCATCTGATGCTCCACATCCGGTCATGTAGATCCGGAATTTGCTCAAGTGGGTCTCCGGATCCGATCTTCCCTCATACAGAGGTGTCTGTGGGGGAGCGATCGTTGGTTGAACCGGGGCGAGCTCGATCTGGACCGCGAGTGGTTCACTTGGTCTAGAGATCGATCTCCTGGCGCCTGCCCCAGTGTCTAGGAGCGCCTTTATTTCGTCGAGCTGGCGCTGCATTGCGGCCATCGTCGTGGCCTGACTGCTCGCTGATTGGCTACCGGAGTGCGAGCCGAGGTGATCATGTACTGATCCCCTGACCCCATGGTGGATGACGAGTTCTCTACCCGCGGACTCATTTCTTGGGCGAGTGGGGGCCAGTCGACCGGCCTGTCTTCTGGGAGTCGGATATGCCGAACTCCTGGTGACGGATTCGGACTCCGATGCCTCCCGACTCGGGCCCAACTGCCCGGGTCGCCACGAGGGATCACTCCCTAGGCGGCTGAATACGGAGTCGGACCGCCTTATGAGAGCCTTTGCCTGCGGCTCAGGGTTTTCTGTTGATTTCTTAACATATATCCCCTTGAGCTTCCGCTTGCCAGCTCGGCGGATGGTTGACGGAGTGATGGTGGGCGAGTCACATGCAATCCGTCGCTCCCTGAGGACGGCTATGGCCTCCTCAATCTGTTCCGCGGTCTGGAACTGATCGAGTGAGAGGCTAGGGCCGTCCCTTGGGGGCGGGAGTGAGAGCCTAGCGTCGCCGCGGTCACCCTCCGCCGTGGGCTGGGATTCGGTCCGGGCCGGAATGATATTTCCGGCATATCTCAGGGTGGCTCTCTTGGAGGTCGTTGCAGATGTCATTTTTCTGAAGGTTTTTCTTTTGAAGAACAGTGAGTGTTTCTTCAAGTGTGTGTCCGGAGAACAGTGAGTGTTCTTCGAGACGGTAGGAATAAAAGTGAAGGTAATGCCCTCATTCTAGCGCCAATTGTTGTTACCCAAAATATTATCCGGAGATAGTGTTGCTGGAATGATCGAGTAACCAACAAGTACGGGAGCACTTCCGTGAGAAAATAAATGACACAAGATTTGCCGGGGTTGTTAATCCCGGGCTTGAATACTCTCGCGAGATTTTATTAATAAGTATACTGTCGAGTACAAATATTAATGTTAGAATCTGTTACAAAGAGTGTAAAAATTTCTAGTTTTCTAAGCTGTGGAGCGTATAGAATGCCGGAAGAACCAGATATGAAGTTCTGTGAGTTCTTGCTATGGGTGTTCTGTGTATGAGAATGTCTTTCTCTTTCTGTATCTTGTTTTGTGTATTTTCGAAGCCGTTATTCTGTGTTATGGGCCTCCTATTTATAGGAGACAAAGTTCATGGGACCCCTGCCGCGATCGCAGGCGATCGCCGTTATTTATATTATAATAAGACGGCCGATCGTCCCGTCACGTGGAGCTTTTCCCTTAAAGTCCGCGGCTGCTACTGACAGCCAGCTGTATGGTCCGATGGGGAGCCTACACGCGTCCTGAGTCGTTGTCACCTACCTTTTCGGCGGCCCTGTTGGTAGGTGAGGTAGGTGACAGGCTGTGGTCACAGGTCTTGTCTGTCAGCACCTTTTGCAGATCTGCGGCCCTGTTGGTAGGTGAGGTAGGTGACAGGCTGTGGTCACAGATCTTGTCTGTCAGCGCCTTTTGTGGATCTGCACGTGGGTCCCAGCCCGAGATTTGGGCTTCGATGACTTTTGACGGATGTTGTATTAATACGTTGCACGAGACGATCATCAATTAACAAGAGACGATCGCCAATTAACAAAAGACGATCGCCGTACACCGAAAGGCGATCGCCGTGGATGCCGACTTCTGGGTGTTTGCCCAGAGTATATCTCTTATGGTAGACTCTCCGATCGTTATGCCGATCGCCTTCGAGGCGTATTTAAAGGCCGCACAACACATGACATAGTAAATAAATTCAAAAACAGAACACCAACAGACAACCGCTGAACAGTATCATGCTTGCCCATCATCCTCATACGGTTCGTATGCTCGCTTGTCTCCAAGACCTGTACCTGAAATAGAAAAAATATTTCCCCCATTTAAGGGGTTAGCGACAACTGCTAGTGCAAGTACAATCCATTTGAACTACCATTCTAATCAGATGAAAATATGCGCCAAAAATCATTTTAGAAATCATTTATATTCCGGAATATTTTACGGTGCACCAGCACAAAACACATTTCTCTAACAAAACATTTCAAAGTTAACCTCGGTACGAGACTCACGGCCACCGTACCCCGCAGAGCCCCGTCCGACATCCCTGGGTGGTTAACCATAGTTCGCGATACGAAACTCACGACAACGTATCCCTAGAGGCCCCGTCGGACCATCCCTAGGTGAACATACATATATACATCCACACGACCACGAAAAGCCATAATTCAAATACTAGAATGCGTAAACAAATGTAAACTACTTGCCTTTGAGACATCTTCGAAGAATTGGGAATGGATAACGGCTACGAACGATCCGAATGGAAAAACGGTTCCTAAACGAAGGATCAATATAACTCAGTCCTAACGGACAATAATAATGGTATGGAATATACCCATAACCCCGATTACAAGCTACGACAATGAACGATCAATCGATACGGGCGATTGGATTTAACTTGATGAAATGGATTGGGATTCACCAAATAACAACAATCGATGAGGAATAATACAACATATATGGACAATTCGGAATTAATCACGAAAAAACCCGAAAAACCCCCAAATTAGACAAGTTTAGGGTTCCTGAAGAAAATACCTTGGAATCGGACGATGGAGGATGATTACGTTGATGCTGATATGTTATCACAAGCCTACGGTGGTGGAATACGAAGAATTCTCGGATAGAAGCTGAAGGGAATCGCCTCTGCGTCGCCCGAAGAAGAAAACGAGAGAAGAGATAGAAAATGAGGTGTTTTGATTCTGCCCGCTGTACTTAAAACAGCAGGCCGTTACGGCCGTAACAAATGTTACCTTACGGCTGTAACAAGGCTAATATTACGGCCATAATGAATGGGATGTTACGGCCGTAACACCGTGTTGGACAGCAGTCTAGCAGCTGCTGTCCGAACCATTCCGGACGACTCCGAAACTCGGACCTGCTATCGAACCGAGAATACGGCTACGAAGAATATTCGATGACGAGTCTAACCGTTACAAGAAAACAACATTTCGACTACCAGGGAATCCAAAATACGACAACGAATAAGGAATTCCCTAAATATACAGGAAATTACAAAAATGGCCCAAGTGCCCGAAAATCACGATACGACGTCGGATTAACAAACCGAAACTCTCAATACGACCAACTCAACCATACGAACTTGTGCAAACCAAGAAACAATGAAAACGAACGAGTTTTACGAGAATCGAACGCACAAACGACAAAACATGTCATAAAATGGAATCACGTAAAAACATCACCAAAACTCGTCCAAATGGAAAACTCCAAGAATAAAGTAGATTCAAAATGTCGAAACGGTTACAAGCGAGTCGATAAAAATAGACATACACCAAAAATAGAAACTGCTAAGAATAGAAAGGTACAGATATTACAGAATAGATGGTCAGCTCTTTGCTAAGGTGTTTAAGAAATCGATGATTTATGGGCGAAGAATGATAGGAAGATATCCAACCTGAACAACATCGCCAAGAATATACTCTATGTTACTATATACAAGGGCAATGAGATAAGGTAAACTCAAGATGATATCTGAAGGGACAGAGCTTTAAAAATAATATAAAATTTCCAAACTAAATCAAGAGCTCGAGTCTTTTAAACTGAAATTTAATGAAATCCTTGAGGAATCGATCTCAGATTCACTAGCATAATCAGTGAACTTAAATCATTAGCAAGATTTACACTTAAAAAGAAAAGAACTTAAAAGTCTTTCGAGCATTGCTTGCCTGAAGGGACATTAAATTAAACCCTTACGTGTTGTAATATATACTTTTAATTTGTTTTTCGAATTGAAAACTTTCTTATTCAACATAAGAAAGAGAGAGAGAGAAGACGAAAGAAACTCTCAAAAGAACTATAGAAATAGCTAATATAGGATCTGAAAAAACATGGATCTGCTCCTAGTACGTCCAAGAGTACATGAAAGGAGTAAGAGCTGTCACAAGTAGGCCTGTAAATGAGCCGAAATGTATCGAACCCTCACTGGGTTTGGCTCGCTTGAACTTATTCGAAACTTAGGTTCGATTCGGCTCAAGAGTTTCGAACATCAGAATTGGGGTTCAATTCAGCTCGAAGGCTATTTTTTAATAGTTCGATTTGATTCGACTCGGGTTTTTAAACGGTTCGAATATAATTCGATTCGGCTAGAGTTAAAGTCCAGAATAACTCCATAAATCCAAAACCCAAAATATACCAAGCCAAATGGTTCGGTTTGATTCGCCGAAGCTAAACGGTTCGGCTTGAGATGGGAGGAGTTTATATCTTGGGCCAAAGCCCCTCGAACCGAGACGAATGGTTTGATATGAATTGCCGAATTCTATTTTATAAGGTTTGGCTCTACGTGTGGTGTCCCGAATCGAGCCACAAACCCAACCTTTTCGAGCCGAATCCTTCGAACCGAATCTAACTTTCAGCTTTGTTCGCAACCCTAGTCACAAAATAAGATGTACCTTCTCATGCATAAATTCAAGAGGTTTATGAATAACAATTTCGAAAAGACTCCCTAATGGTCGAGGCCGTCAAATCCAACTAACTTGAGTGATGAAGCCTTACCCAATGCTTATTCTAACCCGTATTATAACTGCAAGAAGCATGGATACTATGCAAATAGATGTTCCTTACCAAGATACTTCAAATACCCCAAATGTGAAAGAAAGTAAAGACAAGAAAGATGCGGATACAAAACGACAAGTTGCATCCTCTGTTAGAGGAATAGAAACAAATGTTACATGAAAGGATAAAGAGGCATCCAAAAGCCCCCTCTCGGCTGACAATGAAGAGGAGCCATACTTCTGCATGATGACAAATGAAGAGGAAGATAATAACAATAATGAGGTAACTGTTGGATTTTCTATGCACCAGATACATATGTAAGTAAAGAAACACCGCAGATAAAATTAAAAAAAAAAACTAATTTAGGATCTCATAAAGTAATTTAATTGCTAATTAAAAAGGGTTATTTTAAGTATCTTAATCCGAAGAACAAATCAAGATCCGGATTAAAACTTAATGAATATCATCTTCTGTTTTTGGTGATTCACACACGAATAATTGCACAAGCAGGATTTCTAGATCCTCATGAATTATATTAAATATAATACAACAGTTAATTCCTTACTAAAAGGATCGCATTGTTGATCAAGATTAACTGAAAGAAAAAGAAGAAAACACTCTAAATATAATATCCAATATTATATATTACTTATTATTTAACTTCCTAAAGTGAATATAATATCCAATATTCGAATGAGTATTAAATAATATATATATATATAATATCACATATTATATTATTTATTATTTAATTTCCTAAAAATATAATATCCAATATATTTATCATTCGATTGATATTTCTTGCTTATCTTTCATTATCATGTGTGTAACCCAAAATGCTTATATTTACTGAAATTATTTAATATCATATCAAATAATAAATAATAAGTGGACTCTAGTAAAATATTATGAATACCCTAGGTAATATAAATTTGTAGTATATTAAACTATTTAACGTGTCAAATTCTCTTGTCGCGCGATATTATGTTTGAACTAACTTATGAGAATTGTTGTACTTATTTATGCTCGATGTTTTCTCCTTTTTGTCCTCAATTTCAAGTCTTAAAAGGTAGCTCTTCAATTTTAGGTAATTCCTATACTTTTTCCTTCCATTTCTCCATGAAACTAACTCATTGTTTGTATTTTACGAGTCATTCAGACTCGTGCGATGCACATGGACTGTATTTAATTGTTCATTGCATAATGTTAGGTGTTTGTTAAAAAGATATCCTTTTATTCCAGATGAAATAACATCAAATTTCAGTTTTTTTTACTATTTAACAGCTTGTTCAACAATTTTAACTACAAAGTTTAATGGTAATAAAATATCATGTAATGCAATAATCTTTAGCAATATTTAACCCTAATATTCCTCTCACCCTCAAAATATCCACCCTTATTCATTCGTAGTCAAAAGAAATATTATGTAACACACTGTTACATGCACGACCAATTTTTTTTTCCAAATAAAAGCATCTCAAAAATAAGAGAATCATTCATCAATCTTATAAATTAATCGCAATGACCAAAAATCAAACATAACTAAAAAAATATGCACACCCACTCGCTTAATTCCCGAAAGGGTTAACGGGCCAAATCTATACTATTAAAACTCATTTTTCTTACATAATAACCGGCCCATTCTACATAACCCAAACCAAAATAAAACATTTAATCAAACAACCCTAATCCTTACTCCACACAAATACACGCCTCCTTCCCTAATTATTTTCTCTTATCATACTCAATCATATAACAAAAAGAAACGCATCTCGCAACTCTTTCCTTTTAGTTACTTCCAACCAAATCCCAAACACACGAATCACAGTTACAAAAACATTCTTGTTTATTGATTTTCTTATCACAACTCACGAACAAAACACAAAGGCTAACTCTTTCGATCGTCTTAGACAAATTGAAGATCTATATCTTCATTTCATCTTAAACTTTAATCTCAGAAACGCATAAAACATAGACCTTGTTCTTCGAAGATCAAAGACAAAACACACAAAACCTTAAACATTTGATACTCTCTTTCATGCATGATTCGTTGACATTCAAGATCCTATTCGGGTCTCGTGTAGGTTTCGTGTTTTTCATTTTTTTTTACCGAATGAAAGTAAGATTGAAACACTTTTGTTTTGATCTTTCTTTTAAGTTTCGAATATTTAATAAGAAGTATTTCTTCTTATAGATCTATGATGGGTTTGGTTCACACACACATTTTTTTTAAAGATTGTTACAAAAAGTGAACGGACTGAGATCTTTATGTTTGTTTTTCGAGTCTTGTTTGTGTTTAGTATAGATTGTGAGTTGAGGAGGATGGGATTAGGATAGTATATGATGTTGTTGTTGTGATTGTAAACAGATTGGTGATGGAGATGGGAGATCTGCTTCACATTTTATTTTCTTATTCTTTCCTTTTCGTTTTGGTTTTGACTGATGATGGTATAAACTGAGGTCTATTCGGTTGTTATTTATAGGCTCCTGATCAATTAATAAGCAAATGTAAACACTAATTAAAGAGTCTTTTGATTTTCTTTAAAACTTAACATCACTAATTAAAAAGCCTTTTGATTTTCCTAAAACTGCAACAACAATTGATATTATAGAAGATGGTTCGGATTCTTGAGTGTTACATTTAATTCGCCCAAATAAACGTCTGCATCATCCCCTTTGTTTACCCAGGCCAAGTAAATTTTCATAGCATTACAACTTGACAATAAATAGTAAGACATAAAAATTGGAGTCATTAAGACTCCACAATCTTATATATATAAATTTAAGAACTGAATCTTTATATATATAAGATTCTTTTATTTTGATTTCCACCACGATTGTTGGAAAGAATCCTAATTCTAGGGGTTTGAACATATTTACCCAATCTATATTTCTATTAAAAAAGAGTGGTGAGTATCTGTCATTTTATAAATCTTTTGATTTTTCTTTTTAAAATATAACTTATAGATATAAATAGAGAGAGAGTGAGAGAGAGAGATGTATCTTCTTACATTTTCAGAAAAAAAAAAAGAAAAAAGTTTCTAGATATGTATTGTTGGAATTTTATTCCATAATTTACATTCACCTACCAATAAAAAAAAATCTTTCTTCATTTTTTTAGCTTATTTATACATTTTTTTGTATCAAGTTTTTCTTAATAAAAAATATATCAAGTTAATTCTTATTTCACGATCTTCAATTTGACAGGCATGTTGAATTAGTAAATTTGATGGATTTATATTAATGGCCAATTGCACAAAAAAATATTAGAAAAACATATAGATATTAGTTTTCAATCAAATTAACTGATGCAAAATAAAAATAAATTAACTCACTGAAGTTATATTTAAAACTATTGCTTACATAAAAGTAAATAGGGATATTTATTTAATTGAAATAACTAACAATTGTAAAACACATTGGGGACACATACACATACACATATTAGGACTTAATCACATACTACTTCCGTCCCCCAAATTGTTCCTACTATTTATTTTCGGTATGTCCCTCAAATTTATTCATATAATGGACATCAATTAACCTAACACTACAATAATGTGAGATTCATTCTCCAATTACATCACACTCCATAAATACACTCAACAACTATTTTATTAAAATATGTGTCGAAGATTCTCAAGAACAAATCTGGGAGATAGAGAGAGTATTTTTTAAGTAATAGAATATTCTCTCTGGTGTATAGAACGGGCGGACATCTAGTTGAACTACAGTTTAGGGGAATTGCCAATTATGTTATCCTAATTTGGGGGCATTACATTGGTTTTTCCTAATTTTAGGAAAATTGACCAGTAAGGGCTATTTTTTCCACAAATTCTAAATTGAGTTTGAATGTAATTTGAAAGACCATCATCCAATTAACACGTAATAAACGACTTCGAAAAGATTCGTGGTGGCGATTTTCTCTATCTCTAGACCTCTTATTTCAAAGTTACCCTCTTTTACTATTTTTCTATTGAAGATGTTTGATTAAATTCATCTTTATTTGTTTGCATCTTTATTCTCGCCTCCTTATAAACCTCCTTGAGAGATCAACTCGAGTCTACTATTATTACTATAAATGGACCCCTTCTCTTTTGGGCGAAATTTTGAGTAGTCTAAAATACTCAATAGAGCACTCTGAAATGCTCACTTCATCGAGTTAAGCTTCATTCAAAATCTCCCGAAGATGTCAAAATTCTCTCCTAAATCTCGGACATGGTGCGCCACAAGTTATTTACTAACATGTCAATCGATATATATGTTCATATTTCTTCAAATCATCTCCTCGAACATCTCATTCATTAAGCGCTTGTAAGTGGCTCCTGCATTCTTCAAGTCGAAAGGCATGACCTCACAGAAAAATCATCCCTAATCCGTAACAAAGCTAGACTTCTCTTGGTCCTCCAGCCGAATCCGGTTGTACCCTTGAAAGGCATCATGGAAGCTCAGCATTTTACAACCCAAAACTGAGTCCACCAATTAATCTATGCGGAATAGCGGGAATAAATCCTTAGGACATACTTTGTTTAAGTCATCTAGGAAGCTCAACATTTTACGACCCAAAGTTGAGTTCACCAAATATTGGTCTATGCGGGATAGCGGGGCTGAACCTTTAGGACATGAACTGTTTAGGAGGAAGTCACCCAGACAGTTTCAGGGACAATATCAACTATTGTGAATATTGTTATGAACTTGAGAGAAAAGAGAGGAAAATGAAGAAGAAGAAGAATGGTGTGTAATATTATGAAGGCCAAAGGCCTATATTTATAGGTACACCATTAGGGTTTAGGGGGGCATAAAGGTCATTTATATATTAATTACAACACTCCCCCTTGAATGACCTTTAATACATGCTGCCTCATTAAAACCTTGTCGGGAAAACCCAGTGGGAAAAAACCCGATCGAAGGAAAAAGAGTACAACTACTCCCCCTGAAATTGATTACATAAGATCTTTGAGTTGACGCATTCCGATCTT
The DNA here is from genome assembly GCA_033398695.1 of Orobanche coerulescens. NCBI lineage: Eukaryota > Viridiplantae > Streptophyta > Magnoliopsida > Lamiales > Orobanchaceae > Orobanche > Orobanche coerulescens. Next base: position 23,142,636 of record CM065808.1, read on the forward strand.
GTGTACCAGTCTTATGAATGTTGATGTCGGCAACGCCTTTGTGAATAAGTCCGCCACATTATCACTTGAGCGAATCTGTTGAACATCAATTTTGCCATCCTTTTGCAGATCATGCGTATAGAAAAGCTTGGGAGAAATATGCTTTGTTCTATCACTTTTGATATAGCCTTCCTTGAGTTGTGTAATGCAAGCCGCATTGTCTTCATACAATACAGTTGGATTCTCTTTTGACGTAGTTAATCCACACGACTCTTCAATGTGATGTGCCAAATTTCTCAACCATACACATTCTCGACTTGCTTCGTGGATTGCAATTATTTCAGAATGATTTGAAGATGTTGCTGTTAGGGTTTGCTTCACAGATTTCCAAGATATAGCAGTTTATCCACGTGTGAATACATAGCCTGTTTGTGATTTACCCTTATGTGGGTCCGAAATATAGCCTGCATCTGCATATCCCACTAGAGAACATCCAGAACTTTTTGAATAATATAACCCAAGGTCGATGGTGCCCTTTAGATAACGTAGAATATGTTTGACACCGTTCCAATGTCTTATAGTGGGTGCAGAGCTATATCTTACGAGGAGATTTACAGAAAAAGCTATATCTGGTCTAGTACAATTAGCAAGATAAGTTAATGCACCAATTGCACTGAGATATGGTACTTCAGGACCAAGTATCTTTTCTCCATCCTCGAGTGGTCGAAAAGGATCTTTAGTTACATCAAGTGTTCTAACAACCATGGGTGATGTAAGCGGATGTGCTTTATCCATGTAAAAACGCTTTAACACCTTTTCGGTATAAGAGGATTGATGAACAAATAGTCCTCCATCGACATGTTCAATTTGAAAACCCAAACAGAATTTCGTTTTTCCTAAATCTTTCATCTCAAATTCGCTTTTCAAATATTCATAGCTTTATTGAGCTCTTCAGGAGTCCCAATTAAGTTTAAGTCATCAACATAAACTGCTATAATTGCAAATCCACTGTCTGTTTTCTTTATGAAAACGCAAGGGCAGACAACATCATTTTTATACCCTTCTTTCAACAGAAATTCACTAAGTCTATTGTACCACATTCGTCCAGATTGTTTTAGTCCATACAACGATCTTTGCAGCTTAATTGAGAATATGCTTTTGGGATATGAATTACTTGTTGCTGGTAATTTAAATCCTTCTGGGATTTTCATGTATATGTCACTATCAAGTGAACCATATAGATACGCGGTTACTACATCCATAAGGCGCATATTGAGCCTTTGTGACACAGCCAGACTAATCAAAAATCTAAAAGTAATCGTGTCCATTCTTTGGAGAGTACGTTTCCTCATAATCAATTCTGGTCTTTGAGAGAAACCTTGTGCTACGAGTCTTGCTTTGTATCTCGTAACTTCATGATGTTCATTTTTCTTTCTAACAAAAACCCATTTGTATCCTTGGATAACATTTTTCGAGTTTGAACTACGAGTCCAAACACCTTTCGTTTTCCAAGGAATTTAATTCGGCCTCTATGGCTTCTTTCCATTTTGGCCAATCATCTCTATTTCGACAGTCTTCAACAGACTTCGGTTCAGGATCCTCATTTGAAACTTCTCGAGCCATATTAAAGGCAAAGATATCATCCATGATGACATTTTCCCTCTCCAATAATTTATTAGAATATGAATAATTTATTGAGATCTCATTATTTTCAGACACTAACAGTTCTTCAGGAACTACATTACTTTCATTTGATTGATCAATCATCATTCCTGTTTGGTTTTTATCTTGCACCTTCCTTTTTCAAGGTACAGAGTCCTTCGAACCAATTGGTCGACCACGCTTTTGACGTACTTTGGATTCGTTTGATGCTATTACTTGTCCTTCAGGGACATCGATTCTGGCTGGTGTATTTGCAGCAGGTATATAGGATTTTGTCACTCTTCCTGTATCAACGAAAGTATCAGGTAGTTGATTTGCAACCTTTTGTAGGTGAATGATCTTTTCAACCTCTTGCTCACATTGACTATTCCACGGATCAAAATGTGAAAAGATTTTTTCATTCCAAGAGATATCCTTTTGCTTTTCTAGATGTAGTTTTGTCCCACCTAATGTTGGGTATGTCATTTCATCAAAATGACAGTCTGCAAAGCGTGCAGTAAATAGATCACCTGTTGGAGGTTCAAGATACCTTATAATTGAAGGTGAATCAAACCCAACGTATATCCCAATCCTTCGTTGGGGACCCATTTTTGTGCGTTATGGGGGTGCAATTGGGACTTGAACAGCACAACCAAAAGTTCGTAAATGAGAAACATCAGGTTCTCGACCAGAGACAAGTTGCATGGGAGAATATTGGTGATAAGCCGTTGGCCTAATACGAACTAATGTTGCTGCATGTAATATAGCATGACCCCAAGCAGAAGTTGGGAGTTTTGATTTCATAAGTAATGGTCTTGCAATTAGTTTAAGACGCTTAATAAGCGATTCTGCTAGACCATTTTGTGTATGGACATGAGCAACTGAATGTTCGACCTCAATTCCAATTGCCATACAATATTCGTCGAATGCTTGGCATATAAACTCACCAGCGTTGTCAAGACGAATTGCCTTGATTGAATTATCAGGGAATTGAGCTCGTAATTTTATTATTTGAGCAAGTAGCCTAGCAAATGCCACATTTCTAGTTGAAAGTAAGCTCACATGGGACCATCTAGTAGACGCATCAATTAATACCATAAAGTATCGAAATGGTCCACATGGTGGATCTATTGGTCCGCAAATATCTCCTTGAATTCTTTCTAGAAAAGATGGAGATTCAATGCTAACTTTCGTACTTGAAGGTCTAGTGATTAACTTTCCTTGTGCGCAAGCATCACAAGAGATTTCATTTGCTAAAAGAATCTTCTGGTTCTTTATGTTATGTCCGTATGAAGTATTGAGTATTCGACGCATCATAGTTGCTCCAGGATGTCCAAATCTTTCATGCCAGAGCATAAAGATCTTTGGGTCATTGAACTTCAGGTTCATGACATGATTTGCCTCAATTGCTTTTATGAATGTGTAATACATTCCAGACGATAATGTCGAGAATTTTTCTTTTGTTTGCTTCTGTCCAGACACAAAAGAATTTATACAAAGGTATTCATTATTACCTTCTTACATTGTCTCAATGTGATATCCATTGCAGCGGATATCCTTAAAACTTAGTAAATTCCTTCTCGATTTACTAGAGTAAAGTGCATAATCTATAACTAATTTAGTATTATTTGGTAAAATAATACATGCTCTTCCGGTGCCATCAATGATGTTTGATGCACCTGATATGGTATTAACATTATCTTCTGCTAATGTTAATTTGAGAAAGTATTTCTTATCTTGGAGAATGGTGTGCGTAGTTGCACTATCAGCTAGACAAATATCACAAGCATTCATTGTAATTTCTGTAATAATTTAAAGGAACTTTTTAGAAATAAATTCATTTATTATGAAATAACCATTCCAAAAATAATTAGTTCAAAAGCAAATCATCATACTGAAAAAATTCCCAAGCAAAGAAAATAACAAAGCAACAATTCTCAAACTAATTAATATCGTCTAACACACCACCCCCAATCAAGTGATCAATATCTCCTTTTGGATGAGCAAAGAAATCAGAGACATCCAAATGAGTCGTATCAAGTGGACCATCATAATCAAGGACATTAGTTTCAATCTTTTCTTTTCCCTTGATTGATTTCTGATAAAGGTCCACGAGATGTTTTGCCGTACGACATGTATGTGACCAGTGCCCATTCATGCCACATCTATGGCATTTATCTTCCCTTTTGGATGGGTTACTATCATTGGATGCTTTGTGCCTTTTGTTGTTGGATATTTCGCTATGTGTTGTGCCACGTCGAAAACCACGTCCACGTCCACGCTTGTGTCCGCGGCCACGTCCACGCCCATTTCCATGATTGAATGTAGCATTGGCTTCAGGCAATGCTGCGGAACCAGTGGGTCGTAATTCGTGGTTTCGCATGAGCAACTCATTATTTTGCTCAGCGACCAATAAACAAGATATGAGTTCAGAGTATTTTTTTGAAACCACGCTCTCGATATTGCTGTTGCAAGATCATATTTGAAGCGTTGAACGTGGAGAATGTTTTCTCAAGCATATCTTCATCAGTTATTTTTTCACCACAAAGCTTCAAAGTAGAGCTGATTCTGAACAACTCTGAATTATAGGCACTCACGCTTTTAAAATCTTGCAAGCGCAGACGTATCCATTCGTGTCGGGCTCTAGGGAGGACTACAGTCCTCTGATGGTCAAACCTCTCTTTAAACTTTTCCATAACTCACTGGATCTTTGACTGAGGTACTCAACTTTTAAATCATCATGGAGATGATGACGAAGGAATATTAGTGCCTTTGCGATCCTGCTGGGATTCTTTGTTTCCTTCTTTATTGTCTCACCTGCACTTTGAGATCAAGTGGATATCGGCATCAAGAGTCCATGATAAATAGTTCTTGCCAGAAATATCAAGTGCAACAAACTCAAGCTTGGTGATATTGACCATATGTAAATCTACATAGTAAAAATAAAGGCTAAAATGCTCCTGGGGTCCCTTAACTTAATTTTAGATAACGATTTAGTCCTTTATCTTTTTTTTGTCCCAACGAAGTCCTTTATCTTTCTAATTTTAAGTAAATTTAGCTTTTTAGTTGTTAGCTATTGCAGGTGGGCATTAAGTTGCCTACGCGCTATAAACATACTTACGTGGAGAACAAAGTCAAATTCCTAACCTATGTGTCCATTTCCTAACCTCCATTTTCTAATTTTACCTGAATTTATATATATATATATATATATATATATATATATATATATATATATATATATTTTCTAGAAAATAATTTTATATATAAAAAATATTATTTTGCCAAAAAATATTTTGTCCTCCAGAACATTTTTTTTAAATTTTTTCGAAAAAATATTTTTTTTATTTTTTTCAGAAAATAATTTTATTTTTTCGAAAAAACAATATTTTTTACAGAAAATAATTTAATTTCGAAAAAAAATATTATTTTCTGGAAAAAAAATAAAAAAATATTTTTTCGAAAAAACTAAAAAAATCTTTTCTGGAGAAAAAAAATATTTTTTGGCAAAATAATATTTTTTCGAAATAAAATTATTTTCTGGAAAAAATATTATTTTTCGAAAAAATAAAATTATTTTCTGGAAAAAAAATAAAAAAAATATTTTCTGGAGGAAAAAATATTTTTTGGCAAAATAATATTTTATTTTTTTTCCAGAAAATACTTTTATTTTTTCAAAAAAATAATATTTTTTCCAGAAAATAATTTAATTTCGAAAAAATATTATTTTGCCAAAAAATACCTTTTTCTCCAGAAAATATTTTTTTAATTTTTTCGAAAAAATATTTTTTTTATTTTTTTCCAGAAAATAGTTTTATTTTTTCGAAAAAATAATATTTTTTCCAGAAAATATTTTTATTTCGAAAAAAATATTATTTTGCCAGAAAATATTTTTTCCTCCTGAAAATATTTTTTTTAATTTTTTCGAAGAAAATAATATTTTTCGAAATTAAATTATTTTCTGGAAAAAAAATATTATTTTTTCGAAAAAATAAAATTATTTTATGGAAAAAAAATAAAAAAAAAATATTTTTTCGAAAAAATTAAAAAAAAAAAATTCTGGAGGAAAAAATATTTTTTGGCAAAATAATATTTTTTCGAAATAAAATTATTTTCTTGAAAATATATATATATATATATATAAATTCAGGTAAAATTAGAAAATGGAGGTTAGGAAATGGACATAGGTGGACTTTGTTCTCCACGTAATATGTTTATAGCCACGTGAATTAACTGTACCCTGAACAGTGCTTATGAGCAACGAAAAGACTAAATTTGCTTAAAATTAGAAAGATAAAGGACTTAGTTGGGACAAGAAAAAGATAAAGGACTAAATCGTTATCTGAAATTAAGTTAAGGGACCCCAGGAGCATTTTAGCCAAAAATAAAACAAGTCATTTTTAACATAAAATTAAAATTTTCTTGAATTTAGAGTTTTAAAAGTTATTAAAATTCATTAATAACTTCAAGTGGATATTGACTCATATAGAGTTTTAAAAATATTCTTTGTTGTATTCATGACATTGGAGTGCAATAATTAAAATTATTTAATATAACATAAAATCACATTTGTATTTAAAATTTATGCTACTTCAAGAGCATAATAATTTATGATATTATTTTGTATCAATATTCTTCAGGAATATTGTATTATCATGGGAGATTTGATACGAATATGACTTGTTCTTTTAGAACAAGTGTATTTATCAATAGTATTGTAATTTAATTGTGTTACTTCAGGAGCAATAATTTTAAGAAAAAAATACACGAAAAAAAATAGTACAAAATGAAATAAATCAAAAGTTTCTTCAAGAGCCTTTACAATATTCTTCAGGAATATTGTTTTGTGTTTTTCCTCAAGAATTTACACAAAAACTTAGATCTCATAATGTTCTTCAGGAACACATCATATTTAATTAAAATATGACGAGATAATATTATATTTGTTCAAGAGCTACAACACGTATTTTATCTTAATAATCTTCTGGACTATTAAGAATGGTTAGATCTTGTTTCTTCAGGAAACAACAATTTTTCGATTTGATAATAGATTTCTAAATCATTATATATATTGTTTATATATAATGATAGAAGAAATCAAAACAATTAATAAACTGTATACTACACAAAATGATTGTACATCAAGGGGAAAAAATACAGAATATGTGTGTCTATCTTCTACACACCACAATATGATTCGTTAGTCAGAGAAAAGAAAAATACAGAATATTTATCAGATCTGTTTTGATTCTTTTGAAGCAGAACCGTGTATATATGATAGTTACTGATGACTTCCCCGTACATATACAAGAATATGTATACATACATATATGTATATAATTTTATGTAAAATATTGATTTTTGTGAAATACTATCCAGGAAAAATAAAATAAAATAAAATATTGTACTCAAGCATGTGAAATAAAAATCTACCTTGCTGTGAAAATAGAATAACACGCTAGTGAAAAAAAAATTTCTGAGAGAGATCGTGCTGATAACGTGTTATGAACTTGAGAGAAAAGAGAGGAAAATGAAGAAGAAGAAGAAGAATGGTGTGTAATATTATGAAGGCCAAAGGCCTATATTTATAGGTACACCATTAGGGTTTAGGGGAGCATAAAGGTCATTTATACATTAATTACAACAAATATATCTAAAAAAAAGAGTTAATTTTTATATCAATAATTACAGTTAAAAACTTTACACTTACCTATTTTTTTTGTCCCTTTATAAACCTTGCATTTATCACATTTACACAAATCGAATGAAACAACCACCATTTACCTTTTAATCTCCATCACAAACTCACTATTAATACTTTTTATTTTTTAATATATACCACACATTTATCACCATACTTACACCATTACCTAAAATACTCCAAATATATACCATCTGTCAAGTTTTGAACGGAACTGAGCGAGTATTTTACTGTGGCCTGCCCCCCATAGATACAACCATGAACAAAATCATTGCAAGTAAAAATAGTCGGAAAATCTATGTCTTCGTATGACCGAAGAATTTTAACACAATATGGACAGTTTGGGATACTTGTTTCCAGTTTCGATTCGAGGAGTCGGGTTTTGATTCGATTTCGGTGTTTGGTATATCCAGGTGAACCGTTTAAAAATACTTGTAATACTCTCATTTTTTGTTGTATATTTATATTTACTTACAATTTAATATTATTTATATAATTAAAAATATATATGTGGCCTTCCTAGCAATTACTTTGATTATTACCCGAAATTGAAGGTTTGTGTAAAAACTAAAAACCAAACCTAAACTTCCTTTTTTAGGTCTGAAATGACAAAATTACTAATTAAGAATATGAACTTTCACAAATTTTATATTTATGGTAACAAATATTTTTTTGTATCATTCAGGAGTATGTATTTATTTCCATCCAATCAAATTAGGGTATCCGTGAAAATCCGTCAGTTAAATCTAACGGACTTGATGACATGTCCGTTAAGTGACATGTGTCACCTTCTGATTGGTTCACGTAATAATAATAAAAAATATAAAAGATTTAAAAATATAAAAAATAAAAAATCTGAAAATTTTTAAAAAAATCCAAACTTTATTTTTTGTAAAAAAATATGGAATATTAATATTAAAAATCAGGCATTTTTATTTAAAGTTCGAAAATAAGAAATAAAAAACTAAAAAATCTGAATCTGATTTATAAACTGTTTTTAAAAAAATTGAAATATTATTTTTCATAAATTACTAAATATTGAATTATCATTATTTTTTTTAAAAAAACATGCTAGTTTTTGTTTTCGTAATTTTTTTACTTTTCATAAAAAATATCTTATTTTTAAAAATAAATCTAAAAAACAGATTAAAGATTAATAAAAACATCCGATTTCTAAAAAGATTTATTTTTTTATTTCTTATTTTGAACTTTAAATAAAAATATTTGATTTTTAATATTAATATTTCACATATTTTTAAGAAAAAATAAATTTGGATTTTTTTAAAAAAATTCTGATTTTTTATTATTTATATCTTTTAGACTTTTAGTTTTTTAATATTTTATTATTATTAAGTGCACCAATCAAAAGGCGACACATGTCACTTAACGGACAGATCAACAAATTGGTTATATTTAACTGACGAATTTTCACGAATACCCTAACTTGATTGAAAAGAAATAAGTTTATACTCCTATATAAAAAAATCGGTTACCATAAATAAAACTTTGGGAAATGGTAATTTTGCCTTTTGAAATCGATTTTGGTTTTAGAAATCACAGAACCGGCCCAAACCGAACCGTGGCCATCCGTGATCAAAATTGGAAAAGGTCCCATCTTTCAAAACCCCCTTTTAAGAAATCACAGAAAGATTCCAGGAGAAAGAGAGATGGGTTTCTTTGATTTGGAACAACAGTTCGCTTTCTACGGGGCTTATCACAGCAACCATGTGAACATAATAGTCCACATGATCTTTGTTTGGCCAATTGCATTCACATTTTTAGTTCTTTTGCATTTTACGCCGCCTATATTCAGCCACACCCCAATTGAGTTGTGGGGTCAGAGTATTTTGGTGTTGAACTATGGTTTCTTGCTTACCATGTTGTATGCATTATATTATGTGACTTTGGACAGGAAAGCTGGTTCTTTGGCTGGTTTCTTGTTTTTTCTAAGTTGGGTTGGAAGCAGTGCTCTTGGTCATCGCCTTGGCTTCTCTTTGGCTTGGAAGGTAATCTTGTACGGATTATTGTTATTGTTCATTGGCTCAATGCTTATTCTCTATGTTGTTTAATTGTTGGTATATCTTTTTATGTTTGCCGAAATCGATTTGTTTTCTAGTTATGTTTTCCTTCCTGTCTTAGTTGGATGGGTAATTACTTATTCGAAAAAGGATTAGAATTATACTTTGAGGTAAACAAGCATGATTGATATAAAAGAAAGAGATGCGGGATGTTAATATATAATGATAATGATAATCGGAGAGATCTTAGTAAATATTCTATATATACACTTAATTGGACTTAATATTGGGCACTTGATCTTGTTTTCCATAACAATAATTAGCATCTTTTGAATTTCTACTCTTGTTGAAAATTTCGATACAAAAATATGTTATATTGGAGCGAGTTGCTCCAAATTCATGGGTTTGTGCATATTGGTTCCTGTCTTTTCCTCTGTTGTTGTTTCAGTCTGCTTTTTGCTCATAGTTTATACTGAAACTCTAATTAAATTCCCACCCTATTTTTGAAACAACAATGATCAACTAGCTCTGAGACTTGGTATGAAGTTAGTACCATTGGTCTCCATTATAATAGGTTGCATTTCCAAGTTTTAACTACTAATTACTACTTCAATCCTTGTTTGCAAAAAACATGCATCGAAAACTTTTAGGAGATAAAACGTGGTGAATCCTCTTTTGTAAAGTCTCAAAATAACAAATCGAAACGGGTGAACAAACTACGATGCTGCTTTAGTGTAAACTTGTAGCTATCATCAATACTCTCTTATGATTTATCCTCGTTTATGAAATTCTTTCTTCTCTCATTTGCGGCAGGAAGGGCAAACTTTGCTCAAATGAGAGGAAAGGCAAACTTTGCCACTTTGTGTTTTGCATGATTTTATAATGTTAACCAATTTTGACCATTATTTGACACTATAATTTTCATGCCACCGACCCGTCGTAGTTGGTTCATAGTTGCTATTAAGGTGCAGTATGATGATGTGAAATTCTTCCTTCTCTCTCTCTCTCTCTCTCTCTCTCTTCTCTACTTTACCTTATATTCTCTTCAATTTAGAATTCTACTGTAATGTACCGACATTTCTAGGAGGTTAACGTATGAGTGTCAGACATGGGAACACGGCGGGGACACGCATGACACGTACGGAACACTCCAAAACAAGTGTCTCCTTATTTTGTTTTATTCTATTACAGGGACATGGGAGGACACTTCGGGAACACTGCTTCTCAGTTTCTTCTTTAAATGTATTTTTAATTAATTTCACAAAAAAGGGGTTGATATACAAAAAAAAAAAATAAGATTGTAACATAAATATGTTTAATTAAATATCTTAGAATAATCTTTAGATTTTTTAGTTTAAATAATTTGGAGTGTTAAGTGTTTTCCTTTTGATCAATGACTTATTAAATATTATGGATGTTATTTAGTGTTTACAATGACTGACACACACACACACACACACACACACACACACACACACACACACACATATATATATATATATATATATATATATTTTGGCATGTCCTTGCCATAACCATGTCTCATATTTTTCAAAAATGCCGTTTGCCACACCCGTACCCATACCCATATGAGTGCCCGTGCCAGTGCTTCCTAGGATTTCTAGTTTGAAGAATATCAAGGTGAAACATGATTGAGAAGCAAGAGTGTTGTCCCCAAATGAAACAACGAGAAGAATTTAGAGGAGGCTAAAAAGACTTCTTAGCTGATTTTTTTTTCTTATTCAAGATTGTTCTAATTATCACGGAATTAAACTAATGAGTCATACCATGAAGTTGTGGGAACGAGTGATTGAACAAAGGATCAGGAAATGTGTGAACATAACAGAAAATCAGTTTGGATTTATGCCTGGAAGATCGACCATGGAATCAATTTATCTTATCCGGCAGTTGATGGAACATTATCGAGATAAAAAGAAAGATCTACATATGGTTTTTATTGATTTAGAGAAAGCATATGATAAAGTACCAAGAAAAGTACTTTGGTGGGCCTTAGCAAAGAAGGGTGTATCGCGGAAATAATGACATTATAAAGGACATGTATGAGGGAGCTAGTACAAGTGTACGTACTAATATTGGGAGGACAGAAGAATTCCCTATTACGATTGGGGTGCATCAAGGATCTGCTCTTAGTCCTTTTCTCTTTGCCATAGTCATGGACGAATTGACAAGAGAAATTCAAAATGACGTTCCGTGGTGTATGATGTTCGCAGATGATATTGTGTTGATTGATGAAATGAAGGTTGCAGTGCAACAGAAATTGGAACTTTGGAGGGATACTTTGGAAGCTCGAGGCTTTAGGTTGAGCAGAAGTAAGACTGAATATATGGAGTGTAGGTTTAGCGAAAACAGTGATAGAGAGGCAGGGATGATCACATTTGATGGGAAAGTTGTTCATGGATCCACTTTCTTTCGGTATCTTGGATCTATTATCCAAAAGGATGGAGAGCTAGATGGCGATGTGGCTCACAGAATAAAGGCCAGGTGGTTGAAGTGGAAGAGTGCTACAGGGGTTTTATGTGATCCTGACATGCCTCATAGATTAAAGGTAAATTTTACCGCACGGCAATTAGGCCTGCGCTGTTATATGGCTCCGAGTGTTGGGTCAGAAATGTGTCACGTTCAAAAGATGAATGTGGCGGAGATGCGTATGCTACGATGGATGTGTGGTCATACAAAAAAGTATCGGCTCAGAAATGAGGTGATTAGAGAGAAGGTAAGAGTTGCAGCTATAGAAGACAAGATGATGGAGAATCGACTACGATGGTTTGGTCATGTGGGAAGAAGACCTGTTGATGCCCCAGTGAGGAGGCTAGAGGAAAGTATGGCTCAAGAAAAGGTAGAGGAGGACCCAAGAAAACTTGGATAAAGATGATTGAAAATGATATGCGGTTTCTTGGAATTGGAGAAAGTATGGTGATAGAGAGGCAAATGTGGCGGGAAAGAATACGGATGATGGATGGAATCTGATTCCTTTTTTTTCTGTATTTTTATTCCTATTTTCTTTTATTCCATGTTATCTGTTAATTTATTTTTCAGGACTTTTCATTTTTTTTTTAACATTCATTCTCTTTTTTATTTGCTTTTTTCTCTACTTTTTTCTCTACTTTTTTCCCTCTTTTTCTCCTTTTATGTTATTTATGTAACGATCATTGACGGTTTCAAAGTTCGATTCATGTTAGCCGACCCCAAATCATTTTGGGACTAAGGCTTAAATGTTGTTGTTGTATTGGACTTTGAATCAAACTTCGCAGTCGAGACTTGACAAATAAATGGAGCTAAAAAGACTCTTTAGCTGATTTTTTTCTTATTGGACTTTGAATCAAACTTGGCAATCGAGACAAAAAAATGCTGAAGCTTAAACACGACAGTTCCTTGTTCCTGGACATGAAAAGTACGCACAATGGAAATAACTAATCAGTTTTCGAAGCATAGTGGTTTAGATCTTTTTAAAGTTCGTGAACTTGACAGTTTATTTTTGTTTCTTTTTTTAAGCCTAACTTGGCAGTTCATGACTTTGTGGATTTTTTCAATTTTGTGCAAAGTTCTCTGTTTCCATGTTTATGCTTGTGTTGTGTGCTTGTATAATAATTATTAAACAGAAAGTACACTGTTGAAAGTAAAGAATGTAGTAAAGAACATAGGAATTCTTATGGCAGTTCAAAGGTGGGGCTAATCCTTCTGCTCTACACTTCTCCCAAACATTACTCACTGAACCCAGCTGTCCGGTTCAACCTTCACGTCCACCTTATTTGCATTCTTGTTAATTGAGGTTAATTGAAACAAATTATTCAAATATAAATTAAGTATTGGAAATGATCGGATAAAAAAAATTCAGGAATTTGTTTCTTTATACGAGTGACATGCTCAACAGTAACTACCCTAATTGCGGTAAGGTGTAAATTACTATCAACATTCCATTTTGCTGTTCTCTGTTAAAGGCTTGAAAAGATGTTGATTTTTTTTTGGTTATGCTGGCTTAGTGTTACTGGTCGGGTTTACAAATTGATAGAATAAAGAGGAATTAATAGGTAAATTGATATGAAAGATTAGATAGATAATGAGGAAATTTCGTGTCCCAAGCCGAAATCAATAAACTAGGGTTCTTCAATAATCCCTACTAATGACTTACGTAATAATATCAACTAATTATTCCACGCAGGCGCCTGATAATGAAAGAATAAATAACTAATAATAATATAACTCATAACTAATAACCACACGTTTCCTCTTAGCCCGCGCTAACACCCGTGGTCCGACCCGTACCCGCGACCCACGGTCCTCGGCGGGTGTAAACCGGATCCGTAACAACTCTTCCCTCCTTCCAAACCGCCTCGTCCTCGAGGCGAAATTCAGGAAATTAAATGTTTAATTCTGACACGTCGACCCAAGTAGCATCATTGACTCCCTTATGACGCAACTGAACCAAAAACTGGCGAACCCGATCATCCCAGACCATCCGACCTCGTATCACCCACTCTGATCCAAACTCGGGCTCCTCTCAAAGCTAGGTATCTGGCAGTGTTGCTTCGACTTCATGATTACCTATCGGCTATCGCGGCCTTCAACTGTGAAACATGCGGGGTGGTGATGCGAGAATGGGACGGAAGCCGTAAGTGGTAAGTTGTAGTTCCTACCTGTTCTCTCACCTTGAACGGACCATAAAACTTTGCCACTAACTTCGCACTCGACCGGCTAAGTGACGATCGCTGCCCATATGGCCTCAACTTTAGAAAAACAGATTGCCCAACATTGAAGGTGACGTTGCGCTTGTGAGCATTTGCAGCTCTCACCATGCACTGTTGGCACTCTCCAAATTAGCCTTCCAATCACGCAACACTTCATCTTGGGCCTATAACTCATCCGCCACCGGTCAAACCCTAATTTCAGCCAGCAAGAAGCCCCCTAGGGCCGGAGGTGGCCTGCCGTAAACTGCCTCAAAAGGCGTCATGCCCTCCGTCGAATGAAAACTGGTCTTGTAGCAGTATCCGGCCCACTGAAGCCATCGGCTCTACGTTCAATCTCATTAGGAAAATATCTTTCCAAACACTTCAATCTCATAGCAGACATCTCATCATCTTTGTGGGGGGAACATGTAGGGGAGATTCATCAAGCCATTGAACGCTATAGTACGTATATAATTATTCATTGTATTATTAAACTAAAGTTACTAAACTAACTACTAAAACTAACGATGTGTAAATTAAAAAAATGAAATTGAGAAAGTAAAGAATTTATCACCTTGGATTCAAAGAGTGTGCCAAGCAATGTAGAGGTGTGTTACTTTTTGTCCATCGATCTACTAATATTTGGTGCACAACGTTGTAAAAACCAGAAAACTTGTGATCAGACTTTCCTTCATGGCGATAGATAACAATCTTCACCCTCTCAATCATAGTATCCCACATATCATAAATAAAATGAAGACAAGGCTTGTCGGTATCCGCTTTTCTTAGCATGTCCAATGTTTTAAAAATTGGTCGAAGCGTACGTCTCGAGGCGCGCCTCGACTCGAAGCGGCCAAAAAGCGATCCGAGGAGCATGCTCTGGGGGTCACCGGGTGAAGCGTACATTTTTTTCGGGTGAGGCGTACGCCTCGAAGCGTGTCCGCCTTGAGGCGGAAAAGCGGACGCTTCAGTCCACCGGCCAATTTTGGCTTGTTCACCGCTTTTTGATTGTTTTTTACTTTTTTTTTTTAATTCTTTACTTTTTCGTTATTTATAATACCATAACCCTAAATTAAAAAGCCAAAAATCGCACGCTTTTCTTCGTTCCTCTGCTCTCTTCCAGTCGTCCGTTCCTCTCTGTCGCCGGGCCTCTCTGTCGCAGGCAGTAAAGTCGCACACACACACGCACGCCGGAGATCTCTTCGTCGGGCCTCTCTGTCACCTGGTACGTATTTTTTGGGGTTAAACTCCTCTTACTCTTCTCACTCTTCTTACTATGTTTGCTTCGAACAACTCTTCTTACTCTGTTTTTTGACTTTTTTTGGGTTGATTTTTGTGGTATTGACAGAATTATGGTGGGAGGAGGATCGAAGGGACAGGCAAGTAGCGGTTCAAGAAAAGACCCGGCTTGGAAGTATGGTAAAGAAATTCAAGTTGAAGGAAAGCATTACAAATACATTGAATGCAATTTTTGTTTGAAAACTATTAAGGGAGGTGTGAAAAGAATGAATGATCATCTTGCCGGTACACATAAAGATGCAAAGCCATGTAGTAGTGTACCGGAAGAAGTGAAGCAAGAAATTAAAGATTATTTGAAGAGAGGAGAGCAATTAAAAATCAGTGCTCAAAGGGATTTTGAGGAGATGGTGGACAGTGGCTCTTATTACAATAACCAAGGCTCGATGGGAAGAGGAGGTTCGAGTTCGGGAAGTACTCCTCACACAAGGGGTGTAAGGGGACCGATTGATCGCTTTGTTGTTGAAGTGGAGAAAGAGGATGCTCAAGACACGGGCAACCAAACGAATGCGAAAGAAATGAGGAATAGAGTTTGTTTGGATATTGGAAGATTTTTCATTGAAAACGGAATCCCCTTCAATGCTGCCAAGAGTGCTTCTTTTGTTAATATGTGTCGATCTATTGGGAACTATGGACGTGGCTTAAAACCTCCAACACAATATGAGCTTAGTTCGTGGATCTTGAATGAAGAAGTGAAAACTACAAAAGCGGTTGTAGATGAGGTGAAGAAAACATGGGCACAAACGGGTGTTTCCATATTATCCGATGGTTGGAAAGATATGAGGGGAAGGCAGTTGATTAACTTTCTCGTTAATAACCCCTATGGTACCGTTGATGTTTCGAATGTTGTGAAAGATGCAAAATTATTGTGCGCACTTTTTGAGGAAGTTGTTAACGAAGTTGGAGAGGATCTTGTGATTCAAGTAGTCACTGATAATGCAGCCAATTATAAGGCTGCGGGGGAAATGCTAATGAGGAACAAACCACGTTTGTGGTGGACACATTGTGCCGCACATTGTATCGACTTAATGCTAGAAAAGATTGGTGATTTGCCTCAACATAAGAACGCGTTGATAAAAGCAAACAAGGTAACTACTAATTAATTAATATAATATATATATATTAAATTCTTTAATATTTTATTTTTATATTGATGTATCGTGTATTATATTTTAGGTGAGTAATTTTATCTATAATCATGGATGGGCATTAGCATTGATGAGGGAACACGTAAAGAAGGATCTTCTTCGCCCGGCTGCTACTAGATTTGCCACAGCTTACTTAACAATACAAAGTATGATAAATTTGAGGCAACCTTTGGAAGCCATACAAGAAATTTGAGGCAACCTTCTCCACCAAAATTACTTAATGAAATTGAACATTATAATTAATATGATCTTATTTTTATGATAGATCATAAACGTAAAAGATTGCAATTAATCGATGAGGAATCAGAATGGGAAGATCGTGATGAAGAGGAGGAGGATGATAGAGTAATTAGATATGACGATGATTCCATGGATGATCCCTCAAGTGGTGGCGAAGATGGGAATGACGAGTTCGATGAGTTTTTTAAACCATTGGACACAGATGATTCAATATTTCATTAGATAATGATAATTGAATTATCTGGTCATTATGTTCCTTTTTTTTTAATCTATGACTTTTTGGAGTTTTTGCTTGAAGACACTTGTTTTATGTTTTATCTACCTAGTTTTATGTTGCATATTATCTAGTTTGTGATGTCTTTTGACATATAACATTTAGTACTTATGATATTGTTGTTTATTATTTGTTATGTTAATTTTTTTCTGATTTTTGTCCTTAAAGATTGAGGCGTCCGCCTCAGACCGCCTCGAGGCGTACGCTTCGCTTCATGACTGCAAAACGCCTCGAAAACGCTTTTCGAGTTTTAAAACATTGAGCATGTCATATATAGGCTCCGTGAAAGCAAGAATATAATCTATCTTATCCCACCACAAATCATCCAAAATCTTCTCTTTTACTTGTGCGGCTTTAAGAACATCATCTTCTCTCTAATTTGCCCAGTCAGGACTTATCACCATACTTAAGAGACTTTGTTTGATTGTCCTAAATCTCTTAAGCATGATAATACTCGAAGCAAATCGGGTCTCTGCCACTGAAAGCATCTTCAATGCAGAATGTTCATTGAACATTGACAATCTCATATTATGATTCACTATGAAGATCTTAACTGACATCACATCTCCTATAATTTCTGTAATCCAGTGACATTCTTGAAATGTTTCTGCATTTGATTCCGAATTCTTTGCTGCACATATTTTTAAGAGCAAGGTTGAGTGTGTGCACTACACATGGAGTCCAGAAAATGTGGGGAAACTGACTCTCAATCAACAAACCAGCTCCTCTACACACTGGTGCATTATCAGTAATAACTTGGACGACACTCTGGTGTCCAATGGAATCAGCGCACTCCTTAAGTAACTTAGCAATGAACAATTTGTCTTTATATTCGCCTTCACAATTAATTGCTTTCAAGAACATAGGACCACTTTCACAGGCAACCATCAAATTAATAATCGGTCTCCTTTGAGAATCCGTCCACCCGTCACTGACGAGACTCACGCCTTTCTCCTTCCATGAATTCTTAAGAGGATTTAGACAGCTCTCAACGTCTGCTCTCTCTTTAATCAACAATGAATTTGTCAATGAGTTGTAATCGGGAGGGACATAACCTGAAAGATGTTTGCTATTGGCGGCTTTTGTGTACGAACTCAGATAGTATGGATTCTTTGCTAGATTAAATGCAGCACCGCTTGAATAAAACATCCTAGCAATCTCACTATCCAACTCATGCCGAGCTTCAAGATTAAATGCTTTCTCTAAAGGGGAGTCACCTGAGACTTTTTTCCTTTTTGATAAAAGAGGCTCAAATGCCGATTGTCTCATTGTGCTTGGAGTTGAAGCACTGGATGAACAACTCTTGCTTCTACTTGATGGTGGTAATGAAACTTGGCGAGCTTTTGAATTTTGCACCATTAAATCATAACCATCAGATTCTCTTTTCATGTTCATTAAATCAGTTGAAGTCACCTTAGAGCACTTTGAAACACCCATGTTAGCAATTTTCAGCAAATGTCCCTTAACTCTTGAATATGATCCCGTAACACACAATCCACAATAGTTACACGCAAACTTCACATTTCCTCCCTTCCCAATTTTTTCTTGCACTTTTACATACTTCTATTTGTTGTTCCTTCATCTTGACTCATTCTAAAAATTAAGTAAAAAAATTAATTAGTAATGTAATTAGTAATTACTTAATCTGAAAGCAAACCAATTAGTACGTCGGTGCAGTGCAGAAGCCAGTCGGTGTGTGTCTAGTGGATGTCAGTACACACATCGAATACATACAAACCAATTAAAAAAATTTGCTTTCAATTTGCTTGGTCTTGATAAGCATCAACACTTTCTTTTTTGCGGTGCAGTGCAGAAGCCAGAAATCAACGGGAAAAAAAGATGAGAAATAAAAGATAAGAAGACTAACCTGCTGGAAAGCCGCGGCCCGCGACGAGATGGAGGTGAGTGGCGTCGGTTCGTCGCGTCGGACCTAGGGTTGGCGTCGGACCTAGGGTTCGCGTCGGACTGCTGTCGCGGTTGGCCTAGGGTTCGGGTGTTGTCGCCCTCTTCTTTCTCTGTTTTCTTTTTCTGTTCTGTTTCCCGTTTTCTTTTTTCTTTTCTTTAATTTTATTCCTGTCCTGCTCGTCCCGTTTTTAACACCAAAAAATGCAATGAATCGTGTCCCCGCCGCGTCCAAAATGCCACGTCAGCAGGACGCGGTCCGACCGCATTGGACACGCACCCGAGCCGCGTCTGCGGCGAGTCGGAGTCCAAAACGCACTGGACTCGGACACTCTCCCTCTCCAGGCGAGTCCGTGCTTTAGAGCTCCCAATCTAGAGTGTAGACCAAAATATCATCGAAGAAAACTAGAACCACCCTGCGAAAACGAGGTTGTAGTAAATCTTCATTGCGGACTGGAATGTGGACGGGGCATTTGTCAATCCGAACAACATCATGTGAAACTCATAATGACCCGAATGCGTGCAGAAAGCGGTTTTGGGAATATCCTCATGAGCGATCCGTATCTGATGACACCCGGAACGAAGATTTAACTTTCTGAACCACCTTGCTCCACCCAACTCATTCAACATCTCATGAATAACCGTTATAGCGTATTTATCCTGGACCATGCGTTTATTCAATTCCGGGTAGTCTACACAAAACCTCCGTACTTCCATCCTTCTTTCAACTAAAAGGACGGGGCTCGAAAATGGGCTCGAGCTAGGTTGTATATTCTCGCTTCTAACATCTCCTGCACCTTCCACTCCATCTCGTCCTTAGTCGAGTGGCTGCTTAAAGACGAACTGAATCTGGCGAAACAACCGTGGAGGCAGTCTGGTAGGCGGCTGCAGAACCGAAGGAAACTCGACCAGCATCTGGCGAAATAAACCCGTCCTCTACCCTCCTGTCCCAACATCACCCCCGAGCTTCGTAACCCAACCACCATCCTTTCTCAATGTACTGGGCCTTTTGTAGACTAACCGCTGTTATTTCGCGGCGGATAAGGGAGGGTTCCCTTACTTCATGTGAAGATCATCGTACCCTATATTTGGATCAGAGGTGGGCACGAACAATGAGTGACATATGAACTTAAAATTTTTGCAACGCAAATCTACTCTTCAACTCGAAACACTCAACTTGAAGAGTGGAGGACAAACAACGAAATGGTCCAACAATGACCCAGTGGAAGAAATGTGGTCCAAATAAATTTTTATTTCCACATCTTTTTTATATTACAAAAATCAAGAAGTCCAACTTGCTTCGTTGGTTTACAGTTAAAATTATTCCTTGAAGAAAATAGCTAACCTGTTGAAAAGAAAAGTATGCGAGGGTTGCTAGGTCGTCGCCCAGAAGCGGCGCGCCACCTTTACATCTGAGGGTGGTGTCAAATGAGCAAGGATGCGCTACACTTCATAGGCCCGGGTGTAGTGGAAAATATGCAAGGGTTGCTAGGTCGTCGCTCGGAAGCGGCGCGCCACCTCGAAGTATGGGTGTGGTGTCAAATGTGCAAGAATCCTTGCAGCGTGGACGGGGACAGACAGAGAAGTTAGTTCTTGCGGCTAGTAAGGGTAGTAAGGTGCGGTTTGGAACTTGGAACGTTGGCTCTTTGACGGGGAGATTAGCAGAAGTGGGGGAGGTTATGAAAAGGAGGAGAATTCACATAATGTGTCTACAAGAGACTAAGTGGGTTGGCGAGAAGGCAAGAGTGTTAGCTCCTTGGGGTTACAAGCTTTGGTACTCTGGAAAGGATAGAAGTAGAAATGGAGTGGGTATCGTCATTGATAAAGAATTCATTGATGATGTGGTGGAAGTGTCAAGAAAGAGCGATAGAATAATGAGTATTAAGCTTGTGATAGGGGATGAGTTTCTAACTATCATAAGTGCTTATGCACCACAAGTAGGATTGGATGCATCGATCAAACAAGAATTTTGGGAAGATTTGGAAGAGGTTGTCGAACGAATTCCTATGGGTGAGAAATTGATCATTGGTGGTGACCTCAATGGGCATGTCGGTGTTAGCGAGATGGCTTTGAGAGTATTCATGGTGGCTTTGGTTTTGGGGACAGAATGAAGCAGAAATGATATATTGGATTTCGCATTAGCTCATGACTTGGGTATTATGAACACTTGGTTCGAGAAAAGGGACTCTCATTTGGTGACATATAGAAACGGAGGTAATGCAAGTCGATTGATTTCTTTTTAGTAAGGAATGTTTGGAGGAAAAGTTTTACTAATTGCAAGGTAATACCGGTGAGAGTGCCGCAACACAAAGATAGGGTTGTGGTGCTTGACTTTCGAGGTAAGAGGCACTTAAGAAAGAGAAGACCACAAGTTGACCTCGAATTAAGTGGTGGAAGCTCCAAGGAGAGTCGACATACTTTTGTGGCTAAGATTGCGATAGTGGTATTTGGTCTGATTGCACGGAGATGGATATAGATTCGATGTGGAACTTGTTGGAACACAACATAAAGGAAGTTGCAAAAGAAGTCCTAGGAGAATCTAAAGGAAACATACCATCAAGTAAGGACACATCTTGGTGGAATGATGAAGTTAAGCAAGCGATAAAGACCAAACGTGAATGTTATAAGGTCTGGGAAATGCTCGAGCGATGAGAATTATGAGAAGTACAAGAAAGCTCGAAAAGCTAAAAAGGCGGCGAAATGCCCGATCAAAGATCAATCAAGAATTATATGCAAGATTAGATACTAAAGAAGGGGAAAAAGATATCTATAAACTTGCTCGAATGAGAGAGAAGAAGACGCGAGATATTGGAAAAGTTAAATGTGTAAAGATCTTGACCAAAAGTTTTGGTTCAAGATAAAGAGATAAAAGAGAGATGGAGGTCATATTTTGATACCCTATTCAATGGCCATCAAGAACAAGATATTGGGAATTTAAACATCCCCTCAAGTATGGTTAACCGAGAGTTTAAGAGAAGAATCCAAAAGGGTGAAGTGACAATTGCATTGAAGAAGATGGGGTCAAAGAAAGCGGAAGGACCAATGGTATACCTATTGAAATTTGGAGGTGTTTGGGGGAGAGAGGGATCGAATGGGTAACTATGCTTTTCAATAAGATTTGGAGAAGCAATAAGATGCCATCAGCATGGAGAAAAAGTATTCTCGTCCCTTTGTATAAGAACAAAGGTGATGTTCAAGATTGTTCTAATTATCGCGGAATTAAACTAATGAGTCATACCATGAAGTTGTGGGAGCGAGTGATTGAACAAAGGCTCAGAAATGTGTGAAGATAGCAGAAAATCGGTGATTTATGCCTAGAAGATCGACCATGGAAGCAATTTATCTTATCCTGATTGATGGAACATTATCGAGATAAAAGAAAGATCTGCATATGGTTTTATTGATTTAGAGAAGGCATATGATAAAGTACCAAGAGAAGTACTTTGGTGGGCCTTAGCAAAGAAGGGTGTATCGCAGAAATATATTGACATTATAAAGGACATGTATGAGGAGCTAGTACAAGTGTACGTACTAATGTTGGGAGGACAAGAATTCCCTATTACGATTGGGTGCATCAAGGATCTGCTCTTAGTCCTTTTCTCTTTGCCATAGTCATGGGACGAATTGTGAGAGAAATTCAAAATGACGTGCCGTGGTGTATGATGTTCGCAGATGATATTGTGTTGATTGATGAAACGAAGGTTGGAGTGCAAATGTAAATGGAACTTTGGAGGGATACTTTGGAAGCTCGAGGCTTTAGCCGAAAGGTATAAGATCAATATATGGAGTGTAGGTTTAGCGAAACAGTGATAGAGAGGCGGGGATGATCACATTTGATGGGAAAGTTGTTCATGGATCCACTTTCTTTCGGTATCTTGGATCTATTATCCAAAAGGATGGAGAGCTAGATGGCGATGTGGCTCACGAGAATAAAGGCGGGGTGGTTGAGGTGTAAGTGTGCCACGGGGTTTTATGTGATCTGGCATGCCTCATAGATTAAAGGGTAAATTTTACCGCACGGCAATTAGGCTGCTTTTGTTATATGGCAAGTGTTGGGTCAGAAAAGCGATTGTCACGTTCAAAAGATGAATGTGGCGAGAGATGCGTATGCTACGATGGATGTGTGGTCATACAAAAAGGATCGGCTCGAAATGAGGTGATCGGAGAGAAGGTAAGAGTTGCGTCTATAGAAGACAAGATGATGGAGAATCGATTACGATGGTTTGGTCATGTGAGAAGAAGACCTATTGATGCCCGGTGAGGAGGCTAGAAAGTTGGGAGCAAGTAATGTTGTGAAAGGTAGAGGAAGACCCAAGAAAACTTGGATAAAGATGATTGAAAATGATATGCGGTTTCTTGGAATTGGAGAAAGTATGGCGATGGAGAGGCAAATGTGGCGGGAAAGAATACGGATGGTGGATGGAGTCTGATTCTTTTTTTTTTTTTAATTCCTATTTTCTTTTATTTCATGTTATCTTTTTTTCTTTTTTTTTTCTTTTTTTTTTTTTTTCATTCATTCTCTTTTTTTATTTGCTTTTTTCTCTACTTTTTCCCTCTTTTTTCCCTTTATGTTATTTATGTAACGATTATTGACGGTTTCAAAGTTTGATTCATGTTAGCCGACCCCAAATCATTTTGGGACTAAGGCTTAGATGTTGTTGTTGTTGTTGTTGAAAAGAAACGAAAATAATTTTCACCAGGAGTATTTTTTGTTTCGAATCAAGATGAAATTCATAATAGTTCTAATTTTACAGCAATATTATGGCGACTATCTACTCTCCAATTCGAGAACTCAACTTGGAGAGTGGGGGACAAATTGTATTGGCAAAAAATAGATCTCAGTCCAATAAAAGAAGCCCAAATATTATTGAGGTCGGCCCAAGCCTAGAACTGAGGCAGTTATCATAAGATATAGTCAATAGGCCCAAACGATGGACAATCCCCTCACCAAAATTCTAGAGGCGTTTCAAGATTACGCAAGTCCAACCCCCTCAATTGGATCTAGGCAGCTCAATCCAAGACCCGACCTCTACGTAAAAGTAAAACTTGAAGACAAACCAAGCCCAAGGTTGACCTACCCACTTACCCCCAGACGGCCCAATCCACTTAGAAGTTAGAAGCTCCATCTGACTGATAGAGTCAATACGGAACCAACGAATATGACGATGGACCTGGTCAACCTGAACTATGCCTCCCCAATCCATGTGATGAATGCGTCTCCCGAACGTTGAGAGTAAATCTCTCAACGGATTCTACACGTGGACTACGAAATCAAATTGACTCCATCAAGCATCCAGACGCCATTAAGCAATCGAATTGAGAACCCCCTCTTATCCATCTACTCTTACTCTCTCTCTCTCTACGTTGTGCTCTATATTCCGGTTGACTCCGATATTCATCGACGCACCCAGAAGATCATCGGACGTCTCCAAGTCTGGTGACTTGTGGTTTCGAGGTGATCAAACTCACGATTCTTTAGATCAGGCAGACGGATCTCCGGTCCCTCTTGGTCAATCCCTGTGAAAATGATAAGTCCCACTTCATTTATTTTATTTTTCTGTACCTCTCATTCTGCAAATTTACTGACTTGAGCGTCGGAGTCCATACGGCCGGCACCACACCGGTGTCCCCTTGGATCCTTACGTTCCAGATCTTGCTCATGTGTTGTCTTGCAGGTTGCTGGTGCCCCCTCTTCACTCAAAAATTAATTGTAGATTTCTGAGCGTCTACAATTTGGCGCCCACCGTGGTTGTTCAAAAAATGATACTCACCGGAAACCCCCACCCCGTGAGTGGGAATTCCTCTTGACCCCCCAAGTCCAAACACGTGTTTGGACTTCACAAAAAAGTATCGACCTTTCCACGAACAAAAATCACTCTTCGAAGGGATATTAATTAGGGGTTGTTTCTCGGGTCGAAGATTTAATTGAAGCCTACCCATCTCACTATCGTGTTGCTTTGGGTAATACGTGCGACAGAGAGTCCCACCAAAATATTTATTCTCTTGGTTTCACCAAGAGACTGCAATCCAAGAAGTAACCTCCAAGCATTGGGCATCAACTGGCTAGGGGCGCATCCGTAATGGACTAGCACTTCCATAATGAAAGGTCTTAGAGGTGGCCTAAGTCCTATCTCGAGTGCGATCTCATAAAAGCATATCCATCCATCAATCTTCCAATCCACCCTTTCACACTTATATGGTAACCTCACAGACTTCGTCAAACTATATAGAGCCTTAATCGCCGATAGGCCCCCTCATAGAGACTAGAGGGAGGACTCGGGGAAAACACCCCCGTTGGGCAACCTACAGGCCCCGCGGGCTCACCTATAAATACATATTTCTTCCCCTTACGCATCACCTCTCGACCAGAACAGTTTACTACACTCACGTCGGACATAGATAAGTCATCTTGATCAATGTCGACCCCTCTAGTCATACACTCATCCGACATACCTAAATCACCTCTAACTTCGCTTGAGTCACAGTCCATTTCTATTCAAAATAATCAAAGAAGGATAGAAGAAAATACCAACATTATCAGAAAAGCTGAAGGATATATTCCATTTCGTTCCATAAAATATACAAGAGGCGACGATGCAAGATTACTCAAAGAAATGATAGTCGAATCAATTTCCAAAAATCAATTAGCAACTTTAATACACGCAAAGCTGTCAAACAAACTCCCCAAAACCAAAAATCAAGGTTTCTCCAAAGTAACTTTGAATGAGTCAAGAAGCATACACTATTACGAGATTGGAATTTACGAGAATATTTATGTCCAAATCTTTTGAAATACGCAACAACTCAAAACTTGCAAAAACAAAAGGGGCACATCACAAGAACATAATGCGAAGACATATCTCTCGGCCTTGTTAGTCAAACTTCATCGTCATGTTTCGCCAGTTAGCCTTTACGTCACCAAGGGCTGATAACCACGAAACCCCCAATATGACATCCGCACCCCCTAACGGAAACACATGGCAATCGACTAAAAACTCTGTGTGGTTTAATGTTACTATTTAATCATGACGTACCTCCTCGATCCTTCCTTCCCGTCCATCTTCCCTCTGTACCACCAAGGAGCCAATCCGACTCACCAATCGTGTCGGACTAAATAAAACAGTGACTTATGCCACTATCGATCATCACCAATGACTCACCCCGAAAATTTCCTATTTTAACTTAATTGTTGCGCGGCTATCAATACCCCTGCTGCGCACATGTGGCAATTTCATAACTTGGATATGTGGTTCTTCTGGAATCTCGTTAAACTCCTTCGGTGATGGCTGCTCATCCAAATCCGTCCATATAGGGGGTTCATCATCCGACTCCAGAACACAATAACCTGGAGGGATTTATCGGCACACTTGTGACCCAGAAAATAGCTCTCATGACACTGATAGCACTCTCCCTTGGCCCGTTTCTCCGTTAACTCCTGCATCACCTGCCTTGGCGGATGCGCTTGCGGTTGATTAACCGAAAACGACGCGGTATTATTTCAGCGGTACACCGAGGACACACGACTGTTAGTTTTGACAGGGGGCTGAAAAGACCTGGTGGGTCCGCAGGAACCCATGTAGCGGCCGGGCTACCCGGCCCCAACCCTCGGATAATATCGACCTCGCCGCCAAACTTACTGCACTATCAACCCCCCTTACCGAACTTAACTTCTGCTCGATCTCCTGAGTTAAGTGGGTCATATCAAAAAGGTCATGTGCGTCCTTAGAGCTAACCCTCAACCCTATTTCATCCTTCAAAATCCATGGAGAAACATACCAAGACAGTAATTATCCCCGATGCCCGGAATAAGCACCAGCCGAGAAATAAATAAACCGGATACTCACTCACCGACCTCATCTGGCGGGTATATAGTAATGATTCAAAGGGTTTGACATAAGATCATCACCATATATCCGTAGTAACTCGTGTTTCAACTAAGCCCATGTCATATTTGGGAACTTCGTCTGCGTCCACTAGACCCAATTTAAGATTCCTCTTTCCATTGCAATGAGGGCGACATCCAAAGAACTCGCCTCTGGTGTGTTGTGGAAGCGAAAATACTGTTCTGCCCTCGATAACCACCCCCCGAATTGGACCCATCAAATCCGGGCATAGGGACCCGGTTGACGGCGGCCATCACGTCCGATGTGAATGACGGAGCCCTCTCTTCCCCGTGCGGCCGCGGGCCCCTGTCGAACAACCTGCTTCGAAGGGCTGCTGGTCCGACCCAACTCGAGAACCCGAGCCATGCTCGATCGCCTTCCCCTTCCCCCACACTCGGTCCGACGGAAGCGCAGTAATGCTGTCCAGCTTCCCGTCAGGGATCCAACTTCAGCGACCAATTTCTCGCTCCTTCTCTCTATCGCTGCAAACAGATTCTCAGAATCCATGTGAGTTGACGGTCGTGGACTGGGCATCCACGCTTACCACACTAAATTGATCCAGTAACGAGGAATTAGTAGATAATTCATATGAAAATAGATAATCAGGAAATCTCCTGTCCAGTAAACTAGGGTTCTTCAGTAATCCCTACTAATGACTTGACTATATATACCAACGCAGGGACCTAATAATAATGTCAACTAATTATTCCCAAGTCGGATAATAAATAACTAACTAACTAATAATAATAATTTAATTCATAACTAATAACCGTGCGGCTCCCCCTAGTAGTCTGTGCTAACACCCGCGGTCCGACCCATACCTGCAACCCGCGGCCCTCAGCGGGTGTAAACCTGATCCATAAAACTTAGTAAGACAAAAACCTTTTTTTATAGTGGCATTACATGAAATTTATTTTCTTGCTGATTATTACTTAGTACCTTATTGTTTACCAGGTTGTTCTAGTGTCTCAGTTATTGTGCTGGACTGGGCAGTTCATAGGCCATGGTGTTTTTGAGGTGATTATACTGATGATTCGAAGCACTTCTTTTTACACTATTTCAACGACAACACGTTTTAACTCTTATTTATCCTCCTTTTTTATGGAAATTTTATACTATCAATTCCAGAAACGAGCGCCTGCTCTGTTGGATAACCTAGCTCAAGCATTTCTTATGGCACCATACTTTGTGCTGCTGGAGGTATATCGATCACTTCCCTTGAAAGATTCAGCAAATATTCACAAGGGTTAATTACGAAAATTACCCCTAATAGTTAGTTCAATTACAAAGAAAAAAGAACGTACTTATCTTTTAAAATTATTTGTAATCCCTTTGCGGCTTGTATTTACCTTACGATTAGTGACTTTCTTGCAAAACAAATGAATATCCGAGGGGGGGGGGGGGGGGGTATTATGTGTAGTTTCTTATAATTGTCCTTGCTCACTAATTTGCTTTGACGATTCGTCTGTCGCTAACAGGCACTGCAGTCTGCCTTCGGCTATGAGCCAAACCCTGGGTTTCACGCTCGAGTACAAGCTAAGATTGACGCTGATATCAAAGCTTGGAAAGAAAGGAAAATTTCTTGAAGTAGTTGATATCGTGTTGAGGTGATGCCTTGTTTGTCACCTTGGTGCTATAAGAAAAATGACAGACGATTGTGTTCAGAAAATGTATATATGCTTGCGTTTTATCTCACGCTACGCGTTACGCATCAATAATGTACTTGTGACATGATTTATCATCGTGTTGCGAAAGTGAGATTGTGTAAGTGTATAACTCCTACCTGAAGCACGTCTTTTTCTTCTTAAAACTAAAGGTTATACAATTATAAGAAGCGTATCTGGGGCACTGAAAAAACTAAGTGGACATGAATGTCACGTGATTCTCCCTTATGCTAAATACTACGTGATAAATTATCATTCCATGCCTTATAAAAATGGTTGTAATGGAGAAATATTTAGTACGTTTCTATCTTATATTATTTTCATTGTATGAATAATGTCATTTGCTCTAAATATTAAACTAAACTATAATTCATAGTATACATACATAAATGGGTAGGGCATGTATCGACGTTTGCCACAAATCCCTGCAACCATCGACCCCCACAATCACGAATCACACCACCACCAAAAGCCACACCTGTATCAGATGACAAAGAAGCATTCGTGTTCAGTTTCAGATAACCCACCTGTGGGGGTAACCAGCGCACTACCACGACGTCCCGGCATCTTCCACCACTCTCACTAAACATTGCTTTAGCCATCTCGGTATACCATGCCATACGAACAATCTTCGATTCTACCGCCACATGATCAAGGAACTCTCTTATAAATACCCGAGTACATCGTCGTTTCCATAAGTACCAACACCCAATCCCAAATGTAGTACTCCATGGCAATCCATTCATTGCATTCGAACATGATCTCAAATTACTATAAATCCATGCTTCCAAATCAACAGAGTTATCAAAGAAAGAATGAAACTCACCCGGGTTTAAAATACCTTCCCATACTCGCATGGCTTCGCCGCAATCTGGCAGCAAGTGCATAGAAGTTTATGCATGCACACCACAAACAATACATGAATTATCTACGTTCAAGAATCTTCGAGCCCTCTCGGCATTTGTCATAACACCACCATTAAAAAGCAACCACATAGACGTTTTGACCCTCTGAGGGCCATACCATCTCACAAAGTTTTCCAAATAACACTCGTTTTCCCTCTATCCGATCCCCGGCCAAAATCATAAGCCGTTTTCAATGCAAATTTGCCCGTCGATGTCAAGCCCCAAAAGGTTTATCATCTCCCTGTTCATCCATAGGTGGTAAAATGGCTTGAATCATACTTAAAACATCCTGCGGTAACAGTTCCTCAAACCTCTCCCAGCGCCAACCATCTGTACCACTACCAAACCAGCTCACTGTGCGATACAAACTGTAATATGGAATGTGACCAGTAACCAGCTCCAACAGCGGATGAGTAAGCCCCGGAATCCATTTGTGCAACCAAAACCGCACAGCATTCCCAGACCCCAAAGTCCAAAAAACATTACTATACATAACATCCCAGTTCGCGGAAATATGGTTCCACAATGGCGAGCTTGAGAGCCGTGGGCTCGACTGAAGTTCGGCACTTGGATCAAAATTATACTTAGCTCATAGCATCTTCACCCACAACATTCGAGTTCCCAAAAATCTCCCAACACAACTTTACGCCGAAAGCATTATTTACCATACGCATGTCACGCAACCCTAATCCACTATCCTCCTTATTTAAGGAAATCGTGGACCAAGCTACAGCACCCAACTTTCGGTGTTATTCCGATCCCCCCATCAAAACGGCATAGTCACCTTGTTTGCAATCTTGTTTCTCATCTTATCAAGAACATACCGATACATGCGTTTATTAACACGTTTGTAGGGGATTGGGACCCCCAAATACCGGCCCAAGTCATTCACCTGCTTAAATCCTAGCATCTCCTGTAACCGTCTCTTCATTGGGGCCTTTGTGTTCTTAGAGAAATAAATGATAGTCTTAGATATGGTGACTTTCATCCCTGAACTTTCGCAAAACTGTCTGATGACCTCTTCCATCACTTCAGCATTCGCAACAGTCGCCCTACCAAACAGCAGTAAATCATCGACAAAGAATAAATGTGTGAGATAGGGCCATTATTACCACAAGAAGAAGGCATCCAACGACCATCACAAGTCGCACTCAGTATCCCATGAGCTAAGTGTTCTATATATAACACAAACAAATACGGCGAAAGAGGGCATCCTTGCCTCAAACCTCTGGAAGGAGCGAAAGAATTCGTCAACTCTCCAATCCAACTAATCTGCATAGAAACCGTCGAAACGCAACCCATAATTGTATTAATAAGGTTATCCGGCAACCCCACTTCGACTAAATTGTCAAACAAGAAACGCCAATTAATCCTATCATAGGCCTTTTCAAGATCCACTTTAATTGACATAGATCTATGTGCTCCTTTTAATGAACGCAGTGAGTGAACCACCTCCTGTGCGACAACGATGTTGTCCATGATATGCCCTTCCGAAACAAAACTGGACTGAGTCGGCCCCACAACCAATGACATTAATTGCTTCAGTCTATAGGCAATTTTTTTCGTGAATAACTTATACGCACTCGTGCAAAGAGAAATAGGTCTGAACTGCGCGATAAAGAAGTCGGTTGGCCACCTTCAGAATGAGACACAAAGCAGTACGATTCATGCGGTTAAAAAGCTAGCTCTCTTAGGGTTGTATATATCAAAGCATACTTTATGCTTGTATTATCTAATTTCCCGGTCTTTATCTATGAGAATATTTAATTCATTCCATCACATGTTTTCATATTTATTCAAGCTCTGGTTATGCAAATGTTGTCTAATTACTTTATATTGTAGATAATGTGGTGTGTCGAGTCACACAGAAGATCACATTATCGGTTCCTTATATAGTAATAATTAGTTCACAACCTATATAACATTAGACCGTTGTGTGAGAGGTTATAGTATATGTATGAGATTGGTTGGTCTTGACCATTAGCCTATATTAGCATATTCGATATATGTTGAACAGGATTGAGGTGAGATATATTCTTCTGTACTGACTAAAAGAATAACGTACATCTCGAACAATTACTATTTCTTAATTCTAGTGATTAATATTTAATTATATATATTTAATATTTATTGCTTTGAATTATCATGGCGAGAGCCAAAATGATTGACTCAATATGCTCGATATTTTGAGTAATATTATTATTTATTTGATGACTAATATTATAGCTAGAAATCGTGTCCCAACCAGTCGGGTTGATCATGTCCTTTGAGGCACTTGAAAGGATTATTATATTAAACCCTGCAGGTGGAATTAATTTTCCGATATAATAACAAAGGTCGAGTGGTATACTCATGTATAATATATTAATTAATTAATGGATATGAGATATCTTAAACACGGGAAATAATTAATTTAAAATGGAGCCCAATTTCGTAATTTGGGATTTTGATAGAAAGTGCAATACGAACTTTTTAATGGACTGAATTGATATTAATAGACTCATAATATTA
The DNA here is from genome assembly GCA_033398695.1 of Orobanche coerulescens. NCBI lineage: Eukaryota > Viridiplantae > Streptophyta > Magnoliopsida > Lamiales > Orobanchaceae > Orobanche > Orobanche coerulescens. The sequence goes on from CM065808.1 coordinate 23,174,483, forward strand.
GGAAGATTCCTAATATGATAAGATGGGATCTATTGGGAATCCTTATTTTATCCTCCTTAAGGTTCTCAGAGTAGCCCATAACACCTATAAATAGGACAATGGGGTTGGTCGATTTTTCACTCTTCTTGAACAAGAATTTTCGATTTTTCCTACTCTGTGTTTAATTGTGGATCTTGACTTGTGTCTTGGATTCCATAATTTAGCTGACACAATATTTTTCTATATACACAAATATTCAAGAAAAATAGAGAGAAAAACTCGTGAGATATTTCTTGGAGGAATTTGGTCGATCCCATATTGCAGTCCAAGTTTTGATCCGGTAGATTGTTGCCGACACAACATCTGGATCTTAGGCGGGATATACTCTATAAGATCTAAATGTAGAAATACAAGGAGATTAACCAGGAACAAGAAGGGGATCTCGATCGACTCGAAGGAATAGTACTACCGCTTCGCGTCAAATGTATGAATTATCAATTGTACTGCGTAAATAGGTGTATTTAAATTGCCTATTAATCTGTTTAATTAATTAGTTGACAAGCCTAAATAGATCCGCTATTTATGTTGGTTAGTTTGTAAAACCAAATCAATTCATCTTATTCCAAATCGTTTCCGTTGCATTTTATATTCCAACAGCCTCCCTCTAAGACCCGTAGAATCTCAGCACTGACATCCTGGCCTACAGTGTCCCAATGCCTCTGATAGAATCCCGCCTGAAAACCATCAACCCCCGAGGCCTTCCACGGTTTCATTGCAAAAAGGGTTGCATGTACCTCCTCACCTACGAACTGTTTGTGCAAACTCGCATGTTGATCGTGTAATACCCGGTTGTGAATTCATTTATTATCATTCAGTAACTGTCACTCAGATTTTTTTTCACTCAGTAATAATCATTCATCATTCATATTCAGTCAACTATGTTCACCATTCGGCGTATTTTGGGATCATCACTGTTTGAGATCGAGCCGAGATTCTTGTCGTCATCATCATCATGTTTTTATTTGCAGTTTGAGAGGTAGCGCACGCTACACATTGTAGTTAGCGCGCGCTAATGAGGTGCATGTAACGCACGCAATGATTCAGTATTAGCGCACGCTAGCGCAAGTGAGGCGCATACCCGTAAGGTACTGGCCGATTTGGGAAATTCGTAGCGTGCGCTACGAGTGGTAAGTAGCGTCGCTAACTATCCGGTAACGCACGCTAAAACTTGAGTAGCGCACGCCAGCGCGCCGAGCAGGGACGATGAGGTTCGGACTCCGTGATTTGGATATCAACTATCGGGTAGCGCACGCTAACATAAGGTTAACGTCGCTAAGGACAGGTTGTTAGCGCACGCTACCAAAGGTACTTAGCGCACGCTAACGATTCATCGGGGTACTGGACTACCGGTACACGCGTTAGCGCACGCTAACATCGAGTTAGCGCGCGCTAAGTCGACGATATAAATAGGGCGATTCGGTCCAACTTTCGTCATTTCTTCATTTCTCAATCATTTCGGACGAGCTCGGCGATTCGGAAAGGTCTTTTCGAGCCGCAATCATCTAGCATCATCTTCAAGCTCCTAAGTTGGATTAATCATCATCTAAATCAGTTTCATCACTTCAAATCAAGGTAATGATTCTTGGATCTAGAATTTCGGATCTTGGGTGTTTTGCTTTCGATCTCTTCGTGTAAATCGATATTATGTTGGAATATGTTAGATATGGATTATCTATCTTGGACACATGTATTTCTACGGATTCATTGGTGTAATTTTCGGAATTTGTGAATAATTGAGGAATTGTTCAAGAACCCTTACGGGTTGACTTTGGAATTTTGGGGGTTTTCGACTAAATGTTGTTGAAATATCGTTCTAAGCATTCCTATTGGATTATTGATAGTATCCATGAGTTTTTGTGGGTTTGAATCATTCATTAGGAGTTGGTTTCGGATGTAAATGAGTTTTGGTTGTAAACAATTGGAGATTGTTTACAACGCGTTTGTTTCAAATGCCCCAATGAGTTTCGGGTATTGTTGTATCGACTTTTGAGTTGGTTGTGATCATGCTTGATTCGTGTATTAAGAGAATTGGTGGTTTTTGTGTTGTTTAAGGTTGTTCGAGCGGCCGGTAATTTCATTAAGGACGTTGATCGTGGAAGTACCTTCTCGCCTTCGGTTTGAAGCAAGTTTTATACTTGTACTAGTCAATGAGCTAATGTCATCAAGTATGTGTATGAATGTGTTGTATCATTCCGAGACTTAGTCTCTTCATGAATTCATTGATATCAAGAGATCGTTCGATACGATACCTTCCGGCAATTTTGCCAAATGTTTATTGTTGTTCGTTAACGGCCGATTCAAGGCATTGTAATACTCATTATTAATGTCATTGTCGATAGCCGGTTCGCGGTATCGATGTATCGATTGTTGTTAATATAGATGTCAATTTAAGATATCGTTGAGATCATTGTTATTCCTGTTTGGATCGTCATTAAAAGCGCATGTGCAGATTAAAGGCATTGGCTTATTCATTTCTCACCTTCGTCGTCGGTAACCGATTAAAGGTGCCGAGGCATCCTTCGTATCATTGTCATCGATTGGCCGTTCTCAGGCAAATCTAAATGTTCAATCATTCACTGCATCATTGTTATCGATTGACCTTTCTAAGGCAATCGAGGTATTCACTCATTCATCGTGTCATTGTTATCGATTGGCCGTTCTCAGGCAAATCGAAGTGTTCAATCATCCGCATCATTGTTGTCGGTTGGCCGTTCTAAGGCAATCAAGGTGTTAATTTGGGACTGCCAAGGACGGTGTCTATCCGTGTGTTACTATCATCGTGTTGGCCGACTCAAGGCAAGACACTATCATTCATTGTGATACGGTGGATGCCGTGGCGCCCTAATTGTGATACGGTGGATGCCGTGGCTTCGCCCTCATTATTCTGACTTTGTTTGACTTCAGTGTTTGTGATATTTGTTAATTTCCATTGAATGACTTTCGTGCCTTTTGAAATGTCTTGGTATTTTCATTGGAGCCTTTGGGCATTATGATTCATATTAAATTGATTCTGGTTTGGTTCTGTCGTTTAATTCATTGTGGTATTCGTGATTATGATTCGCCGTTGGACATTTATGTTCTAACCGTCGAGCAATTATTAATAGTATGCCGTGGGCATAGTATTTCACGAATGCTCGGTTCTTACCTTGGTTTGTGAGCATCTCGTATTATTATCATCATTGTACCGTTTCATTCTCCCTTTGGATGCATATCATGTTATACATGTATTTGATGTTCATTATCTGGATGATCGACCGTAAGTGGCGGAACATGTTTTCATGTTTTAGGTGCTTGCGAGGAGAGAGTTGAGACACGGGGGCATGATGATGGCAACGAGGCATTCTAGCGATACTAGTTCGAGTTGTTCATGTTGGTCGATCGGTTGGAGTGTTCTCCGGTTTGTCGATCATTGTCATTTTGTATTACGGCGGATGCTCGTGGATGTTGTATTTTACTCTTGGCCATGTAGGCCCATCGTTGTCGTTGAAATTCCTTATCGGAATATTGTGTCGGATATCATGGTAGGGACTATGATTTTCCCTTGTTGTTTAATTTAATGTATTTTAGTCATGTTCGCCTGGTGGATCTCCTGGCGTGGGGTCCACGGCACTGTAATAACCCAATAGGATTTGGGGGTGTTACAGATCGGGATCCACAGCAGGGAACCCAACCGGACAAACAAAATGAGGCTTAGACACCAATTCATCCATATAGAACTCAACATAGAAATCCATTGTCGATGATCGAATCTCTTCCTGATCAGTTACCCATTCGCCCCTCTCACGCTTAAGAGACTCAATTCTATTTCGCTTTCGCCTTCGTATAGTTATCACCGAGATGAATCCAAGTACTCCTAGATTTTTTATGCCATAAAGCTTCTTCTCCCAACAGAATACGATTTAATTCACTCTTTAATTCTTCCTCTAAAACTACAAGTCGTTCAGAAGATCGAAATTCAAGATGTGTTGAATACCTGCGATACGACGTAGGAGGCGCGACTTTTGTTTAAAGATATTGCCAAACACGCTGTGATTCCACTCCTGCAACCTATCAGCAAAGGTATGCAAAGAATCCATCAACCCCGAATTACTCACCCAACCCTCCTTAACAAACTTGTCATAATCCTCATGCAACATCCATGCACGTAAAAAACGGAATGGCTTTGCTCTTGTAGAAGGAATATGACTGCATAGATTTAGCAACAGTGATCGATGATCTGACTAGTAACACATAAGATGGGTTATTGTCGCTTCTGGAAACAACATACGCCAATATGAATTGCACAACCCCCTATCCAACCTCGAATGAAGCGTCCCTCTTTGCCATGTAAATCTTAGACCCATAAACTCCATATCAACAAGTCCCGAGTCCATAAGCCAATCAACAAAGTGACTACACACCCCAATCCATGATCTAGCACCTCCAACCCTATCCGAGGATCTAGCAATTGCGTTAAAGTCACACATCAACAATCACGGCTCCAAAGTATCACCTTGCAACTCCAGTAACTGCCTCCAAAGCACAGCCCTCCTCGCTGGTGCTGGGTGTCCATATATCGCAGCAAGCAAAAAACTCGAATCACTCCCCCCACTAACACGGCAATGAATGTATTGCGCTTTGGAATCCAAAACACTCACCGACCATACATCATCCCAAATGATCCAATGCCTCCTGAAAAACCTTCGGCTTCCACCCTAAAAGAATTCCCCCCCTCCCCCAATATTTCTAATAACTCTATCTGCATTCTCCCCACTAATTCGAGGTTCGAATAATGCAACCACATGTGGCTTATGTACCTAAATCAACGTCTGTGAAGCTCCAATAAAGAAAGCGCTCTTCGCTCCCTAACAATTCCAAATCAAAATCATTATAAGACAAATCAACGAGAAGGATACCTAGGACAAAGATGGAGGTAGGGGTGTATTTCAAACCGAACGTTCGTGGAAATTTCGCGAAAATATCCGGTCAATGTTCAATTCGTGTTCAGTTCGGTCAAATTCGAACAGTTCATGAACATGTTCGTTACATACACGACCGAACGCGAACAAAATAATATATATTCGTTAGTTCACGAACAGCTCGCGAACAAAGGGTTTTATTATATTTATTAATAATTTTACAATAATTAATAAATACAATTTATAATTTTACAATAATGGATAAATATATATATATATAAAACATACCATTCCAAAACCCTCAATTTCTAAATCTACCTTCCCTTTTTATTTTTTTAATTATTATTGCTTGTACTTTAGGCTTTCTTTTATATTTTAGAACGCAAACGAACAAACGAACGACCGAAACGAGCCGAACAAGCAGAAATATGTGAAATTTAACGAACCGAACACAAACAAGTGGTTTGCAATTTTATCGAACACGAACACGAACCGAACGAACCAAACCCTTAACAAACGAACATTAGTTAAAGTCACTGTTAGGTTCGAAATACACCCCTAGATGGAGGCACATCATCCACATATAGTTCGCCATCAATATCATCAATATTACTATGGGATGACTCAATAACATCCTCTGTTTCCATATCCACCATAGCCCTTCCGGCATCGGGATCCCTATCCGGCAGTCGACCATGTACAGCATACTCCAAATGGTTTCCCTCATTCGGAACCATCTCAACATCAAATGTTGATACATTAACAGCCTACCCGATGAGTGCACTACCATATGGAACTCAGGATTAAGAGTAGTGTCTGTAATTGTGGTCACTTTCTCCGAAACTTGGCGCTGCTACTCGAAGAAGTCTCCCAAAGTGGCCTTTGTTGGCTTAGTATTTTTCGATGCTTCTCCCAAGGTGGCCTTTGCTGGCTTAGTATTTTTTGATGCTTCTCCATGTAAAACTATCCCTATCTTATCTCCACTTGTAGCCTGTTTTCCGCGGCTACTGTTTCCACTACTCGCCACATTTTTCCGTTCCTTTATAACTAACGGCACAACACTAGGGTTAGCATCTTCTTTGACTCTATTCACATCAGCAAAAGCATCATTGTTAAACACACTAAATCGAGACCCCGCTATTGGATCATCATTTTTTTTGCCCGGTTTGTCGATAGTCTTTCGCACAGGACTCTTTCTCTTCTCAACCTTCATCCATGTGCCGTATACATTATTCAGAACCGTCGGCTCCATCGCCACTTCCATTTCTCCATCCACCGACTCCATTCGACTTGGCTTCTTAACATAGTTGGCATCAATATGCCCATACAAACCGCAGAAAACACAAATCTCTTCTAGATTTTCATATTCAATGCGGAACTCATCTCCCTCCAAAGTGAATATTGAAACCAACGGCTTGGTCAAATTGACATTAACGGCATTCGAGCAAACCGCCCCCTTTGCAAATCACTTGTGTTGTAATCCACTCTAAGAACCGGTCCGACAGCCTCACCCAACGCGCTCATCATATCAGCCGGGTACAAGTGGATGGGGAGGTTAGACAGACGGATCCAAACCGCAATAGATCGTGGCTCGCAATGCTGAATGCGAAACTCCGATGACCACGATTGAACTTGCAGGTAACTTCCATTCAACATCCAAGGACCCTCTAACACCATTTGCAAGTAATCCTTATCCTCTTTGAATTTCACAAGGAAATAACATTCCCCATGTCAACCACATTTGCCTCATTCAAGTTCCATAAATTGCTTAAAACCACATTTGCCTCATTCAAGCTCCAGAAGTTCCTTAACTTGGAAACCAAAGCTTTGTACCCAATTGACTTGCCAAGCCGGTTAACAACATTGGGGTATCTCATGTTTCGTACTAACCTTTCCTTCAAAGTAGTCGAGAGGGTGATCTTTGGAATTGGAGTGGACCTATCGATTAGAACGTCTCCCTCCTCAATAAAGACAATTGCCGATCTTGCCATCTCCCCCATCGTCGTTTCAGCTGGCGAGTCGGTGACCAATCTGTCTTTGTATCCCTGGAGCGACGGCACATCATGGTGCTTTACCTTTTTCGTGGCCCTTAGTTCATCACTTTTAGGCGGCGGCGGTTGATGAAGCAGTTCAGCAAGGGGATTACATTATTGATACATCCATACAGTTTTTGATTACAACATTCTCTCGCTATAATAATTGCAGCACTTTATTAATACATCCATACAGTTTTTGATTACATTATTACAATTATAATATTATTAATTAACATAGATTAAACCTAAACCACACTTGAAACAACAAAAGAAATAAGTGTCACTTTAATATTTTTCTATGATGGTTGAACTCTATCTCTCATTTTGATTTAAAAATCAATTCACGCCATCTTTTGTTCCCAATTCTCCTCATTTCCTCTCTCCCTACCGTTTCTATGCCTGCTCTCTCTATGTCTCTCTATCCTCTCGATCTTTTCTTTATTCCATTTGCAGACTTTATCTCCCTTCTTCTTCTCCATTCTGAAATGCTCGAACAAACACGTACACACAACCACAACCACACACACGGTCGAAAGTGGAGGCCAATGGAGAAATGCCTGACCAGAAGACGACGACTATGTGGTTCCAACAGCGAGGGCAATGCCAGTTTGAGTTCAGAAGGTCGAAGGTTCAGCCCGCGTTCTTAGATCGGTAATGACTGGCCGACGATTCGGATTTATGATGTCCATATCACAGCGTTATTGAGTTTTCCAATGAGTGACATAAATGGGCTTCGTCACGACGGTAATAAATCACGGATTTATATTTCGGATTTAGAGGCTCCAATGACTGAGCTGAGGCTAGTCAAGTTAGTTTTCTAGTGATAGATTCTTTACCGACTTAGGTTAGATTCTGATTTACCGGTGAAATCTTGTGTCATCAATGGTTCGTGCTTGAGTTTTCCATTAACTCACAGTGGTTGCTCACGGTTGCAAGTGACTCGGGTCTTCAGCTAGATTTTCTCTCCCCAGCATGATTATGGTATTGCAAGGATTTAGATTGATCATGGACTATGTGTTTTACGTTTCTTGAATGTTCGAGATTTTATAGTTCGACTAGAAGTGATCTTGATGATACACTATTGATATATGATTTACCTATTCCGGTTTGCGTCAGACGAACTAAGGTATCAAGTGTGGTTAAGCCAAATGGATTGTGAGGATATATAACAATCATTATTTTCTTTATTTTCGCATATATGATGTATAATGTGATAATTCATGGGCATTATAACCGATCTCGGTGGTGGAGATTTAGTTTTAGATACTTGGAAATCGTGCTAGTAACAGTTCCTGGGGGAAAAATGCACCGATGTACCCTGTATTCTCATAAATCTACACGGATGTACTCTGTGTTTTGTAAATTGCACAGGTGTACCTCGTGTTCTTTATAACCATGCGGAAATCGTCCAAATCCAACATAATGGAGAGTGTTCTTCACTCGCCTGGTGTGCGACTATGGGAGTAAATTTAGGTATTTTTATGACTGAATTGACCAAAAAACCCTCTAAGTAGTGAAATATATAACATCTTTTAATCTCCTAAGTATCTCTTCAGGTTGTGCATATAAATATATTCTTTTTAAATGTTCAAAAACATGATAATTTTTTATCATTGTAATTTAATATTTCAACGAACACAAACTGAAAACAATATCAATACATTTCTTTACCATTTCGAGAAGTTTAAATTTTCACCATAATACATATAGTAAATAGGAAAATTTATAAGAAGACAAAGTTTAATATAAAATAAAATTTGTTTATTTTCAGTATAATTTAAACTTTTGAGCAGATTTCTTATAAATTTTTGAGCTGATTTTTACCATAATTTTTCCTATATTAAACAAATTATAAAATACTGTTCTTATTCATAAGAAGACAAAGTTTCTTATATTTTAATATAAAATTCTATAAAATAAAATTTGTAATTATAAAATAGTATCTTTTGATTTTTAAACTTTGTCTTTGCAAGTTCCTCTGTCTTAAATTGTTTTTTGAGTTTAATACATTTTTTTATTTCACCATACACTAGTTTAATATTTTATTTTATATTAAACTTCGTCTTCTTATGAATTTTCCTATTTATTATATGTATTATGGTGAAAATTTAAACTTCTCGAAATGGTAAAGAAAGGTATTGATATTATTTTCAGTGTTGTGCTCGTTGAAATATTAATTTAAATGATAAAAATTATCATGTTTTTGAATATTTAAAAAGAATATATTTATATGCACAACCTGAAGAGATACTTAAGAGATTAAAAGAGGTTATATATTTCACTACTTAGAAGGTATTTTGGTCAATTCAGTCATAAAAATACCTAAATTTGCTCCCATAGTCGCACACCAGGCGAGTGAAGAACACTCTCCATTATGTTGGACGGTTTGGCACTTCCGTGCATGATTATAAAGAACACGAGGTACATCTGTGCAATTTACAAAATACGGGGTACATCCGTGTAGATTTATGAGAACACAAGGTACTTCTGTGCATTTTTCCCACTTTCCTGGTGATACTAGCTGTGATTGGGGATCGAGAAATTAAAATTGATCGTTATTTTCTATTGCATAAGTATTATCGACTTCTGCATATTTTGTATTCTTTGAAATGGATTCCCTGGGTATTTTGTTGGTATGTGTAAGTGGTGTAAAACTCTATAATTGTTTAGCATTCTAGCCTCGTGTTATTAAGTGAGATTTTATAACATCATTTGGCAAAATAGATTTTTGAAAAGTGCTAGTGTTGTCAAAATACATTACTTCATTAGTCATTCAACATATTTGAGATGATTTTAAATTGAGTCTTTAGCCTAGTGGATTCTGGTGCAAGGCACATGACGATGTAAGATCTCGATAAATTTCGGGGATTTTACAATAAAGCCTCCCAAATTAGTGATATCATTGAAAGTCTGGGCGCTGCCCTTGGTGGTGAAACTTCTGCTTCGGCCGCTATTATCCGAGCTGAACAGAGGGAGATCGATGGGCATAGAATTTTGAACATTGAAATAAATGAGAAATATAGGCATAAAAAAAATTCTTCAATCATTGACAGAGTGACACCATCACATAAGATCATCTCTGACTACTGTAATGTCCAGAAATCAACAATACAGTATGTGACAGGACACATTGGAAACATTGTTGATATCAAAGAGCAAAGAAATCTCACTACAGTTGGGATATATTATTCATGCTAGTTAATGATGATTTGCCTAATCCATCGCTCAAGAGATTATGACGACGATGATCTTGAACCACGTTCGTTAACTAGCATAGAGTATGTTGGGAAAACACCGAGAAATATAACGTCACAACGAAAAATGCGGAACCTCGTTTGACAATTTCCCAATCTTCAATTGTAACTTCGTGGTTACCGACGAGTAGAGCACACAATTACAACTCGATAATCAATACAAATGATATCCGAAAAATAATAAATAACGAGACACAATTTTAGCGTGGAAAACCCCTCAAGACGAGAGTAAAAACCACGGGACCGAAGCCGCTTAAATTCACTATCACCAATACACAATGAACAATCATCCCTAGTACAAACTAGAGGTATACAACTCAATCGTAAAATACTCGGTAATAAATATTCTTCAAGTATTTGGAATACAACAACAATAACAAGATCGAGAAAAGAAAACACCAAAAATAGCTTATACAAAAGGCTAACAAAAATACCCGAACCTCCGGACTCAAACCCTCGATCTATTCTGGTGAAAAAGTTTGCCCAATATCTACCAAGCTCTTGTCAACAATCACGACGATCCGATCGATAAACCTCCAGGAAATCAAACAATTATTTTTCTTCTCTCTTTTCTCTCTTGTTTCTCTCTCTATTGTGTTCTCTCTCAAAATGGTGTTGGTGAAGTGATGAAATCCCGCATGAAAACATGCTAAAATAGATCCCCAATTGCTGGTTGACCTCCGTGTGCACGGCCCGAGCAAAGTGTGCCGCGGCACACACACAAAAATCTATCCAGGTATGACGCCGGGGGTCGCAGCCTGGATGGAAGGGGCTGCGGCCCAGAGTACAGGCTGCCCAGCCATGTTCCAGCAAAATAGACGGGGGCCGCGCCCCGGCATGGATGTGCCGCGGCCCGGAGTATAGGAAGGTGAGATGGTTTTTGCACATTGATGTGCCGCGGCCCCGAAAGCTTCTGCTGCGGCCCGGAGTCCAGTCGGCTCCGAAAATGCCTATATTTCGGAAATGACTCCTACAAATCTCCCCATTTCCAGAATATAGGAAGAGTTCGCCATCCCAGCGATCGAACAACACACTTTCACCTTCTCTCTACTCAACGCCTTGGTTAACATATTGGAACCATTATCATCGGTATGAACTTTATCAAGTTCAAACAAACCATCCTCCAAAGCATCTCGGATCCAATGGTACCTCACATCGATATGTTTCGTTCTCTTGTGAAAAGTCGCATTCTTAGCCAAATGAATCGCACTTTGACTATCACAAAGAACCACGTAACGTCGTTGTCGGAAGCCTAGCTCTCGTAAAAACATTTTCAACCATAAGAGCTCTTTACACGCTTCTACCACCGCAATATACTTGGCCTCCGTTGTAGATAAGGCAACGCACTTTGCAATCTCGGCTCCCCCTGCAAATGTCATCAAGTAACCGGAAGTGGATTTTCGGTTATCTTCATTACCGGCCATATCCAAATCAGAATATCCAACAAGCATTGCTTTCCCATTTCCAAACGTAATCCCCAATTTGGAAGTACCCCGTAAATATCTAAATATCCATTTTACGGCTTCCCAATGCTTCTTTCCCGAATTCTATAGAAACCGACTCACCACTCCCACGGCATGAGCAATGTCGGGCCTAGTACATACCATGGCATACATCAATCTCCCGACCGCCGAGGCATAGGAATTTTATCCATATCCCCAATCTCCTCCTTCGTAGTAGGGCAATCCTTGCTCGTCAATTTAAAATTGTTAGTAAGAGGAAAACTAACAACTTTAGCTTTGTCCATGTTGAAGCGTTTAAGCGCACCTTATCGATATATTGCTCTTGTGACATGTGTAATTTCCGTGCTGTTCTATCCCGAGTAATTCTTATCCCAAGAATTTGTTTAGCGGCCCCCAAGTCTTTCATGGCAAAAGACTTGTTCAACTCTTTCTTCAAGTTGGCAATCCTTTCGGCATTCTTGCCAACGATCAACATGTCGTCCACATAAAGTAATAATATGATAAAATCATCATCTCCAAATTTCTTGAAAAATACGCAATGGTCTAGAGTCGTCTTCCGGTAGCCTTGCTCCCCCATAACCGACTCAAACTTCTTGTACCATTACCGTGGTGCTTGCTTCAACCCGTATAAACTCTTCCTGAGTTTACAAACATAATCCTCTTTGCCTTCGACCTCAAATCCTTCCGGTTGCTTCATATAAATTTCTTTGTCAAGGTCTCCATGAAGAAATGCCGTCTTGACATCCATTTGCTCAACCTCAAGATCAAGACTAGCCACAATACCAAGGACCAATCAAATCGATCCTATCTTCACAACCGGAGAAAAAATCTCGTCAAAATCAATGCCCTTATTTTGACTAAATCCTTTCACTACGAGTCTAGCTTTGTATCGGGGCAATGAAGTATGCTCCTCCGACTTCACCCTATACACCCATTTGTTCCTCAAAGCTCTCTTGCCTTTCAGCAACTTTACCAACTCGTACGTGTTATTCTCATGCAAGGAACTCATCTCGTCTTGCATGGCATCCATCCACTCCTTCTTTTCATCCTCCATAGCCTCTGCAAAATATTCGGGCTCTCCCTCGTCGGTGAGTAATACATACTCATCGGACGAATAATGAGCGGAGGGATGACGGTCCCTCGTCGACCGCCTAAGTGGAACAAAAAATGGCATGTTCATCACGGGTAGCTCGGGATGAGCTCCATCGGTGTCATCTTGTCTCAACTCATCGTTTTCATCGGCATCATATTGTTCATCATTTTAGACATCCTCTTCACCGGGTGTCTCAACGTGTTGTGGAGGAACGGGGTCCAAATCAATAAGATCATAGTCATGTTGTGGAGCCGGCTCTCCATTCTCTACATCCTTCATTGTTTGATCTTCAACAAAAACAACGTCTCTCGACCGAACAATCTTCTTGGTCACCGGGTCATACAATCTATACCCGAACTCATCAAGCCCATAACCAATAAAAATACATGGCTTCATCTTGGAATCAAGCTTCGACCTCTCATCATTCGGAATGTGTACAAAATCTTTACATCCAAAAACCCGTAAGTGGCGGTATGAGTCATGTTTACCGCTCCATACTTTATCCGGGACATCAAACTCCAAAGGAACACACGGCGTCAAATTAATCACATGAACCGCCGTGTTCAAAGCTTCTCCCCAAAACGACTTTGGTAATCCGGCATGTGAGAGCAAACATAGAGCTCTCTCGACCAAAGTCCGATTCATTCTCTCCTCCAAGCCATTGAGTTGCGGAGTCTTCGGGGGCGTCTTTTGATGTCGGATCCCTTGCTCTCGACAATATTCATCAAAGGGCCAGGTGTATTCTCCATCATTGTCCGTCCGAATACACTTTAGCTTCTTCCCGGTCTCTCTTTCCACCGAGGCATGAAATTGTTTGAAAACATCTAAAACTTGATCTTTGGTCTTCAAGGTGTATGCCCACACCTTCCTCGAGTGATAGTCGATGAATGTGACAAAGTATCGACAACCACCAAGCGTCCTAGTCTTCATAGGACCACAAACATCGGAATGAACAAGATCAAGAACATTTTCCTTCCGTGAAGGAGTATGACTCTTAAAAGTGACTCTCCTTTGCTTCCCCGCTAGACAATGAGAGCATCTTTTAAGGTGTACCTTGTGAATTCCGGATAACGCCTCCTTCTTCGACAATAGTGCCATCCCTTTCTCGCTCATGTGACCGAGCCTCTTATGCCATAGCTCGGCCATGTCATTATTGTCGATTGTGCTCACGAAATTAATCGTGACCTTTAGAAGTGTCACGTACAATTTCCCTTCCTTTTCTCCTCTCCCGACAATCAAGGAACCTCGAGTGAGTTTCCAGACTCCCTTGCCAAAACCACTATGATAACCATCATCATCGAGTAAACCAACGGACATAACATTAAGCCTCATATCCGTAACATGTTTTACATTCCGTAAAACAAGTTCCACACCGGTGTCGAATCTCAAATGAACATCTCCCACTCCAACAATTTTGGATAACCCATCGTTACCCATCTTGACTATACCAAAGTCACCCGGAGTATAAGAGCAATAAAAATCTCTACATGATGTAACATGACACGTAGATCCACTATCGACCACCCAACTCGAATCATCTCTCGCAAGGTTCATCATATCATAATCACAACAAACAAAGAATTCTTCGGTAGTAGTATTTACTTCGGCTTTTTCATTAATATCGCTCTCCTTTTGTGAATTCTCTCGGCCTTAGTGATTTTCCTTCTTCAATTGTCGGCAAAATTTCTTTGTATGCCCTTTATTACCACAATGGTAACATTCAACATTGGCATACTTCCCTCGGGAATTACTCCTTTGTGGCCCTCTATTACTCGAACCTCTACTTTGACCTCTCCCCCGTCTTTCGGTAACGAGAACATCCGACTGTGCCGAAGATCCCTGTACTTTTCTTCGGACCTCCTCGTTCAACATGTTCCACTGGCAAGTTCCATCGAAATGACACCATCGAGGGTCGAGTTAGACAACGACGTATGGAACGTCTCCCAAGAGTCCGACAATATGCCTAACAACCACAAAGCTTGCACCTCCTCTTCGAATTTAATATCCATTCCGGCAAGTTGATTAATTATGCCTTGGAATGCATTCAGGTGATCCGACAGAGGAGTCTCGTCTCGATATTTAAAATTCATCATTTGTTTAATGAGGAATAACTTATTATTCCCCGTCTTCCGAGCATACAATTGCTCGAGCTTGTGCCATAATTATCGAGCATCCTTCTCTCCACTAATATGGTTCAAAACATTGTCATCAACCCATTGTCAAATATATCCGCAAACTTGGCGATGCAAAATAGTCCACTCCGCATCGGACTTGCCTTCTGGTTTATCTTTGCTAAAAACCGGTAAATAATATTCCTTCACATATAGAAGGTCTTCCATCTTCCCCTTCCATACGTGGTCGTTCGAACCATTCAAGTTAACCATTCTACTCGTGTTGGCTTCCATCTTACAATTGAGAAACTAAACAGCCACGAAACAACAAATCCCGTGGCTCCAATACTACTTTGTTGGGAAAACACCGACAAATATAACATCACAATGAAAAATGCGGAACCTCGTTTGACAATTTCCCAATCTTCAGTTGTAATTTCGTGGTTACCGACGAGTAGAGCACACAATTACAACTCGATAATCAATACAAATGATATCCGAAAAACAATAAATAACAAGACACAATTTTAGCGTGGAAAACCCCTCAAGACGAGAGTAAAAACCACAGGACCGAAGCCGCTTAAATTCACTATCACCAATACACAATGAACAATCATCTCTAGTATAAACTAGAGGTATACAACTCAATCGTCAAATACTCGGTAATAAATGTTCTTCAAGTATTTGGAATAGAACAACAATAACAAGATCGAGAAAAGGAAACACCAAAAATAGCTTATACAAAAGGCTAACAAAAATACCCAAACCTCTGGACTCAAACCCTCGATCTATTCCGGTGAAAAATTCTGCCCAATAGCTACCAAGCTCTTGTCAACAATCACGACGATCTGATCGATAAACCTCCAGGAAATCAAACAAGTATTTTTCTTCTCTCTTTTCTCTCTTGTTCTTCTCTCTATTGTGTTCTCTCTCAAAATGGTGTTGGTAAAGTGATGAAATCCCGCAGGAAAACTTGCTAAAATAGATCCCCAATTGCTGGTTGACCTCCGTGTGCCGCGGCCCGAGAAAAGTGTGCCGCGGCACACATACAAAAATCTGTCCAGGCATGACGCCGGGGGCCGCAGCCCGGCTGGAAGGGGTCGCTGTAACACCCCGAGATATTCGGAATATGCTACAGCGCCGTAGACCCCTACATGGGACCTACCAGGCTACAATAGAAAAACTCTACTCGACTAACCATCTTGGTTAGCGAGGATACACAATTAAATAAGATGACATATAAAGATACGCCCGGAGCAACCGGCAAAATAAGCATCAACCAACAACGTGACAGTTTAAAAACAATACAATACGGAGTTTGAAACAAAAATCCTAAGTACTCGCGAGTACAATCTATAAGTTTAAAATTGTGGGAACAACCATATCGAAATGGACAAAGGAAATAAGTAGACCCAAATGCACATGTCAACGACCCTGGCCAACATCCTCGTACTGTCCTGGTGCTCGCTCGTCCGGATAATCATAGCCTGAAATCCATAACAAGAATTTCCCCGACAACGGATCCCCAAAGGGGTTAGCAATTACGCTAGTACAAGTATTCAAGGCAAACCAATCGCTTACACATTTCATAGTACATGCACCAATATCATTTCGAAAACCAAAACAAGACATGTCTTTTCCGGAAACAAACAGTCAAATAATTTGCCTTGGGAACAGAGTAATATCATAGATTCCCGCACGAGGCCTCTAAGGACCCTCCCGCACTGGCTACATTACAACACAAAACACGCACATGCATCGCCTTGGGAACAGAGTAATATCATAGATTCCCGCACGAGGCCTCTAAGGACCCTCCCGCACTGGCTAGCTAAACCAACTCGTGAAATCCAGGGCGGCAGCATAGATTTCCCTCCTTGACCCCGTCGGGCCAACACGAGGTGAGTTACACACAAATAATATACATCACCATTTCATGTTAAGCTTAAAGGTTTCCAAAAATACTTGCCTCGAATTATTGACGACGAGAAGAACGGAAAGGAAAGTCACCGACATCCGCTAGGAACCAACGAAACCGAACCTAATGATTCGAAGAACACAATCACAACCGTTTCTAAACGAATACGGAATTGGAATACACCCGAAAACCCGCCTACGATTCATGTATATTCGTATAAAAACAACAACGAGGGCGGACCACAACCAAACCCTCTCGATTCCGTAAAAATCACGAAATATGCCATGAATCCGTAGGGAAACTAAGAATACCAACAAGGTTAATCATATTCATCATGAATCCATCAACAAAACGGAACGGATCGGAAGAAAATCCCAAAACCCCCAAATTATCGAAAAGTAGGGTTCTAAGAGATTACCTTGGATTTAGGATGAGAAACACAAGTGGATGATGTTAGTCTACACCAAGAACTCAAGCAAAAGAATCTCTGAAGTGATTGGAAGGAGAAAATCGCCTCAAATCGCCTCTGGGGTCGCTCGGCCGCGGAAGAAGGAAAGAAATGAAAATGGTGTTCATCTCGGTCAACTCCCTAGTTTATATAACCAGGGAGTGTTAGCGCACGCTAAAGCCTCAAGATTAGCGTGCGCTAACGGGATAAGATTACAAATCTTATCGTTAGCGTCCCGATCCGGTAAACTGGTTTTGGCCGTTAGCGTGCGCTACCATACATGAGTAGCGTGCGCTAATAACCTCTCGTAGCGCTATCGACCAATAGCGTGCGCTACACGAACATCAGCCGAGTCCGGTGGCAAACCGCCCGTAACCCACGACACGTTAGCGTGCGCTACCATACAAGCGTAGCGTGCGCTATCTCGATCCGTTAGCGTGCGCTACCACACAAGCGTAGCGTGCGCTAATCGGCACTGAACGGGTTCGGTAGTGAAGCTGTCGATCTTTGGACACTCACGCTAGCGCACGCTACCGGGCATCATCGGCGTGCGCTAGCCCCTCGGCGTTAGCGTGCGCTAGCATATGTAGCGTACGCTACTACTCTAGTCCGTAAGGCCGGAAAAACAACACTGCCACTCCCAGGGCTACTCGATAGCGCGCGCTACGGAACAAACGTAGCGTGCGCTACTAAGAAACCCCTAGCGCGCGCTATGCAGAAAAATAGCGTGCGCTAGGTATGAAATATGAACGGTTCCCAAAACACCGGAAGGTGAACGAAACATCCAACGGAACCTCTCAACGGTTAACATATCATAGAATGGACCCACGGCAACCCCGAAACGGCGGTTCCGCTCAACAATAACGGGGATAAAACCCATAGATAATAGAAAAGATACACTGAAAGATACACAAGGGTCACTACTATCGGGAAATACGCCGAAAAAGAAGAATACAAGGGGAAGAAAAAATGCGGATATTACATTCTACCCCTCTAAAAACAAGTTTCGTCCCGAAACTTAAGAAACAAACAACTCAGGGTACTTAGCACGCATACTATCCTCGGTCTCCCACGTTGCCTCCTCGACACCGTGTCTCGACCACTGCACCTTGACCAAAGGGATGGTCTTATGCCTCAGCCGTTTCTCCCGATGTTCTAAAATCTTCAAAGGACGTTCCTCAAAAGTAATGTCCTTGGCAACGTCAATCTCCCCATAGTCGATGATGTGACTAGGATCCGGGACATATTTCCTCAGCTGGGAAACATGAAAAACGTTATGAACATGACTCAGGGCCGGGGGTAACGCCAACCGGTATGCTAACCCACCGACTCGCTCAAGGATCTCGAAGGGTCCAATAAATCTCGGACTCAACTTCCCCTTCTTCCCGAAACGGAAAACTCCTCTCGTCGGTGAAACCTTCAGCAAAACGTGGTCTCCCACCTCGAATTCTAAAGGTCGGCAGCGGACATCGGCATAGGACTTCGCCGACTCGCGGTCAACATCCGTTCTCGAATTAATTCTATCTTCCGTCTCGTCTCTAAAACGACATCCGGTTCGGTCCCGACCAAATCGGACGCCTCATTCCAACAAATCGGCGATCGACATCGCCGTCCATATAGTGCCTCATACGGTGCCATCCGAATCGACGCGTGCCAACTATTGTTGTACGTGAATTCGATCAATGGCAAGTGCTCCTCCCAGTCGCTACTCAATCGAGGGCACAAGCACGCAACATGTCCTCGAATGTTTGGATAGTGCGCTCATTATCCATCCGATCGGGATGAAAAGAGGTACTCAAATGCAAACGGGTACCTAACGCCTTATGCACCGCTGCCAAAGTGCGATACAAAGCGGCCATCACGATCCGAAACAATAGACTTGAGTACCGTGAAGTCTCACAATCTGGCGATAAACACACGAGCCAATTTCTCCGGGCCCCAAGTGTCCTTGATGCCCGAGAAAATGTGCCGACTTGGTCGACGGTCAACAACCACCCATACCATATTCATGCCCGACCTCGATCTCGGCAAACTCGTAACAAAATCCATCGATATATCTTCCCATTTCCATTCTGGAATGGGAAGTGACTGCAATAATCCAGCCGGTCGCTGATGTTCGATTTTGACCTGCTGGCAAGTCAAGCATCTCGCCACAAACCGTGCGACCTCCTCCTTCATATCATTCCACCAGAAGTTCCTCCTCAGGTCCTTGTACATCTTACTCGAACCAGGATGAATGGAATAGGGTGTGGAATGGGCCTCATGCAAAATACTCTGTCGCAACTCTGGATCGTTCGGCACACAAAGCCGACTCTGGAATCTCAAAACGCCATCCTCGTGAATCACAACACGCGGAGACTTTCCCTTAAGAACGTTCTGTCGGATTTGAGCACTCATCGGATCGTCTAAGTGCTTCAGCTTACTTTCATCGATCAAAGACGATGAAATCTATAGAGCACTAAGTTGCCGGCGACTCAGGCAACAAAACTTCAACATCTAACTCGATCGAGCCGCGGAGCTCGGGCGGCGTAAGGACCTCAAGCGTTCGCAACGCAATCGGTTTCCGACTCAAGGCGTCGGCCACGACGTTCGCTTTGCCTGGATGATAAAGGATTTCAAGGTCATAATCCTTAATCGGCTCTAACCACCTCCTCTGCCTCATATTCAACTCCCATTGAGTAAATATGTATTTGAGACTTTTATGATCGGTAAAAATCGACATGTAGAGCCGAAAAGATAGTGACGCCAAATCTTGAGTGCAAAGACTACCGCCGCTAATTCCAAATCGTGAGTAGGGTAGTTAAGTTCATACGGCCTTAAGCGTCTCGACGCATAGGCAATGGTCTTGCCGTCTTTGCATCAATACGCACCCAAGACCACGACCCGAAGCATCGCTATAAACGGCGAATCCTCGTTGCCACATGGCAACGCCAAGACCGAGGTGAAGTCAAACGCTTCTTGACTCCTCGAAACTCATCGCCTCTCATCGGTCCAGACGAACTTCTCGGATTTATGGAGCAAGCGAGTAAGTGGCCGAGCTAGTTTTGAGAAACCCTCGGCGAACCTACGGTAGTAGCCACCAAACCCAAGAAACTACGGACCTCCTTCACATTTGTGGGCGACGCCCAATCCAATCTGCCTCAATTTTCTGCGGATCCACACGAACCCCTTGGTGAAATCACGTGACCCAAAAACATCACTTCCTTGACCGAACTCACATTTCGAGAACTTCGCATAGAGTTGCTCGGTCCTCAAAATGTCTAACACTATCCAAATGATGGGCATGCTCTTCCTCATTCCTCGAATAGATAAGAATATAAATCGATGAAGGACGACACACTTATCCAAATACTCGATAAAGACTTTGTTCATCAACTGCATGAACACCGCCGCGCATTAGTTAACCCGAAGGCATAACTATGAATTCATAATGTCAGTATCTCGTCAGAAAAGGCTGTTTTGCACGTCGGACTCTCTCACCGAAGGTGATAGTACCCGATTTCAAATCAATCTTGAGAATACATGACTCCGCAATTGGTCAAACAAGTCATCGATTCTCGGCAAAGGATACTTGTTCTTGATGGTCACCTTGTTTAGTTCGCGATAGTCGATACACAAACGTAGTGAACCATCCTTCTTCCGCACAAGCAGATCGTGCGCCCCAAGGCGAGGCACTTGGTCGAACATACCCCGACTCAAGAAGCTCACTCAACTGCTTCTTCAACTCGGACATCTCTGAAGGTGCCATGCGATAGGGCGCCTTGAAATAGGAGCGCCCGGCTCTAACTCTATAGCAAACTCAACCTCACGATCCGGTGGCAATCCGGTAATTCGTCAGAAATACATCAGAAACTCATTAACGATCGGAATCGGAAAGCTCGACTCCACCATCCTCCGCCTTCAAGGCGTAACACCAATATCCGGTACACCCCTTTCGCAGAGACTCATCGCCTTCAAGGCATTAATGACGAATTTGGTTTCCCCTCTTTCGCCCGCGAAAGAGTGCTCGATGCCGTCCTCGGCTAACATAGTGATGATTCTCGTGCGGTAGTTCATGATTGCGCCATGCCGCTCGAGCCAATCATCCCCGAGAATCAAATCCTCACCCTCGATATTAACGACAATAAGATTAGAGAGCCAAGCTCTCTCACAAATAAACACGAGCGATCTCGGACCTCTCGATCACCGACGATTCTATCACCGCTAGGAAGTTTAACGATGAAAGGCTCGCAAGGTGACAAACAATCGAGACTTAAACGGCGTACACACTCTAGAGAAATGAATGAATGCGTAGCACCCGAATCGAAAAGCACACCGACGGGATGGAAATGAATGTGAACGGTACTGCCGCCACGAGTCGCTGGATCATCGGCCCTCCTCATCTCATAGATACGTGGTGGCGAGCCGACCTTTGAAGCTCCACCCTAGCGGGCTGACCCCGACCCTTACCTCGGCCGGCACTCGGTGGAGGCGGCGAGCAAATGAGCCCTGGTTCACACTCGGCTCTAACAGTGCGATTGGGAAGAACGGCGCCACGAAGGCTTGATCTGCTCACAAAAAGGGGCCTTGTGACCCAGTGTCCACAAGTGTGACAAGTAAACTTGGACGAGAACACTGCCGGTTCCTATGGCCACACACCACAGTTAAAACATGTGGGTTCACGAGCGGAGGTTCGGCGGCACCGAAAACTCCCGAAACGAGCCGAACCGCCGTTGAAATATTTGCGGCTTGAGATTTCTGTGGCCTCCACTCTTAGGACCGAGAAAAGTTTCAGGCCGACTTACGCTTCTTGCTCTCACGAGCCAAATCGCTAGCCGTCACCGACATATCATAAGCAAGGGCTCGACTCGATAATCCTTCAAGGTAGTACAGACGAGCCGGACATATAGTCCCGAATGGCGGCTTCATCCTCTGGAAAAATGGAAAATTTTGTCGCTCTCTGCGACAACTTGGGTCTTCACATAACCCAACTCTTTGTTGAAATCGGCAATAGCTTGGGATACGGGAATATCCCGAGGTTGAGCATCGTAGAAAGCATGCACTCGAGCACTGTCGACCGGCCACGGACAATACTCGGTCTCCATCAATTCTTGGAATTCGGCCCATGAAGCAACGTGATCTTTGGGACCAACGGCCTCCCACCAATCTAGCATCTCCCGTGAGAAAGTATTGAGCAATAGGGACCCTACGGTCCTCGGGGCAATTAGTAGCGATGAAGACTTTGGATATCTCCTTGATCCACCCTTCCCGGCCGATCGGGTCGAAGCTCCCGGCCCGAGGAGGATGCATCTTGATGACATCCACGAAGCCGGCCGATCCGCTCCGCCCGATTAGCATGGGCACGATCGGGGTTACAGAACCACTGTGCTATAGCCGCCATCTGGTTAACCATTTCTTTGCATGGCGGCAATACCAAGATCGGCGCGCTCCCGAGAAGAAGCATGATCGTGGCCGGTCGCGATGCTGCCGGCTCTGAAGAGTGCGACGTGCGCCCCACCGTGCCCCACGTCCTCGGCCGCGTCACGGCCACGACCACGACCACGACCACGGTTTCCTCGGCATCCATACGGTGTTAAAAGATAACAGGAGCATATCGAGGATGAGTAAGGAAAACTACGATGATAAGCAAAAGAGGGAGAATAACCACGGTTCAAGAAACGAAATACAGTATGTGAAAGCAAACAATCGGGTAAGGAAACTTACGGGCCTTGGAAATCTTGAGATGCAGCGTGGTGTGACAATGTGCAAAACAAAACACGACTAGACCCAAGTAACCGACAAGCCTAGGTATCCATAAACCTAGAGCTCGATACCATTTTGTAACACCCGAGATATTCGGAATATGTTACTGTGCCGTAGACCCCTACATGGGACCTACCAGGCTACAATAGAAAAACTCTACTCGACTAACCATCTTGGTTAGCGAGGATACACAATTAAATAAGATGACATATAAAGATACGCCCGGAGCAACCGGCAAAATAAGCATCAACCAACAACGTGACAGTTTAAAAACAATACAATACGGAGTTTGAAACAAAAAGCCTAAGTACTCGCGAGTACAATCTATAAGTTTAAAATTGTGGGAACAACCATATCGAAATGGACAAAGGAAATAAGTAGACCCAAATGCACATGTCAACGACTCGCCAACATCCTCGTCTTGTCACGGTGCTCGCTCGTCCGGATAATCATAGCACGAAATCCATAACAAGAATTTCCCCGACAACGGGTCCCCAAAGGGGTTAGCAATTACGCTAGTACAAGTATTCAAGGCAAACCAATCGCTTACACATTTCATAGTACATGCACCAATATCATTTCGAAAACCAAAACAAGACATGTCTTTTAGAAACAAAGTCAAATAATTTGCCTTGGGAACGAGTAATATCATAGATTCCCGCACGAGGCCTCTAAGGACCCTCCCGCGGCTACATTACAAAACAAAACACGCACATGCATCGCCTTGGGAACAGAGTAATATCATAGATTCCCTTGAGGCCTCTAAGGACCCTCCCGCAGCTAGCTAAACCAACTCGTGAAATCCGGGCGCGGCATAGATTTCCCTCCTTGACCCGTCGTCAACACGAGGTGAGTTACACACAAATAATATACATCACCATTTCATGTTAAGCTTAAAGGTTTCCAAAAATACTTGCCTCGAATTATTGACGACGAGAAGAACGGAAAGGAAAGTCACCGACAACCGCTAGGAACCAACGAAACCGAACCTAATGATTCGAAGAACACAATCACAACCGTTTCTAAACGAATACGGAATTGGAATACACCCGAAAACCCGCCTACGATTCATGTATATTCGTATAAAAACAACAACGAGGGCGGACCACAACCAAACCCTCTCGATTCCGTAAAAATCACGAAATATGCCATGAATCCGTAGGGAAACTAAGAATACCAACAAGGTTAATCATATTCATCATGAATCCATCAACAAAACGGAACGGATCGGAAGAAAATCCCAAAACCCCCAAATTATCGAAAAGTAGGGTTCTAAGAGATTACCTTGGATTTAGGATGAGAAACACAAGTGGATGATGTTAGTCTACACCAAGAACTCAAGCAAAAGAATCTCTGAAGTGATTGGAAGGAGAAAATCGCCTCAAATCGCCTCTGGGGTCGCTCGGCCGCGGAAGAAGGAAAGAAATGAAAATGGTGTTCATCTCGGTCAACTCCCTGGTTTATATAACCAGGGAGTGTTAGCGCACGCTAAAGCCTCAAGATTAGCGTGCGCTAACGGGATAAGATTACAAATCTTATCGTTAGCGTCCCAGTCCGATAACTGTTTTGGCCGTTAGCATGCGCTACCATACATGAGTAGCGTGCGCTAATAACCTCTCGGTAGCGCGCGCTATCGACCAATAGCGTCGCTACACGAACATCGGCCGAGTCCGGTGGCAAGCGCCGAACCCACGACACGTTAGCGTGCGCTACCATACAAGCGTAGCGTGCGCTCGATCCGTTAGCGTGCGCTACCACACAAGCGTAGCGTCGCTTCGGCACGAGCGGGTTCGATAGTGGCCCATCGATCTTGGACACTCACGCTAGCGCCACGCTACGGGCATCATCAGCGTGCGCTAGCCCCTCGACGTTAGCGTGCGCTAGCATATGTAGCGTACGCTACTACTCTAGTCCAGAAGGCTGGAAAAACAACACTGCCACTCCCAGGGCTACTCGATAGCGCGCGCTACGGAACAAACGTAGCGTGCGCTACTAAGAAACCCCTAGCGCGCGCTATGCAGAAAAATAGCGTGCGCTAGGTATGAAATATGAACGGTTCCCAAAACACCGGAAGGTGAACGAAACATCCAACGGAACCTCTCAACGGTTAACATATCATAGAATGGACCCACGGCAACCCCGAAACGGCGGTTCCGCTCAACAATAACGGGGATAAAACCCATAGATAATAGAAAAGATACACTGAAAGATACACAAGGGTCACTACTATCGGGAAATACGCCGAAAAAGAAGAATACAAGGGGAAGAAAAAATGCGGATATTACAGTCGCGGCCCAGAGTACAGGCTGCCCAGCCATGTTCCAGCAAAATAGACGGGGGCCATGGCCCGGCAAGGATGTGCGGCGGCCCGGAGTACAGGAAGGTGAGATGGTTTTTGTACATTGATGTGCCGCGGCCCGGAAAGCTTGTGCCACGACCTAGAGTCCAGTCGGCTCCGAAAATACCTATATTTGGATAATGACTCCTACAGAGGAGACAATCCACTCAATGACCATACCTGTAAGTGGGTTCGTGTAATTTATATTATTAGTTTGATTCTAATATTATTAGCTTATATTATACGAGCCCACTTATGAACCTGCTCACGAGCTAACGAACTGAATATCATTAAAATTAAGTTTGCTGCATTTATTTTAACAAGCCTGTTGGAAAAATAGCTTAATTAATACCATAATTAATTATGGTAATTAATGACATTAAATGGTATATTTGGAATCTACATTTTGTGTGGATTAATTTAGTGTATTTACTTGTTCAATTTCGTTAAGAAATGAATGAGTAATTAATGCACAAAGTTAAGCCATTTAATTGTTGGGAATGTGGTGTGGAATCCCATCCCACATTGGAGAAGTAAGGACTAGTTGAGCTATTTATAAAGGACTTTCCATCATAAAGGAGCAATCAAGTGTGTTCCATTGTGGTGCACCCTAGTTGGCTTTAATTAATTTTTAAGGCTAAAATCCGAATCCTACGAGGAAGGTGCAAAGCACCTTCCGAGTCCGAGTCCGAGTCCGAGTCCGAGCACGTGCACGTCGCACTTGTCGCAACGGGCGCTTCGTAGGCGCACTTTGCACTTCGCTCGAACGCCTCGGAGCGAGGAGCGACGTTTGCCGTTCAACCGTGTGTACTGTGCGGGCCAATTTCGTCTTACGGAGAGAGAGTCCAACTCTTGCCTCAGTTTTGCATCATTTGTCATTTTCTACAGCAATTATATTCAACAATCGTAAGACGAAATTTTTCTGTAGAATATGGCATCGTAAAACATTAATGTTCATGCTCCTGCCCATGCCGAAAAACCAGAGAAGTTCTCAGGTACTGATTTCAAACGTTGGCAATCAAAAATGCTGTTCTACCTTACTACTCTCAATCTCTGTCGCTTCCTTTCCGAATCTCCTCCTGTTGTGGGGGATGATGAAACTGACACCCAGAAACGCACGGCATTGGATGCATGGCATCATAGCGACTTCTTATGTCGGAACTATATTTTGAATGGGCTGGATGACACACTTTACAGTGTTTATTCCACAATCAAAACGTCCAAAGAGTTATGGGACTCGTTGGAAAAAAATATAAAACAGAAGATGCCGGTTTGAAGAAGTTCATCGTGGGTCGATTTCTAGACTTCAAAATGGTGGACACCAAAACTGTTCTCGAGCAAGTGCAGGAAATACAGTTGATCCTGCACGATATTTTGGCAGAAGAAATGAGCTTGCCTGAATCCTTTCAAGTTGCTGCCATAATCGAGAAGTTGCCCCCGATGTGGAAGGACTTCAAAAACTACCTCAAGCACAAACGCAAGGAAATGGGCCTTGAAGATCTAATTGTGCGACTGAGGATCGAAGAGGACAATCGGAAGACCGATTTCAAGATGAACAAGTCATCTATGGAGGCAAAAGCAAATCTCATCGAGTCAAGCAACAACAAAAAGTGGAAATTTAACGGGAAGAAGCAAGACTCGAAGAATCAAAAGAAGATCAAAGGCGAATGCTACAACTGTGGTAAATTCGGGCATATGGCAAAAAATTGCCGCAAACCAAATAAGGACAAGAAGAGAGATCAAGCAAATGTGATCGAGAATAAGTATGTTCCCGTCGATTTGTCCAGTCTTGATCTGTGTGCAGTTGTAGATGAAATCAATATGGTTGGAATCCCAGTCGGATGGTGGGTGGACACCGGCGCTACTAAACACATTTGTGCCGATAAAACCATGTTCTCCTCATACGAGCCCGTCACCGAAGAAAGAAAATTGTACATGGGAAACTCCGCTGCCTCAAATGTTGTCGGAACTGGAGAAGTTATACTCAAGATGACGTCGGGATTGAAATTGACGCTCAAGAATGTGCTACATGTTCCAGACATCCGTAAGAATCTTGTGTCTGGCTCAGCATTGAGCAAAGCCGGATTTAGGCTAGTGTTTGAAGCGGATAAAGTTGTAATAACTAAAAATGGTCACTTTATCGGAAAAGGCTATATAGATAACGGCCTTTTCAAACTGAATGTTATCAATGTACGTGGTGGAAATTAAATAAACGATAAAGTTGTTTATTTGGTTGAGTCTCCTAATTTATGGCATGATAGATTAGGACATGCAAATCTAAATATACTACGTCGTTTAGTACATTTAGATTTATTGCCAAAAATGACTTTCGATCAACACAAAAGGTGTGAAATATGTGTTGAAGCAAAAATGGCAAAATCTCCTTTTCATTCAGTGGAAAGATCGACAAAACCTCTTGAATTGATTCACACCGATCTGTGCGATTTAAAACTTGTGCAAACAAGAGGTGGAAAGAATTATTTCATAACTTTTATAGATGAATGCACAAGATTTTGTTATGTGTATCTTTTGAGAAGCAAAGACGAAGCATTCGAAGCTTTCAAAACATACAAAACAGAAGTTGAAAATCAACTCAACACCAAAATCAAAATGATTCGAAGTGATCGAGGTGGTGAATATGTTGCACCTTTTGAAGAATATTGTCGTGAAAATGGCATTATTCACCAAACGACTGCACTTTATGCACCTCAATCGAATGGTGTTGCCGAACGAAAGAATAGAACATTGAAGGAAATGATGAATGCTATGTTGATAAGCTCGGGCCTATCACTTAACTTGTGGGGAGAAGCTATTCTTTCGGCCAATAAAATTCTGAATAAATTACCCAAAAAGAAGCAAGATAAAACTCCATATGAATTATGGAAAGGAAGGAAGCCGTCCTATAAATACTTAAAAGTGTGGGGGTGCTTAGCAAAAGTTGAAGTACCGAAACCCAAGCAAATAAAAATAGGACCAAAAACGGTTGATTGCATTTTCATAGGATATGCAAATAATAGTAGTGCGTACCGATTTTTGGTACACAAATCGGAAGTACCTGATATAAATGAGGGAATGATTATAGAATCAAGAAATGCCATATTTTTTGAAACTATATTCCCTAAGAAAGAAAAGAATGAAATAAGTCCGAAAAGAGGACTTATGATGAAATCTCGCCAAATAGTAATGGACCAACACCGAACCAAGGCGAGGAAAAAGAATAAAAGCGCAAAAACCTTTGGTCCGGATTTTGTAGTCTATTCTTTAGAAGACGAACCAAAGACAATCAAGGAAGCATTGTCTCGTTCCGATGCCGATCTATGGCAAGAAGCTATTAATAGTGAAATCGAGTCAATCTTGAACAATCACACTTGGCACATTGTTGATCTTCCTCAGAAATAAACCTTTAGGTTGCAAGTGGATTCTCAAGAAGAAATACAAAGGTGATAAATCTATTGACAAATACAAGGCACGTTTGGTAGCCAAAGGATACAAACAAAAGGAAGGGTATGATTACTTTGATACATACTCACCAGTTACTCGGATTACATCCATTAGAATGCTACTTGCAATAGCGGATTGTACAATCTTGAGATACACCAAATGGATGTAAAACGGCCTTTCTAAATGGAGATTTAGAAGATGAAATTTATATGGAACAACCCGAAGGGTTCGTGGTTCCGACAAGAAAACAAAGTTTGTAAACTTGTTAAGTCTTTATACGGACTTAAGCAAGCACCCAAACAATGGCATGAGAAATTTGACCAAGTAATGATGTCAAATGGTTTCAAGATCAATGAATGTGATAAATGTGTGTACATCAAAGGTACATCTGACAATTTTGTCATTGTGTGTCTATACGTTGATGATATGCTAATTATGGGTAGCAACAATAAAATCATCATAGGCACTAAGGAAATGTTAAAGAAGAACTTCGACATGAAGGATATGGGATTAGCCGATGTGATTCTAGGAATCAAGATCTCCAGAACACCCGATGGAATACTCTTATCACAATCTCACTATGTTGAGAATGTACTTAAGAAATTCAAGGCATACGATCTACCTCCGGCTAAGACACCTGTTGACTTAAGTTTACACTTAGCCAAAAATCGAGGAGAACCCATATCACAAACAGAATATGCTAGGATAATTGGAAGTCTAATGTACTTAGCAAATTGTACAAGGCCAGACATAGCATATTCTATTAGTAAACTGAGTCGGTTTACGAGTAATCCTGGAAAGGATTATTGGACCGCATTGACAAGAGTGTTGAGATACTTAAAACACACTGTCAATCATGGTATACACTATTTGAGATATCCAGCTGTTTTGGAAGGATATTGTGATGCCGACTGGATATCTGATACTAAAGACTCTAAATCCACAAGCGGTTATGTATTTACCATTGGTGGAGGAGAAATATCATGGAAATCTTCTAAGCAAACATACATAGCCCGATCTACAATGGAATCGGAGTTTATTGCTTTAGACAAAGCCGGCGAAGAAGCCGAATGGTTAAGAAACTTCTTAGAAGATATTCCCTGCTGGGAAAAACATTTGCCTCCCGTTATGATACATTGTGATAGCATGGAAGCTATAGGGAGGGCAAAGAACAGTATATATAATGGTAAGTCTCGACATATTCATCGAAGACACAATACCATTAGACAATTGATCACTACAGGAATAATGTGTATTGACTATGTAAAGTCAAAAGACAATATAGCGGATCCGTTTACGAAAGGTATTAACCGTGATCAATTATATAATGCAGCAAGGGGAATGGGATTGAAATCCACGCATTGAGAATTTTCATAATGGTAACTCAACCAGGATGATTGAAGATCCCAAGAACTTGGTTCAATGAGACAACTAAGTTGTGAAAGTTCAAGTTAAAGCACTTGAAAATCCATTCTCGTAGCTGTTCAAGTGCAAGCCTGCAGTTTGTGGTAAAGGGTAAGCTTTTTAAAGCTTTTAATGATTCCTATAGCCTTTTATAGGTGGAGTATGGCAGGATACTCTTCATAGGAGGTCACCTATATAAGTGAAGAAGTAAGGCCGCTTCATAAAACTAGTAACACTTATGAATCCAAGAAATGGTCCAAGGCCAAAATGGACACAACGTGAGAACGAAAGATATTAGATCTATTATTGTGTGTATGTTATTATCTTGATTTACACAAAAGCTGACCGGTTCAAGACATCACATTCACCGAGCAACGAGTAAATCCGATAGCATTACACTAAGGAAGGTTCAAGGCTAACTACCACCTATCCTGAAGCAATAATAGGTCGTCGAGACTTAGTGCATATTGCATTTGCATTAATCATCATTCATGTGGGGGATTGTTGGAAAAATAGCTTAATTAATACCATAATTAATTATGGTAATTAATGACATTAAGTGGTATATTTGGAATCTACATTTTGTGTAGATTAATTTAGTGTATTTACTTGTTCAATTTCGTTAAGAAATGAATGAGTAATTAATGCACAAAGTTAAGCCATTTAATTGTTGGGAATGTGGTGTGGAATCCCATCCCACATTGGAGAAGTAAGGACTAGTTGAGCTATTTATAAAGGACATTCCATCATAAAGGAGCAATCAAGTGTGTTCCATTATGGTGCACCCTAGTTGGCTTTAATTAATTTTTAAGGCTAAAATCTGAATCCTACGAGGAAGGTGCAAAGTACCTTCTGAGTCCGAGCACGTGCACGTGCACGTGCACGTCCCACTTGTCGCAACGGGCGCTTCGTAGGCGCACTTTGCACTTCGCTCGAACGCCTCGGTTCATACTACAAGTCCCAAATATCCAGTAGTTCGTCCGGAATTCGATTCCTAGTACAGGGTATCGAGTTCGTCGAAAAACCGTTGTATCTTGGGGACGTTTGCCGTTCAACCGTGTGTACTGTGCGGGGCAATTTCGTCTTACGGAGAGAGAGTCCAACTCTTGCCTCGATTTTGCATCATTTGTCATTTTCTACAGCAATTATATTCAACAAAGCCTTGATAAACGAGTTCGAAAGAATTTTTGTCAAGTCAGAGATATGGATAGTTCACTAGCTACTTGGTTCATTTAGAGCCTTGGTAAAATATACCTACAAGTCTACAACTTATTTCATGACAAAGACCAAAATACTAGACTTAAATGTGAACTAAATAAAATACAGTGACATAATGGTCTTTTGCTTAGATGAGTTGTATTTGGTCAATATAACGAAGTGAGGATTTGTTCAAGCACAGAAAGAGGCTTAAAAACAACCTCGTCCAGTTGCTTGCTTAGAAATCACGTTTCTTTCACCTCCCCCTCAACTTAAAACACTAACAAATTTATTGGCCTGATGATCCCCATGCTGTTTTTTCTTTCTCTAACTTTTCTAACAGCTCTTGAGTCAGTTTTTCCATAGTTTCTCTCTCTCTCTCTCCTTTATTTCTACATAATTTTTACTTCTTTCTCTCTCTCTCTCTGTTTTAAATTTTTTTATTTTTTACTTTTTAGGTTGGACTTTCGGAATTTTGTGATAGCCTGAAAAAAGTTGATTGTGTTTATATACTTGATCATCCATTTTATTTTTATTTTACAAGATCAAATACATCAGTTTTCTTTTTTTTTTTCATTTAAAAAAAATCTTTTCTTGTCAAGAAAAATTGTGTTGATGGAAAACAATTGTGTAATTGTGAAAAGGGATGATCTAATGGAATTGCCGCCTGGATTTCGATTTCATCCGACCGACGAAGAGCTGATCACTCATTATCTATCGAGAAAAATCGTGGATGCCGGTTTTACTGCTATAGCTATTGGAGAAGTTGATATGAACAAGGTTGAGCCATGGGACCTGCCATGTAAGTTTCTCCAAGATCTTTTTTTTTTAATATATATATATATATATATATATATATATATATATATTTGGTTGGGTACTAATAAAATAATTGTGTTAATCATCATGAAGGGAGAGCAAAACTGGGGGAAAAAGAATGGTATTTTTTCTGTGTTAGGGACAAGAAATACCCTACAGGGCTGAGGACAAACAGGGCAACAGCTTCAGGTTACTGGAAAGCCACTGGAAAAGATAAGGAAATCTTGAGGGGAAGAACACTGGTGGGCATGAAAAAAACACTGGTTTTCTACAGGGGTAGAGCTCCTAAAGGTGAAAAATCCAATTGGGTTTGTCATGAATACAGATTGGAAGGAAAATTCTCTCTTGAAAATCTCCCTAAAGCAACACAGGTATATTATTCTTATTATTATTATTATTATTATTATTTATTGTTAATTTATTATATTATTAGCATTATTATTATTGCAAACTTGCCTCATAACTATGGAGGGATATTAAATTTGATCATATAGTGCTGCAACTGATCCCAAAAGGTTTTAACCAGTGCAATTCTAGTCCTATAAATTCTGATTTTGTTATTTTAATTGCAAAGTTGCGACTTACAAAAAATTATACTTTCTCCGTTTGGTTATAACTGTAATTTTTTAACTTTTACGCTTGATAACTCATTAGAACTATAAATGTTCATCACCTAGACCAAGTCCTCGGACTCACCCGTTTTTTTATTATTAGATGTATATTACCAAGATGCCACACTATAAATTCCGGCTAATATATAAAGAAATTATAGTCGTGTAATTACTTAATTGATTTGTCTTAATATGTATTTTCAAAATATAACTTACATGGATATGAAGTTCGTATATATTGATCGCAATTCAGAATAAAAATTTTCAAACTTTGATCGAAAAAATCGAATTATGACACATTTTCGTTGACGAACATTACTTATGTCATATGTTTATCACTTTAAAATAATTAAATAGGAATAAATATGTATTTCACTCATGCTAAATGGTTCCGAATCAAATTAGTACCTACAGTTTGAATAATTACAAATTCGTTCAAAAGTCAATGCCGGGGGTATGATTGAGGCGTTGATGTAATTGTTCAAACAAGCATCCGTATTAACAAACAGTTTGAACAATTATTAATTCGTTCAAAACTCAACACAGAAGGTGAAATTTGAGCGTGAATATAATCGTCCAAACCATGATTACTAATATGTAATTGGATCCAAGTATTTTATGTAATTTGATTAATTAAATATTTCTCCTATTTTTCTTCCCCATATCATATTCTTCCTTGTTTTTTCTCTCTCCAGTATGATTGGGTCATCAGCAGGGTGTTTCAGAAAACCTCCGGTGGTAAAAAAGTCCACATAGGGATGATGAGAATGAATCTGCCTGGAGACGAACTCCCAACCTTGATGGATCACTCGCCATTAACAAAACCAGAGCCCGATAACGTATTGGAATCGGGCCCGGGCCAGCGCCACGTGCACTGCTTCTCCAGTACCGTTTTCCCTGCTCAGAAAATCCAGGAAGATTACATCACTAATCCCAACCATCCCATTCCACCATATTCGAACCCCCTGGATTCATTTCCAACAGCCTCTGCATTTCCCTGGGTACAGTTCCCTCCAGTTCAGCCTGGAATCGGGTTTCAGTACGGGGGCGCAGTCCCCATCCAGGACCCATCTATTCTGGGGACTTTCCTGGCTGGTTTGAATCAGGGCTTTAGGAGAGAGAGTGACATGGTGAGTGTCTCACAAGAGACTGGGATGAGCACTGAGAATTCATCTGTTGTGTCGAATCTTGAAATGGGAAAGAAGACGTTTGAAGAGCAAGAAGAATATCCTGTTGATGGGACACAGGATTTGGAGTGCATTTGGAATTACTGAATGCGACTGGTAATAATTAGCAGTAATAATAGTTGGAAAAAAAATTACGAAGGAAATGGAAAATATAGAGCTATAAATTTTTATTTCATTAGTGATGTGGTTATGAAGACAATGATAAGATTATGTTAAGTGCATAGAAGTTATTAAAAACAAAATTATGATCGAGGTGGAGATTGTTAAGAAAAATTATATACTCACTAGGTACCATATATATATATATATATATATATATATATATATATATATATATATATATATGTTATTGGATTTGTACTAAATAATTTTGATATAATAGTAAATTTACACGTAGGTATGATACTCATATGAGTAGTTTAGAACTTTAGAATTATTTAATGTCTCAAGTTATTTTTGTTGAGTTACTTTTACTTTCTGCGTCTCGCTCAAATATTTATATTTATATCAAAAAATCATTCTTTTTAGTAAGTTTACGTATATTACTTTTCTCAATCAAATCAAATAATCACGTTTTATTATTTAATTTTCACCATATATTTATCATCAATGCCTTTTACTTTTTTGATTTTCACCATATATTTGTCATTATTATTTATACCAATTACTACCTAAAATACACGAAATATACACAATTTTTTAATTGGGACACAAGGAGTATTTTGTAATATATGTTATGTTTACCGAGCGGATTTAAGGGGTGGGTGGGGTCCCCTGAAAAAATTTGAAATTTTTTCTCTAGTTTATAACACGTTATTAACACGATGCTCAAAGGTTGTAAACGAATCGAATCGAAGCGAATACCACTGTATTTGATTCGTATTCGTGAAACTATTCGAACTATTCGATTCGATTCGATTTTTTTTTAATATTAAAAGTTGATTCGAGTTCGATTCGATATGGATATTCGAATTATTCGATTCGATTCGAGTATTCGATTTGATTTTATTTTTTTAGAATTGAATGAAAGATTCAAAATTTTATCATAAAAAAGTTGCAATACAACCTAAAAATAATAATACAGTTCACCAAAAAAAGTTAATACAAGCCAAAAACCACCATAATGTGATATGAAAACAGGACCAGCAGTAGAAGAAGGCGGAGAAATGAAATGAAACCCTTTTGATTATATATATAATATACTAAACATATAAATAATTGATTCGAATCGAATATTCGAGAACAAAACGAATCGAATACCATTAGATTTGTATTCTGATTCGTTATATCAGCGAATATAAAGTAGAATTTGAATTCGAAAACAACGAATACGAATCGGCCTAAACGAATTCGAATCACGAAACGAATCAAAAAAATTCGATTCGCTAACAACCCTATGATGCTCTAACAGTATATTTTTTTTCTTCTAATTTCCGAAATTCACAAACAAAAAAAAATCCGCGAGCAGATTTTCTGCGATGTGAGGCCGCGGGACAATTGCGTTTTTCACATCGTTAACCGTCGGATCAGCTTGAAATTTTGACAGCAACTTTCTAACATAAATATCTATATATTCAACGGTGGAGATCGGATTTTGTGTAATATTTCTTACTGAATCTGTCGCCGAACAGAAGCAGCTTTTTACGAGGAAATTTGAAGATCCGACCTCATCCAACATCGTGCTGCTGCACCGCCGAGCCCGAGCCCTTTTCCGGACGTTTCTCAACTCTCCATCTTCTTCTATTAATGATTCATTTGTCCATTAATTTGTACACTTGTGGATCTAACCATCTTTGTATTTTACATGCATATAGAAAAATATGTTGCCCATGATAATGTGCATGCTATGGAGAGAAGCCATATTTAGTATCCCTTTCAAGGATCAAAAATCTAGAATTGTTTATGGAGTAAGTAAGCATACCAAAGCATTTAATTTTATATATATTGAAATTTATTCATAGCATATTTTAATTTGTGAATACGCTTTGATTTTACGAAGTATGAAAAATATATTTTATTGCAAGATGTATTCCATATATCATGTTATTGATGTAATAATCGTATTTTTTACGATTTCTGATATAATATTTGTGATTATATATTGTTGCTCCCGAAGTAGCACGATTGATATATGGTTACGATTTATGATAATCATAAAGATTACATATCGTTGCTCCCGAAGTAGCACTGTTGATATTCCTTAGGAATATAACATACTCTTAAGAGCAAATTAAATCTATGGAAAATATATTGGTATTTATTCATGATCTTTTGTGCAAAATGGCACAAGTGATAGATAAAAGTGAAATATAAATTGCAATATTCTTAATAATCTTGAAGATTATTAAGAAATAAATAGTTGACTTAATGAACACAACAATATCTTATCCTATTAAAAACAACGTGTTTATGATGAACGCATTAAATAAGTTAATATTCCTGAAGAATATTAAATATTGAGGTTGTAATTTTTTTTTAACTTTATTTGAGCATTTGTACTTCTTCCTGTCATTGAATTATTTTTTATAGTTATCATTATATTGATTTAAAATATTGCTCCTGAAGTGGCACAATAGATATTCTTGATGAACATTACAAATTCTCGAAGAATAATTCATATTGTAGGTGATATATGTTTATCCCTATAACTAGTTTCTCGAAGAAACACAAATTTGCAATCTCAGTAATCTTGAAAATAATTAAAAATAAATGGTTGAAGTTCCTGAAGAACAACACAACGATATCTCATCATAATTATATAATATATTTATGATGATCGCGTCAAATAAATTTAGTATTCCTTAAAGAAAATTAAAACATTGAGATTGCATTTTTTATGCTTTATTTCGAGCATTGTTATCTTCCATTCTCATTATTTAATTATTTTAATCATTATCCTTATATTATTTTAAATTATTGCTCCCGAAGAAGCACAATTCTTGAAGAATATTATATGCTCTTGAAGAGCAATTAATGCTTTAGGTGATATGTTTAACTCCAACGAAAAGAATATAATATTTCATATTAACATTGATTTGATCAATCTTATTTGTGGAACGATATTGAAATTGATTTGCAATATCTTATTAAAACAATATCTGAAGGATTGGTAGAATTTCAAATGATAATATTCTTATTATTGTCTCTCGAAGAGCTTCATTGATCCTTCGACGAGCATCAAGCTAGTTATATTGATTCTCCAATAAGTATCAAACTAATTACATGATGTATTTTGCATCCAATGACCATGTTGCGATGAATTTCTAATTCAATATCCAAATTATTACCAATGCGTGAATATTTGGATCAATATTCAATTAGTGCGTGATTAAAATGCCTCCGAAAGAGGATTTCTCATATGATAATTTCACGTACCTATATGGGCTACATGAAAAATACACGTATACTCTGTCAAAATACATATTTTGAGCCCAACATTGGGGTCAATTGATCATTTGGTACATTGATTTTATAATCCAACTCAAATTATCCCCGACATTAGGGGGGATATGAAATATAAATATGAGAAAGTCGAAAAATTCTCGTTGGGTTGGCTATTTAAATTTACGCACTATGAACTCGAAGTTCAACAAGTTATTGATTGCCTAAGGAGTGATGAAATCTCATATACGAGTTGTATATGTACCATAAAGAATTAAAATCGATTGTGAACGAAATATATTTATTGATACTCTCGACGCCAGAAGCGTGAGAGACGTATTCTTTATTGGTATTAAAGATAAAGTCCGCGGAATACAAATAGATTAAACTATAACATCACTTCAAAAACCTCCTGAAGAGGATCGTCTCGAAGACGAGAATTTCAATACCTTAATTTGCATGTGCACTAAATAATTATAATACTGGGATTATGGAACGACCAAATCAAATGTTACGGGAAATGTTGAATATTTGATTTTGTTGAAGTTGTCATGAACTTTATGAATATGGGAGAATTATAAGAATGATAGTTGTCGACAGCACATTGTGTCTCAATAATTGCTAGTGGAGTGCCTGAAGCACTAAATAAAATATAAGCAATTGAGACAAAGCTTAACTCGCAAAATAAAATAAAGTGGTGAAAGATAAGCGAGATTAGCATATCAAGGGTTTAAGCGCATAACCAAAATATATTCTCCTGTTGGCACTACATTCCGTCATTTAATATACATATGACAGTTATTATGAATATAGATATTCAATTAGTGACGTCATCACCACATTTTTCTATGGGTCATTGGACCGAATATCTATATGAAAGTCCCTAACGGACTTGAGATTCCTAAGATCGTAGGAATATTAAATTCGCAACATATATTATTTCGAGTTAGAAATATTTCAAAATAGTCCAGTGGAACAACCGACTAAACGAATTCCTTCTGAAGAGGATATATGAATTTTTTTGATGGAGAAATTTATCCATTTAGCTACCTAATGGTTGTCTTGCAACTCGACGTGGACAAGAACTCTTGTAGACCTCAATAAGATAATAAAGATATACATGACCAGAAGTTCCTTACTTGTGTGCTATTGAAGCACTACTCTTAAGCTTGATATTGAAGTTAACTTGCTAGCAAGATTTAATGCTTCTCCAAAGAGAATTTGTAATAGTGTTAACCATATTGGTCTATTACATGAAGGAAATCGAGATTGGATATTGGTGGCTATTTGGATGTTATTATATGATCTCCATAACATTTATTCTCATACTAGTTATATATAATATGATTTGATATATATTCTCCTATTTTGTGCTGCACATCATGTTTGGATAAGTAAGAGGAAAATATATTTTTTCCACATGAGCTCCAGAAGAGCAGTAGTGATAATCTAGCAGATTCATTCACTAACTCTCTTTATGTATGAAAAACATATTCATAATATTGGAATACAAGATTGTTATCTTGAGGGAGAGAAGCGATAAGTTTGAAATTATCTTGAAGATTATATCGACCCTGAAGGTCAAATGGTCCTAAAGACCAAATGGTTGTACTCTTTTTCCCTTCTAAGTTTTTTCCATCGGGTTTTCTTAGTTAAGGATTTTAACGAGGCAACCAATACAATGCAATACATAAGCAAATTTATGCCATGTACTTTTCTCCATCGGATTTTTTGCATTACGATTTTTTTCAATGAGTTTATTTTAATGAGGAATGAACGTCATAAAGTTCAAGGTGGAGTATTGTATGAAGACAAGTCAATTGTATCAAGCAACTCAAATGAAGATACATCATGTAATATCCGGAATTTCTACTACTGTTGTTTAATATTATTTTATCCGAATTATATTGTACAGGGTGGAATTTGTACAGTAGAGATAAAATAAATAAATGACTGAGATATCAGTATCGGTATAATTGTCGTATTTGGTCGACAATTACATTTGAGGATATTGTGTATCAGGTTGTCGTACTTTTGATATTGGGTATATCGTATGATGATATTATTGGATTCAGTGTTTGTGTTCAGTGTGTCTTATGTTCGCTTTTGGTATGACGAGACGTTGGACAAGAACTGCGGAAAATGGCTAAGTATAGCCTTATTAGCGCACGCTGATATTCATGCATAACGCACGCTATCGTGCAGGATTAGCGCACGCTACGTTTATAGGTTAGCGTACGCTAGTGCGCATGCATCGGAAGGAATCTGCGTGGACCCGGCCGCCGCGCACGTTACGTAAGTCGACGGTTGTTGTCCTCAAGTATTAGCGCACGCTAAAATATTAGGCTTAGCGCACGCTAACTATGTATCACCAACAAGGAATCTTATCCTTGCCGGATCTTTGTCGGAATGTGGGGCGAGTGGTAGGTGAACACTGTAGTAAGTCAACTTCGGATAGCGC
This sequence comes from Orobanche coerulescens, assembly GCA_033398695.1. Classification (NCBI taxonomy): domain Eukaryota; kingdom Viridiplantae; phylum Streptophyta; class Magnoliopsida; order Lamiales; family Orobanchaceae; genus Orobanche; species Orobanche coerulescens. The sequence continues at coordinate 23,214,321 of CM065808.1, forward strand.
ACGCTAAGAGTAAGGATTTGCGTACGCTAGACATGATGATTTACGTACGTTAATGCATGGGCATTACGTACGTAAGGTAGTTTACGAAGCAAGACAGTAGCCTCTGGACTGCGATAGCGCACGCTAACAAAGTCAGTTAGCGCACGCTAAGGCTAGCGCACGCTAAACATAAGGGTTTAGCGCACGCTAGTAATGTATTCTATATAAAAGGGACAAACGAGTGTCATGAAACATTTCGTCCATTTCTTTCCTTTCACCCGATAGAGACAACCGTGTGAGAACATTTGGAGTTCCTAAACACTGAGGGATGATCATCTTTAACAAGATTAAAGATGGAAATCATGGAGTAAAGCTTTGCTCTTGAAATCATTGGTGATTCTTGGAAATCAATCCTATCCTTCAAAAAAGGTAATTACTCTTCACTTTGAGATTTCGTTTTGGATTGTATATGATGTTCTTGAGTTGATGATTATCATATAAACAAGTTGATGAACATGACAACGAGTTGGATTACCGTACTAAGTTAGTGTTGTTATCAATATGTGAGTATTGATATGTTTCGTATGGTTTTGGATGGAATTCAAGATATATGTTGATGGAATTCCCTTCTTCAATTCGGATTTTTGATGTTTTGTCGTTGGTTACTTCGTATGGTAACGATTATGGTGATGCTACTGTGATTCTTGAAGTTATATGAATTGTATGTCGAAGAACATGATGAATAAGGATTTTTAGATGTTAGAACACATCGGATTTTATCATTTTATGGATCATGAACGTGAATTTGGATAATTCGTGTTCTTGAAGAGCTATTAAATTATATGTTATGATTGTTATGAAATCCTTAATCTCGAGATGAGTTGATCATTGTCATGATGGAAGTGTTAGACGATGCTTGAAATGCATGCCACTGCACAGCATTAGCGCACGCTACGTTTACTGCCTAGCGCGCGCTAACGGGAGCAACTTAGCGCACGCTACGTTAGGTGATTAACGTGCGCTAAGTAGGCATAAAGCTGCGATATTTTGGTGTTTTGATTAGGAATTCGTGATGGTTTGACTTGGTTGGTTCTGACTGTGTTTATTCGAGGTTGTGTTGAACCGTTGAGTTCGATTGGTTAGTTTTCTCAGTTGTTGACCGTTATCGGATATGTGTTTTTTTTTATTTCTTCGATAGGTTGAGATTATTGATCGGTGATTATAACCGGATATTGCGGTCGTGTTCGAGTATGTCCGTTGTGTTGCTTTTGATCGGGGCTGAGGAGCTCGTAGACAAAGGCAATGTGTTCGGCAGCAGCTTCGTGGTATCGGTATCGAGGCAAGTTATTACTTGCTCAGTTATAATATTTAATGAATGGTTTCAGTTTCATTTCGTTTATAATGCATATAGCGATGATTATTATTGTGAACTCTGGGTATTCGGATCGCATATCGTTCTTTCGATTCTGGGAGATAAATCATAATGTATATGATTAGCTCAGTTATTGGTATGTTCGAGTATCAAGGTTACATTATGGTAAAGACGAGGATATGAGTATCTATAGTTCATTGTTCGTTTGGATCGCCGAGCATTGAGGATAATCGTCGGTGATGATTGGACATCGAGATTTCTCCCGAAGGACTCGGGCAAGTATCTCATATCGATTCAGTTAGAGTTAGCGATTTGATCATGCGTATTATCATTCATGTTGTCGAACATGAGGTCGTCTTAATTGATTTGTCATATTGTCGTTCATGTTGCGTTGTTCATGATGATGAACATATTGTTTTGCATATGTGTATGCATATTGTGTTGTTTATGTTGTGTTGATCCGATGGGATCGCGCGATCTATGCTGAGGGCGCTGGATCGGATGTCCACCTCGTGTTGGTCCGACGTGATCATCTTGGGATCTATGCTGAGGGCGCTGGATCATTGGACGGGTTTTTCCACCTCGTGTTGGTCCGACGGGATCATCTTGGGATCTATGCTGAGGGCGCTGGATCGTTGGATTACCCAGTATTGTGTTATTGTTGTGCATATGTATATTGTTGGTTATCCACCTCGTGTTGATCTTGTAGGATCATCTTGGGATCTATGCTGAGGGCGCTGGATCATGGGATTTCCATTGAGTATACATAGTTGTTATTGTTTTTGAGCATATTGACGTTGTCATATGAGTATGCATTTGTAGGTCTTGTGTTAGGACCTTGTCCGCATTGCATTGTTCTGATATCGGATTAGACTGATATGATTGTCGTGGCACTTCATATCTCGAGGTATGTTCCGTATTTTTCCTTTGGTATTTGTCTTGATGGACGATCGGTTATCCTATTGGGATTTGATGATGTTATTCGATGGATCGTATTGGTCAGAAATGGTATATTTCCGTATCGTGAGTTGGTTATGACAGTTTGAGAACCTTGAGTATTGTTTGAGGTACAGTACTTATATTATGTTCGAGTTTATTGGTAAATCGAGTACATGATGTGAAATGTGATAATGGCTACTCTGATGAGAATCACTTGAGTAAGCAAAGTTATGGCGGTAAGATTACATTGGTCGTATTCTTATGTTGTATTCTCATTGGTATGTTATTATTAATGTGATGTGACAGTTATCATTGTTGGATATTATGGTGACCCGTCGTGGATTTCTTTTAGGTTCTCGGAGTATCGAGCTTGTAGCGGTCGTGAAGAGATGAGCTTCCCTGAGGATACCGGCTAGGACATGTTCTGTACATTGAGTTTCTTGTTTGGTTCTTGTTTTCCGCCGCTAGAGTATCGTTTTGGTTGGTCTTTTTCCGCCGCGTGAGTATTTTGAGACGCTCTTTTGGTATCTGGTAACTGAGGTTACTTTGGAAATCGTTTTCTAAACTTTTGAGTATCGGCTGTTTGGCCTTACGATTTCAAATGAGTTTTACGACGGTTTTTGATAAATGGATTTTATAAGTCTTTGTGAATTTTTAAAGTTAGTACCGTCGTTGGCCTCTTGGGCATTTGTAAATGTTTGTGAAAATTTCTTTTTAGCCTTGTGGGTTCCATCTCGGGGCCCACGTAATATTTCCGGTTAAATGCAGGGTGTTACGAATATGGTATCGGAGCTTAGGTTGAGAAAACCTAGGCATTTGGGTCGAGTTGGGTCGTGTTTTTGTTGCGTCATTCGAGTTGTCGATTGACAAATACTAGAGCCGTGAGTCTTTGTTGTTCACTCAGGCTTGTGCGTTATCGGATTTGCCAGTATCGTACTGGGCTTGTTACAACTTTTCCAAATGGTTTACGTGATATATTGTGTTCTTGAGTTGCACTGAGTTTGCAAATCGTGAGTTTTGAAAATACCTGTGTCGAGTATTTTCTTGAGTCTAGACATGTGCCAGTATCACGGGGAATCGTCGGCTTCACGATCTGTAAGTATTCGGATTTTTGAATTTCATTGAGATTTACTGCCGTTCTAAGTTGATATGTTTTGAGATTCAGCAGATATTATGCATTTCAATATAAGGTGACAGAGTTGGGATAGGATTGATGATCTTGAGAAGTTATGATTTTGGAAATCAGTATATCAGCTAGATTTTGGAACTAATTGTGTAATCGGGAGAAGGACTATGGATTGTTGACAAGAACATGTAGCATGTTAATTCATTTGAGATACATGAACTGTTTTGAGCATTTGAAAATGATACTTTTCAAAATGAATATTTTACGGATGTTTTACGGAAAATGATTTTGGGCCGAGACCCAATCGATTTTGAAATGGTTTTATAACTCAGGACTTGAAGTCCGAAAAAGGGTTTTCTACTTTTTAAACTTTTTGTAATGCGGAACGAGTTACGGGCTAAGACCCTAATGTTTCAAACGGCTTTTCTGTTTTCTTAAAACTCCCGAGACTTGTAAAATATTTTACCAATCGCTTACCTATGTTATTTCCGCGTTTCGAGGCTTTGGTTTACTTGTGCAAATGGAATTTCTCGGGAAGTCTTTCGCCGTGTTTGATTTGTTGATTCGTTTCAACGTTTTGTCATACCATATTTGAGGTGATCCAGGATGGGTAAATGGTTGACGATACGAGTCATGTGTGGAAAAGGAGTTTAGTCGGAATTTATATATTGAGATTTTGGAACTCGATCGTGTGGTTTTCCGATGGAATATCAGTGGATATTGGTGACGAACCGAATTGGTATACAGGAGTATGGATATAGTCGAGCATTTGCATACTTTTCATTTTAAAACTTCGAAATCGTGTGGATTCGAAGGAAACTGTTATCAAATACTTGGCACCATCGAGCCAAGTTAATTTTTCGAAAATTGATTTTGTGGTCTTACCAAAATTTATGTTTTTAGTTTTGAAATTTTTGAAAGAATTTTCGAAAATTGTCTTCGTGACAAGAATATATGATTTCAAACTGGTTTTGAAAATGTGATCGAGGTACATACGCATTTAGTGCATAATGCATATCGTGGTGAAGTTCTGAATGAGACTCACGAACTGGATGCTACATCAGTATGGTACGATGAAAGAGATTCGAAGTTTAGTATGGTAGATTGGCTATCCATGGGTGATCAATGGATTGATCAGTCAAGAGAATTATACTGCGTTTTGTAGAATCGGTACAGATGTAATTTTTGGAACTTTGGACTTTGTAAAACCGGGACATAGGTGCTACGTGATCCCATTGGTGCGGTAGTAGCGTAATCTTACCATAGTGATCTTTGAATGATTTCTTTGTAAGTGTAAATATGGGGATGGTGACCCCATGCTGGTTGTTTTGGATATTGAGTGGTCGTTCCCACTCCTTGTATGAAATGGGTATGTTCGTCAGTTTGTGATTGGTTGTTCATATGCCGAGGGGTATGTTCCCCAGTCGGATACGTTTATTGAGATCCACTGTATGTGATCGGTGTGTCATTTTGAGAATTTTGCTTTTTCGTATATCTGTTTCTGTGGTTCTGTGTTGATAGTGTTGGAGTTTACCGTGTGAAGGTATTCTCGATTTCCGTTGATCGTTCGTTGGTTGTATTGGAGTTTATCACGTTGATGATATTCTCGATTGTGTTTTGACTTCTGGTTGGTCAGATTGGAATTTATCATGTCGATGATAAATTTGGTTGATTGTTGATCATTGTTGGTGATCATCTGAGCGTTCAGATTGTCTATCGATGTTTCGGGATTCGCCATCAGTATTGAGCGGTTGTTTCACGAGATACATCGGATATTATTCGCTTTATCGATTGAGACTTGATTATGTAATCAAAGTGCAGGATTTGATTCGGGCAGATTGTTTGATCCGAAGATGATATATTTTGTTGAGAATCAGGGAATTGTGATCGTAAGCGTATTGAGACTGTACCGTGAGAACGCTGGCTAGTATCTCCGGAGATCGTCGACCTGCGTATTTGGAAGTATGCTCTTTTGGATATTCGGTAATGATGATGATTAATCGTTGTCGTGATGATTTTGGGATATTTTGAGTTGATCGGTATGTTTGTTCGTTTTATGATGGATTGCAAGTTTCGAGGACGAAACTTATTTTAAGGGGTGTAGAATGTAATATCCGGAATTTCTACTACTGTTGTTTAATATTATTTTATCCGAATTATATTGTACAGGGTGGAATTTGTACAGTAGAGATAAAATAAATAAATGACTGAGATATCAGTATCGGTATAATTGTCGTATTTGGTCGACAATTACATTTGAGGATATTGTGTATCAGGTTGTCGTACTTTTGATATTGGGTATATCGTATGATGATATTATTGGATTCAGTGTTTGTGTTCAGTGTGTCTTATGTTCGCTTTTGGTATGACGAGACTATGGACAAGAATCATGGAAAATGGCTAAGTATAGCCTTATTAGCGCACGCCGATATTCATGCATAACGACGCTATCGCGGTGATTAGCGCACGCTACGTTTATAGGTTAGCGACGCTAGTGCATGATCGGAAGGAATCTGCGTGTGGACCTACCGCTTTCGGCGCACGTTCTGGTAAGTCGACGGTTGTTGTCCTGAAGTATTAGCGCACGCTAAAATATTAGGCTTAGCGCACGCTAACTATGTATCAGTCAACAAGGAATCTTATCCTTGCCAGATGCTGTCGGAATGTGGGGGCGAGTGGTAGGTGAACACTGTAGTAAGTCAACTTCGGATAGCGCACGCTAAGAGTAAGGATTTGCGTACGCTAGACATGATGATTTACGTACGTTAATGCATGGGCATTACGTACGTAAGGTAGTTTACGAAGCAAGACAGTAGCCTCTGGACTGCGATAGCGCACGCTAACATAGTCAGTTAGCGCACGCTAAGGCTAGCGCACGCTAAACATAAGGGTTTAGCGCACGCTAGTAATGTATTCTATATAAAAGGGACAAACGAGTGTCATGAAACATTTCGTCCATTTCTTTCCTTTCACCCGATAGAGACAACCGTGTGAGAACATTTGGAGTTCCTAAACACTGAGGGATGATCCTCTTTAACAAGATTAAAGATGGAAATCATGGAGTAAAGCTTTGTTCTTGAAATCATTGGTGATTCTTGGAAATCAATCCTATCCTTCAAAAAAGGTAATTACTCTTCACTTTTAGATTTCGTTTTGGATTGTATATGATGTTCTTGAGTTGATGATTATCATATAAACAAGTTGATGAACATGACAACGAGTTGGATTACCGTACTAAGTTAGTGTGTTATCAATATGTGAGTATTGATATGTTTCGTATGGTTTTGGATGGAATTCAAGATATATGTTGATGGAATTCCCTTCTTCAATTCGGATTTTTGATGTTTTGTCGTTGGTTACTTCGTATGGTAACGATTATGGTGATGCTACTGTGATTCTTGAAGTTATATGAATTGTATGTCGAAGAACATGATGAATAAGGATTTTTAGATGTTAGAACACATCGGATTTTATCATTTTATGGATCATGAACGTGAATTTGGATAATTCGTGTTCTTGAAGAGCTATTAAATTATATGTCATGATTGTTATGAAATCCTTAATCTCGAGATGAGTTGATCATTGTCATGATGGAAGTGTTAGACGATGCTTGAAATGCATGCCACTGCACAGCATTAGCGCACGCTACGTTTACTGCCTAGCGCGCTAACGGGAGCAACTTAGCGCACGCTACGTTAGGTGATTAACGAGCGCTAAGTAGGCGACGATGCGATTTTTGGTGTTTTGATTAGGAATTCGTGATGGTTTGACTTGGTTGGTTCTGACTGTGTTTATTCGAGGTTGTGTTGAACCGTTGAGTTCGATTGGTTAGTTTTCTCAGTTGTTGACCGTTATCGGATATGTGTTTTTTGATTTCTTCGATAGGTTGAGATTATTGATCGGTGATTATAACCGGATATTGCGGTCGTGTTCGAGTATGTCCGTTGTGTTGCTTTTGATCGGGGCTGAGGAGCTCGTAGACAAAGGCAATGTGTTCGGCAGCAGCTTCGTGGTATCGGTATCGAGGCAAGTTATTACTTGCTCAGTTATAATATTTAATGAATGGTTTCGATTTCATTTCGCTTATAATGCATATAGCGATGATTATTATTGTGAACTCTGGGTATTCGGATCGCATATCGTTCTTTCGATTCTGGGAGATAAATCATAATGTATATGATTAGCTCAGTTATTGGTATGTTCGAGTATCAAGGTTACATTATGGTAAAGACGAGGATATGAGTATCTATAGTTCATTGTTCGTTTGGATCGCCGAGCATTGAGGATAATCGTCGGTGATGATTGGACATCGAGATTTCTCCCGAAGGACTCGGGCAAGTATCTCATATCGATTCAGTTAGAGTTAGCGATTTGATCATGCGTATTATCATTCATGTTGTCGAACATGAGGTCGTCTTAATTGATTTGTCATATTGTCGTTCATGTTGCGTTGTTCATGATGATGAACATATTGTTTTGCATATGTGTATGCATATTGTGTTGTTTATGTTGTGTTGATCCGATGGGATCGCGCGATCTATGCTGAGGGCGCCGGATCGGATGTCCACCTCGTGTTGGTCCGACGGATCATCTTGGGATCTATGCCGAGGGCGCTGGATCATTGGACGGGTTTTTCCACCTCGTGTTGGTCCGACGGATCATCTTGGGATCTATGCCGAGGGCGCCGGATCGTTGGATTACCCAAGATTGTGTTATTGTTGTGCATATGTATATTGTTGGTTATCCACCTCGTGTTGATCTTGTAGGATCATCTTGGGATCTATGCTGAGGGCGCTGGATCATGGGATTTCCATTGAGTATACATAGTTGTTATTGTTTTTGAGCATATTGACGTTGTCATATGAGTATGCATTTGTAGGTCTTGTGTTAGGACCTTGTCCGCATTGCATTGTTCTGATATCGGATTAGACTGATATGATTGTCGTGGCACTTCATATCTCGAGGTATGTTCCGTATTTTTCCTTTGGTATTTGTCTTGATGGACGATCGGTTATCCTATTGGGATTTGATGATGTTATTCGATGGATCGTATTGGTCAGAAATGGTATATTTCCGTATCGTGAGTTGGTTATGACAGTTTGAGAACCTTGAGTATTGTTTGAGGTACAGTACTTATATTATGTTCGAGTTTGTTACTACCCAAAATATTATCCGGAGATAGATATTGCTGGAATGGATGGGATAGCAAACAAATGCAAGAGCACTTCCGTGAGAAAGATAAATTAACACAAGATTTGCCGGGGTTGTTAGTCCCGGGCTTGAATGCTCTCGCGAGATATTATTAATACCGATATTCGGGGATACAAGTACTAATGTAAGAATACAATTACAATGAGTGTAAAGTTTCTTGTTATCTTAGCTAGTGAGCGTGTAGATTGCCGGAAGAACCAGATTTGATGCTCTGTGAGTTCTTGTAACAAAGGTGATGAACAGTCGCGGCGGTGAGAGATCGACCGCCTCTCACGGCGAGTATATAGCTGGATGTTTGGGCTTCTGGGCTTGTGAATCCCTTGGAATCTGTCTAGTGGAGACTTGCTGCTTCTGCCGATCGTCTTCTGGACGAGAGGTTTGGAGAGAGAAGTCCTGAGATGGATTCCGGTGAGATAGCCGGGAGCTTGATGATATGTGTGTGTTCTTCGGTATTTCCGTGGATGTATCGGAATGTGAGAGAATGAGCTCTGAGCGTAAGTCAGAATGAATTCGGAACTGTAGTGGATGAGTTCTGAACCGAGAACCTTTTTCCAATAGGAGGAGGTTCTCTATTTATAGGGCTTGGATACGCCGGGCGATCGCCTTTACTGCAATATAATAATCGGGCGATCGTCTTTTAGCACATGGGCCTGTCCCTTCAAAGCCTGCAGAAGTTGTTGGCAGTCAACTACTCGGTCCAATGGGGAGCTTACACGCGTCCTGAGTTAGTCACATGCGGCCCTACTGACAACTTTCGGCGCACATGCCGGTAGGTGGGGTAGGTGACAGGCTTTGGTCAAAGATCTTGTCAGTTAGCAAAAGATCTTGTCAGCGCCTTTTATGGATCTGCACGTGGGTGCTTTTCTGAGATCCAGTCCTCGATGATTTAGACGGGCGATCGTCTCTGCTCGGGGCGCAGGACGATTGCCCTTAGCCGGTTAGCAGAGCGGATCGCCAGATGCCAAAGGGCGATCGCCCTGGGAGTCGATCGCTAGGTGCCTGATGGTGGTTTGATATCTTCGACTTGGCGAGCTAGTCAGGGTTTGACTGGAGTTGACTTGGTCGCTCGGCCTTATAGTCGATCGCCTGTCGGGATGAATAAATCGTGACACAACAATTTCCCCCCAGCTCGCTCATACGTTGGAAACGTGGGGTGAGGTGGCTTTCTTGGCGATCGCTGAATTTTTGACGAGCGACTAAGTGTTTTATTGAACTGGCGATCGTCTTTGAGCCGATATGCTCTGGATTCGGACGACCTGGTTGGCCGAATCAAGCGGGAAAAAGCACCGGCGTTGAAAAGTCTCCGCGCACGTGTCGCTTCTATTGGAGGACGCCAACGGTCATTAATGACTCCTCTCGGACGCGTCCTCGAAAAGACGCATACGCTGGTCTCGAGGGGTCAACCGGGTGCGCCGTTTGAGATCCGACTTCGAGGTTTTCCCTTATTGCAATCGGGTCCCTGCTTTCTCCTATAAAAGGGGGCGCGGGGCTGCAGCCTCACTCACGCGTACGCATTGGAGAAAGAAGGTCCTGTCGCCGAATTTTTGAAGATCTAAGCGCCGATCGTCGATCGATTTCACTTTATGTTAAGAAAAATCCTTCTCTTCCTTTCTAACTCTGAAAATGGCCGAACCTCATCATCGTTTGGAGCGGGAACCGATTCTGCCACGGACATCGGTGCCCAGGAGAAACTCCTTCCGTCTTCCACACGAGACGGCAATGGCAATTGAGCCGGAATCGACCCGTGAAGTTGAGGCTTTGTTCAATGAGGCCGATGTTGCTAGGAGTCGGCTGCCGAGGAGAGACGATCGCAGATAGAGAGAGATCTGGCGATCAGGGCTTACTGGGAGCAACATAGTTATTTTGGACGGGCCTATAGGGCCTTTGCCGAAATAATGGATAGGTTAGCCTGTCCTACTCCGAGATTCGACTTCAGGGGATATTCGGTCGCTTATCCCTATGTGCTCCCAAGCGGTCGCAGATCGTGCCGCGGCGATCGTTGTGGTCGCTCGCCAAATACGAGCTCGACGTCCGTGAGAGATCTGGCCGTCTGGAGGACAAGATTCCATGTTCCTTGAGATGTGGACATGTTCGCGCCCGCGGAGAATGAACGAGCCGACCGGCCTCCGATGGGTATGGTCGCAGTGAGTGAGGCCGTTATGAGGCCGGCCGCGCTTCCTCTCGCCTTTGCGGTCTCCCATCTGTTGGCCGCTTGGAATGTGGCGCCACTTCACCGACGCCAACGCCCGGCTCCAAATCATATGCACTCTCACCCTTTCGGCGGTCACCGCCTGTACTGCCTCCGTCGCCGTTGGAGATGAACTATTTGTTTAAACTGACGGCACATAGAGGGTTGGTCGGCGGTTACCATATTCAAGGCCGATCTGGCCGGGTGATTCATGGAGTTCCGAATAAGATACGGGGCGATCAGACGAAGTGGTTCTAGGTCGCTGGCAAGTGGAGAGCTTCGGCGAGCGACAACCCCACAGCGAACCGGAGATCCCCACCGAATTTCGGGAGAGGAATCCTAAGGGTTTAGACTCTCCTTCGCTTGGATGCGTTTTGGGTGATCTAATTTGATTGCTTTTGCGTGCTTTCATATTCCGCGATCGAGGAGCTGCCTTTCGACTTCCTCGTTGTTTGGGAGCGAATTAGGAGCTTGTCGGACGACGACCTAGACGCCACTCGGATCAACAAGGAGAGTCGCTGGTTGCCGGCTCGACTATTCCGATTCCCGAGACATCTCGCGGTGCCAGGTATGACTTTATGCGACCTTCAATTTCTAGGCGATCGCCTTACTTGAAGATAGTGTCTGACCGCTAGTCGATCGTCTTTAACTGCAGAGGTTCGTTTCCCTCGCTTTGTGGAGCCTCCGGCGGAGATCGCTATGTCGAACCCAGGAGTCCTAGGCCGTCTTCACGCGAAGAGGTCGACTCGGGTTCCACCCGTCGCATTGCCTATAGTTCCAGAGGCGGTGCCTCGTGCGGAGCCGGAGCCTCGCGTAGAGCAGGTCGAGGTTGAGGAGGAAATTCCGGAGGAGGGGCTGCGGCGACCGCAAGAGGCCGAGGCCGCAAGAAACTTCGTTTCTGCCCGGCGATGAAGTGCCGATCGCCGCGCCTCCGATCACCATCGTTGCTCCGAGCGCGAGCCACCCTCTGCGGCTTTTACGCGGAGGCGGCGATCGCGGATGCGGAAACTCCTCGAGGGAAACCGTTTTTCGGTCGGGATCCCGAGAAGGCTGAGAGGTAGATAGCATTTCTGTGTTGACAATTACATCTGCGTAGGAGTTGTATTAACCTTGGTGTTTTGGTGCAGGATCCGTCGCAAAGACCCGTCTTGTCCACCGATGGTCGTGGATTTTCTGGCGAGTCGATCCCCTCGCCATTCCTGCGACATTCCTCCCTATGTGAGCAAGGCCGCTTCTGCTTTGCCGAAGGCGTGGACAACTGATCTGGATGCGATCGCCCGGCTGCGGTCGTCGAGTTCGATGGATGCTGTCGTCGCCCTTTCTCTTCAGACGGCGACCATGGCCGTCCAGGCTGCTCAGGAGTTTGAGGGGCGGCCCTCCACTATTCGCCTTCAGGAGGATCTTGAGGCGGCTCGGAAAGAGAACGCCGAGTTTGCTGACAAGATCGCAACGATGGAGAAGGACTCCTTGGAGGCGGCCAAGCGGGCGAGCCATGAGCTTGAGCTGGAGAAGAAGGAGACTGAGAAATTCCGAATGGCGGTCGACCGATTTCGGGACCAGATGCAGAGTGCCGTCCAGGCGAGGAATGTTGCTGAGGAGGAGGCCGATCGCCAGAAGGTGACGATCGCCCGGTGACAGCCGAGTCAAGTGAGGCGAAAGAGAAGGTTGCTGCGAGGGAGGCCGAGCTCCAGGGATCGCAACAGGCGATGGCCGAGCTGAGAGGAGAGGTTGAGGCGACCAAGGCCGATCCCTTCCAAAATTTGGAGTATGTCAGCGAGTTCGCCTATTACTTGGCGTTCGCCGATTCGATCCGAGCGGCTAAGAAGGGAGGCTTGGAGGTCGGTCCTCTTGCCGAGAAGTTCAAGTCGTATGCATTGGAGCATCCTCTCAATTCGGTTTTCTCCTTTCCGATCTTGGACCTGGCGGACATCGGTGTGGATTTGAGCTGGTATCCGTCTCCAGACAGTCTTGCTCATCCCGATGCTCCGGAAGATGAGGGAACCGCGCCGAATGCTGATGGTGAAGGCCCGGCAGGGGCCTGAGGCGCTTTCTTTTTGATGTTTTTAGCTTACTTTCTTTGTAGTTTGTAGCTTTCTTTTTGTAGTACTTAGGCCTTCGGGCGACTGTGTACTCTATTTTTTCAAGTAATGAAATGAGCATTTGTCTTTCTGACTTATCACTTGAATGAATGGTTATTTTTAAGTCTTTGTTTGACTTTGTACAAATGCGTGAGGAGAGATCGTTGCGAGGGTAGTTCCAAATGAATTGATAAACTCATAAGACAACTTTTTACAACAAGTTCGATCGCTGCACTACATCTGAAAAAATGACGATCTCCGTATGTGGTTGAATGGCGACGATCGTCGTGTAGGTAGTCCGCACTCTTCTTGCCCCTAGTTTTTATTCACTTAGTGGAAGTAAGGGGATGAAAATAATTCCTTGAGTGAGCGGTCTTTAACTTTGTCGAATCCTCGGGGACGGTCGTCCGTCTTGAGGAACCGTGCACGATCGCGGAGTTCGATGGACCGACTCCTTGATCATGTCTTGATGCGCGAAGACACTGAGTGTCTCGTGACTCACTTTATTATGAGGGTCCTCCGTTAGGCTGCGCCTCGCCTCGTATTTAAACGAAGGGCGTGCGGTCTCGGTCTAGAGGAGTCCTTGCGCGGGGCAGCGTCGGATGAGTCAACTCCGCGCCCGCGGCTTGTTAGCTCTGCTTCCACCTAGGCTAGCCATGGAGATGGCCGACCTCGACGGTGTACATTGAGACGGGGTTGTGGCACGTCGCATTGTCCGGGTTCACCATGTTAGATGATGAACCTTTGAGGGCGAGCGATCGTGTCCACTGATTTATTTTGGAGGGCCCTCAGACTACGCCGGCCTCGTATTTAAACGAAGGGCGGGCGATCTTGGCCTAAAGGGACCTTGCATGGCCTAAGCAGTCGGTTCCATCGACCACCAGGACCATGGCTGCACTCTTTCACCTTGGATCGTCATGTAGACGTCGATCTTCGACGGTGTACGTTGTGCGGGGGAGGCGATCTCGTGCCTTAGTCCATCATGTTATATGGTGAACTGTAGATGGCGATCGAGTCCTCCGGTTTCTTGAATAAGGAGGGAGATCGGGATGACTTCCGTGGTCTCCTCTTGATTGAAGCATATAGAGACGGTCGCCGAGGTTGATCCAGGGGTCGGCTCGTATGAGCTTCCCAGCCTGTTTTGCGTTCGACTCGGACGATCGTCTATAGAGATAGGCGGGGGCTTCGACTAAACCAATAAGCTGTCCAACTTGCCCTCCTCGAACAGTCTCCAGAGTTGCTTGAGGAGGTCGCGACAATTGTTGGTGCTGTGGCCGGGACTCTTGTGGTAGGCGCAATATTGATTGTTGTCCAGGTGACCGTGGTCCCTTATCGCCTTTGGCTTTTTGAGCTCTTCGTGCCCCCTGATGGCATAGAAAATATGTGCCGGAGTTCTGTTGAACGTATGGAGGAGATGGGCTTCCATGTCCTCGAAAGCCTGGAGATCTCCGGGTGTCTTGGCGATCGCCTTCTTTGCTTTGGCGATCGCTATCTTCTGGGCAAGAGGTGGCGTTTCCTCGTCTAAGCGGAGGGTGAGTAGCCTTTGCCTGGCCAGGAAGTTGGCAGCTTTAGCGCGGAAGATCGTGTAAGTTGGGGGAATATCCTTGGAGAGATGTCTGAACATGGGAGAGTGACCGTGGAATCCCCCCATGACCGAATAGAGAGCGAGCTCATCACTGACGGGTTCGCCGGTGAGGATGATTTCGTCTACCCGGTCGATGTAATCTGCGTCAGTTTCGTCCTTCCCCTGCTTGATTTTTATCATGCGCTGGGGGCCTTCTGGTCTGGCGACCTTGCTGGCGAAGTATGACGTGAAGTCATCCGCCAGTTTCTTAAAAGAGGTGACCGATCGTGGTGGTAGTGAGACGTACCACTTATGGGCCAGCTCGCCCAATGTCAGCGGGAAGATCCGGCACTTGGTTGCATCAGATGCCCCACACCCAGTCATGTAAATTCGGAATTTACTCAGGTGGGTTTCTGGGTCCGATCTCCCCTTATACAGAGGTGTTTTAGGAGGAGCGATCGTTGGTTGTATGGGGGCAAGCTCGATGTGGACCGCGAGTGGCTCGGTCGGCCCGGCGATCTTCTTGCTGGTGCTTGCCCCAGCGTCCAAGAGTGCTCTCATCTCATCGAGCTGACGTTGCATGGCGGCCATCGCCGTGGCCTGACTGTTAGCGGCTCGGCGATCGGAGCGGGAACCGAGGCGATTTAGTACTGAGTCCCTGGCGATCGGGGCGGGAGTCAGATGGCTGACATGCGTTCGGCTGTGAAGTGAGTAGGCCGAACTCCTGGTGACAGATTCGGATTCCATCTTTTCAAGGTTGGAAACAGAGTGCCCCGGTCGCCGGGATGGGTCGCGTCCCAAGCGATCGAATATTGATCCGTCCGGTCGTGCGAGAGCCTTTCCTCGCGAATTGGGGCTTTTTGACGATCGCTCGTTCAGTAGCCCATTGAATTTCCGTTTTCCCATGCGGCGGATGATCGAGGGAGTTATCGCGGGTGGCGCGCATGCTCTCCGTCGCTCCTCCAGGATGGCCATAGCCTCCTCGATCTGTTCCTTGGTTTGGAATTGATCGAGTGAGAGGTTGGGGCCATCTCTCGGATGCGGGATCGAGAGTCTCGCGTTGCCGCGGCTTCCCCCTGTCGTCGGCCGGGGTTCGGACTGAGCCGGGAAATGGTGTCCGGCGGTTCGGAGAGCAGCTTGCTTCGATGGACCGGCGGATGTCATGATTTTGGAGGTTTTCTTTGAAGCGCAGTGAGTGTCACTTCAAGTATATGCCCCGAGAACAGTGAGTGTTCTTCGGGACGGTAGAAATAAAAATATGAGGGTTAGATACGCGCCCCTCCTTCTAGCGCCAATTGTTACTACCTAAAATATTATCCGGAGATAGATATTGCTGGAATGGATGGGATAGCAAACAAATGCAAGAGCACTTCCGTGAGAAAGATAAATTAACACAAGATTTGTCGGGGTTGTTAGTCCCGGGCTTGAATGCTCTCGCGAGATATTATTAATACCGATATTCGGGGATACAAGTACTAATGTAAGAATACAATTACAATGAGTGTAAAGTTTCTTGTTATCTTAGCTAGTGAGCGTGTAGATTGCCGGAAGAACCAGATTTGATGCTCTGTGAGTTCTTGTAACAAAGGTGATGAACAGTCGCGGCGGTGAGAGATCGACCGCCTCTCACCGGCAGTATATAGGCTGGATGTTTGGGCTTACGGGCTTGTGAATCCCTTGGAATCTGTCTAGTGGAGACTTGCTTCACGCCGATCGTCTTACGGACGAGAGGTTTGGAGAGAAGTCTGAGATGGATTAGGTGAGATAGCCGGAGCTTGATGATATGTGTGTGTTCTTCGGTATTTCGTGGATGTATCGGAATGTGAGAGAATGAGCTACGGCGTAAGTCGAATGAATTCGGGCTGTAGTGGATGAGTTACAACCGAGAACCTTTTTCCAAGGAGGAGGTTCTCTATTTATAGGAGCTTGAATACGCCGGGCGATCGCCTTTCTTGCAATATAATAATCGGGCGATCGTCTTTTAGCACATGGGCTGTCCTTCAAAGCTGCGAAGTTGTTGGCGATCAACTACTCGGTCAATGGGGAGCTTACACGCGTCTGAGTTAGTCACATGCGGCCTACGACAACTTTCGGCGCACATGCCGGTAGGTGGGGTAGGTGATGGGCTTTGGTCAAAGATCTTGTCGATTAGCAAAGATCTTGTCGGCGCCTTTATGGATGCACGTGGGTGCTTTTACGAGATCCGGTCCTCGATGATTTAGGACGGCGATCGTCTGCTGCTCGGGCGCGGGACGGTGCCCTTAGCCGGTTAGCAGAGCGGATCGCCAGATGCCAAAGGGCGATCGCCCTGGGAGTCGATCGCTAGGTGCCTGATGGTGGTTTGATATCTTCGACTTGGCGAGCTAGTCAGGGTTTGACTGGAGTTGACTTGGTCGCTCGGCCTTATAGTCGATCGCCTGTCGGGATGAATAAATCGTGACACAACAGAGTTTATTGGTAAATCGAGTACATGATGTGAAATGTGATAATGGCTACTCTGATGAGAATCACTTGAGTAAGCAAAGTTATGGCGGTAAGATTACATTGGTCGTATTCTTATGTTGTATTCTCATTGGTATGTTATTATTAATGTGATGTGACAGTTATCATTGTTGGATATTATGGCTGACCCCGTCGTGGGATTTCTTTTAGGTTCTCGGAGTATCGAGCTTGTAGCGGTCGTGAAGAGATGAGCTTCCCGGAGGATACTGGCTAGGACATGTTCTGTACATTGAGTTTCTTGTTTGGTTCTTGTTTTCATTGCTAGAGTATCGTTTTGGTTGGTCTTTTTCCATTTGCGTGAGTATTTTGAGACGCTCTTTTGGTATCCAGTGGCGAGGTTACTTTGGAAATCGTTTTCTAAACTTTTGAGTATCATTTGTTTGGCCTTGCGATTTCAAATGAGTTTTACGACGGTTTTTGATAAATGGATTTTATAAGTCTTTGTGAATTTTTAAAGTTAGTACCGTCGTTGGCCTCTTGGGCATTTGTAAATGTTTGTGAAAATTTCTTTTTAGCCTTGTGGGTTCCATCTCGGGGCCCACGGCGCTGTAATATTTCCGGTTAAATCTGGGGGTGTTACACATCAAAGAGTCGCTTAAGAGAGATTTGGCAAACTTTGCAAAAGCGTTACCAACATCAATATTTAGAGATATATTGGTACCAACTCAAAGATCTGCAATGATTGTTGTCAGGGGAAGCAGTTGTACTCTTTTTCCTTCGACCAAGTTTTTATTCTATTGGGTTTTTCTTGGCAAGGTTTTAACGAGGGAACATCCTTTTAGTGTTCGACATCAAGCGAGAGTGTTATAGAATATTATGTTATGGAATGTGTTGACCTACCTTGTATAGATGATGTCTAAACTCTAACCCTTGTAATTCTCTATTTCGCTTTAGTCCTCATTATTTAACACTTATATTATTCTCTCTATTTCTTCTCTCTACATTATTTATCTCTAGTTTATAACAATCATTATATTCATTTTGAGAAAATTATCAAATTGGTCCCGTATGTGGGACTAATTGGCCAAAAAGCCTCTTCTGTCTCCGGCGGACCAAAAAACCCCACATCTCCCCCCTGCTTTCGCCAATTTAGTCCTCCGTCGTCGGCCGGAGTATTTTTCGACCAACGGAGTTGACGTGGCTGACACGTGGTAAAAATAGTGGGTCCATGTCAGGCCATGTGACTGACACGTGGCAAAATTGAAAAAAAATGTTGTGAGAATTAAAAAATTAAAAAAATAAATCAAAAATTCTAATATTTTTATATTAATCTTCCAAAATTAAAAATAATTATCTAAAGGTCCAATTTTTTAATAAAATATTATCAAATTGAGAAAAATATTATTATCATTTTCTATAAAATAAATAAATAAAATTATTTTGAAAAAATTATCAAATTGTTTATTCAGATTTTTTATTTATATTATAGAAAAAAATTCCTGTTTTCTTTAAATAAAAAATAATTTATAAATATATTTCAGATGCTTTTAATTTTTTTATTTTTGAATTTTTAAATAAAAAATTCTAATTTTTTATATTAATATTCCAGAATTAAAAATAATTACCTAAAATTCCAATATTTTTTTAATATTTCAGATTTTTTAAATGAAAAATATTAGTTCCGATTTTTTTAAACTTTTTTTGGATTTTTTAATATTATTTAGGCTTTTATATTTTTTGCCACGTGTCGTCCACGTCAGCTCCGATGGTCGGAAAATATTCCGGCCGGCGACGGGGGACTAAATTGGCGAAACTAGAGGGGAGATGTGAAATTTTTTGGTCCGCCGAAGATAGATGTGATTTTTTGGCCAATTAATCCCATATAATTTTCTCTATTCATTTTTGTCCCACATATAAGGGGGGAGGGAGTGGATATTTCATACCCTAATACCCTAAGGGTGCCACGTCACCTCTATCCAATAAAAACCTTCCAACTCAAAACTACCCCAATACTACCCTAACACTACCCTAACAAGTGGGAGTGGTACCTAAATCTCCAATTCATTTTTTTAAATACATAAAATCACATACAATATTTAAAATAAAAACATACCATTTCATTAAAAAAAAACATTACATAATACTTAAAAAACTACAACTTAAAAATTGAAACTACAACTTAAAAAAAAAAAATATTACATAAGTTGAAATTAAAATAACTTGCACTACAATTTAAAAATTGCAAGCCCATCCGTGTTTGGCCGCAAGTTCACGTTTTGGGTAAGAACTAATTCCAACATAGCGGGATTGCGAATGTGATCATGCGGCTCCAAAAAAACTTCAACTCTCGTTGTGTATTCTTGAACTTCGCCCCTCGAGTTGTGTAGCCAACAATTGTTTCGCCATCTCGCGTTTTTCTTCCAAATATTGTGTCTTCTTTTGTGTGTACGCGTTGATTTCATCCGCAACGCTTGAGATAGACGAGGAGGATGCGACTTGCTTCTTCTTCATTTTTCTTGATTCAATTGGAGGGTGGGGTCTTCATTCATGTCGGGAATGGTGTTGCTTGCCGCATCATACTCCCCGACCTCCTTTTGAAGAATTGCTTGCAGACCTGCAATATCTTGAAAACATTCTTGCTCCGTCCATTTCTCATGTCCTCGACAACCTCCACGCCCCGGTATGAAGAAATTGTTTTTTTCTTGCTGTGTAGAAATCCATTTCAGCTTGCCTCACCACGTCCAAGTCGTTGCACCCACTAGCCTTAGCACGTTTCTACATTATATACAAAATAATTTAATTGTAAATAAAAACTGCGGATTACGCAAAATAAAAAAGTATTGCTAAAACAAAATAATGTAATTGTAAATAATAAAGTATAGATTATGTACCGCTTAGAGGTAGTAGCCGTTGAAAATACCCATGGCCGTGTTCATTGTTCTCCACTTGGTATTCAACGCATGAAATGTTCGTGAACTCGAACCCACAGTTGCCTCGTAATGCTCGAGAATCCGTTTCCAAAAACCGTCGGACTTTTGTTCATTACCGACAACACCACAAGTGGAGATTTGAACCCATGCTTTCGCCAACGCCTCCTCTTGTGCCGGCGTCCAAACTTCACGGGGCCTCCTCCGTGAAAGCTTTTTCTTCCCTCTAGGATCGACTTCTTGAACTTCCTCATCTTCGTCTTCTTCATTTGGTAGTGGTTGTGTTTCGGGTACGTACTCTACGTCTTCACTAAGGTTTTGAGCAGGAAAACTCGCTTGTAGCATGATGTTGTAGTGTTGTGGATTGATTGAGGAGGACCCATATTATATGGGAAAAATTGTGGAGATTGGGGTTGTGGAACATAAAATGGATTCGGGGATGGTTGAGAATAAAATTGGGTAAATCCTAACGGAGTTTGATTTGGTTGATTCGGGGATGGTTGAGCCCGACCTTGACGCGAGGTGAAAGTTTTTTTACCTCTCCTTGGATCCATAGTTTAGTATTTTTGAAAGATTATTGTGTGTTGTGGGTTTTTATTTTGAAAATAGAGGTGAAAGATTAGTTTAAATAGGAGTGAATTTTTTTTTTTTTTTTTTTGTTCATAGCCGTTGCACAACGGCTAGAATCACTCCCCCAACAGTCATTTTTTGCAATATTCCATCGGCTTCAGAAACCGAAAGTTCAGCCCGCTCAACCAACCCGAGCTAGGCGGAATGGTGTTGCCGCTCGGGTTCGGCTACCCGCCCCCCTACCCGACTACCACTCCCACCTGCCTAATAGAGTTTTCCCATAATTGACTTGACCAAAAAATGAACCTTTAAACACGAGCTTGCTGAGTTAAAATCCCGGCATTTCATTTTTTTTTTTTTCAAAAATTATTTCATGTATTGTCCATTTGTCTTTTGTTTCTCTCACAAATCATTTTATACACCGTCCAACCATTAGCCTCTATATTTTTTTATTAAATACAACCATTATTTTTTATCTTTAAATTAAATGCCTTGCGTTGCCACGTGATAAAAACTAATTTTTATATTTCAACTTACAAATAAATAAGTTGACTCATTTTATGGAACTCTGAGCATGATCAAATGATACGAGTAGTCTTTATGCATCAAAAATAAGAACTATTAATATTTTTTAAATTTTAATAAATAATATAAATTAAAATAATTAACATAAAATTCGATATAACCAATATACATAATCTATAGTTCTATTAAAACAGAGTCGTGACACATGTCACTTTATAAGGTTTTTGATTTTTTATTTTAAAATATAGTTTATATATAGAGATGTATTCTTAAATTTTCTCAAAAAAATCTAAATATATATTGTGGGAGTTTTATTCCACAACTTACACTCATCTACCAATAAAAAAAATCCTTCCCTTATTTTTTTAGCTTAAAATTTTAAATATTTATATTTTTTAAATCAAGTTTATTTTTAATGAAAAATATATCATATTAATTTTTATTTAATAATTTTCAACTAGACATCCATATCAATATAATAAATTTGATGGATTTACAATAATGACCGATTGCACAAAAAAATTATATTAGAAAAAATATGAATATTTATTTTCAGTAAAATTAATTGATGCAAAATAAAAATATATTAACTCATTTATTGCTTACATAAAAAATAAAATATGATATTTATTTAATTATAATAACTAAAAATAATAAAACATACACTGCACACACACATATATTAAGACTTAATCACATATTACTTTCGTTCCCAAAATTTGTTCCTATTTTTTTTTTGGTATGTCCAGGAAATTTGTTCATGTAATGGACACTAATTGACTTAACACTCCGCTAACGTGGTATTCTTTCTTGAATTATATTACACCCCACAATACACTCGATAAATCTTTTATTAATATTACGCTAATATGATACTTATTTCGAAGATCATCAAATAAATTTAGAGATCGAGAAATTATTTTCTAATAAAAGTATCTTATGCGGTGCGTCGCACCGGAGAATATCTAGTTAATATTTATACGCATCTTTGGATAAATCATAAATGGACATGTGGCAACTCATGATGTGTTTAAATCAGTTAATGTAGAGTCTACCATACATTAATTTAAACTGCTGATATTTCCAACAATAATTACCTAAAAAGAATTATGAATTTATGAGAGATGTAATAATTATCATAATCACATGCAAATTAATTTCTGTCGCTCACTCCTTTCATATGCAATATGGTCACGATTATGGGTTGCTGCATACCACAATTACTCTCTCTCTCTCTCTCTCTCTCTCTCTCTCTCTCTCTCTCTCTCTCTCTCTCTCTCTCTCTCTCTCTCTCTCTCTCTTGATAGAAAAGTCACTGTATTCTAAGATTTGGTGATGCATCCCAACTCTAAGCATGATAAGTGACGTCAAATCCACGTGGACAGGCTAGAAAATTAGCAGAAATTGACAGTTTACCAAAATGAAACGACATATACTCGTTTTTAAATATATGTTGACATTGTTCACCAGGGATTTAGGCATTATTGATCGAGAAAGTATACAATATCCCTCACTCCCGATCTAAGTGCAATATTTGAAAGAAAATTGATATATTTTAAGTGAATTGTATGTGATAGATGTATAAATTTTATAAGTATTGATATTCAGTGTGTGGTGCAGATTAGCAAAATATATTAACAATGAGTGTGTGGTGACGATGAAAAAGTAATAACAATGAGTATGTGGTGGGGATGAAAAAGTAAAAGATGATTATCTGATTTGATTTGAGGTACTTAATGAAATATTGCACTTTTAAAGAAAGATACTTTTTTAGATTAAATATTGCACTTCGAACGGGATGGAGGAGTATTATATATTAGTATAAGCTTAGTTTTGGAAAGAGATCAAATGAAAAAATAACAGGTGACAATTCTATCAATAAATATAGGAGCACATAGAGGTAGTTATACGACAACATAATAAAAATAGATGTAAAAAAATATACAAGTCAGATTGATTTCTTTTTAGTAAGGAATGTTTGGAGGAAAAGTTTTACTAATTGCAAGGTAATACCCGGTGAGAGTGCTGCAACACAGCATAGGTTGTGGTGCTTGACTTTCGAGGTAAGAGGCACTTAAGAAAGAGAAGACCACAAGTTGACCCTCGAATTAAGTGGTGGAAGCTCCAAGGGGAGAGTCGACATACTTTTGTGGCTAAGATTGCTGATAGTGGTATTTGGTCTGATTGCACGGAGATGGATATAGATTCGATGTGGAACTTGTTGGAACACAACATAAAGGAAGTTGCAAAAGAAGTCCTAGGAGAATCTAAAGGAAACAGATCATCAAGTAAGGACACATCTTGGTGGAATGATGAAGTTAAGCAAGCGATAAAGACCAAACGTGAATGTTATAAGGTACTGGGTAAATGCTCGAGCGATGAGAATTATGAGAAGTACAAGAAAGCTCGAACAGAAGCTAAAAGGCAGTGCGAAATGCCCGATCAAAGGTCAATCAAGAATTATATGCAAGATTAGATACTAAAGAAGGGGAAAAAGATATCTATAAACTTGCTCGAATGAGAGAGAAGAAGACGCGAGATATTGGAAAAGTTAAATGTGTAAAAGATCTTGACCAAAAGTTTTGGTTCAAGATAAAGAGATAAAAGAGAGATGGAGGTCATACTTTGATACCCTATTCAATGGCCATCAAGAACAAGATATTGGGAATTTAAACATCCCCTCAAGTATGGTTAACCGAGAGTTTAAGAGAAGAATCCAAAAGGGTGAAGTGACAATTGCATTGAAGAAGATGGGGTCAAAGAAAGCAGAAGGACCAGGATGGTATACCTATTGAAGTTTGGAGGTGTTTGGGGAGAGAGGATCGAATGGGTAACTATGCTTTTCAATAAGATTTGGAGAAGCAATAAGATGCCGTCGGCATGGAGGAAAAGTATTCGTCCCTTTGTATAAGAACAAAGGTGATGTTCAAGATTGTTCTAATTATCGCGGAATTAAACTAATGAGTCATACCATGAAGTTGTGGGAAGCAGTGATTGAACAAAGGATCGTGAAATGTGTGAAGATAACAGAAAATCGGTTTGGATTTATGCACGGAAGATCGACCATGGAAGCAATTTATCTTATCCGTGATTGATGGAACATTATCGAGATAAAAAGAAAGATCTCGCATATGGTTTTTTTGATTTAGAGAAGGCATATGATAAAGTACCAAGAGAAGTACTTTGGTGGGTCTTAGCAAAGAAGGGTGTATCGCGGAAATATATTGACATTATAAAGGACATGTATGAGGGAGCTAGTACAAGTGTACGTACTAATGTTGGGAGGACAAGAATTCCCTATTACGATTGGGGTGCATCAAGGATCTGCTCTTAGTCCTTTTCTCTTTGCCATAGTCATGGGACGAATTGACAAGAGAAATTCAAAATGACGTTAGTGGTGTATGATGTTCGCAGATGATATTGTGTTGATTGATGAAACGAAGGTTGGAGTGCAACGAAATTGGAACTTTGGAGGATACTTTGGAAGCTCGAGGCTTTAGGCGAAAGTAAGACCGAATATATGGAGTGTAGGTTTAGCGAACTTGATGATAGAGAGGCGGGATGATCACATTTGATGGGAAAGTTGTTCATGGATCCACTTTCTTTCGGTATCTTGGATCTATTATCCAAAAGGATGGAGAGTTAGATGGCGATGTGGCTCACGAATAAAGGCGGGGTGGTTGAAGTGGAAGAGTGCCACAGGGGTTTTATGTGATCCGGCATGCCTCATAGATTAAAGGGTAAATTTTACCGCACGGCAATTAGGCCTGCTTGTTATATGGCACCGAGTGTTGGTCAGAAAACAGTGTCACGTTCAAAAGATGAATGTGGCGGAGATGCGTATGCTACGATGGATGTGTGGTCATACAAAAAGGATCGGCTCGAAATGAGGTGATCAGAGAGAAGGTAAGAGTTGCGTCTATAGAAGACAAGATGATGGAGAATCGATTACGATGGTTTGGTCATGTGAGAAGAAGACCTATTGATGCCCCAGTGAGGAGGCTAGAAAGTTGGGGAGCAAGTAATGTTGTGAAAGGTAGAGGAAGACCCAAGAAAACTTGGATAAAGATGATTGAAAATGATATGCGGTTTCTTGGAATTGGAGAAAGTATGGCGATGGAGAGGCAAATGTGGCGGGAAAGAATACGGATGGTGGATGGAGTCTGATTTTTTTTTTTAATTCCTATTTTCTTTTATTTCATGTTATCTTTTTCTCTTTTTTTTTTTTTTTTCTTTTTTTCTTTTTTTTTTCTTTTTTTCCTTTTTTTTTTCTTTTTTTTTCCATTCATTCTCTTTTTTATTTGCTTTTTTCTCTACTTTTTCCCTCATTTTTCCTTTTATGTTATTTATGTAACGATTATTGACGGTTTCAAAGTTTGATTCATGTTAGCCGACCCCAAATCATTTTGGGACCAAGGCTTAGATGTTGTTGTTGTAAGGTAACACTTACAAGCACATTTTTTTTTATATTTAGTTAGTTGAGTTCTTACTTATATTATTTCTTTATATGTTGAAATATGTCTGCGTGTAATATCTAGTTGATCATGTACCTTCATCTTATATGGGAGTATCATCTAATGAGAATATATCATCTTTGCCCTATTTTTGTCTAGTTTATTTTTCATTCAACACATTATCAGCATGAACAGTTCTTGAAACACGAAATCAAAAAAAAAAATAAGAAACAAATCGGCTAAATCAAGCCTCTTATCGGTGTTCTTGTGCCCAACCAAACTCCTTGGTCATTACTTCTCCACCTAACACCATCGCCTTCTCCAACCATCAAGGCTGTCAAGACTCACCGCGACCGTCAATACGATTTCGATTGCCAAAGTTTTGTCTTGATATTCTTTCAATATTGTGCACCTCAACCTGATCATACCCCGTCGAATCTTCGGTTTCATACGATGATTAAATTAGCAGATTTAATCCGCCTCACTCCTCACTTGGTCTCGAACATATGATAGATGTTGATTAAATGTGATAATCGCCTGAGAGATAGGCACATCCTGAAGGGTTGTTGTAAAGAAGTCAATGATGCGTTGATCGTGCACTGACCAGGGATAGTATTCCGCTTCCACAGTGGTCTTGAACTTGTCCCAAGTAGCAATTCGGTTCTTAGGCCCAATAGCCTCCCACACACTTGCAGCCTCCTTGTCTAGGAGATAATGGTCAATGTGCACCCTTCTCTCCTCCACACAAGTGATAGCATCAAAAGTCCGACTAATCTGAAAGAGCAAACTCTCCTAACCGAAATAATCAGAAGGATCGAAAAAGCATGGTAGATGTGTTTTCATCACCTCATGGAGCCACTTACTAGCTCTTGTATCAGCAGGAGGAGGTGGATTCTGTTGTCCACCCTGAACAATCCGAGCTAATTGAGTTACCACCTGCTGGAGAATGATGACAACTCCAATATTGGCGTTATTACCTATCAGTTGGTTCTGACTAGTTAAAGGGTCCTGATGACCATTATAACTCACAGGAACATCGTTCAACACTAAATGAGATGCCGAATCAGTGGCCAAATGAGAAGGCACGCCCCCCTCGTCAACGGTACCATGACCACAGTCTCGGCCTCGGCCTCTAGTGCGTCTACCTCTACATCGCATCATACTGAAGAACAAGAAAGACGAAATAATATATGGTCACATGATATATAACCTTACATAGTCTAAAGTGATAGATCAACTCCCACTCCGGACCAAAAGCGATATATAGACATAAGGATTTCAGAAGTCTTACAGTCACGGGTAACACGGTATGACAACATCACAGCGATATGTTAGGCTGAAACAATGACTCTTGTGACTTGACCGACATACCCAATATACCAACAACCTCGTATTCACAAAACTAAGCTTTGACATCATATATATAAACCCCGACTTTGTTAGGGCTATTACACGCCGTGGAACCTTTCACAAATGTCTACCAAACTGATCACACGATTACGACAACAGAATACACATTTAAACATTATATAGCATAAGCAGTTGGGCCGTGGCCTCAACTAAAGCATTTAGATACTACGAGATTCAACAATAATCAAACACATTCCAAATGCCCTCGCAAGAACTTCCACAACAAGTAAACTACACATGACAATAAAATTACAAATCCGACACAATACCCATAAAACATCCAACTCTTTGTTTGAGCTCCTAACATCCTTGGTGCCCGTCTATCCCATGCATACCCCGTGCCAGCTCTTCAAGTTGGAAATCACCTAAAACGTATGAAAGATTTTTCCATTTAAGGAGTTAGTGCTCAAATCACTAGTGCAAATACATAATCTAAAACATGTTAAGCCATATACCAAAATCATTTTAACAAAACAGTTCAATATTTCGGAAAATAATCAAATAGCACATCATAATTCTCAAGGGTCCTTGACCCAAACCAAAACGCATCACTCATGGTTATCCGTGATCCAGCGCCCGTAGGCTAGCTCCCCATACGCGCCATCGGACATTCGTAGATGGAATAACCCCCTTTCATGATCCAGTGCCCTTATCCTATATCCTCATACGCCCCGTTGGGAATCCTTGGGTGAACGGTACCATCTTTCCCATATATATACATGATTCGTCATTAAATGCACGAAATACATAACATATAATTAAATACTTACGTTGCTTGCTAGAATACGAAGAAACAACAAACGAAAAAGGTTTCGACTCAAGTACTTCACAATATATTCAACCCTCTTATCATATCAATGCCTAGTCAGGAATTATACGAGGTAAATGTTGGAAGTAAAATGCAGTGGAAGCAAAGTTTGAAAGATTTGAATAAAGCATTTTACGCATCCACGAGCACAAAATCTATTTAGGCATGCTAATTAATCAAATACTAAGATTAATAAGCAATTTAAATATAATTTGTTATTTATTAAATAATATTATTGGTGAATTTAATATCCTAATATAGATTTAATGATCATAGGATATTACTTTTTGAAGCGAGGTGGTTGCTGCTTTGATCTCTTCGTCAAAATCTTATAGAGTATGTTCCCACCTTAATCCGGACATTGTGTGAACAACGAGCTACGGATCTTGCTAGACAGTTGAGATGGATCGACCGAATCAAATTTCTCATAACTCTCGAATTTTCTTTTTCTTCAAGTAATTTTGATTGATAACAAGAATTAAAGTGTTATCTCAATTTGGAATCAAAGACACAAGTCAAGATCCACAACAAAATACTTATAAGAAAAAATCACAATTCCTTGTGTAATATGGTGATCACGGCCGAACCCCCTCCCCAATATCCTATTTATAGGCTTTGGACTACTCTAGGGATCTTAGGGAGGATTAGGGTTATGACTCCTAGTATAAACCAACCTTCCATATCAAGCCTGTCTTAATATGGTTTAGTTTACTAATATTAGTTCAATCCACTAAAGAATTAATATTGCACTTCCAACCCAAATCTCAATTGATGAAATCGGGCTCCTTATTTAAATATATTATTTTCCATATTTAAGATACTAAATGTCCATTAATTAATTTAAGCTACTAATAACTTTAATTAATTTCTTATCCAAGAATAGTACCACTTGAACCTTATTATTATATTAGAATTAAATCTACCTGTAGGGTTTAATATAATTATCATTATCGAGCTCCTCAAGAGGACATCATCAACTCGCACGAGTCGGGACATAATTTCCAGTCATAATAATAATTTTCATATAAATATATTATTGCCCAAGATATAGAGCATCTTGAGTCAATCACTGTGACTCTCATCCATAGTAAATCAAAGCAATAATTATTATAAATACACAATTAAGAAATAATAATTATTCGAGATTTACTTTATTCTTACAGCCACTATCTCATTGCAATCCAATTCAACGTGTGCAAATACGCTAAATGCATGCTAATAGTCAAGACCAATTAATCCCAAACATACATTACAACCTTTAATATAATTTGTCTAGTATTTATATAGGTTGTGAACTATTATATTATTTTATAAAGTACCGATAATATGATCTTTCATGCGAAACCAACACACCACATTATCTATAATATAAAATAGATAGACAATAAATTTGCATAACCACAACTTGAATAAATATGTAAAATATGTGATAAAATGTACTTAATATTCTCATAGGTAGGTACAGGGAAATAAGGTAATACATGCATAAAGTATGCTTTGTAATACAATCTCCAACTTATACTCAAAGCATGCTTTTAAGTATACTACTCTATTACATGGTCTATCATATCTCCCACTTATACGCAAAGGAATGCTGCCATACATCGTAATCCCATTCCTTCCGCATGCCCTTCAAAAACTTTTGAGGGTAAGCCCTACGTGAAAGGATCAACAAGATTATCTTCCGATGCAATCATGGCTACAACGTCTCCTTCCTTTACGAAGTGTCGTATGATATGGTACTTGCGATTGATATGTTTACTTGCCTTATGGGATGGGGGTTCCCTCGAATTTGCGAATGCACCGGTATTATTGTTGGAATATAAAATGCAGCAGAAGCCAGATTGATGAATTGAATAAATTTAGTTTTATAAACTAACCAACAAAATTGTGGATCTATTTAGGCTTGTCAATTAATTAATTAAACAGACTAATTAACAATTTAAATAAACGTATTTACGCAGTAGAATTGGTAATTCATACATTTGAAGCGAAGTGGTAGAAAAATCCCTTTTTGGTCGATAGAACTCCTCCTTGATCTTCTTATATTTCTACCTCAAGATCTTCTAGAGTATACACCGCCTATATCCGGATGTCATGTAGGCAACAATCTACCAGACTGCTTGGACTGCAATATGGATCGGCCGAAATTTTTCCCAAGAAATACCTTACAAATTTTTCTCTCTAATTTTCTTGAATATTTGAGTATTTAGAAAAATATTGTGTTAACTAAATTGTGGAATCCAAGACAAAAGTCAAGATCCACAATTAAACACAAAGTATAAAAAAATCGAAATTTCTTGTTCAATAATGGTGAAAAAACCGGCCACCCCTTATGTCTTATTTATAGGTGTTTTGGGCTACTCTAGGGACCTTAAGGAGGATAAGGTAAGGACTCCCAATAGATTTCATCTTACCAATATTAGGACTCTTCCTAATATAATGAATCCATTAATATCAACTTAGTACACTAAAAGGTTGATATTGCACTTCCTACCAAAATCCCAAATTACAAAATTGGGCTTCTTTTTGAATTAATTATTTCTCGTATTTAAGATATCACATGTCCATTAATTAATTTAAGCTACTAACACTTTTAATTAATTAATATATTATACATGAGTATACCGCTCGACTTTTATTATTATATCGGAAAATTAATTCCACCTGCAGAGTTTAATATAATAATCCTTTCGAGTGCCTCAAAGGACATGATCAGCCCGACTGGTTGGGACACGATTTCTAGCTATAATATTAATTATCATATAAATAATAATATTGCCCAAAATATCGAGCATATTGAGTCAATCATTTTGGCTCTCACCCATGATAAATCAAAGCAATAAATATGAAATATATATAATTAAATATTAATCACTAAAATTAAGAAATAATAATTGTCCGAGATGTAAGTTCTTCTTATAGTCAGTACAGAAGAATCTATCTCACCTCGATCCTATTCGACATATACCGAATACGCTAATATATGCTAATGGTCAAGACCAACCAATATAAAGCATATGTTACAACCTCTCACATAACGGTCTAATGTTATATAGATTGTGAACTAATTATTACTATATAAGGGACCGATAATGTGATACTTTGGCATGTTAAGTACGTAACGAGCTGGAAGTTTATATAAGTGAGATGCCTGTCACTTCATTTTTCTTCAGAACTTCATTTCGTTTTTCTCCTTCAACACTCAGAGATGGAGTTTCAGTTCTTCTAAGTCGATTATGAGCTTGAGGGCTTGGATTTTAGGCTTAGATATGAAGATATTGATGATTCTTGAGGTGGTTACTTGTGTATTTCATCTTCTAAGAGGTATGTTGGATAATCCTCTCTTTAAATTCGGATTTTTGATGTTGTTGTTGATGATTAGTTCGTATGATGATAGTTTATGGAGTTGTTGTGATGATTCTTGGTATTTACGGGAATTTTGTTAAAGAGGATGATGATATGATGATATGTCTTTGATTATGTTGGTTATGATTATGGAATCATAATGTTCTTGATGTTCTTGATAGTATTGTTTTGATTCTTGATGTTATAGAAGATTTAATGGTATTGTGATAAGAGATTTCGGATGGTAATTAAGATTCTTCCTATTGTAAGGATTGTGATTCGTTTAACCGATGAAGAGATCGATTTCTGGATTATGTTGATTTCATATGAATCATGATATGAGGATGATTCCAGATTAAGTATGATACAATACTTGTTGGTTTGATTGTTGATGTTTTTTTTTCGTATGATGATGGTTATAGTGGTGTTATTGTGATTCCGAGGTTATGTGAATTGTATAGTGAAGAGTATGATAATATACATCTTGAATTATGAATGAGGATTGTTTAGATGTTAGAACACATCGGATTATGTCGTCTAGGGGATTTTGAATGTAACTTCGAAATAATTTGTGTTCTTAAGGAACTCTTAGATTTTATGATTTGATGAATGTGTTTAAGAGATGTTGATGTTTTGGATATGAATATGGAATATTCGTACCTAGAACTAATTTATGTGTTTTGGTACAATATTCGTATAGGAATACGAATATGATTCGAGCTTGTTTAAATTATCCTTCATCTTTGAGGTTAGAAGTTCATACATATTGAACAAGTGTTCAAATCGAATGATTGAATTATTTGACACCCTTGGAATATGATTATCTATAATGTTGAACTAATCGGATTATCCGAATTGATGATGATAATCGGTAATTGGTTTTTATTATGAATTTACAAGGAGGAAATTTGTATTCGTATTTAAGATTGAATTTGGAATCGGTAACGTTTAGACCCTTGTTATTGGCTTAATTTGATTATTGATATGATCATCGGATTATGGATCGTGTTGTGGTTTTGAGTTCATGATTGATTGATTTGGGTTGTTGGATTTGTGTTCAATCGGGATATTGTGGAACCGTTGGGTTTATTGATCGGTTATATTGATTATCGAGTTGCGGCTTGTATTGTGGATATGAGTTTGTAATTGTTTGAGTTATATTGTTCGGTTTTGTGTATGATCGAGTTTTTGTTGAGCCGTTGAGTTTTATTGGTTGGCTATGCCGATTATTGATTGTTATCGGATTGTTGTTGAATAGGTTGAGATGTTTGTCGTGGATATTGTAACACCCCCAGAATCAAACCGGGAATATTACACGCCGCAGACCCTCTCCGTGTGGATCCACCAGGCTAGACATCCAAACAACACAACTCATTACATACCGACAAGATAAAATACCAAATCAACATACTAGCTTGGTCTTTCATCACAAACATACAAGTCAAAATGCACATTTCTATCTCGACTCATACCCATGCAAGGGTAAAATACACTCACAAACCAAAAATACGACAGAAGAAAGACCATACACAAACTCCGACTGACTGCATCCAACACTGGCCTTCGTGTGATTACTATCATTCGCCTTCCATCATCCTTCGCGCCAATCCTGTGCTTTGCTCCCAAACCTGCATGTACCTGGATGCAAAAACAGACATCCACCCCCGAATACTCGGGGGTTAGCAAAACTCCACTGTTTTGCTAGTACAAGTATAAAGCGCAAATACGAGTCATACATAACACATTCCTAGGATACAACAAAAGACTTCCCGAGATATTTTGATAATTAAAAATAGTTCAAGTCTTGAAAGTAAAACAAAACAAGTAAGCACTTTGCAAACACTTCCAAATCTCGGGAGTTTTCAAAACATTTGTGATTGAAAAGTTCTTAATTCTACCAAAACCACTTAGGGTCACCGCTCCAAAGTTCATTTTCCAAAAATGCAAAACCGATTAACAAAACACGGGGTTCACAACCCAATTCATTCCAGTCACAAAACACAGGGTCCACGACCCAACCATTTCGATCACCAACACAAGGTCCACGACCCGTTCAATCATTTCAGTTCACTTCCAAAAATACATTACACATAACACATTATTTTTTTATGCCATTTTAGCCAAACACCAAGACTCGATATATAATGTCTTTCGACCCCGAGCACCAAGCATTGTGATACTCCAGACATATCACAATTATTCATCAGTACAAACATTCTGGCAATTCTCGCGATCCGGTCCGGCCCTCAAGCCACCAAGTCCCTGTGTGCCCCGTCGAGCAATCCCCAGGTGAGAATGCCCACTCGAAGTAACTCTTGCGACCCGGTCCAGCCGCTAAGCCACCAGGTCCCCGTGTGACCCCGTCGAGTCAATTCCCGAGTGAGAGTACCCGAGAACAACCTTACAATTCTCATCAATTCACAATTTCCAAAACCGAAATCCTCAAGAGTCAATCACAATATATAAAGTCGAGGTATTTTGCTAAAATGGCCAAATGTCCAACACACACCCACGACCCAAAGCTTATACAATTAACAAAGAAGCACACCATCTAAACAGAACCAAACGACACAATCAATATCACACAAGTTCACATATTCACACACATCCGCATGACTCCACACGAAATCTTAACAAAATAATTGAACTTTAACTTACCAACAACAAAATCACACATAATGGCATCACTCAAAAATAATGTGATCCTATACTCGACACCAATACGCATAGTCAATTAAGCACATTAATTCCCGAACACAAGAATCCTCTTTTAATAAAACCATGATTATAGTTATATCGATTCTTTAGAAAAATGGTTGTAAACAATTCGTTTAGCACGTATCGTCAATTTTCAACCATCATATTCACAAAATACGTAATGTATGGGCAAGATACTTGCCTCGATATTCAATACCGGACACTCCTACGAACATGGCTCAATCGGAAAACCTCGAACGCCCACAATTCTCCGGCGGAAACGACGGTGACATACCCGATCGGGAAACGGTGAACGGAAGGGTTCCGAATCGAGTTCTTCGCATGGAACCTGACCCTAACATAATACCGTCAAAAATCAACGATCATACGAGGAAGAATAATCGTAGAACGACCAAAAACCCCCTCTAAGGATTTTCACCGGACACCTTCAAGGCACCGATTAGGAACTCAACAAAACAAAGAATCTTTAACAATCAAACCATGGATCAACAAGGAAATTGGTATAATATGACTTAATAATCATCAATCCATCACAAATATAAGTTATCACGGATCAAACGGGCGAAATCAACCAAAACCCCCAATTTTCCCAAAACTAGGATTTTAGGAAAACTAACATTGATTCGCTGGATTGAAGGATGTTATTGAGTGATTAATCGATGTTATCAGCTCCCAAACTTCGTGTATTAGTTGTATAACAACATATCTTCAAGTTCCCAAAGGATCCAGCCTCGGAAGAGAAAGGAAGAAAATGAAAAATGAGTGCAAACAGGACTGCTCGGTCATATTTATACTGGTGCAGCCTAGCGTGCGCTAGGCTGCCGAGCTAGCGTGCGCTATCGGCCCGGGCCGCAATCCAGAATCCTCACTGCCCTACTGACTCGTCCAGGTAGCATGCGCAGCCTTCCGGCCGTAGCGCGCGCTACCTGCCGGTCGTAGCATGTGCAGTGCCCAACAGTAGCGTGCGCTACCTGTAATATCCGCAATTTTCGATTTTCGGTAATTTTCTTTTTTCGGCAAGAGTCCGTTTTGACGACTCTCTTATGACCGTTTCATCGTTCTGAGAATAATTAATTCAACACTTTTTTACATCCGAGATCGTTTCGGTGTCGTTTTGTTGAGTTCCGTGCTTTTTAGCGACTTTTCCGCACTTGAGTTCGATTCTTGCGAATCTCGTTCGAAACTGCTGTTACGAGTTTCTTGTAAGTCCGTTTAACTTTGTTAGACGTGTTGTGAACTTCGGTTTGGTCATTCGATCACGTATCGTGATTTCTGGGCGTTTTGGGCCATTTTGTAATTTCTTAAAAGTTACGGGTATCCGTATCTGTAATTGTTGTCTCGACCCGTATCGTGGTCGCGTATGATTAATTATTGCATTATGTTTTCATTTCGGGTCGTTGATGTTGTCCGCGAACTTTTCGTCGTGTTCGTTCCGTACGTTTTCGGAAATCGAGTCGTTGAGCCCTGGTGTTCGAGCACTGGCCGGACGGTTGCGGGACTGGCCGTACGATTGCGGGCACCGGTCGGACAGGTGCGGCAGGAACCGACGTAGCCTATGCTACGGCCGGAAGGCTGCGCGTGCTAACCGGCAGGTGTAGCGCACGCTACCGGCAGGTGTAGCGCCTTATCGGTGCAGGCGGTGGAGTCCTGGGGTTCTGGAATCGGTTAGGTTCGGCAGGTAGCGCACGCTACTGTCGGACGTTGCGTACGCTACGGCCAGCAGGTAACGCACGCTACGGACGGAAGGCTGCGCACGCTACCTGGACGAGCAGTCTAGTCCAGTAGGGCACTGGATTGCGGCCTGGGCCGATAGCGCACGCTAGCTCGGCAGCCTAGCGCGCGCTAGTCCGGCCCAGTATAAATGTGACAGAGCAGTCACATTTCATCTCGTTTTTCATTTCCTACCTTTCTCTTCCGCGGCTGGAGACTTAGAGATCGTGGAGACATGTTGTTTAACAACAAATCCACGAAGTTCTTGAGTTCATAACATCAATCAATCATCCGTTATCATCCTTTGATCCAGCGAATCAAGGTAATCTTCCTTAGAACCCTAATTTCGTGAATTTGGGGGTTTTTGAATTTTTGTCCGATTCGTTCCGTGTTGTTGATTAATTCATGATGGGTATGATTAATCTTGGTAGTATTCTTGTGTTTAACATCATTTAATCCATTGTTCTTCGTCGAATCGAAGTATATTTCTTGATTTCCTTCGAATCGACTTTTTGGGGGATTTGTTCTCGATCTCGTTTTTCATCCATTTTTGATGGATCGATTATGATTAAATGATGTTGTTAAATATATTCTATGGATTGTATATCCATATTTCAACTTGGAATTCCGTTTTCGTGTTTTGTCGGGACGAATCGTGTTGTTGGCCGTTTTGGGGAAAACACTTGAACATTCGTCGTTCGTTCTTTGAATTCAATGGCTTTGAGTCATGCTATGGAATTCATTTTCATTGTTGTTATTGTCCTCCATAGTTTATTATCGCGAGTTGGCAATCGGTGGAGTCGGCGGGTTCGTAGTCGGTTCGTGTCAACCTATTTCGGTCGATTCTCCGCGTTGTTCTTATTCCAGGCAAGTACCTTGTCCATACTATTCTTGTTTTATGGATATGATAATTTGTGATCGTCTAAATGTGGTTGTTTGGTCGTTTGAATTGAACTTTCAAAAGATTCGGTTTAGTCTTGTTAAAGGCTTGCTTTCAAAACGCGTGTGTTTTGTGAATGGTGTGGTTTGTGAATAACTATATGAATTCTATGGATATGTTTGGTGTTGATGTTGCACTTGGTATTGCGTGTGGACGTCTATTATTTCATTTCGGTGCGTTGTGGATTGACGTGGTGTTTTGCTAAGTGTTTGATGCCTCTGGGCGAATTGTTTGAATATCCTTGATATGATATGTTATTTGTGTGAATGTGTGGATATGGTTGAAGGTCTACGGTGACACATGGCACGTGATCATGTGGTCAGGATGCAACAAGTGATTGATCCAACCGTGAGAGCCTGAGATAATCTACGGTGGCACATGGCATGCGATCATGTGGCCAGGATGCAACAAGCGATTGATCCAACCGTGAGATGTGTGTGATTTGTTTCGCTAGCCAGCTCGGAAGGGTCCTTCGAGGCCTCGGGTGGGATGTCTGTGGTGGCATCCCGGTCCTAGGCGATGCGCGTGCGTGATTATGTTTCGTTGATTTTATGTCCATTGAGGACACGTGATGTTGGGCTCTGACCCTGTAAATTGTTGGTGGTTTTCTATTTGCGAAAACAAAACATTTGGGCTATGACCCTATTGATTTTTGGAAAGAGAAGGATTGTATAATCCTAAATTGTTTTCTATTAAAACTCTCGATGGAATTTTAAACTATTTTATAAATTGTTTCCCTTTATTTGTGATCTTTCAATTTTGGAAATGTTTACCCAAACTCTTGCCTCGGGAAGTACTTTTCTTTACGTTTGGATCTTTGAGGATTCCTAGTTATTGATATTCGTGGAATGTGAATTGTATGGCTCGTATTTGCACTTTGTTCTTGCACTAGCAAAACAGTGTAGTTTTGCTAACCCCCGAGTATTCGGGGGGTGGATGTCTATTTTTGCATTCAGGTTTTGGAGCATAGCACAGGGTCGGCACGAAGGATGATGAAAGATGAACGATACTAATCACACGAGGATCCGTTGATGTCGTATTGGTCTAGTTGTATTTTCTTTTCAGCAAGATCTTTTCCCCGTTGTACGGGAGTTTATTGTATTTTGACCCCTGCGTGGGTATGTGTTTGGAATTGAGTTGTATGTTATTATTGAAAGACCAAATCGGTCTACTGAGTCATTTTAGCCTTAAAGGCGATGTTTAGATGTTTGATTTTAGTTATCAGCCTGGTAGATCCTCGAGGAGAGGGTCTACGGCGTGTAATATCCCTGAGTGGATTGGGGGTGTTACATAAATGGTATCGGAGCTTAGGTTGTGGAAACCTAGGCTGTCGGGTTTAGTGGTGTCTGTTGAGTTTTTGTCTCGTCAGAATTTGTCTGACTGAGTCGTATCGCGATGCGTCGTCTGAGTTTGTTGGTCTTGATTAGTATCGTGGGGCGATCATCATCTTCGTGCGACCTGTGGCTGTAAGTCTCCCTTCTTTGTGTTGTGCCTCGTGTGACACGAGCTATTTTTATGATTATTTGATTAGTGACGGAATCCTCTTATGGATTTTGATTTCTTGATATGTGGTTATTTGACTCTCATATTTCGTTCATATGAGGAGTAGTGTTGCTGGATTGTGTATCTTGGACTGTAATTTTTTTTTTCGCTGCGTGAGTTCTTTCAAATGGCTTTCGGCCTTTTGCCAACTGAGTTTGATTTCGAAAACTGATTCCTTTAACCGAGTTTTTGGCGTTATGGCCTTGATCGTTTTGGCAAAATTCTTGTGACGGTACTTAGTATTTTGTAAATGGCTTTTGTGAGTTTTTGAAATATTACCGTCATCGGCCTTTTTAACGTTGTAAATGGTTTTTAGCCTGGTGAGTTCCGGCGCGGGATCCACGGTGCTATAATGTTTTGCGTAATTACCTGAAGTTTTTGGGCATTCTAGCCCATTGAATTATCTTTGAAAACCTTGAGTATCTTCGAAAATTCAAATTCGAGACGTACTTTTAAAACGAATTATTTTCTTGCGGTGTTTTTAAGGTGCTTTCTAATGCCGCAATACATTTCAAAATTTTTCCAGTTGAGGACCAAAAACATTTTGAGATATTCTCAAATGCAGTTGCTTAGACCCAAGGGTCGAATATTTTTGAAAATTTTTCACTAAAAGAAAGGTGTCCTCATTTTTGTTCAAACGCAAGATGATTTTCAAAGTCTCGAAAATGATGTTTGTTCAACTTTTTGTAAAATGATACTCAAGATCAACTGGTGTTTCCAAACTGTCTTCAAAAGGTGGTTTTCGTTTTAAAACCCATCATTTCCTGCTTGTGGTCGGAGAAGGTGTGTATGATGTTGGTATTGTTGTTAGGGTGTTAGCCCTCCGAATTGTGATTGAATTGGTGGTGTGAACGTTGAGTCGTTCGCCACGCATATGTTTTTGTTGTCCCTTTGTGGGAGGTGTGATGACGATCTTTAATGTTGTCATTTCGTGGTGACTTGCGTGTTATCGCACCTGTGTGAGCTGTTAAAGCTTGGGTTTGTACGTTTGTGTACATGTGTGATTGTTTCATGATGTTTGTAATTATGTGCTGGTTATTGTTCGGGCCGTTAAGATTGCCGAACGATACCGTCGTTGCTGTATTATTTGTGTGTGTATTACTTTACGATGGAAATCGTTGTATATGATATGTGTTATGATTCTTTGTTGTGCTGAGTTGGCATCTCTGCTATGTTGTTTTGCGACGTTATGCCCCATTATATCTAGCATTTTGTATTTTCGGTATGCCGAGCCGAGACGTTTCAACCGTGATGTGCTGGGGCATGCACGTGTAAATTGTCCCTCTCGTCGGTAACACATTTCAAGTGCGGACTCGAGGGACACCGAATTCAGTTTTGCAAATTGGCAACCGAGACTTTCGGAGTTCGCGCTTCAGCACAGTTATCAGGATCGGCTTTGAGAGACCCAGTGGAGATTTTTCTGTCGGTTGCTTTTTGTGTGGTTAACTTGTTTCCGTTGTTGTGAGCTGCGGGGACGACATTTCTTTTATAAGAGGTCGGATATAATACCCGTATTATTTTTGGCTTCTGCATTATCTCTTTCTCAATTCTATCGACTCGCTCGTGTTCGTTGTTACTTTCTGAACTTGTTCTGTATTTCGGTTTCATCGTCCGAACGAACTGTGATCTTGTTGTGGGTCGATCTGGTTATCGATGTGACTTTTTCGAGTTCGGTTCGATTCTTGTGAACCTTGTTCGGGAGTGACATCATCTGGTTCTATTAGTTCTTTTATTCGAAGTGGATCGGATTTGGAACTCTTGTGTTTTCGACTCTGTCGACTCGTTTATGTTCGTTGACATTTCTGGGCTTGTCCTGCCCCTTGCTTTTGTTGATCGAACGAGTGTGGTATTATTTCGGAATAACTCGTTTGTCGTTGTGACTTTTCAATCGCTATTCCTTTTCCGGTGGATCTTATGGGAATGCATGTCTTGTAGTTCTCACCAGATCGTCCTGGGAGTTGTTGTTTGAATTTTATTATCCTTCGTGTTTCGGACATGATTGTTCGATTTTTGTTGTCTCGATCGTTTGTTTGTTCGGTTTTATTCTCGTTTCGTGATTGTTGAGCGTTCAGGCTCCTTCCTAATTCCCTTAAGTTCGGGAAGTTAGTCTCGTTTTCAATCTTCCAACCCTTGGGCGGTGGAATTCCGTATTTGTTCAGCGGTTGGCTCACGTTTTGATTGATGTACCGTTAGGTTGGTCAATCCTATTGATTTTCGTTCGTTGTGTTTTGTGATTGCCCGGATAATCGACTCGATTGTATTGTCTGTTTGATGACGCTTGTCACTTGTTGATTTTATTATGTTTCTACCGGTGGCGTTGTGTTGGTCATCGTGGGGCATGTTTTCACGCCGTATGTCTCTTTGCGTTGCTTGTGGCATTCCGTCGTTGGCGCGAGTTTCGGTTTTTGTGTATCTCGTTGAGTGTTTTCTGGCGGGATATTTCTCCTCCCTACTTATTTTAAGTTTCGGGACGAAACTTCTTTTAAGGAGGGTAGAATGTAATATCCGCAATTTTCGATTTTCGGTAATTTTCTTTTTTCGGCGAGAGTCCGTTTTGATGACTCGCTTATGACCGTTTCATCGTTCTGAGAATAATTAATTCTACACTTTTTGACATCCGAGATCGTTTCGGTGTCGTTTTGTTTAGTTCCGTGCTTTTTAGCGACTTTTCCGCACTTGAGTTCGATTCTTGCGAATCTCGTTCGAAACTGCTGTTTCGAGTTTCCTGTAAGTCCGTTTAACTTTGTTAGACGTGTTGTGAACTTCGGTTTAGTCATTCGATCACGTATCGTGATTTTCGGGCGTTTTGGGCTATTTTGTAATTTCATAAAAGTTACGGGTATCCGTATCTGTAATTGTTCTCTCGACCCGTATCTTGGTCGCGTATGATTAATTATTGCATTATGTTTTCATTTCGGGTCGTTGATGTTGTCCGCGAACTTTTCGTCGTGTTCGTTCCGTACGTTTTCGGAAATCGAGTCGTCGAGCCCTGGTGTTCGAGCACTGGCCGGACGGTTGCGGCACTGGCCGGACGATTGCGGGCACTGGTCGGACGGGCGCGGCAGGAACCGGCGTAGCCTACGCTACGACCGGAAGGCTGCGCGCGCTAACCGGCAGGTGTAGCGCACGCTACCGGCAGGTGTAGCGCACGCTATCGGTGCAGACGGTGGAGTCTGGGGTTCGAATCGGTTAGGCTCGGCGGAGTAACGCCGCTCGTCGAGCAGCTGCGTGCGCTACGGCCGGCGGTAACGCGCCTTCGGCCGGAAGGCTGCGCCGCTTCTGGCGAGCGGTCTAGTCGATGGGAGCCGAATTGCGGCTGGGCGATAGCGCCACGCTAGCTCGGCGACTAGCGCTAGTCCGGCCCAGTATAAATGTGACAGAGTAGTCACATTTCATCTCGTTTTTTATTTCCTACCTTTCTCTTCCGCGGCTGGAGACTTAGAGATCGTGGAGCCATGTTGTTTAACAACAAATCCACGAAGTTCTTGAGTTCATAACATCAATCAATCATCCGTTATCATCCTTTGATCCAGCGAATCAAGGTAATCTTCCTTAGAACCCTAATTTCGTGAATTTGGGGGTTTTTGCATTTTTGTCCGATTCGTTCCGTGTTGTTGATTAATTCATGATGGGTATGATTAATCTTGGTAGTATTCTTGTGTTTAACATCATTTAATCCATTGTTCTTCGTCGAATCGAAGTATATTT
Source organism: Orobanche coerulescens (assembly GCA_033398695.1). Classification (NCBI taxonomy): domain Eukaryota; kingdom Viridiplantae; phylum Streptophyta; class Magnoliopsida; order Lamiales; family Orobanchaceae; genus Orobanche; species Orobanche coerulescens. The sequence goes on from CM065808.1 coordinate 23,255,880, forward strand.
CTTGATTTCCTTCGAATCGACTTTTTGGGGGATTTGTTCTCGATCTCGTTTTTCATCCATTTTTGATGGATCGATTATGATTAAATGATGTTGTTAAACATATTCTATGGATTGTATATCCATATTTCAACTTGGAATTCCGTTTTCGTATTTTGTCGGGACGAATCGTGTTGTTGGCCGTTTTGGGGAAAACACTTGAACATTCGTCGTTCGTTCTTTGAATTCAATGGCTTTGAGTCATGCTATGGAATTAATTTTCATTGTTGTTATTGTCCTCCATAGTTTATTATCGCGAGTTGGCGATCGGTGGAGTCGGCGGGTTCGTAGTCGGTTCGTGTCAACCTATCTCGGTCGATTCTCCGCGTTGTTCTTATTCCAGGCAAGTACCTTGTCCATACTATTCTTGTTTTATGGATATGATAATTAGTGATCGTCTAAATGTGGTTGTTTGGTCGTTTGAATTGAACTTTTAAAAGATTCAATTTAGTCTTGTTAAAGGCTTGCTTTCAAAACGCGTGTGTTTTGTGAATGGTGTGGTTTGTGAATAACTATATGAATTCTATGGATATGTTTGGTGTTGGTGTTGCACTTGGTATTGCGTGTGGACGTATATTATTTCATTTCGGTGCGTTGTGGATTGACGTGGTGTTTTGCTAAGTGTTTGATGCCTCTAGGCGAATTGTTTGAATATCCTTGATGTGATATGTTATTTGTGTGAATGTGTGGATATGGTTGAAGGTCTACGGTGACACATGGCACATGATCATGTGGTCAGGATGCAACAAGTGATTGATCCAACCGTGAGAGCCTGAGATAATCTACGGTGGCACATGGTATGCGATCATGTGGCCCGGATGCAACAAGCGATTGATCCAACCGTGAGATGTGTGTGATTTGTTTCGCTAGCCAGCTCGGAAGGGTCCTTCGAGGCCTCGGGTGGGATGTCTGTGGTGGCGTCCCGGTCCTAGGCGATGCGCGTGCGTGATTATGTTTCGTTGATTTTATGTCCGTTGAGGACACGTGATGTTGGGCTCTGACCTTGTAAATTGTTGGTGGTTTCCTATTTGCGAAAACAAAACATTTGGGCTGTGACCCTATTGATTTTTGGAAAGAGAAGGATTTTATAATCCTAAATTGTTTTCTATTAAAACTCTCGATGGCATTTTAAACTATTTTATAAATTGTTTCCCTTTATTTGTGATCTTTTAATTTTGGAAATGTTTACCCAAACTCTTGCCTCGGGAAGTACTTTTCTTTACGTTTGGATCTTTGAGGATTCCTGGTTATTGATATTCGTGGAATGTGAATTGTATGGCTCGTATTTACACTTTGTTCTTGCACTAGCAAAACAGTGGAGTTTTGCTAACCCCGAGTATTCGGGGGGTGGATGTCTATTTTTGCATTCAGGTTTTGGAGCATAGCACAGGGTCGGCACGAAGGATGATGAAAGATGAACGATACTAATCACACGAGGATCCGTTGATGTCGTATTGGTCTAGTTGTATTTTCTTTTCCGCTGCAGTATCTTTTCACCGTTGTACGGGAGTATATTGTATTTTGACCCCTGCGTGGGTATGTGTTTGGAATTGAGTTGTATGTTATTATTGAAAGACCAAATCGGTCTACTGAGTCATTTTAGCCTTAAAGGCGATGTTTAGATGTTTGATTTTAGTTATCAGCCTGGTAGATCCTCGAGGAGAGGGTCTACGGCGTGTAATATCCCTGAGTGGATTGGGGTGTTACACTACCTGCCGATCCACCCTAGTCCAGAACCTTTCTGCTCCTACCGCCTCGGCCGACTAGCGCGCGCAACCAACCGGCCGTAGCGTGCGTTGCCTCCTGGCCGTAGCGTGCGCTACCTCCCGGCCATAGCGTGCGCTACGCCGGTTCCTGCTGCACCCGCCCGGACAGTGCCTGCACCCGTCCGGCCAGTGCCTCCACTCGTCCGGCCAGTGCCCGCAACCGTCCGGCCAGTGCCCGACCCCTATGATTCGACGACTCGATTTTCCGAAATCGCACGGAACGAACACGACAAAACACTCGGGGACAACATCATCGATCCGAAATTAAAACAACGGATAACCAATCATCACCTACGGTCATAAACGCCAAAATCAGTTGTCGAGAAAATAATACCGGCACTCGACAACCGGGAAATATCCAAAAAAATTCCAGAATAACCGGAACGAAAATCGTGGGTATTACATTCTACCCCCCTAAAAATAAGTTTCGTCCCGAAACTTAAAACAAAAGCAAGGCGACTCTTGACAACACACCAGAACTCCATGCAGTATAAAGCCACTACGATCCGATTCAATACGCAAGAATGCTTATGAAAATCAACGAGCATGAATCGCTGCAGTTGATAAAACCGAGCAATACGAAAATCAAGTCACGATTCCAATGCTGAAAGGTATGAAATTCCAGTAACTCACAGATTTGGAAGATCAAATACGAAGACAATTTCCCAACACTTATGGAAATCGCAAAATGGCCCAGATGTACAATATTCACGACTACGAGATCAAACAATAATGATTGTACAATGACGAACAAATAGCAATGATCGAACAACAACGATCAACTATAAAGTTCACACCTCAAATCAAAACATCAATAAACTTGTAGGAATCACGAGGTGTTAAATTCGAACACGGTTCACAAGAAATCGATCCGAATTTGGAAAGATCTCAACGATATACACATCAATTTGGAACAATATCAGAACTCGCTCGAATGACAAAGGTGAGAAACAATACAAGGTCAGAAGCATTAACGAACACAATCGCCTCAATACGATCGAACGAAACGGAAACGAGAAAAAAAATGTGGGTATTGCATCATATCACCTTTAAAAGAGGTTTCGTCCCCGAAACCTAAACAACGAAAGCGAAGTGCTTGAATATCAACTTTCCCAGCCATATCCTCTTGGTCCCGCATCTAATCTCCATAACTAACTATACCGCGGTCAAGGTCGCGTCCGCTGTCCCTCGGCATACTTAGCGGATTCTCACTCAATACGATTGCACTACTTCGCGAAAACAATATGCTAAAGTACCAACTTAGCATGACATATCACATAAGGTAACCAATAACAACTCGGAAAGAAAATCCACGAGGTATCCTTTTACAGGAAATCTTTTGAAAATCCTAGGATTTGTATGCTATTCAAAATAAAATTTAAAAGTACTTTTGGTACCTCGGGTTGTTTCATCAAAACTTGTAAACAACATACTCTAACCGTCTCATTTGAAATCATTTGCCAAAATAATAATTCCTTGAAACCGGCGTTATCAAAATCATCATGCCTCTACGCATCATCATCACCGTTAACAACCAACAAGTTAACCATGCAAGATCATCAAACCATTCTTACATACTCTAACATTTCCAAATCCGAGTTTGAACTTTACATCGAGTGAGATTTTTCATCTTTCACTATGTATTTTTGAAAAAGAAATCGTATTGGTTTTTGAAAAAAAAATTTGTGTGAAAGATTTTTGAAAATCATGTACTCGAATTATTCGAAAATACAATAGTACGTTAAAAGTCATTTCCGAAAATTTTCCCAACACTACACAAGAATCAACGACGGTAATATTTTACAAAATGTTCAAGGTACTTTAAAAACAACTCTTTCAATACCGTCGAGGTTTTATTTGAGAATCCTAGGCCGGCTCGCAAATTTCAAATAATTTCCAAAGTTCATACGAAGCCGCCGAATTAATCGAAACGTCAAATTAGTTTCAAAAATTGATTTCCGCAACTTGCACAAACTTATGAAAGTTTCAGGAAAATATTTTCGAACACACACACAACAGACATAATTTATCAACTCACCGAACAAAATCAATTATCACTTAGCATGAATGAAAGGTCACAACACACGTTCACACAAAACAGTTGTCATCACTAGACAACACATGTAGAATACAGTCACAGATGACTGACGGCAGAAAGTTAATCCTAGCAGCTAAAAATACGGTTCCACATCCTCTGCCCAGGCTCATTAGCGCGCGTTACAACGATATTAGCGTGCGCTACTCATGCCACATTAGCGCGTGCTAGCCTTGTGCTTAGCGTGCGCTAACAGCTCTAATTCAGCAACGTGATTGCGAACATATATATACGACATTACTAGAATCGATGGTCACAAATAAACGACAGCATGTTCGAATCTCAAAGCCATCGATTTAACACTTCATGAGCAACCATCAAAAGACAATTGTCATTCAAAAACCAAAATCTCACCTCTTATTAAAGAGAGCTATCTCAATATACACAAATCGAACGACTCAGCATTCACATCATAATTTTAATTTAAAACTGGAAACACTGCCCGAACAACAAGAACATCATCACGTATTTCTCGACTAACAACCATAAAACCGATAAGTTGAAAACGAGAGTCACGTCTTGTCTACATTTTGTAGACTTCACTTGAGTTCAAAAATCGTGTTTTGAAAACTTATAATACAAGATGAAAATAAAATATCGGTAGTTTGAATTCTCAAAAAGAAATTCGGCCTTCAGGTCATTATATAAAAATCAACTTTTCTCCTCCATTTGGAGAATATTTTAAAACAAAATATACGTGACTCCCCAAAACATGTAAAGTTTTAAAATATCACATTGATGAATTTTTCTTTGCGTAACCACACCAAGGCCATTACTCTTGTAAAAACGACTTATATCAGGATTGTGTATATATACATATACGTTGGCACCACTTTCATTCTAGCATCATACGAGGATCAAACAACATAGGCCACATAATCACAAAGCACCTTTAAACTCCACGTCATAACACAAAATCATACAAGCTCGTATATCAAAAGGCACAATATAGTAGGGAGACTTACATCCACAGGTCGCACGAAGATGATGGCTGCACCTCGATACTAATCACGGCCGACATCACAGACGACGTGTCGCGACACGACTTAGACAAACACAATCTGACAGGACAAGACACGACAATACCCGACTGGACCCGACAACCTAGGTTTCTGCAACCTAAGCTCTGATACCATAAATGTAACACCCCCACAATCAAACCGGGACTATTACACGCCGCAGACCCTCTCCGTGAGGATCCACCAGGCTAGACATCCAAACAACACAACTCATTACATACCGACATGATAAAATACCAAATCAACATACTAGCTTGGTCTTTCATCAAAAACATACAAGTCAAAATGCACATTTCTATCTCGACTCATATCCATGCAAGGGTAAAATACACTCACAAACCAAAAGTACGACAGAAGAAAGACCATACACAAACTCCGACTGACTGCATCCAACACTGGCCTTCGTGTGATTAGTATCATTCGCCTTCCATCATCCTTCGCGCCAATCCTGTGTTTTGCTCCCAAACCTGCATGTACCTGGATGCAAAAACAGACATCCACCCCCTAATACTCGGGGGTTAGCAAAACTCCACTGTTTTTCTAGTACAAGTATAAAGTGCAAATACGAGCCATACATAACACATTCCGAGAATACAACAAAAGACTTCCCGAGATATTTTGATAATTAAAAATAGTTCAAGTCTTGAAAGTAAAACAAAACAAGTAAGCACTTTGCAAACACTTCCAAATCTCGGGAGTTTTCAAAACATTTGTGATTGAAAAGTTCTTAATTCTACCAAAACCACTTAGGGTCACCGCTCCAAAGTTCATTTTCCAAAAATGCAAAACCGATTAACAAAACACGGGGTTCACAACCCAATTCATTCCAGTCACAAAACACAGGGTCCACGACCCAACCATTTCGATCACCAACACAGGGTCCACGACCCGTTCATTCATTTCAATTCACTTCCAAAAATACATTACACATAACACATTATTTTTTATGCCATTTTAGCCAAACACCAAGACTCGATATATAATGTCTCTCGACCCCGAGCACCAAGCATTGTGACACTCCGGGCATATCACAATTATTCATAAGTACAAACATTCTGGCAATTCTCGCGACCCGTTCCGGCCCTCAAGCCACCAAGTCCCTGTGTGCCCCGTCGAGCAATCCCCAGGTGAGAATGCCCACTCGAAGTAACTCTCGCGACCCGGTCCAGCCGCTAAGCCACCAGGTCCCCGTGTGACCCCGTCGAGTCAATCCCCAAGTGAGAGTACCCGAGAACAACCTTACAATTCTCATCAATTCACAATTTCCAAAACCGAAATCCTCAAGAGTCAATCACAATATATAAAGTCGAGGTATTTTGCTAAAATGGCCAAATGTCCAACACACACTCACGACCCAAAGCTTATACAATTAACAAAGAAGCACACCATCTAAACAGCACCAAACGACACAATCAATATCACACAAGTTCACATATTCACACACATCCGCATGACTCCACACGAAATCTTAACAAAATAATTGAACTTTAACTTACCAACAACAAAATCACACATAATGGCATCACTCGAAAATAATGTGATCCTATACTCGACACCAATACGCATAGTCAATTAAGCACATTAATTCCCGAACACAAGAATCCTCTTTTAATAAAACCATGATTATAGTTATATCGATTCTTTAGAAAAATGGTTGTAAACAATTCGTTTAGCACGTATCGTCAATTTTCAACCATCATATTCACAAAATACGTAATGTATGGGCAAGATACTTGCCTCGATATTCGATACCGGACACTCCGACGAACATGGCTCAATCGGGAAACCTCGAACGCCCACAACTCTCCGGCGGAAACGACGGTAACATACCCGATCGGGAAACGGCGAACGGAAGGGTTTCGAATCGAGTTCTTCGCACGGAACCTGACCCTAACATAATACCGTCAAAAATCAATGATCTTACGAGGAAGAATAATCGTAGAACGCCCAAAACTCCCCTCTAAATATTTTCACCGGACACCTTCAAGCACCGATTAGGAACTCAACAAAACGAAGAATCTTTAACAATCAAACCATGGATCAACAAGGAAATTGGTATAATATGACTTAATAATCATCAATCCATCACAAATATAAGTTATCATGGATCAAACGGGCGAAATCAACCAAAACCCCCAATTTTCCCAAAACTAGGATTTTAGGAAAACTAACCTTGATTCGCTGGATTGAAGGATGTTATTGAGTGATTAATCGATGTTATCAGCTCCCAAACTTCGTGTATTAGTTGTATAACAACATATCTTCAAGTTCCCAAAGGATCCAGCCGTGGAAGAGAAAGGAAGAAAATGAAAAATGAGTGCAAAAAGGACTGCTCGGTCATATTTATACTGGTGCAGCCTAGCGGTCGCTAGGCTGCCGAGCTAGCGTGCGCTATCGGCCCGGGACGCAATCCAGAATCCTCACTGCCCTACTGACTCGGCCAGGTAGCGTGCGCAGCCTTCTGGACGTAGCGCGCGCTACCTGCCGGTCGTAGCGTGCGCAGTGCCCGACAGTAGCGTGCGCTACCTGCCGATCCACCTTAGTCCAGAACCTTTCTGCCCCTACTGCCTCGACCGACTAGCGCACGCAACTAACCGGCCGTAGCGTGCGTTGCCTCCCGGCCGTAGCATGCGCTACCTCCCGGCCATAGCGTGCGCTACGCCGGTTCCTGCTGCACCCGCCCGGACAGTGCCTGCACCCGTCCGAGCAGTGCCTCCCCTCGTCCGGCCAGTGCCCGCAACCGTTCGGCCAGTACCCGACCACCATGATTCGACGACTCGATTTTCCAAAATCGCACGGAACGAACACGACAAAACACTCGGGGACAACATCATCGATCCGAAATTAAAACAACGGATAACCAATCATCTCCTACGGTCATAAACGCCAAAATCAGTTGTCGAGAAAATAATACCGGCACTCGACAACCGGGAAATATCCGAAAAAAATCCAAAATAACCGGAACGAAAATCGTGGGTATTACAGATATTGCCTTCGACTTTGAGGTAATTTAAGTATTGTTCAGTTATGAGGATATTTATTCTGTTGAATTGTTGTATGTGTTGTATGTTGAGGTTCCATATAATGAGATTTGTATTGGTTGTTTGTTGAGGGATGTTGATCCCAGGACTATTGTTGGTATTAATGGTTGTGTTGATTGTTCATTGAGGGATGTTGATCCCAGAACTGTTGTCTGAGATTGTTGATCGTATGGATAATCCTTTGGGGATTGTGATCCCAGGAGGCTTGTTTCGGATATTGTCGGTCGTATCGATCTTTCATTATCCGTGTGTCTTTGTTCACTGCGGTGAGTCTCTTGATCCTTATTGGATATGTGATTCTTCAAGTTTCGTTGTCATGTTGCATCGTGACATATCTGGAGTCATATTTGCGTGCCGATTGGTTATTGTGTAGGATTTTTAGCTGCGCACACTATGGTCATGTGTTGATATTTCCACATTGGACCGTGCACACGAGACGTAGTTCGTGAAGCTAATTAGGTACATGTCCCACGTATATCCTGGATTCAGTATACGGGGTGGACATGTTCACAGACACATTTTCGGATCGGGCGTACTGTGACGTCCATATTTGAGCCATATTGTTTGGTCGTTCATCCTCCATTTATGGTTAGGTATGTTCGATGGTTTGCGACTGGTTGTTCATACGCCCGAGGGGTATGTTCGACAGTCGGGGTTATTTCTTTGAGATCCATTATTATTGATCCTTTGTTGATCGTTTGGAGTTTACCTTGTTGATGGTATTCTCGGTCGTTGTTGATCCTTTTTTGATCGTGTTTGGAGTTTACCTTGTTGATGGTATTCTCGGTCGTTGTTGATCCTTTGTTGATCGTGTTTGGAGTTTCCCTTGTTGATGGTATTCTCGGTCGCTGTTGATCCTCTGTTGATCGTGTTAGAGTTTATCATGTTGATAGTATTCTCGATTATTGTTGATTCTTCGTTAGTAGCATTGGGGTTTATTATGTTGAGGATATTCTTGGTTGTGGTTGGCCTTTGGTTGGTCGTATTGGAGCTTATCATGTCGATGATATTCTCGGTTGATTTATTGGTTGATCTGGTTATTGATCGTTTGAGAATTCGGACTATACGTTGATGTTTCAGGACCTATTATCATTATTTTGTGGTAGTTGATCTACAAATATGTTGTGTGTTATTGGGTTATCCAGGTTGAGATTTGATTGTGTAATCCGACGGACAGGAGTTAGCACGGATGAATTATTTCATGCTTATGAGTTATGATGATGTTTTGAGGATTCTTGGTATTGTTTGAATACAGTACATATGGTTGTAGTTGAGTTCATTTCGTCATTTGAGGATGAAAAATGTGGATTATGGTAAGGATCGATTTGATATGGATTGCTATGGATTGGTAAGGTTATGACGGTAAGATTAAATTGATAGTATTCTTACTTGTAATTACATTGGTATGTAATTATTTATGTGATGTGATCGTTATCATTGTTGAGTATTGTGGCTAACCCTATCGTGGGCTTTATTTTTAGGTACTCGGAGATCGAGCTAGTAGCGGTCGTCAAGGGATGAGCTTCCCGGGTGATATTGGCTGTGGCATGCATTTGAGAATCGAGTATTCCTTTTGGTTGTTCCGCTGCAATTGTGTATATTTTAAACTGTGTTTTTATCCGCTGCGTGTGTATTTAAAATTGGCTTTTTTGGTATTTTGCAAATTTGAGTTTTTTTCGTTAGCCCCATTTCCCTAAACTATTTTGTCGGTACGTTTAAGTGGTGGCTTAGCGTACATTTTGAAACTATTGAGTTTTAGCGTTTGGCCTTGAATTTTTAAATGATTTTACTTTGTGACGGTATTTGGTAAACGGATTTTTGAAAATTATTTAAAATATTACCATCATCGGCCTTTTGGCATTTTTGAACGTTTTTTAAATGGTTTTTAGCCTGGTAGGTTCTAGCGCGGGACCCACGGTGCTGTAATATTCCGGATGGTTTGGGGTGTGTTATAGAAGATGGTATCGGAGCTTGGATTTTGTGAAACCCGGGCGTGTGTGTTATGAGGCTCTACCAGTACGGTAGTAGCGTGACTTTTGAAAATGATTTTCTGACCTTTGAGTCAGAACGATTTTTGGAGGTTCCAAAATTTTTGAGATTCTTTTCAAATTGCTAATTGTGATATTATTGTGTGTTGGTATTGTGTTGAGACTTTGTATGAGAGTCGTGTGCTAGTATCACGAGAGATCATCAGCTTCAAGCATCGGTAAGTATGTTGGTTTGGTTATTCGCCTGTGGCGACGATTGATTCATTTTGTGATGAGTTTGGAAATTTTTGGTTGATCTGTTGTTTGTTATAGGGTTGCAAGTTTTGAGGACGAAATTTATTTTAAGGGGGGTAGTATGTTATACCCGGATTTTCAGTATAAATTTTTCCCGTTATTTTATCTGAGGTATACTGCATAGCTTGGTGTCTATACAGTATGGATAAAACAAATCGAAGACTGAGACAGCTGTATTTGTATAATTATCGTACTTGGTCGACAATTGTATTTGAGGATACCGTGTATCAGAGATATCGTATGAGAATATTTTGGGATGAGTATATATGTTCAGTATGTCAGTATACGTATCCAGTATGTCGAGACGGACAGGAACAGTTGGATTTTGGCCAAGTACAGAAGGCCATTACGTATGCTAAGCTTAAGGACTTACGTACGCTAAACTGGTGAGCATAACGTACGTTATGTGTTAGGCATTACGTACGTTATGAGGAGAATCGGACATGATCCAGGCTGTGGCCGACAGTGGGCCCGTGGTCGGCAGCTTTCGGCGCGGATGTGGACAAGTGAGTCAACGGATTTCGTATGTTAATAGTGTATGAAGATTACGTACGTTATACCCGTAGTATTACGTATGTAATAGTATCAGATGTTAAGTGCAGTTGTTTCTGGATTGAGGATAATGTACGCTAATGGATTGTTACGTACGTAAGAGTTGGACATTACGTACATAAACTAACATACTGTAGTAAGTCAACTCCTGTATTACGTACGCTATGGAATGGGCATTACGTACGTAATCGTATTATGGAATTAAGATAGGAGCCTCTGGACCATAGTTACGTACGCTATCAAGGACAGATAATGTACGTAAAGGTGTGTTACGTACGTTAACTTTGGCATGTTACATACGTAAGGAGCTGGAAGTTTATATAAGTGAGATGCCCGTCACTTCGTTTTTCTTCAGAACTTCATTTTCGTTTTTCTCCTTCAACACTCATAGATGGAGTTTCAGTTCTTCTAAGTCGATTATGAGCTTGAGGGCTTGGATTTGAGGCTTGGATATGGAGATATTGATGATTCTTGAGGTGGTTACTTGTGTATTTCATCTTCTAAGAGGTATGTTGGATAATTCTCTCTTTAAATTCGGATTTTTGATGTTGTTATTGATGATTAGTTCGTATGATGATAGTTTATGGAGTTGGTGTGATGATTCCTGGTATTTACGGGAATTTTGTTAAGGAGGATGATGATATGATGATATGTCTTTGATTATGTTGGTTATGATTATGGAATCATAATGTTCTTGATGTTCTTTGGTAGTATTGTTTTGATTCTTGATGTTATAGGAGATTTAATGGAATTGTGATAAGAGATTTCGGATGGTAATTAAGATTCTTCCTGTTGTAAGGATTGTGATTCGTTTAACCGATAAAGAGATGGATTTTTGGATTATGTTGATTTCGTATAAATCATGATATGAGGATGATTCCAGATTAAGTATGATACAATCCTTGTTGGTTTGATTGTTGATGTTTTCCTTTGTATGATGATGGTTATAGTGGTGTTATTGTGATTCCTGAGGTTATGTGAATTGTATATTGAATAGTATGATAATATACATCTTAAATTGTGAATGACGATTGTTTAGATGTTAGAACACATCGGATTATGTCGTCTAGGGGATTTTGAATGTAACTTCGAAATAATTTGTGTTCTTAAGGAACTCTTAGATTTTATGATTTGATGAATGTGTTTAAGAGATGTTGATGTTTTGGATATGAATATGGAATATTCGTACCTAGAACTAATTTATGTGTTTTGGTACAATATTCGTATAGGAATACGAATATGATTCGAGCTTGTTTAAATTATCCTTCATATTTGAGGTTAGAAGTTCATACATATTGAACAAGTGTTCAAATCGAATGATTGAATTATTTGACACCCTTAGAATATGATTATCTATAATGTTGAACTAATCGGATTATCCGAATTGATGATGATAATCGGTAATTGGTTTTTATTATGAATTTACAAGGAGGAAATTTGTATTCGTATTTAAGATTGAATTTGGAATCGGTAACGTTTAGACCCTTGTTATTGGCTTAATTTGATTATTGATATGATCATCGGATTATGGATCGTGTTGTGGTTTTGAGTTCATGATTGATTGATTTGGGTTGTTGGATTTGTGTTCAATCGGGATATTGTGGAACCGTTGGGTTTATTGATCGGTTATATTGATTATCGAGTTGCGGCTTGTATTGTGGATATGAGTTTGTAATTGTTTGAGTTATATTGTTCGGTTTTGTGTATGTTAGAGGTTTTGTTGAGTCGTTGAGTTTGATTGGTTGGCTATGCCGATTATTGATTGTTATCGGATTGTTGTTGAATAGGTTGAGATGTTTGTCGTGGATTATGACCGTTGTGTTGCGGTTGAGGTTGAAGAGTTCGTAGATTGCTTTGGTCGGGGATGAGGAGCTCGTAGACAAAGGCAATGGATTTTGGTAACGACTTTGTGGTATCGGTATCGAGGCAAGTTATACTTATTCAGTTTATAATATTTAATGAATGACTTTGATTTCATTTCATTTATAATTCATATTAGCAATGATATTATAAATGTAAATTGTCGGGATGATGGTTTGTATATTATGCGTTGGTTTGGATTAAATCATAGTGTATATGGTTTAAATGTGTTTAGTAAGGACGGAGATGTGAGTTATCTTTGGTCAGTGATATGGAATGTCGGATATCGAGGATGGTTTACCTTGTCGACATTGATGTCGGGATGGTGGTTTGTTCGTATAAATGGACTACACTTATTTCGAGATTATTCGTATAACTGTATATTCGTTCAGGGATGTTGGTTCATGGAAAGGATATTGCCTTCGACTTTGAGGTAATTTAAGTATTGCTCAGTTATGAGGATAATTATTCTGTTGAATTGTTGTATGTGTTGTATGTTGATGTTCCGTATAATGAGATTCGTATTGGTTGTTCGTTGGGGGATGTTGATCCCAGGACTATTGTTGTTATTAATGGTTGTGTTGATTGTTTCAGTGAGGGATGTTGATCCCAAAACTATTGTCTGAGATTGTTGATCGTATGGATTATCCTTTGGGGATTGTGATCCCAGGAGGGTTGTTTTGGATATTGTCAGTCGTATCGATCTTTCATTATACGTGTGTCTTTGTTCACTACGGTGAGTCTCTTGATCCTTATTGGATATGTGATTCTTCAAGTTTCGTTGTCATGTTGCATCGTGACATATCTGGAGTCATATTTGCGTGCCGATTGGTTATTGTGTAGGATTTTTAGCTGCGCACACTATGGTCATGTGTTGATATTTCCACATTGGACCGTGCACACGAGACGTAGTTCGTGAAGCTAATTAGGTACATGTCCCACGTATATCCTGGATTCAGTATATGGGGTGGACATGTTCACGGACACATTTTCGGATCGGGCGTACTGTGACGTCCATATTTGAGCCATATTTTTTGGTCATTCATCCTCCATTTATGGTTAGGTATGTTCGATGGTTTGCGACTGGTTGTTCATACGCCCGAGGGGTATGTTCGACAGTCGGGGTTATTTCTTTGAGATCCATTATTGTTGATCCTTTGTTGATCGTTTGGAGTTTACCTTGTTGATGGTATTCTCGGTCGTTGTTGATCTTTTGTTGATCGTGTTTGGAGTTTACCTTGTTGATGGAATTCTCGGTCATTGTAGATCCTTTGTTGATTGTGTTTGGAGTTTACCTTGTTGATGGTATTCTAGGTCGTTGTTGATCCTCTATTGATCGTGTTAGAGTTTATCATGTTGATGGTATTCTCGATTATTGTTGATTCTTCGTTGGTAGCATTGGGGTTTATTATGTTGAGAATATTCTTGGTTGTGGTTGGCCTTTAGTTGGTCGTATTGGAGCTTATCATGTCGATGATATTCTCGGTTGATTTATTGGTTGATCTGGTTATTGATCGTATGAGCATTCGGACTGTACGTTGATGTTTTCGGACTTGTTATCATTGTTTTGTGGTAGTTGATCTACAGATATGTTGTGTGTTATTGGGTTATCCAGGTTGAGATTTGATTGTGTAATCCGACGGACAGGATTTTGCACGGATGAATTATTTCATGCTTATGAGTTATGATGATCTTTTGAGGATTCTTGAATTGTTTCAATACAGTACAGATGGTTGTAGTTGAGTTCATTTCGTCATTTGAGGATGCGAAATATGGATTATGGTAAGGATCGATTTGATATGGATTGCTATGGATTGGTATGGTTATGACGGTAAGATTAAATCGGTAGTATTCTTACTTGTAATTATATTGGTATGTAATTATTTATGTGATGTGATCGTTATCATTATTGAGTATTGTGGCTGACCCCGTCGTGGGCTTTATTTTTAGGTACTTGGAGATCGATCTAGTAGCGGTTGTGAAGGGATGAGCTTCCCGGGTGATACTGGCTGTGGCATGCATTTGAGAATCGAGTATTCCTTCTGGTTGTTTGTTCCGCCGTAATTGTGTATATTTTGAACTGTGTTTTTATCCGCTGCGTGTGTATTTCAAATTGGCTTTTTGGTATTTTGCAAATTTGAGTTTTTTCTTTAGCCCTTTTTAACTAAACTATTTTGTCGGTACGTTTAAGTGGTGGCTTAGCGTACATTTTGAAACTATTGAGTTTTAGCGTTTGGCCTTGAATTTTAAATGATTTTACTTTGTGACGGTATTTGGTAAACGATTTTTGTAAATTATTTAAAATATTACCGTCATTGGCCTTTTGGCGTTTTGAACGTTTTTGAAATGGTTTTTAGCCTGGTGGGTTCTGGCGCGGGACCCACGGCGCTGTAATATCCCGGATGGTTTTGGGGGTGTTACAGAAGATAGTATCGGAGCTTGGGTTTTGTGAAACCCGGGCGTGTGTGTTATGTGGCTCTACCAGTATGGTAGTAGCGTGGCTTTTGAAAATGATTTTCTGACCTTTGAGTCAAACCGATTTTTGGAGGTTCCAAAATTTTTGAAATTCTTTTCAAATTGCTAATTGTGATAGTAGTGTGTGTTGGTATTGTGTTGAGACTTCGTATGAGAGTCGTGTGCTAGTATCACGGGAGATCATCAGCTTCACGCACCGGTAAGTATGTTGGTTTGGTTATTCGCTTGTGGCGACGATTGATTGCTTTTGTGATGAGTCTGGAAATTTTTGGTTGATCTGTTGTTTGTGACAGGGTTGCAAGTTTCGAGAACGAAACTTATTTTAAGGGGGGTAGTATGTTATACCCGGATTTTCAGTATAAATTTTTCGCATTATTTTATCTGAGGTATACTGCATAGCTTGGTGTCTATACAGTATGGATAAAACAAATCGAAGACTGAGACAGCTGTATTTATATAATTGTCGTACTTGGTCGACAATTATATTTGAGGATATCGTGTATCAGAGGTATCATATGAGAATATTTTGGGATGAGTATATGTGTTCAGTATGTGAGTATACGTATCCAGTATATCGAGACGGACAGGAATAGTTGGATTTTGGCCAAGTATAGAAGGCCATTACGTACGCTAAGCTTAAGGACTTACGTACGCTAAACTGGTAAGAATAACGTACGTTATGTGTTATTCATTACGTACGTTATGAGGAGAATCGGACATGATCCAGGCTGTGGCCGACAGTGAGCCCGTGGTCGGCAGCTTTCGGTGCGGATGTGGACAGGTGAGTCAACGGATGGGTTAACGTACGTTATATGGATGGTGTTACGTACGTTAATAGTGTATGAAGATTACGTACGTTAGACCCGTTGTATTATGTATGTAATAGTATCAGATGTTAAGTGTAGTTGTTTCTGGATTGAGGATAACGTACGCTAATGGATTGTTACGTACGTAAGAGTTGGACATTACGTATGTAAACTAAGATACTGTAGTAAGTCAACTCCTGTATTACGTACGCTATGGCATGGGCCTTACGTACGTAATCGTGTTATGAAATTAAGACAGGAGCCTCTGGACCATTGTTACGTACTCTATTAAGGACAGATAACGTACGTAAAGGTGTGTTACGTACGTTAACTTTGGCATGTTACGTACGTAACGAGCTGGAAGTTTATATAAGTGAGATGCCAGTCACTTCGTTTTTCTTCAGAACTTCATTTTTTTTTCTCCTTCAACACTCACAGATGGAGTTTCAGTTCTTCTAAGTCGATTATGAGCTTGAGGGCTTGGACTTGAGGCTTGGATATGAATATATTGATGATTCTTGAGGTGGTTACTTGTGTATTTCATCTTCTACGAGGTATCCCGGATGGGGGTGTTACAGTGAACCCTATATCCAAACATGTCCCAGACTGGGTTTGCGCTTATTCCACAGTTCTGTGGGTGTTTTTGGAACTTATTTTGAAGGCACCAAGTTTAGAATGTACGCCGCTGTTTCCAAGGCGTGTCCCCAAAACGAAATAGGCAAATCAGAATAAATCATCATTGACCTAACCATCTCTAATAAAGTATGATTCCTTCGTTCAGCAACACCATTTATTGCGGTGTACCAGGCGCAGTGAGCTGGGAAGTAATCCCCTCATGTGCCAAGAAATCTAAAAACTCTCCACTAAAATATTCGCCACCACGATCAGATCATAGTGACTTGATACTCTGTCCATGACGCTTCTCCGTTTCAGCCTTGAATTCTTTGAACTTATCAAAAGATTCAGACTTACGTCGCATCAAATAGATGTATCCATATCTCGAATAATCATCTATAAATGTGATGAAGTATTCGACACAACCCTTAGCCTGGATGTTCATTGGACCACATACATCGGTGTGTACCAATTCCAATATATTTTGTGCGTGATTTCCTTTGCTTTGGAAAGCCCTTTTAGTCATTTTCCCTTCTAGAGAGGACTCGCAGGTTGGAAATGACTCAACTTGGAGTGAATCCAATGGGCCATCTTTTCCCAATCTTTGAATCCTTCTAAGGTTAAATAAGACCCAATCATAAATGCCACAAGTATGTTTGATTTATGCTCGAAGGTTCTTTTCTTTTATTAGGATTAGTCAAAGAATTAAGCGATTTATATTTATGTAAGGGAGTTGGTGCAGCATTAATGATACAAAGTCCTTCATTATAAGTAATCGTGCAAATATATTCACCATTTATTTTAATAATTGCATTATCTCCAAAAGAAATGTAATATCCATCACAACGCAATTTAGAAACTGAAATTAAATTCATTCTAAAATCAGGTACTAATAATACATTATTTAAGACTAAAATCATATTATTAACTTTTAACTGCACGACTCCCACTGCAACAGCCTTCAGCCTGGAATAATCGCCCCAACTAATAGTAATCTCATTCGCACTAAGTACATTGGTTACTTAGAACCCCTGCGAGTCATAACAAACATGATCAGTGGAGCCCGAATCTACTATCCATGAAGTGATAGAACAGGCAGGTAAACATGTTTTGACTACTAGTGCATGAAACGTACCTTTCTTAGGGCAGTCACTCTTGAAATGCCCCTTCAGACCGCACTTATAGCATTTGCCCTTCGGCTTTTTGTTTGCCTCGGACTGAGGAGCCTTGGACTGAGGAGCCTTGCCCTTAGTTTTGAAGGTTTCCACTTGCTTCTGGCCAACCTGCTTTTTCTTCTTTCCCCATTTGGGTTTTGAAGAAGTAGCACCGGTTGCTGCAAGAATTTGATGATAACCTTGTTTGAAGAGACCTTCAGCAGATTAAAGCTCTGTCAGAAGTTCCGCCAAAGTGTATGTCCTACGATTCATATTATAGTTAAGGCGGAACTGCTCAAAGCTTCTTGGTAAGCTGCCCAAGATAATATCGACATGCGACTCCGCATCGATAGTAGCCCCCATTATGCTCAGTTCATTCAAATGAGACATCATTTTCAGAACATGATCCCTTACTGGAGTCCCTTCAGACATTTGGGTTGTCATCAACACCCTCATTGCATTTTGCCTAGCCGCCTGGTTCTGATGACCAAACATCTCGGTGAGATTTTTCATCATCTCTGCTGTTGAGCCCATCGTCTGATGCTGATGCTGCAATACATTTGTCAGTGAAGTCAAAATGTAACAGCGAGCCATCTCATCATACTTCTTCCATTTTCGGAATTCATCCAACTCTCCAGGAGTGGCATCCGGTTCTGGTTCCAGAGGGCTTTCCTCAGTTAACACAAATTTATGCCCCTCGGAAGTCAGGACAATGTCAAGATTTCTTTTCCAGTCGGCAAAGTTAGTGCCATCAAGTTTATTTTCTTTGAGAATAACAGCTAGTGGGTTGAAAGACATCTGAGAATAAAATTAAAAACACCATTCATCACATAATTCGACGCAAAATATATTGAAAAACCTTAAAACACAATATATATGCAGTCAACCAACACCTCAAAAAACTGCACATGCAAGCCACGTTAGTGTGGACGTTTATATATACATTTCTCAAGTATATTTTAACGTCTTTAATTTTACTATCTAGTCAAGATGCATTTTGACAAGTAAAATTAATAGTTGGTTCCTCTTGGCCATGTATTAAATTAACATAGACTCCGATGGGGAGCTTATTAATTACGTGAACACCATGATTTAACAAACCTTAAAATATTATTTAATGATAATAGTCCTACAGATGGAGAGGTCATATCATAAAAAATAACATTCACCTTTTTGTTATCTAATTGAAGTTTAAAACTAGTGAGCTAATAATCAGCACATCCGATGTGGAGGAAGACTCTAATGTCAACGCGTATGCTAATTATTTCACAATTTAAACCAATTATGGAGGCCAACTTGATTTTGAAAAATCAATTATTAAAATCACTTAGTTATTTTGAAAAAAATAAAGTTTTTAATTTTCTCGTCCTAACATGCAAGAAACATATCACGCATACATCCATACATGTCATACATCAAAACAGTAAAACGAACAAATAATTAAAACTGGATAATTAAATTCAATTATCATGGCTTTTATTCCTCGTTTTGAATAACGAGAAAAACCTCGGCTCTTTTGCTCCCACTGCTTCAAGCATCTCGTCACCTCCTCCCGGTTGGGGCACAAAATTTTTCAAATTTAGAAACTTTCTTCATTGCAAAATAAATTGCACAAAAAATTTCCAAATTAAAATTATTGTGCTCCAACAGACGCAACGAACGGCGGATAAACAAATAGGACCATACAACGAACGAACCTACCCGGACAAGCCCGACCCGCTGCCCGACCCAACCCACGGCCCGACAGCCTACCCTCGGTTGATCCAACCCGCGACAGGCCAGACCCGCGGCTCTTCGGTTCCGGGCGGTCGTCCGTGTGTCCTTGTCGTCGTCCGGGACTTCCTTTTCGTTTAGGATTCCTCTTGCACCTTGGACTCCTTTTCCTTTTGTACTTTGTGTATTCCAATTCGATTACAATTTTACAACCAATAAAATACATCGAATTTACAACAAATAATTACAAGGAAAATTAAATCCTATTCTACCCATGGATTTTCTCATGGGAAAAACTTATACATGCCGCAAAACCGGGCCAAATTACCAAAAATGCATAAATAAATAAAATATCATATAGCCATGATAATTGGACCATATTTACCTGCAAGACAATTTCTCGCAAAAAATATTCCAAACATCATACCATATGATTATATTAAATTGCTAGCAAATTAATCACAAAATTAATTAAATTGAACAGAACCTAAAAACCGGCTCCGATACCAATTGTTGGAATATAAAACGCAGCGGAAGAGAGATTGATGAATTGAATAGATTTGGTTTTATAAACCAACCAACAAAATTGCGGATCTATTTAGGCTTGTCAATGAATTAATTAAAGAGACTAATTAACAATTTAAATATATGTATTTACGCAGTAGAATTGGTAATTCATACCTTTGAAGCGAAGTGGTAGAAAAATCCCTTTTTGGTCGATCGAACTCCTCCTTGATCTTATTATATTTCTATCTCAAGATCTTCTAGAGTATATCCCGCCTATATTCGGATGTTGTGTGGGCAATAATTTATCGGATTGCTTGGACTGCAATATGGATCAGCCGAAATTTTTCCCAAGAAATACCTTACAAATTTTTCTCTCTATTTTTTTTTTGAATATTTGAGTATTTAGAAAAATATTGTGTTAGCTAAATTGTGGAATCTAAGACACAAGTCAAGATCCACAATTAAACACAAAGTATAAAAAATTGAAATTTCTTGTTCAATAATGGTGAAAAAATCGGCCACCCCTTATGTCCTATTTATAGGTGTTTTGAGCTACTATAGGGGCCTTAAGGAGGATAAGGTAAGGACTCCCAATAGATTTCATCTTACCAATATTAAGACTCTTTCTAATATAATGAATCTATTAATATCAACTTCCACTAAAAGGTTGATATTGCACTTCCTACTAAAACCCCAAATTATGAAATTGGGCTCCTTTTTGAATTAATTATTTTCCATATTTAAGATATCACGTGTCCATTAATTAATTTAATCTACTGACAGCTTTTAATTAATTAATATATTATACATGAGTATACCACTCGACTTTTATTACTATATCGGAAAATTAATTCCACCTGCAGGGTTTAATATAATAATCCTTTCGAGTGCCTCAAGGGACATGATCAGCCCGACTGGTCGGGACATGATTTCTAGCTATAATATTAATTATCATATAAATAATAATATTGCCCAAAATATCGAGCATATTGAGTCAATCATTTTGGCTCTCACCCATGATAAATCAAAGCAATAAATATTAAATATAATAATTAAATATTAATCACTAGAATTAAGAAATAGTAATTGTCCGAGATGTACGTTCTTCTTATAGTTAGTACAAAAGAATCTATCTCACCTCGATCCTGTTCAACGTATACCGAATAAGCTAATATATGCTAATGGTCAAGACCAACCAATCTCAAGCATATATTACAACCTCTCACATAACGGTCTAATGTTATATAGGTTTTGAACTAATTATTACTATATAAGGGACCGATAATGTGATCTTCTGTGTGACTCGACACACCACATTATCTACAATATAGAGCAATTTAGACAATATTTGCATAACCATAGCATGAATAAATGTGGAAAACCTGTGATAAAATGAATTAAATATTCTCATAGATAAAGACCGGGAAATTAGGTAATACAAGCATAAAGTATGCTTTGATGTATACAACCCTAAAAATTATCACAGTAAAGTGTAATACCCTTTGACAAATCGGAAATCACATTTAAGTCCTGCAGGAAGGACTTGAGTCATACCGCCTCTTTGACTGCCTCAGAAGCTGCCACATACTAGGCTTCCATGGTAGAGGCCGAGATGTATTTCTGCTTCACACTCCTCCAACTAATGGCTCCACCTCACAGAGTAAACACATAACTTGAAGTAGACTTGGACTTTTCTTTCCCTGGTGAAAAATCTGAGTCAGTATAACCCAGTGGACATAGGTCATCTGATTAATATACTAGCATGTACTCCCTAGTTCTTCTCAGGTACTTGAGTATATGATTGACAACAATCTAATGTAACACCCCCATATCGAACCGGGAATATTACACGCCGTAGACCCTCTCCGTGAGGATCCACCAGGCTAGACATCAAAACAACACATTACATTACATACCGACAAATCAAAATAACGAACCAATAGACCGATTTGGTCTTTCGTCACTGACTTACAAATAAAAATACCTAAACTCATCCAGACTGATACCCACGCAAGGGTAAAATACTTACCACAACGAACAATAAGACAGCGGAAAAGACAATACAATAGACTTCGACTAACTTAACCCAAAACTGGTCTTCGTGTGATTAGTATCATTCGTCTTTCATCATCCCTCGTACCGATCCTGTGACTTGCTCCCGAAAACCTGCATGTACCTGGACACAATACAGATATCCACCCCCCGATTACTCAGGGGTTAGCAAAACTCCACTATTTCGCTAGTGCAAGTATAAAGTGCAAAAACGAGCCATACACAACACATTTCGAGAATACAACGAAAGACTTCCCGAGATATATTTAGTTAAAAACAGTTCAAGTCTTGAAAGCAGAAACGAAGCAATTAAGCATTTTGAAAACATTTCCAAATCTCGGGAGTTTTGAATACATCAGAAATTGAAAAGTTCTTAATTACTCGAAAGCCATTTAGGGTCACAGCCCCAAAGTTCATTTTCCAAAATACAAATCCGTTTAACAAAACACGGGGTCCACGACCCAACCATTTCGGTCACAAAACACAGGGTCCACGACCCGATCATCCACTTCAATTCACTTACAAGGACACATTACACATAACACATTATTCTTATGCCATTCTAGCCAAACACCAAGACTCGATATATAATGTATCTTGACCCCGAGCGTATAGCATTGTGATACTCCGGACATATCACAATTAATCATGAAAACATCAACATCAATATCACAGAAACCACACTTGGTAACCCGTGGCCGTACCTATTAGTATCGGACCCCAGAGGCCCCGTCGGACCGTCCCCAGGTGGGAAACCACTTCCGCGGCCGTACCCATTAGTATCGGCCCCCAAAGGTCCCGTCGAACCGTCCCAGGTGGAAGAAAATCAACACACGCTCCCAAGTCCACTTCCGTGGCTATACCCATTAGTATCGGCCCCCAGAGGCCACATGCCATCCCCAGGTGGAAGAGTAACAACTCACAGATTTCAAAACCACAACTCTCAAAGGTCAAACACATAAAATATATATATAGTCGAGGTACCTTGCTAGAATGGCCATATTATCCAACACGTACTCACGACCCAGAACTATATCAATTCACAAGGGAGCACAAGATTTCAACAGCACTGAATGACACAACCAATATCACACAACTCACATATTCATCCATAACCACGTGACTCCAAGCACATAATTTCACAAGAGAATTACACTTTACATTTACCGACACCATAATCATACATAATGACATAACATGAAAGTAATATGATCCTATACTCCTCACTAGCACACATATACAACTAAGCATATTAATTCCTGACACACACGGTTCACCTTTACGAAAACCATGATGGTAAATATACCGATTCTTTTGAAAAATGGTTATAGATATTTATTTAGCACATATCGACACTTAGCAACCATTATATCCACAAAACCCATAATGTATGGGCAAGATACTTGCCTCGATAATTGATACCGACACTCCTACAATCACGGCTCGGTGACACCTCGAACACCTACGATTCTCCGGCGAAGGAAATGAATACACCCACGATCGAGAAGCTTGAAGAAAACGACGAACGGAATGGTTCCGACTCGAGTTCTTCACAAGAATTCGACCCTAACAACATATAATCAATAAATCATCGATCATACGAGGAAGAATAATCGTAGAACGCCCGAAAACCCCTCTATGACATTTTACCGGACACCTTCAAGGCGTCTATCAAGAACTCGACCAAAACAACGAATCGATACGATCCAACCATGGAATAACAAGGGAAAGATGTAATACATCTAAATAATCATCAATCCATCATAATACCAAGTTAAATCGGATTAAACGGACGAAAACAACCAAAACACCCAAATTCCCCAAAACTAGATTTCTAGAAAATCTGACCTGATTCGGTAGATCGGAGGATGTTATAGGATGGATGATTGATGACATGAACTCCAAGACTTCATGGATTTATTGTCTAACAACATCTATCCATGATTAACCAAGTTCCAGCCGCGGAAGGGAAGAAATCGAGTGAGAAATGGGTGAGAAAACGCTGCGGCCTTAAATAGGTGGCGCACGGTGTGCCGCGGCGGCCAAGTGTGCGCGGCACAGGGCCAAATATGCCGGCAGTGACTCGGAAGTGTGCCGCGGCCCTGCCGGCATGTGCCGCGGCACAAGGTAAAGAGTGCTCGGCCAGAACTGGAAAATGAAAGTGACTTAGCTATTTCGACCATAACTCCCTCGTCCGGACTCCGATTGGCTCACCGTTTGAACCATTGGAAATCTAACTCTATGCTTTATAATATTGCAAAGATTCAGAATTTTTGGAGTTTCCAAAAATTAATGGTGATTTAACAAAGTCAAACTCATACGTGGAAAAGTCGCTAAAGAACACGGAATTCAACAGAACGACACCGAGACGAACTCGGATGACAAAAAGTGTAGAATTAATCATTATCGGAATAACGAAAAGGTAATAATAGAGTCGATAAGATGGACTTCTTCCAAAAATAAAAATTACCGAATGAAATTACTGAATGATAATGATCGAATTACAACCGGGTATTACATACCCTTCCCCTTAAAAAGAGTTTCGTCCTCGAAACTAAGGGTAAACAACTCGGGATATGAACTATCCATCATGATCTGAAAACAATAATGTCCAAATAGTTCTCGGGACCAAATCAATCGCACGCCCAAGTCCCCAAGACTTGACGTCTCGGATTACAGTGAACGATTTTCCAAATTATCACGAAGTCTTGAGTACAACGCCAAAGGGACGAATTCTCAACAAATGATCCAAATCGAAAACGAACACATAACAAAGCAAGACATACTATTAGCTCGACTTGCGCAACGATAAGTTGTACCCGACGAACACCACAACACGGTACATCGTGCCGTACCCAACATAGGGGAAAATCTCAAGAAATCGCCAACAGAATAAAATTAACGGCGCAATCGACAAAAATTCAAAAATAACCGGAACTGAGAATCTCGGGTATTACATTCTACCCTCCTTAAAAGAAGTTTCGTCCCGAAACTTAAAACATGAAACAATCCAGGCAGAGCAACTCTAGATGACACATGATTCCGATAACTTGAAGATCGGGAAAGACGATACGAAGGCAACCACCCCAAAACTTTGGGAAATTACAAAATGGCCCAAATGCCTGAAACATCACGATAAGAAAACGTATAACCAAACCGAACTTCACAAAACGTCTAACAAGGTTAAACGGACTTACGGGGAAATACGAACAACAATTTCGAACGGGATTCGCAAGAATCGGTCTCAAATGCGGAAAAGTAGCCAAAAAGCACGGAACTCAGCAAAACGACACCGAAACGAACTCAGATGTTAACAAGTGTAAAATGAAACATTCACAGAAGGACGAAACGGTCACAGAAGATCCGTTAAAATGGACTCCTGCCAAAAAAGAAATTTACCGAAAATCGAATATTGCGGATATTACATCATATCATCTTTAAAAGAGGTTTCGTCTCCGAAACCTAAACAGCGAGAATGAAGTGCTGGAGTAGCAACTTTCACGGCCATATCCTCTTGGTCGCGCATCTGATCTCCACGACTAACTATACCGCGGTCACGACCGTATCCTCCGTCCCTAGACATATTAAGCGGATTCTCACTCGATACGATGACACAACTTCGCGAAAATAATATGCTAAAGTACTAACCCAGCACGACATAACACATAAGGTAATTGATAACAACTAAATAAGAAAATCCACGAGGTATCCTTTTAAATGATTTCATTTGGAAATCCTTGGATTCGTGCGCTATTCAAAATAAAACCTTGAAAGTATTTTTGGTACCTCGGTTTGTTCCATCAAAACCCGTAAACGACGGACTTTAACCGTCTCATTTGACATCACTTGCAAAACAATTTTTTTTTTAAACATCATCATTATAGAGTGATTCAAGATCACGCACGATAACTGGCTCAGTATAGAAAACTTTTCTAAACCCGAGTTTGAAGTTTTAAATCGAGTAAGATTCTTTATCTTCCACAGTATATTGTTGAAAATAAAATTGTATTGATTTTTGAAAATAAAGATTTTATGATGTGAAAGATTTGAAATCATGTACTCGGATTATTTGAAAATACAACAATACGTCAAAAATCATTTTGAAAATCCTCTCAACAAGACACAAAACTCAACGACGGTATTATTTTACAAAATGTCTACATGTACTTTAAAACAACTCTTTCAAATACCGTCGAGGTTTTATTTGAGAATCCGAGGCCGGCTCGCCAATTCTAAATAATTTTCAAAGTACGCCCAGAGCCGCCGATTAATCGAATCGTCGAAACTTTATGAAATTTTCGAGGTGGCGTTTTCGAACACACACACAACAGACATAATTTAAACAAAATCAATTATCACCTAACGCTACAAAAAGTCCTAACACTTATTCCCACACAATGATTTGCATCGCTAGACAACACACATAGAATACCGTCGAAGATGATTGTTGCAAAACATAGACTGACGGCTAAAAATGCGGTTCCATAGCCTTTGCCCATCTTTGATTAGCGCGCGTTACAACAAAGATTAGCGTCGCTAAACATGCCACGTTAGCGCCACGTTAGCCTCGTACAAAGCTGCGCTAGCGCTCTAATAGACAACACGATTGCAAACATATATGAGGTAATACTAGACTCGAATGTTACAAATAAGTAACCACATACGAGTCTAAATGTCATCGACTCACATAATTATAACATCTCACAAGCAACCATGAAAAGAAAATCATCCTACAAAAACGAAAATTTTACTTCTCAATAAAGAGGACTATCTCAACACATACATACCGATGGACTCAACATTCGCGTTACTATTTTAATCATAAAGCGCACTTTGCCCAACAATGAGAGTATCATCAATACACATCTTCTGACAAACATTCATGAAACCGGAAAGTCACAAACGAGTGTCACGTCTTGAGTATATTTTGTAGACCTTATTTGAGTTAAAAACTCGTGTTTTGAAAACTTATAGTATGAGATGAAAATGAAATATCGGTAGATGAAGTCTCAAAATTTTTGACCTTGAGGTCATCATACAAAAATCAAAAAATTTCCTCCCTTGGAGAACATTTTAAAAAAAAATTACGACACCCCGAAATCCTTTCGAAAACTTAAAATTCTAAGGTTGTTACTCTTGCAAGAAAAACAGTTCATACAAGTATACATTTAGCAGTATCACTCTTCATTCTAGCACAAAACGAGAATCGACAAATATATGTCACTTACTCACGATGCACCTTCAAATACTACTACATAACACAGAATCACACAGGCTCGTATAGCTCGTGGTACAACATGTAGTAGGGAGACTTACATCCACAGATTGCACGAAGATGATGGTTGCACCATGATACTAATCACGACCGACATCCCAGACGACGCGTCGCGACACGACATCTGTCAGACTCAATCTGACAAGACAAGACCTAACAATACACGACTGGACCCGACAGCCTAGGTTTCCGCAACCTAAGCTCCGATACCATAAATGTAACACCCCCATATCGAACCGGGAATATTACATGCCGCAGACCCTCTCCGTAAGGATCCACCAGGCTAGACACATTACATTACATACCGACAAATCAAAATAACGAACCAATAGACCGATTTGGTCTTTCGTCACTGACTTACAAATAAAAATACATAAACTCATCCAGACTCATACCCACGCAAGGGTAAAATACTTACCACAACGGACAATAAGACAGCGGAAAAGACAATACAATAGACTTCGACTAACTTAACCCAAAACTGGTCTTCGTGTGATTAGTATCATTCGTCTTTCATCATCCCTCGTACCGATCCTGTGACTTGCTCCCGAAAACCTGCATGTACCAGGACACAATACAGATATCCACCCCCCAATTACTCGGGGGTTAGCAAAACTCCACTGTTTCGCTAGTGCAAGTATAAAGTGCAAAAACGAGCCATACACAACACATTCCGAGAATACAACGAAAGACTTACCGAGATATATTTAGTTAAAAACAGTTCAAGTCTTGAAAGCAGAAACGAAGAAATTAAGCATTTTGAAAACATTTCCAAATCTCGGGAGTTTTGAATACATCAGAAATTGAAAAGTTCTTAATTCCTCGAAAGCCATTTAGGGTCACAGCCCCAAAGTTCATTTTCCAAAATACAAATCCGTTTAACAAAACACGGGGTCCACAACCCAACCATTCCGGTCACAAAACACAGGGTCCACGACCCGATCATCCACTTCAATTCACTTACAAGGACACTACACGTAACACATTATTCTTATGCCATTCTAGTCAAACACCAAGACTCGATATATAATGTATCTTGACCCCGAGCGTAAAGCATTGTGATACTCCGAACATATCACAATTAATCATCAAAACATCAACATCAATATCACAGAAACCACACTTTGTAACCCGTGGCCGTACCCATTAGTATCGGCCCCCAGAGGCCCCGTCGGTCCGTCCCCAGGTGGAAAACCACTTCCGCGGCCGTACCCATTAGTATCGGCCCCCAGAGGTCCTGTCGAACCGTCCCCAGGTGGAAGAACATCAACACACGCTCCCAAGTCCACTTCCGTGGCCGTACCCATTAGTATCGGCCCCCAGAGGCCACATGCCATCCCCAGGTGGAAGAGTAACAACTCACAGATTTCAAAACCACAACTCTCAAAGGTCAAACACATAAAATATATATATAGTCGAGGTACCTTGCTAGAATGGCCATATTATCCAACACGTAGTCACGGCCCAGAACTATATCAATTCACAAGGGAGCACAAGATTTCAACAGCACTGAATGACACAACCAATATCACATAACTCACATATTCATCCATAACCACGTGACTCCAAGCACATAATTTCACAAGAGAATTACACTTTACATTTACCGACACCATAATCATACATAATGACATAACATGAAAGTAATATGATCCTATACTCGTCACTAGCACACATATACAACTAAGCATATTAATTCCTGACACACACGGTTCACCTTTACGAAAACCATGATGGTAAATATACCGATTCTTTTGAAAAATGGTTATAGATATTTATTTAGCACATATCGACACTTAGCAACCATTATATCCACAAAACCCATAATGTATGGGCAAGATACTTGCCTCGATAATTGATACCGGACACTCCTACAATCACGGCTCAGTCGGGACACCTCGAACACCTACGATTCTCCGGCGAAGGAAATGAATACACCCACGATCGAGAAGCTTGAAGAAAACGACGAACGGAATGGTTCCGACTCGAGTTCTTCACAAGAATTCGACCCTAACAACATATAATCAATAAATCATCGATCATACGAGGAAGAATAATCGTAGAACGCCCGAAAACCCCTCTATGACATTTTACCAGACACCTTCAAGGCGTCTATCAAGAACTCGACCAAAACAACGAATCGATACGATCCAACCATGGAATAATAAGGGAAAAGATGTAATACATCTAAATAATCATCAATCCATCATAATACCAAGTTAAATCGGATTAAACGGACGAAAACAACCAAAACACCCAAATTCCCCAAAACTAGATTTCTAGAAAATCTGACCTGATTCGGTAGATCGGAGGATGTTATAGGATGGATGATTGATGATATGAACTCCAAGACTTCATGGATTTATTGTCTAACAACATCTATCCATGATTAACCAAGCTCCAGCCGCGGAAGGGAAGAAATCGAGTGAGAAATAGGAGAAAACGCTGCCGGCCTTAAATAGCCGACCGCACAGGTGTGCCGCGGCCCGGCCAAGTGTGCCGCGCACGGGGCAAATCTGCGCGGTGACTCGGCACTGTGCCGCGGCCCTGCCGGCATGTGCCGCGGCACAAGGTACAGAGTGCTCGGCCAGAACTGGAAAATGAAAGTGACTTAGCTATTTCGACCATAACTCCCTCGTCCAGATCCGATTGACTCACCGTTTGAACCATTGGAAAGCTAACTCGATGCTTTATAATATTGCAAAGATTAAGAATTTTTGGAGTTTTCAAAAATTAATGGTGATTTAACAAAGTCAAACTCATACGTGGAAAAGTCGCTAAAGAACACGGAATTCAACAGAACGACACCGAGACGAACTCGGATGACAAAAAGTGTAGAATTAATCATTATCGGAATAACGAAAAGGTAACAATAGAGTCGATAAGATGGACTTCTTCCAAAAATAAAAATTACCGAATGAAATTACTGAATGATAATGATCGAATTACAACCGGGTATTACATACCCTTCCCCTTAAAAAGAGTTTCGTCCTCGAAACTAAGGGTAAACAACTCGGGATATGAACTATCCATCATGATCTGAAAACAATAATGTCCAAATAGTTCTTGGGACCAAATCAATCGCACGCCCAAGTCCCCAAGACTTGACGTCTCGGATTATAGTGAACGATTTTCCAAATTATCACGAAGTCTTGAGTACAACGCCAAAGGGACGAATTCTCAACAAATGATCCAAATCGAAAACGAACACATAACAAAGCAAGACATACTATTAACTCGACTTGCGCAATGATAAGTTGTACCCGACGAACACCACAACACGGTACATCGTGCCGTAGCCAACATAGGGGAAAATCTCAAGAAATCGCCAACAGAACAAAATTAACGGCGCAATCGACAAAAATTCAAAAATAACCGGAATTGAGAATCTCGGGTATTACATCTAGTATCCTATTCTAGGGTTCGAATGATATATAGCAGCCATGCCTACGGCATGACAGATATCTGGTCTTGTGCAAAACATATCATACATGAGGCTTTCCACTGCTGACGGATAAGGGAACAGCCTCATGTCATCTATCTCCTATTGTGTCTGGATAACTTGGATACTTGAATTCCATGCCTATAAGGTAGAAAACCTTTCTTGGAATTCTCTATGCTAAACTGCTTCAGCACTGTACCGATATAGGATGTGTGAGATAAGACATCATTTTCTTCCGATGACAAAAGATCATGATCCAAGGATGTGCCCTGCTTCTCCTAGATCCTTCATATATAATTACTCAGACAACCATACTTGTATGTCCGAAAACTCCTTCATGTTGTTTCCAATCAGAATGATATCATCTACATATAGTATAAGAAATACCAACACATTTCCATCGTATTTCTTATACACACAACTCTCACTCAGACATTGGACGAATCCATATGATTGGAAAACCTCGTCAAATTGAGTGTTCCAAGATCTAGATGCTTGCCTAAGTCCATAATGGATCTCTTAAATTTGCACACTAAGTGCTCTTATCCTTCAGCAATGAATCCCTTTGGTTGGCGCATATAGATTTTCTTGTCTAGACTGCCATTCAGGAATGCAGTCTTGACATCCACTTGCCAAATACCCAGATCCAAATGCGCAACTATAGCTAAAAGAATCCTGATTGACTTAAGCATGGCTACCGACAAAAAGGTTTCATCATAATCGATGCCCTCCATCTTAGTGTAACCTTTCGCTACAAGCCTCGCTTTGAAGGTTTCAATCTTCCCGTCACCTCCTTTATTTTGCTTTCAAACCCACTTACTCCCAATGATATACACCCGATCAGGTACTTCTACTAGCTCCCGCACTTGATTGGAATCTATAGATCCCATTTCTGATTCCATTGCTACTTTCCAGGAGTCGATATCTTTATCTTGGATTGTCTCCTTGTAAGTCCAAGGATCTGATTCATCTTCACCTGGAATTGAGTCTGAAGACTTTCCCACGCCTATGGATCATTACGATTGACGAACAACCCTCCCACTATGACGAGGCAAATCCTGAGTTGGTATAAAAGTTTCAAAATCAATACGTGGTGCAGTTCTAGTTGGTGCTTGCACGATTATTAGAGACAGAGTCTCGCCCCTCAACCCTTCCAGAATTATTTCGCTTATGGGCTTGTGCCTAATCACATAATTCTATTCTAGGAATCACGCATTGGTGATAACAATGACCTTATTTGAGACTAGAGAACAAGCCACCCTTCGTTCCCTTAGGGTATCCTACAAACACTCGTACCTCTGTACGAGATGCCAACTTATTAGTATCCTAATTCAACACATGTAATAGAGTACCCCAAATCCGACATGTTCTAGACTGGGCTTCCGCCCACTCCATAATTCTGTGGGTGTTTTCTAAACTGATTTTAAAGGCACCAGATTTAGTATGTACACCGATGTTTCCAAGGCGTATCCCCATAATGAAATAGAGGTAAATCTGAGTAACTTATCATTGATCTAACCATTTTTAAAAGAGTTCTGTTCCTTCTCTCATCAATACTATTTTGTTGTGGAGTTCTAGGCACAGTGAGCTGGGACGTAATCCCCCTTTTTGCTAAGAAATCCAAAAACTCTCCACTAAGGTATTCGCTGCCACGATCAGATCGTAGCGACTTGATACTCTTCCCATGACGCTTCTCCGTTTCAGCCTTGAAATCTCTGAACTTGTCAAAGGATTCAGACTTGTGTCACATCAAATAGATGTATTCACATCTCTAATAATCATCTATAAACGTGATGAAGTATTCAAAATCACCCTTAGCCTATATGTTCATTGGACCACACACATTAGTATGAACCAATTCTAATACATTCTGAGCACGATTTCCCTTGGTTTTAAACACCCTTTTACTTATTTTACCTTCGAGATAAGATTCACAAAGTGAAAATGACTCAACTTGGAGTTCACCAAATGGGCCATCATTTACAAATCTCTGAATTCTTCAAAGATTTACATGACCTAACCGTAAATGCCACAGATATATTTGGTTTATGCTTGAATGTTCTCTTCTTTTTTTAGGTTTTCTTAATGAGTTGAGCGATTTATACTTTTACAGGGGATCTTGTGTATTATTAATGACATATAGTCCATCAGTATAGATACCTTTGCAAACATATTTACTGTTTCTTCTAATAATAACATTACCATCAAAAGAAACTGATTAACCATCACAACTCAATTTAGAAACTAAAATTAGATTCATTCTAAAATCAGTACCAATAGTACATTATCTAGGACTAATATATTATCACTAATCTTCAATTGTAGGACTCCCACTGCTACAGCCATAATCCTAGGATAATCGCCCCAATTAAAGGTGATCTCTCCCGCACTAAGCTACTTGGTTACCCGAAAACCATGCAAGTCAAAGCAAACATGCTTAGTGAAGCCTGAATCTACTATCGACGAAGTGGTAGAACAAGGTGCCAAAAATATTTTGACTACTAGTGCACAAGACATACATTTCTTAAGAGCAGGACAGTCCGCTTTAAAATATCCTTTTTGAGCACTTTCCCTTTGGCTTTTTGTTCACCTCAGACTCAGGAGCCTTGCCTTTTACCTTGAGGGTTACCACTTGTTTCTACCCTACTTGATTCTTATTCTTCCCCCACTTGGGTTTAGAAGTTGAAACACCAATTGCCGCAAGAACTTGATACCCTTGTATGAAGAGTCCTTCTGCATCTTGAAGCTCTGTCATCAATTCTGCCAAAGTATATTCCCTACAATTCATGTTGTAGCTTATGCGAAACTGCTCAAATCTTCTAGGTAAACTGCCTAGGATGATATCGACCGATGTTTCCGCATCGATGGTAGCCCCTAAGTTATCAAATTCGTTTAAATGAGTAATCATCTTTAGAACATGATCTCTTACCGGGGTTTCGTCAGGAATATGGGTCGTCATCAAGACCCTCATAGCATTTTGCCTAGCCGCCCGGTTCTGATGACCAAACATCTCGCCGAGTTTTTTCATCATTTATGCGGTCGCGCCCATACTCTAATGCTGATGCTGCAATACATTTGCTAAAGAAGCTAACATGTAATAGCGAGCCATCTCATCGGATTTCTTCTATTTGCGGTATTCTTTCACCTTATCAGGTGTCGAATCCGCATCTGGTTCTAATGGGCATTCCTCAGTTAGAACAAGCTTGTGTTCTTAAGCAGTCAGGACAATATTGTAACACCCCAAACTAGGCAGATGTTACAGTGCCGTGGACCCCCGACTGGGACCCACCAGGCGAATGAAAATTAATGAATTACACAATACAAATGTAGTACCGAACCACATTACATCATCAATTACTCTGATGAGGAGTTTCAAATACAACACACCCACGGAACACTGATACATGTATATTTTATATGAAGATAAAATATACAACACTGGACAAATGACAATCCAAAAGGAAGTGCAGCGGCAAAATACATAACAAGAAACATGAATAAAATGAAGAGACTGGGGGCCCATACTAGTATCACTGGGACTCCTCGCCGTCAACATTCTCTTACCGTGCTTTTGCCTTGCCATGACCTGAAAACAATGTCCCCCAACGGGGTCAGTTACACAGAACAACAATCCTCAAGAGTTGCACAATCACCATAATTACATATCTTAGTTATGAAGTCCAGCTGAAGAGGGGCATCATAGTACGCCCGTAATGGTACGTGCAAGTGCAAAAGATGAGTGTCCGGACACACCCGCCCTTGTGCCTAATTAGTCTCACGGAGGTACGTTACCGTGTGCACAGTCTATTATGTCGGTGAACCCGATCACATGACTATCAAGTGCCCGACTAAAATTTCCACACATTCCCACCCGGCCACGCAATATGAACCCAGAAGGCCACAAGAACAAAAGTGACCAATGAACATTAATGAATAATAATCCGACAAGGGTCAAGAATGACTCACCGAATGAAGTAATAATGAAATGAATGGTAGCTCATTGAAATGATTGGAACCGTCGTTCCTCGTGAATTGAATGATTGATTGATAATTTCAAGTCTCTACATGAATGATATATTATGAGTGAATTTCATGTATGAATGAACAACAACGTAAGGAATGAATATCCCTTTAACCGAGTAAGAATTAACTTACTCAACACCGGTGATGAAATGTCTTTTCACGAACAAACGTCTCCAATGGAAAGTACCATTGCTCGAACAACCTTGAATAACATAATTACCAACAAACACTCAATATACGTACTAAATACAATTATCACCAACTCAAAAGTCGTTACAACAATAACCAAAACTCATAGGGTCATTCTAACGGATACGTTGTAAACATTCTCTCGTTGGTAACAACTATCCCTCAACAATATATCGAAAAACAACCTCCAAAAGTAATTCAATCCAACAAAACTTCAGTAATGACATCAATGATCCAATAGGAAACCACAACTCAAGGTTACGACAACATCAATCGGAAACCCCCAAAATATCCAAAGTCAAACCCCAAGGGTTCTTGAATAATTCCCTAAATATTCATCAAATCCGCAATATACACCAATAAATTCGTAGGAATACATGTATTCAAGGTAGATAATCCATATCTAACATCTTACAACATCATAGCATGCTCACACGAAGAGATCGGAAGGAAAACGCTCGAACTCCGAAATTCTAGATTTAAGAATGATTACATTGATTTGATATGTTGGAGAAGATTAGGTGATGATTAATCCGACTTAAAAGCTTGAAGATGATGATAGGTGAGTGAAGCTCGCAAAGATGTCTCCAAATCGCCCGAAATCGCCCGAGAATGCCGAAAAACGAAGTGAGGAGTGAAAAACGATGAACTGGACTGTACTGTCCAATTTATACTGGTCCAGTTTAGCGCACGCTATGTCCTGATATGTAGCATGCGCTAGCGGGTTAACCGGACAGTCCAGTGAGCTCTGACTGCCTCGTTAGCGTACGCTATAAACTTGGTAGCGTGCGCTAACGTTTTCCCGATAGCGTGCGTTAATCCAAAATGTTAGCGTGCGCTAACTGATGTCTGATGCCCAGTAACTGAAGTTCAGAACCTATTGTCCTCTGGCCTGATTGAGCCTTAGCGCGCGCTATCCAATTATTAGCGTGCGCTACCAACAAACCCTTGCGTATGCTATGCACACTCTTAGCGTACGCTACGAATTATTTTAAGTCAGTCCAGTACCCACTGGACTGTCTGTTCCAATATGCTAGCGCGCGCTGATGGACCCGATAGCATGCTCTACACACGTCATTTAACATTATACTCCAATTATAATTGCGTTACGAATCTCACTAATCTAGTCCAGTGCCTTCTGGACTATCTGCCCAAATGCATTAGCGTGCGCTAATACTAAGAGGTTAGTGTGCGCTACCAGTACTCAATTAGCATGCGCTAAAAAGAGAACGTAGCGTGCGCTATGCCTCACGCACAGTCCACCACAAAGATCACGATGAAGATAAACTCGGCTCAAATCTCAAACAAGGTAGAAAGATGAATTATAACTGATCCAGGATTCCAAGTACGTCAAACAGTGAACACGATGAACGAACATGAATGATGAATGATTATTACTGAGTGAAATATTACTGAATGAAAATTAACTGAATGATAATGAATGAATTTACAATCGGGTATTACATACTCCCCCCTTAGAAATAGTTTTGTCCTTGAAACTAAAGGTAGAACAAATCGGGATAACTCTCCCACATACTATCCTCAGTTTCCCAAGTAGCCTCTTCGACTCCGTGTCTAGACCACTAAATCTTAACCAAAGGAATCGTCTTGTTCCTCAACTGCTTTATTCGCCACTCTAAGATTCGTATAGGACGCTCCTTGCATGTATGATCATCCGCGATCTCAATTTCATCAAACTGAAGTATGTGACTAG
The DNA here is from genome assembly GCA_033398695.1 of Orobanche coerulescens. NCBI lineage: Eukaryota > Viridiplantae > Streptophyta > Magnoliopsida > Lamiales > Orobanchaceae > Orobanche > Orobanche coerulescens. Next base: position 23,292,496 of record CM065808.1, read on the forward strand.
GGTCGGCAACATACTTCCACAACTAAGAGACATGAAATACGTTATGAATTCGGCTCAAGGCTAGAGGTAAAACCAATCGATAAGCCAGATCGCCCGCTCGATCCAAAATCTCAAATGGTCCAATGAATCTCAGACTCAACTTCCCCCGTTTCCCAAAACGGAAAATACCTCGACTCAGGGATACCTTGACCAAAACGTGATCACCTGTGTCGAACTCCAAGGGTAGACGACGGTTATCGGCATATGATTTTTTTCGACTCTGAGCGGTCAACAAATGACACCTGATCAAAGCTACCTTCTCGCAGGCGCCTATAAGCATATTGGGCTCAGTGCCGACTGATTCTGATAAGTCATCCCAGCATAGGGGAGATCGACAACGACGACCGTAAAAGGCCTCGTAAGGTGTCATCTGAATCAAAGCATGCCAACTGTTATTATATGTGAATTCGATCAGCGGTAATTGGGCTTCCCAATCATCTTTCCAATCGAGGACGCATGCCCTCAACATGTCCTCCAACGTCAGAATAGTTCTCTCTGATTATCCGTCAGACTGAGGGTGAAAAGCCGTGCTGAAGTTGAGCTGAGTTCCCATGGTGCAATGAACTGATTTCCAAAAATGTGACACGAATCGCCCGTCACGATCAGAAACGATACTCTTAGGAGTACTGTGCAATCTCACTATATCTTTGATGAACAACTGGGCCAGTCTCTCGGGACTCCACGTATCCTTAATCTCAATAAAATGGGCTGACTTAGTTAAACGGTCCACAATCACCCAAATTGTATTCATGCCCCGCCGACTCGTCGACAAACTCGTGATGAAATCCATTGAAATATCCTCCCACGTCCATTCTGGGATAGGAAGCGGTTTCAGGATGCCCGCCGGTAGCTGATGTTCTATCTTGACTTGTTGGCATGTGAGACATCTCGAAACAAACTCTGCGACTTCTCGCTTCATGTTACTCAACCAGTAATTTTGTTTCAAGTCTTTGTACATCTTTCTAGACCCCGGATGAATAGAATAAGGGGTAGCATGGGCCTCTCTCAAAATCGAGTTTTTCAACTCGTCATACGCCGGAACACATAACCGGTTCTTAAATCGCAAAAGTCCATCCTCGTGGATCACAAATCCAGGGGCTTTCCCCTGAGTCACATCATCTCGAATACGCAACAAAAATGGGTCTGAGCCCTGTTTAAGTCTGATCGCCTCCTCAAGTGGTGATGAAATCTCCAGCATGCAACGCTGTCCTTGTACACGCTGTAACCAAACCTCGATCTCATGCCTAAGGAATTCCTGCTGAAGTTCCTTCTGAACAGTTAAACGAGCAAGCATCTGCTCCTGAACGGACTTACGGCTCAAGGCATCGGCGACAACATTCGCCTTCCCCGGGTGATACTGAATCTCGATATCATAGTCCTTAATCAGTTCTAACCACCGTCTCTGACGCATATTTAACTCCTTCTCAGTAAATATATACTTCAAACTCTTATGATTGGTGAAAATCTGACAGGTGACGCCACAAAAATAATGACGCCAAATCTTCAATGCGAAAACCATGGCTGCTAGCTCCAGGTCATGGGTCGGATAATTGACCTCATAAGGCCTCAGATGCTGCGAAGCATAGGCAATCACTTCTCCTTTCTGCATTAGTACAGATCTGAGACCCTGCCCGGACACGTCACTATAAACTACGAATCCCTCCGTCCCTTGCGGTAAGGAAAGGACAGGTGCTGAAATTAAACGGCTCTTAAGTTCCTCAAAACTCTGCTGATGCGCGTCAGTCCACGTGTATTTCTTATCCTTCCGCAAAAGGTTCGTCATGGGTTGAGCGATTTTAAAAAATCCATCCACAAATCGCCGGTAATATCCAGCTAATCTGAGAAAGCTTCGGATTTCCTTAACATTCTTCGGAGGTTGCCAATCTCGGATAGCCTCCGTCTTCTGAGGGTCGACACGTGCTCCGTATGCTGAAATTACATGTCCAAGAAACATCACCTCGGACATCCAGAATTCACACTTGGAAAACTTCCCATAGAGCTGCTCTCGTCTCAACACGTCGAGAACCTGATGAAGGTGAAATTCGAGCTCCTCTCCGTCACGAGAATAAATCAGAATGTTATCTATGAATACAACCACGAACTGATCCAAATAGTTTATGAAAACTCGATCCATTAATTCCATGAATACCGCAGGTGCATCAGTTAACCCAAACGGCATCACTACAAACTCGTAGTGCCCATAGCGTGTTCGAAATGTCGTCCTTGCGATATCCGACTCTCGAATTCGCAGCTGATGATACCCAGATCTTAAATCGATCTTGGAAAATACTGAAGCTCCCTGAAGTTGATCCAAAAGATCATCGATGCGGGGTAGGGGATATTTATTCTTGATCGTCACCCTATTCAACTCTCGATAATCAATACACAAGCGAAAAGATCCGTCCTTCTTCTTGATAAATAATACAGGTGCTCCCCATAGGGACACACTCGGTCAGATATAACCTTTGTCGGATAATTCCTCAAGTTGGTTCTTCAATTCCTGCATTTATGTCGGGGCCATACGATATGGTGCCTTCGATATTGGAGATGTACTAGGCTCCAACTCAATCGTGAATTCCACATCTCTCTACGGAGGCAAACCAGGTAGCTCCTCTAGAAATACATCGGTGTATTCCCTTACTACCAAAATGTCCGCCAATGACACTGATGATTTATCGATTTTAGTCATATAACACCAATAACCAACACACCCTTGATTAAGTAATTTCACCGCTTTCATTACATTGATAACCTTTCCGGAACAGCTGGGGTTACTCCACTGAAATACATATTCAACTCCATCGCCTGAAACAATAGTGACCATACGCTTACGGACACTAAGGATGGCATCATGACGATCTATCCAATCAATACTCAAAATGACATCGTCCCTAGGTAAATCCACCACGATCAGGTCTGCCAACCAATCACGGCCATGAAACTGAATCGGACAATTCTTAATCTCACGATCTCCGATAATTCTACTACCGTCAGGTAGTCCAATGATACAGGGCTCACAATTAGTAGCACTATCCAGATGAAGTCTACTCAAGCATGACTCGGAAATGAATGAATACGATGCACCAGTATCAAAAAGGGTACACACAGTTTGAGATAGAATTTCGAGTGTACTTGAGATCATTCGGGCCTCTGGATCGTCAGCTCACTTCATCTCATAAATTTGGGGCTTGCCAGCCCCGGAACCGGATGCTCCTGTCTGATAGTTGTGGGCTTCGCCTTTGTCAGCTCCTTGAGTGGCCTAATTCTTAATCGTTGACTGCTTCGGGGCCTGAGATGTAATATCCGCAATTTCGATTTTTCAGTAATTTTCTTTTTTTTCGGCGGAAGTCTATTTTGACGACTCGCTCATGACCGTATCGTCATTCTGAGAATGATTAATTCTGCACTTTTTGTCATCCGAGTTCGTTTCGGTATCGTTTTGTTGAGTTCTGTGTTCTTAAGCGGCTTTTCCGCACTTGAGTTCGATTCTTGCGATTCTCGTCCGAAACTGTTATTTCGAGTTTCTCGTAAGTTCATTTAATGTTATTATTCGTGTTGCGAGCTTTGGATTGGTATTTCGATCATGTATCGTGTATTTCGGACGTTTTGGGCCATTTTCGTAATTTCCCAAAGTTTGGGGTAATTACTTTCCGTTGTCGAATTTCGAGCCTTCGGGTGGTTGGAATCGTGTGTTCTCTTAGCGCTTTTTTCGTCATTGTGAGTACTTCGTAACCGTACATTCGATTCATATTCAGGTTCGGGTTTCGGCGTCGTCCGGGCCGTCGGAGTGGCCACGGCCGAGTCACGGCCGCACTTCTTGGAGCAGGGCCTGGCCTGGCCGAGTTACGGCCGTAAGGTGCCGGTTACGGCCGTACATGCTCGGCAGGCATGGCTGGACGAATGCCGGTTACGGCCGTAAAGGCTGTCAGTTACGGCCGTACGGGTTCCAGGAAGTGTTCGGACGAGTGCCGGTTACGGCCATAAGGACCTGTCGGGTACGGTCGTAAGTGCCGAGTTACGGCCGTAAGGCCCTGTCGGTTACGTCCGTAAGCGATCGGCAGGCGCTGGACAGATTTTGACGAATGTCGGTTACGGTCGTAACCCTGTCGGCCATATATAGGCAGTGACCGGCCAGACCTCATTTTTTCATCATTTCTTCACCTAGGTGCGGCTGGCGACGGGAAAAATTGGGAAGTGGAGATTTTGGTCGATTCCACTCGATTTCTAAGCGTTTTTGAGGATTCTTATCGATTATATCAACATCAAATCATTGTTCTTCGTCGGATCGAGGTAATTTATTGAAATCTCCTAGAATTTGATTTTCGGGATTTCTTCTTGATTTTCATTGTTCATCCGAATTTGATGAATCGGTTGATGTTAGTAAACATTATTAATATTGTTCTATGGATTGTATATCCATATCTTCGATTCGTTCAACCCGATTGATGATTCTTAGGTTCTTGAGGAACTTTGAACATTTAGTGTTTGATTAAATGTCTCAAAGAGTTTCTTTCGGTCGTTGTGTTGATTTCGATTGATATTGTGTTATTGAATGAATTGTATTTCATTCAAGGTTGTTCGAGTACTTGTGTTTATCGGAGGACGCCGTTCGTTGTTCGTGGAAGGAATTCATCGCCTTCGGTTGAGACAAATTTTATACTTGTACTAGTCAATGAGATTAATGTTATTATATATGTGGATGAATGTGTTGTATCATTCCGAGACTTAGTCTCTTCATGAATTCATTGATATTAAGGGATCGTTCGATACGATACCTTTCGAAAATTATGCCAAATGTTGCTATTGTTCATTAATGGCCGGTAAGGCATTGAGATACTCGTTGTTAATGTTATTGTCGATAGCCGGTATGCGGTATCGATGTATCGATTGTTGTTAATATTGATGTCGATCTAAGACGTTGTTGTAATCATTGTCATTAATGTTGCCGTCCTGTCATTCATGTTGTATTGGCCGATTGAAGGCATTGTCGTATTCGTTCTCATCTTTGTCGTCGGTAGCCGATTAAAGGTGTCGAGGCATTCATTGTATCATTGTTATCGATTGGCCGCTCTAAGGCAATCGAGGAGTTCAATCATTCATTGTATCATTGTTATCGATTAGCCGTTCTAAGGCAATCGAGGAGTTCAATCATTCATTATATCATTGTTATCGATTGGCCGTTCTAAGGCAATCGAGGAGTTCAATCATTCATTGTATCATTGTTATCAATTGGCCATTCTAAGGCAATCGAGGAGTTCAATCAGTCATTGTCTCATTGTCATCGATTAGCCGTTCTAAGGCAATCTAGGTGCTCAATCATTCATTGTATCATTGTCATCGATTATCCGTTCTAAGGCAATCGAGGTGCTCAATCATTCATTGTATCATTGTCATCGATTAGCCGTTCTAAGGCAATCGAGGTGCTCAATCATTCATTGTATCATTGCCATCGATTAGCCGTTCTAAGGCAATCGAGGTGCTCAATCATTCGTTGTATCATTGTTATCGATTGTCCGTTCTAAGGCAATCGAGTTATGAAATCATCCGCTGTATCATTGTTATCGGTTGGCCATTCTAAGGCAATCGAGGTATTGAATTGGGGCTGTCGATGATAGTTCCCATCCGTTGTGTCATTGTTATCGATTGACCATTCTAAGGTAATCGAGGTATTGAATTGGGACCTCCGAGGACGGTGCCCATCCATGAGTTACTATCGTCGTGTAGGCCGACTCAAGGCAACACACTATCTTTCTTGTGAATTCAGTAATCTTCGGATCGTTGCCGTTTGTGATTAATTATGTTTTGGAGGCTAGTCTCGGCTAGTGCTCATTATGGGTAAGTTTGGGGATTGAACCTTCGCGGTTGGGTTTCCAACACCTACAATTCAGTAGGTCACGGCCATTGGATGGCCCAATTGTGATACGGCTTCGTGCCGTGGCTTCGGCCCTAATTGCGATATGGCTTCGTGCCGTGGCTTCGGCCCTAATTGTGATACGGCTTCGTGCCGTGGCTTCGGCCCTAATTGTGATACGGCTTCGTGTCGTGGCTTCGGCCCTAATTGTGATACGTCTCCGTGCCGTGGCTTCGGCCCTAATTGTGATACGGCTTTGTGTCGTGGCTTCGGCCCTAATTGTGATACGGCTTCGTTCCGTGGCTTCTGCCCTAATCGTCTGACTTAATTTTTTTGGCTTCATGTGATTGTGATATTTGACAGCTTCGGCTGAGTGGCTTTCAGGCCTTTGTGAATGTCTTGGTAATTTCTTTGGAGCCTTCAGGCATTGTGATTCATAATTAATTCAGTTCTGGTTTGGTTCATGTCGTGTAATTCATTTTGGTACTCTATGATTATGATTCGCCGTTGGGCACTTATGTTCTAACCTGTTGAACAGGTATTAATAGTATGCCGTGAGCATAGTGTTTCACGAATGGTCGGTTCTTACCTTGGTTTGTGAGCATCTCGTATTATTATTATCATGGTACCATTTCATTCTGCCTTTGGATGCATATCATATTATACGTGTATTTGATGTTCATTATCTGGATGACTGACCCCGTGGGGGCGGAACATGTTTTCATGTTTTAGGTGCTTGCGAAGAGAGACTTGAGACACAGGGGCATGATGATGGCGACGAGGCATTCGAGCGATACTAGTCCGAGTTGTTCATGTTGGTCAGTCAGTTGGAGTGTTCTCCAGTTTTTCAGTCATTGTCATTATGTATTACCCGAACAAATGCTCATGGATGTTGTTGTATTTTATTTTTGGCCATGTAGGCCCATCGTTGTCGTTGAAATTCCTTATCGGAATATTGTGTCGGATATCATGGTAGGGACTGTGATCTCCCTTGTTGGTTAATTTTAATGTATTTTAGTCATGTTCGCCTGGTGGATCTCCGGATGTTGGGTCCACGGCACTGTAATAACCCAATGGGATTTGGGGGTGTTACATGAGATGTCGCCAGAGTGGGTTTGGAGTCCCTCGGCAGAAACAGGCCTTATGCCCCGCAATCCCGCAATTATTACACGTGAGGGTCGGCTTCGGACACTTAGTACTGAAATGACCCAGTTCTCCACAGTTGTAGCAGGTGATGGCCGAACTGGCCGCTTGGGACTGAGATTTGGCGGGTTTAGGCGCCGTAGGGGGTCGATCAGAAAAAGTAGAGCCCTTACGAGGCTTCTTGAGAGTGGCCTGACTGCCTTCGGACTGATTACGCTTCTTCGATTTATTGCCGGAAGATGAAGTCTGATTCTTAGAAATCTCCTTAGCAGTAAGCTCATAAGCAAGAGCTTTCTCGATGAATTCAGCTAGAGTGGTACAATGATGATTAAGCAATTGAAGTCTCATACGAGGTTTCAACCTCTTACTGAAATACTTGATTTTATCCGCCTCCGAATGGATAATAGATTAGGCGAAAGGCAGTAGCTCTTGAAATTTCTTGGCAATGGCGAGAACATCTTCTTCCGTTGAGGGGTCGGGACTGAGTAACTCCGATAGCTTGGCATCCCTGAGTGGGGCCGGATAATATCTTTCCATCATGAGAGTTTTGAACTGGTCCCACGTGCAAGCTCCGTCGGTGGGCTTCAGGGATAGCCACCATAAGTGAGCGCTCTTACCCAGATAGTAAGCCGCGACTGAAACTTTGTGTCCTTCGGGACACTCCACCATAGCAATCAACTTCTCAAAATGCTCCAACCAGTGAATAATGTCCGCCGGCTCAGATGAGCCCTCGAAGATATGCGGTCTCTGGCGAGAAATGTCGTTGATGATGCTGCTCACACTCCTCTCTTGCCTCTGAGGTGGTGGCGGAGGAGCTTGCTGATTCTGAGCCGTTGAGTTCTGCATCGTCTCCATCAGACGTTCCATCTAAGTCATTTGGGCCATCATGCCCTACATAAAAGCGAGAGGGTCAACTCGAACACCTTCTGATTGAGCCGTGTCCCAAGTACGACTCCCCGACAGTGAAGGATTATTTCCAGGTGAATGTCTGGCAGCGGCGCTGCTCGATGAGTTAGCATTATTCCTCGTGTTCGCACGAGTATTCATTCGAGCTCTCGGGTCTCGGCCCGCATCGCGGCCTCTTCACCTACGTCCTCTGCCAGCTCGATCCATACTGAAGGTAGGGAACACATGATAATTATAGATCCCGCCACATTATAATGAAGTTATGAAATGATAACAATGAGCATACGCGCTATAACACAATGATCGCACGAAGGATCAACTGAGGTGACATGATTATCTGATGAAATTCTTGAAATTATTACCTTGAACAAGTTAACAAGATTAATGATACGATCCTCAAGATCCATGACTGAGAAATGAAATGAATTGAGTGATTAATGAGTTAACGTGATTGGCATGATCAAGATGAAAATGATGATGGGGGATTATTGACTGATGAATAATGAATGAATGATTCTTATTGCGAGAAATTATATCATGGCGTCAGAAATCTTACAGTTCTTTCGGTCTGAGGGGCTTGGCATTTGCATAGGTCACACGTGACGCGTGTAATATCCGCAATTTCGGATTTCTGGTAATTTTATTTTTTCGGCGGAGGTCCATTTCGACGACTCGCTTGGGACCGTATCATCATTCTGAGAATGATTAATTCTGCACTTTTTGTCATCCGAGTTCGTTTCGGTATTGTTTTGTTGAGTTCCGTGTTTCTTAACAACTTTTCCGCACTCATGTTCGATTCTTGTGAATCTCGTCCGAAATTACTGTTTCGAGTTTCCCGTAAGTCCGTTTAACTTTGTTAGACGTGTTGTGAGCTTTGGTTTGGTGTTTCGATCGCGTATCGTGATTTTCGGACGTTTTGGGCCATTTTCGTAATTTCCCAAAGTTTTGGGTAATTACTTCCGTTGTTGAATTCCGAGCCTTCGGGTGGTCGGAATTGTGTGTTCTCTTAGCCCTTAGATTCGTCTTTGCGAGTACTTCTTGACCGTATCTTCGATTCGTATTCAGGTTCGGGTTTCGGTGTCGTTTTCTTGAGTTCAGTGTTATTAAACGACTTTTCCCAAATATGAGTCGACTTTGTAGAATCACCATAAATTCTTGAAAACTCCAAAGACTTTGAATCTTTTCAATATTATAGAGCATCAAGTTAGCTTTCCAATGGTTCAAACGGTGAGTCAATCGAGTCCGGACGAGAGAGTTATGGCGAAATAGCTCGGACACTCATTTTCCGGTTTGGCAGCGGCACTGCCTGTGCCGCGGCACACTTATCTTGAGCCGCGGCACATCCCAGTTAGCCTATTTACTGCGGATTTTGTGAGATGAATGCTCATTTCATCCCTTCCTTCATTCCTCCTCCTCTTGGGCGATCTTATGGGCGATTTTGGGCGTTTTGCATCATCAATCCCAGAGAACTTCATATTCTTCAAGTTTTGGTGTGGATTAACAACTCCAACAATTGTTCTTCATCATTAATCCAAGGTAAATTCTTGAAACCCTACTTTTGGGTGAATTGGGGGTTTTTGTTCGTTTTGTCCGATTTAACCGTAATAACTTAGATTTGTGATGTATTGATGATTATTTAGATGTATTCTATCATTTCCCTTGTTATTCCATGGTTGGATCGTTTCGATTCGTTATTTTGGTCGAGTTCTTAGTCAACGCCTTGAAGGTGTCCGACAAAAGGTCTTAGAGGGGGGATTGGGCGTTGTATGATTATTATCCATCGTACGATTGTTGATTTATCATTGGTATGACTTAGGGACGAAATTCTTGTGAAGAACTCGAGTCGGAACCCTTCCGTTCGTTGTCTTCTTCGGGGTCCGAGCTTCGGTCGAACCGTGTTCTTGAGCGTTTGGTAGCGGTTATTAAGGCAAGTATCTTATTATACGACTTGTATCTTGTGACTAGTAATTACGTATGATATGTATGACGATTTTGCTTGCCTCCGTAAATATGTTCCGTTTGAGTTGGTTGTGTTTTCCAAAATTTGAAGGCTTTGTGATAATAGTGATATATTGGTATCCGTGTTAGGCGTCGTGCCATTTGTGCAGGATTGCGATGTACATATGAGATGGTTGTACACGTGGTTGTTCAATGTATTGTGTACCGAATGTGTGTTATGTTGGTTAAGAGTCGTTGTGATGATCATGATATTTGTGTTGTTTTGGTTTACATACTTGATTGTACATTTCGGTAATGTGGAATGGCTTGACATTTAATGATTATGAATTGTGTCGTGTCGATGTGTGTGTGTTCCGGTAGGGTCGACGAGGCCTGCGGAGTTCGGTACATGATGTGTACGAACAAAGTGTGTGATCCGGGTAGGTCCGACGAGGCCTGGAGTCCGGTACATGACGTGTACGGACAAGGTGTGTGATCCGGGTAGGTCCGACGAGGCCTGCGGAGTTCGGTACATGATGTGTACGAACGATGTTGTGGCCGGGTAGGGTCCGTTGAGGCCTCGGAGTTCGGTACATGATGTGTACGAGCGGTGTGTGGCCGGGTAGGGTCCATTGAGGCCTCCGGAGTTCGGTACATGATGTGTACGAACGGTGTGTGTGGTCGGGTAAGGTCCGTCGAGGCCTCGGAGTTCGGTACATGATGTGTACGAACAATGATCGTGTAGCTGATTGTTCGGGTAACATTTTAAATATGGATCTCGGACTCATAATGATATATTATTTAGTATGCTTTGAAACGAGAATCGGGCTAAGACCCTAATGTTTACGAAAAGGTTTTGTAAATTGGGACTCGAGGTCCAAAAGAATTTCGCTTTAAAAATCCCCGAGATGATGTGTTCCTTTTCAAATATCTCTTACTTGAGTTCGAAATTCTAAAACTTCTCGGAACATTTTGATAATTGATTTACGTATTAAATTCGTAGTTGCTATTTGCTTGTTACATTTCGTATGGTTTGATACTTGCACTAGTAAAACGGTGGAGTTTTACTAACCCCAGTATTCGGGGTGGATGTCTGCGTCCGGTACATGCGGAGTTCGGGGAGCGATCACGGGATTGGCACAAGGGGATGACGAGTGCGATACTAATCAAGAGTTGAGAGTTGGTAGAGTTAATTTGTATTGTTAGAGTTGATTCAGTCTTCCGTTGTATTGTATTTCGAACCCTGTGTGGGTAATGTTGTTAGTCGATCTGTTGATAGAGTTGTGTGACCTCATCGGTCTGTGTGTTTTTGTGTAAGTGACCTTAGCAGTCTGTATTATTATATTGTTTGACCCTGGCCGGGCAAGCATTTGGTTGTTTATGGACGTTTAGCTTTGGTAGATCCTTGCGGAAAGGGTTTACGGCGTGTAATATTCCCATATGGTTTTGGGGTGTTACATTTATGGTATCGAGCTTAGGTTGCGAAACCTAGGGTGTCGGGTCGAGTCAGTCGTGGTTTGTCGAGTAATGTGTTGTCTTGTCGTTCGAGTCGTCGGGTGACAAGTTGAGTTGTGCGTAGTCACAACGTGTCGGATATGTTGTCGGATGAGATTAGTATCGTGGGCGACCGTCATCTCTGTGCGGCTGTGGATGTAAGTCTCCCTTCTTTGTGTTGTGCCTCGTGTGACACGAGCTATTTTTATGATTATGAGTTAATTGACGGAATCCTCTTATGGATTTTGATTTCGTGATATGTGATCGATTGACTCCGTTTTTCGTTCATATGAGGAGTAGTGTTGTTGTCTTGTGCATGTTTGATTTTATTTCTTTTATCCATTGCGTGAGTTCTTTTGTAATGGCTTTCGGTATTTTACCGACTGAGTTTTATTTCAAAACCAATTCCCTTAACCGAGTTTTTGGCATTATGGCCTTGATCATTTTGGCGAAATTCTTATGACGGAATTTAGTATTTTGTAAATGGCTTTTGTGAGTTTTGAAATATTACCGTCATCGACCTTTTTGGCATTTTGTAAATGGTTTTATCCTGGTGGGTTCGGCGCGGGACCCACGGCGCTATAATGTTCCGTGTAATTATACAAATTTTGGGCATTCTAGCCCATTGAATTATCTTTGAAAACTTTGAGTACCTTAGAAAATAAATTTCGAGACGTACTTTTAAAATAAATTATTTTCTCGTGGTACATCCAAGGTGCCACAATATGTTTCAAGATTCTTCTACCTCGAGGACCAAAATGTTTTGAGATATTTCTAATATTTTAGAAACACTTTTACTTAGACCCGAGGGTCGAATATTTCCGAAAGTTTTTCACGAAAAGAAAGTGTCTTCATTTTTATCGAATGCGAAATAGTTTTCCAAAGTCTCGATAACGATGTTTCACGATTGTATTTTTTTTTTTTTTGAAGGGTGATACTCAAGATCAATCGGTGTTTCCAAAATTGTTTTCAAAAGGAGGTTTTCGTTTTTAAAACCTATCTATTCTCATTTGAGGGCTGGGTATGTATGTGTGATGTTCGCGTTGTCGTTATGATGTTTGCTCTCGAGTATGATCGAAATGGTGGCATGAACGTCGAGGCGTTGCCACGCATTTGTTCTGTGAGAGGTGTGAATTGGTGTTTACTGTTTATCGCCTCGTGGTGATTTGCGTGTTGTCGCACGAGTGTGAGCTGTTGAATCTTGGGTTTGTACGTTTGTGTACATGTGTGATTGTTTCATAATGTTTGTAATTATGTCTTGGTTATCGTTCGGGCCGTTGAGGTCGCCGAACGATACCGTCGTTGTTGTAGTGTTTGTGTGTGTATTACTTTACGATGGTAATCGTTGTATATGATATGTGTTATGATTCTTTGTTGTGCTGAGTTGGCATCTCTGCTATATTGTTTTGCGACGTTATACCCCATTGTATCTAGCATTTGTACTTTCGGTATGCCGAGCCGAGGTGTTTCAACCGTGATGTGCCGGGCATGCACGTGTAAATTGTCCTTCTCACGAATGCGTTTGAGGACACCGAATTCGATTTTGCGAATTGGCTCTGAGACTTTCGGAGTTCGCGCTTCAAAGACAGATATCGGGATCGACTCGAGAGACCCATGGGAGATTTTCTGTCGGATGCTTTTTGTGTTGTGACCTTGTTTCGTTGTTGTGAGTTGCGGGACGACATTTCTTTTATAAGAGGTCGGATGTAATACCCATACTATATTTGGCTTCTGCATTTCTCCTTCTAAATTCTATCGACTTGCACGTGTTCGTCGATACTTTTGAACTTGTTTGATGTCTCGGTTGTCATCGTTCGAATCCGGTTGTGACCTTGTTTCGATCGACTGTTTATCATCGTGACCTTCCCGAGTTCGGTTCGATTCTTGTGAGCCTTGTTTGGAAGTAATATCTTTCACTTTCTACGAGTTCTTTTAATGCAGAGTAGAAGTGGGGACTTGAGTCATTGTTCGATTGTTGTAATTCGATCATTGTTATTTGATCATTATTGTTCGATCATTGTTATTTGATCGTTGTTGTTCGATCATCGTTATTTGATCATTGTTGTTCGATCATTGTTATTTGATCGTTGTTGTTCGATCATTGTTATTTGATCGGTGTTGTTCGATCATTGTTATTTGATCGTTGTTGTTCGATCATTGTTATTTGATCATTGTTGTTCGATCATTGTTGTTCGATCGTTGTTGTTCGAATGGGGTTGTCATCGTTGTTGCACGATCTCGTCTGCGAAGAATTGTCGTTCACCGTTAGTCAACCTGTTTGAGTGTGGTCATGTGGGTCACCGTGAGGTGCATTGTGAGACCGTTGCCAAGATGTTCGGGAATTGGGTTTTCGTTCCTACTCGGGGAGTGCCTGGTGGTGTCCCGTGATGTAGTTGTGTATCGTACTTCGTGCTGTAATTCGTGTAGAAATTGTTATTTGTTGCGTGAACTTTTTGGTTTTGTTTGTATTCTACCATGATGTTTTATTTTAAGTTTCGGGACGAAACTTATTTTTAATAGGATAGAATGTAATGTCCGGTATTCTCGTTTTCTGTTATCTTGAATTCTTTGTGTCTTGACGTCGGACATTTTCTTGTTGACGAGAATCGGAGTGAATTCTATCATAATACTATATTTGTTTCTACCGCATAGTCGTTGTGGTCCGGTGCGACTTGTTGTCGCGTGCGTTTCTTTGATTAAATGTGTGCATGTGATGTGTTGTTAATTACTTGTTATTGTTTTGAATCATTGTCGGTGGCGTTGTTATGGTCGTCGTGGGGCGTGTTTTCACGCAGTATGTTCTTTCGCGTTGCTTGTAACGTTTCGCCGTTGGGCGCGATTTTTTCGGTTCTTGTGTATCCCGTTGAGTTTTCTGGCGGGATATTGCTTCTCCCTACTTGATTTAAGTTTGGGACGAAACTTCTTTTAAGGAGGGTAGAATGTAATATCCGCAATTTCGGATTTCTGGTAATTTTATTTTTTCGGCGGAGGTCCATTTCGACGACTCGCTTGGGACCGTATCATCATTCGAGAATGATTAATTCTGCACTTTTGTCATCCGAGTTCGTTTCGGTATTGTTTTGTTGAGTTCCGTGTTTCTTAACAACTTTTCCGCACTCGTGTTCGATTCTTGTGAATCTCGTCCAAATTACTGCTTTGAGTTTCCGTAAGTCCGTTTAACTTTGTTAGACGTGTTGTGAGCTTTGGTTTGGTGTTTCGATCGCATATCGTGATTTTCGGACGTTTTGGGCCATTTTCGTAATTTCCCAAAGTTTTGGGTAATTACTTCGTTGTTGAATTCGAGCCTTCGGGTGGTCGGAATTGTGTGTTCTCTTAGCCCTTAGATTCGTCTTTGCGAGTACTTCTTGACCGTATCTTCGATTCGTATTCGAGTTCGGGTTTCGGTGTCGTTTTCTTGAGTTCGGTGTTATTAAACGACTTTTCCCAAATATGAGTCGACTTTGTAGAATCACCATAAATTCTTGAAAACTCCAAAGACTTTGAATCTTTTCAATATTATAGAGCATCAAGTTAGCTTTCCAATGGTTCAAAGCGGTGAGTCAATCGAGTCCGGACGAGAGAGTTATGGCGAAATAGCTCGGACACTCATTTTCCAGTTTTGGCGAGCACTTTGTACCACTGTGCCGCGGCACACTTATCTTGAGCCGCGGCACACATCCAGTTAGCCTATTTCTGCGGATTTTGTGAGATGAATGCTCATTTCATCCCTTCCTTCATTCCTCCTCCTCTTGGCGATCTTATGGGCGATTTTTGGGCGTTTTGCATCATCAATCCCAGAGAACTTCATATTCTTCAAGTTTTTGGTGTGGATTAACAACTCCAACAATTGTTCTTCATCATTAATCCAAGGTAAATTCTTGAAACCCTACTTTTGGGTGAATTGGGGGTTTTTGTTCGTTTTGTCCGATTTAACCGTAATAACTTAGATTTGTGATGTATTGATGATTATTTAGATGTATTCTATCATTTCCCTTGTTATTCCATGGTTGGATCGTTTCGATTCGTTATTTTGGTCGAGTTCTTAGTCAACGCCTTGAAGGTGTCCGACAAAAGGTCTTAGATGGGGATTGGGCATTGTATGATTATTATCCATCGTACGATTGTTGATTTATCATTGGTATGACTTAGGGACGAAATTCTTGTGAAGAACTCGAGTCGGAACCCTTCCGTTCGTTGTCTTCTTCGGGGTCCGAGCTTCCCGGTCGAACCGTGTTCTTCGGAACGTTTGGTAGCGGTTATTAAGGCAAGTATCTTATTATACGACTTGTATCTTGTGACTAGTAATTACGTATGATATGTATGACGATTTTGCTTGCCTCCGTAAATATGTTCCGTTTGAGTTGGTTGTGTTTTCCAAAATTTGAAGGCTTTGTGATAATAGTGATATATTGGTATCCGTGTTAGGCGTCGTGCCATTTGTGCAGGATTGCGATGTACATATGAGATGGTTGTACACGTGGTTGTTCAATGTATTGTGTACCGAATGTGTGTTATGTTGGTTAAGAGTCGTTGTGATGATCATGATATTTGTGTTGTTTTGGTTTACATACTTGATTGTACATTTCAAAGGTAATGTGGAATGGCTTGACATTTAATGATTATGAATTGTGTCGTGTCGATGTGTGTGTGTTCCGGGTAGGTCCGACGAGGCCTCGGAGTTCGGTACATGATGTGTACGAACAAAGTGTGTGATCCGGTAGGGTCCGACGAGGCCTCGGAGTCCGGTACATGACGTGTACGGACAAGGTGTGTGATCCGGTAGGGTCCGACGAGGCCTCTCGGAGTTCGGTACATGATGTGTACGAACGATGTTGTGGCCGGGTAGGGTCCGTTGAGGCCTCGGAGTTCGGTACATGATGTGTACGAGCAAAGGTGTGTGTGTCCGGGTAGGGTCCATTGAGGTCTCCGGAGTTCGGTACATGATGTGTACGAACAGTGTGTGTGGTCCGGGTAAGGTCCGTCGAGGCCTCCGGAGTTCGGTACATGATGTGTACGAACAATGGTCGTGTAGCATTGATTGTTCGGGTAACATTTTAAATATGGATCTCGGACTCATAATGATATATTATTTAGTATGCTTTGAAACGAGAATCGGGCTAAGACCCTAATGTTTACGAAAAGGTTTTGTAAATTGGGACTCGAGGTCCAAAAGAATTTCGCTTTAAAAATCCCCGAGATGATGTGTTCCTTTTCAAATATCTCTTACTTGAGTTCGAAATTCTAAAACTTCTAGAACATTTTGATAATTGATTTACGTATTAAATTCGTAGTTGCTATTTGCTTGTTACATTTCGTATGGTTTGATACTTGCACTAGTAAAACAGTGGAGTTTTACTAACCCCCGAGTATTCGGGGGTGGATCCTGCTGCGTCGGTACATGCGAGTTCGGGGAGCAACACAGGATTGGCACAAGGGGATGACGAGTGCGATACTAATCAAGAGTTGAGAGTTGGTAGAGTTAATTTGTATTGTTAGAGTTGATTCAGTCTTCCGTTGTATTGTATTTCGAACCCTGTGTGGGTAATGTTGTTAGTCGATCCTGTTGATAGAGTTGTGTGACCTCATCGGCCTGTGTTTTTGTGTAAGTGACCTTAACGCCTCGTATTATTATATTGTTTGACCTGGCCGGCAAGCATTTGGTTGTTTATGGACGTTTAGCTTTGGTAGATCCTTGCGGAAAGGGTTTACGGCGTGTAATATTCCCATATGGTTTTGGGGTGTTA
Organism: Orobanche coerulescens; assembly: GCA_033398695.1. Taxonomy (NCBI): domain Eukaryota; kingdom Viridiplantae; phylum Streptophyta; class Magnoliopsida; order Lamiales; family Orobanchaceae; genus Orobanche; species Orobanche coerulescens. Next base: position 23,309,611 of record CM065808.1, read on the forward strand.
CATTTATGGTATCGAGCTTAGGTTGCGGAAACCAGGGTGTCGGGTCGAGTCAGTCGTGGTTTGTCGAGTAATGTGTTGTCTTGTCGTTCGAGTCGTCGGGTGACAAGTTGAGTTGTGCGTAGTCACAACGTGTCGGATATGTTGTCGGATGAGATTAGTATCGTGGCGACCGTCATCTCTGTGCGGCTGTGGATGTAAGTCTCCCTTCTTTGTGTTGTGCCTCGTGTGACACGAGCTATTTTTATGATTATGAGTTAATTGACGGAATCCTCTTATGGATTTTGATTTCGTGATATGTGATCGATTGACTCCGTTTTTCGTTCATATGAGGAGTAGTGTTGTTGTCTTGTGCATGTTTGATTTTATTTCTTTTATCCACGCGTGAGTTCTTTTGTAATGGCTTTCGGTATTTTACCGACCGAGTTTTATTTCAAAACCAATTCCCTTAACCGAGTTTTGGCATTATGGCCTTGATCATTTTGGCGAAATTCTTATGACGGAATTTAGTATTTTGTAAATGGCTTTTGTGAGTTTTTGAAATATTACCGTCATCGACCTTTTGGCATTTTGTAAATGGTTTTTATCCCAGTGGGTTCCGGCGCTGACCCACGGCGCTATAATGTTCCGTAATTATCTGAAATTTTTGGGCATTCTAGCCCATTGAATTATCTTTGAAAACTTTGAGTACCTTAGAAAATAAATTTCGAGACGTACTTTTAAAATAAATTATTTTCTCGTGGTACATCCAAGGTGCCACAATATGTTTCAAGATTCTTCTACCTCGAGGACCAAAATGTTTTGAGATATTTCTAATATTTTAGAAACACTTTTACTTAGACCCGAGGGTCGAATATTTCCGAAAGTTTTTCACGAAAAGAAAGTGTCCTCATTTTTATCGAATGCGAAATAGTTTTCCAAAGTCTCGATAACGATGTTTCACGATTGTATTTTTTTTTTTTTTGAAGGGTGATACTCAAGATCAATCGGTGTTTCCAAAATTGTTTTCAAAAGGAGGTTTTCGTTTTTAAAACCTATCTATTCTCATTTGAGGGCTGGGTATGTATGTGTGATGTTCGCGTTGTCGTTATGATGTTTGCTCTCGAGTATGATCGAAATGGTGGCATGAACGTCGAGGCGTTGCCACGCATTTGTTCTGTGAGAGGTGTGAATTGGTGTTTACTGTTTATCGCCTCGTGGTGATTTGCGTGTTGTCGCACGAGTGTGAGCTGTTGAATCTTGGGTTTGTACGTTTGTGTACATGTGTGATTGTTTCATAATGTTTGTAATTATGTGCTGGTTATCGTTCGGGCCGTTGAGGTCGCCGAACGATACCGTCGTTGTTGTAGTGTTTGTGTGTGTATTACTTTACGATGGTAATCGTTGTATATGATATGTGTTATGATTCTTTGTTGTGCTGAGTTGGCATCTCTGCTATATTGTTTTGCGACGTTATACCCCATTGTATCTAGCATTTGTACTTTCGGTATGCCGAGCCGAGGTGTTTCAACCGTGATGTGCCGGGGCATGCACGTGTAAATTGTCCTTCTCGTCAGTAATGCGTTTCGAGGGACACCGAATTCAGTTTTGCGAATTGGCTACTGAGACTTTCGGAGTTCGCGCTTCAGCACAGATATCAGGATCGACTCTGAGAGACCCATGGGAGATTTTCCTGTCGGATGCTTTTTGTGTTGTGACCTTGTTTCTGTTGTTGTGAGTTGCGGGGACGACATTTCTTTTATAAGAGGTCGGATGTAATACCCATACTATATTTGGCTTCTGCAGTTTCTCCTTCTAAATTCTATCGACTTGCACGTGTTCGTCGATACTTTTTGAACTTGTTTGATGTCTCAGTTGTCATCGTTCGAACTGGTTGTGACCTTGTTTCAGATCGACCTGTTTATCATCGTGACCTTCCCGAGTTCGGTTCGATTCTTGTGAGCCTTGTTTGGAAGTAATATCTTTCACTTTCTACGAGTTCTTTTAATGCCTCAGAGTAGAAGTGGGGACTTTGAGTCATTGTTCGACTGTTGTAATTCGATCATTGTTATTTGATCATTATTGTTCGATCATTGTTATTTGATCGTTGTTGTTCGATCATCGTTATTTGATCATTGTTGTTCGATCATTGTTATTTGATCGTTGTTGTTCGATCATTGTTATTTGATCAGTGTTGTTCGATCATTGTTATTTGATCGTTGTTGTTCGATCATTGTTATTTGATCATTGTTGTTCGATCATTGTTGTTCGATCGTTGTTGTTCGAATGGGGTTGTCATTGTTGTTGCCTGATCTCGCATCGCGAAGAATTGTCGTTCACCGTTAGTCAACTGTTTCGAGTGTGGCCAAGTGGGTCACCGATCAGTGCATTGTGATACCGTTGCCAAGATGTTCGGGAATTGGGTTTTCGTTCCTACTCGGGGAGTGCCTGGTGGTGTCCCGTGATGTAGTTGTGTATCGTACTTCGTGCTGTAATTCGTGTAGAAATTGTTATTTGTTGCGTGAACTTTTTGGTTTTGTTTGTATTCTACCATGATGTTTTATTTTAAGTTTCGGGACGAAACTTATTTTTAATAGGATAGAATGTAATGTCCGGTATTCTCGTTTTATGTTATCTTGAATTCTTTGTGTCTTGACGTCGGACATTTTCTTGTTGACGAGAATCGGAGTGAATTCTATCATAATACTATATTTGTTTCTACCGCATAGTCGTTGTGGTCCGGTGCGACTTGTTGTCGCGTGCGTTTCTTTGATTAAATGTGTGCATGTGATGTGTTGTTAATTACTTGTTATTGTTTTGAATCATTGTCGGTGGCGTTGTTATGGTCGTCGTGGGGCGTGTTTTCACGCAGTATGTTCTTTCGCGTTGCTTGTAACGTTTCGCCGTTGGGCGCGATTTTTTTTTCGGTTCTTGTGTATCCCGTTGAGTTTTCCTGGCGGGATATTGCTTCTCCCTACTTGATTTAAGTTTCGGGACGAAACTTCTTTTAAGGAGGGTAGAATGTAATATCCGCAATTTCGGATTTCTGGTAATTTTATTTTTTCGGCGGAGGTCCATTTCGACGACTCGCTTGGGACCGTATCATCATTCTGAGAATGATTAATTCTGCACTTTTTGTCATCCGAGTTCGTTTCGGTATTGTTTTGTTGAGTTCCGTGTTTCTTAACAACTTTTCCGCACTCGTGTTCGATTCTTGTGAATCTCATCCGAAATTACTGTTTCGAGTTTCCCGTAAGTCCGTTTAACTTTGTTAGACGTGTTGTGAGCTTTGGTTTGGTGTTTCGATCGCATATCGTGATTTTCGGACGTTTTGGGCCATTTTCGTAATTTCCCAAAGTTTTGGGTAATTACTTCCGTTGTTGAATTCCGAGCCTTCGGGTGGTCGGAATTGTGTGTTCTCTTAGCCCTTAGATTCGTCTTTGCGAGTACTTCTTGACCGTATCTTCGATTCGTATTCAGGTTCGGGTTTCGGTGTCGTTTTCTTGAGTTCAGTGTTATTAAACGACTTTTCCCAAATATGAGTCGACTTTGTAGAATCACCATAAATTCTTGAAAACTCCAAAGACTTTGAATCTTTTCAATATTATAGAGCATCAAGTTAGCTTTCCAATGGTTCAAACGGTGAGTCAATCGGAGTCCGGACGAGAGAGTTATGGCCGAAATAGCTCAGACACTCATTTTCCGATTTGGCCGAGCAACAGACTCTGTGCCGCGGCACACTTATCTTCCGCGGCACACAGTCCAGATTAGCCTATTTCTGCGGATTTTGTGAGATGAATGCTCATTTCATCCCTTCCTTCATTCCTCCTCCTCTTGGGCGATCTTATGGGCGATTTTTGGGCGTTTTGCATCATCAATCCCAGAGAACTTCATATTCTTCAAGTTTTTGGTGTGGATTAACAACTCCAACAATTGTTCTTCATCATTAATCCAAGGTAAATTCTTGAAACCCTACTTTTGGGTGAATTGGGGTTTTTGTTCGTTTTGTCCGATTTAACCGTAATAACTTAGATTTGTGATGTATTGATGATTATTTAGATGTATTCTATCATTTCCCTTGTTATTCCATGGTTGGATCGTTTCGATTCGTTATTTTGGTCGAGTTCTTAGTCAACGCCTTGAAGGTGTCCGACAAAAGGTCTTAGATGGGGGATTGGGCGTTGTATGATTATTATCCATCGTACGATTGTTGATTTATCATTGGTATGACTTAGGGACGAAATTCTTGTGAAGAACTCGAGTCGGAACCCTTCCGTTCGTTGTCTTCTTGAGTCCGAGCTTCCTGGTCGAACCGTGTTCTTCTAGCGTTTGGTAGCGGTTATTAAGGCAAGTATCTTATTATACGACTTGTATCTTGTGACTAGTAATTACGTATGATATGTATGACGATTTTGCTTGCCTCCGTAAATATGTTCCGTTTGAGTTGGTTGTGTTTTCCAAATTTGAAGGCTTTGTGATAATAGTGATATATTGGTATCCGTGTTAGGCGTCGTGCCATTTGTGCGGGATTGCGATGTACATATGAGATGGTTGTACACGTGGTTGTTCAATGTATTGTGTACCGAATGTGTGTTATGTTGGTTAAGAGTCGTTGTGATGATCATGATATTTGTGTTGTTTTGGTTTACATACTTGATTGTACATTTCGGTGTAATGTGGAATGGCTTGACATTTAATGATTATGAATTGTGTCGTGTCGATGTGTGTGTGTTCCGTAGTGGTCCGACGAGGCCTCTGGAGTTCGGTACATGATGTGTACGAACAAAGTGTGTGATCCAGTGGTCCGACGAGGCTCTGGAGTCCGTACATGGCGTGTACGGACAAGGTGTGTGATCCGGTAGGGTCGACGAGGCCTCTGGAGTTCGGTACATGATGTGTACGAACGATGTTGTGGCCGGGTAGGGTCCGTTGAGGCCTCCGGAGTTCGGTACATGATGTGTACGAACAGTGTGTGGCCGGGTAGGGTCCATTGAGGCCTCGGAGTTCGGTACATGATGTGTACGAACAGTGTGTGTGGTCCGGTAAGGTCCGTCGAGGCCTCCGGAGTTCGGTACATGATGTGTACGAACAATGATCGTGTAGCGATGATTGTTCGGGTAACATTTTAAATATGGATCTCGGACTCATAATGATATATTATTTAGTATGCTTTGAAACGAGAATCGGGCTAAGACCCTAATGTTTACGAAAAGGTTTTGTAAATTGGGACTCGAGGTCCAAAAGAATTACGCTTTAAAAATCCCCGAGATGATGTGTTCCTTTTCAAATATCTCTTACTTGAGTTCGAAATTCTAAAACTTCTAGAACATTTTGATAATTGATTTACGTATTAAATTCGTAGTTGCTATTTGCTTGTTACATTTCGTATGGTTTGATACTTGAACTAGTAAAACAGTGGAGTTTTACAAACCCCCGAGTATTCGGGGGGTGGATGTCTGTTCTGCGTCCAGGTACATGCAGGTTCAGGGGAGCAGTCACAGGATTGGCACAAGGGGATGACGAGCTGCGATACTAATCAAGAGTTGAGAGTTGGTAGAGTTAATTTGTATTGTTAGAGTTGATTCAGTCTTCCGTTGTATTGTATTTCGAACCCTGTGTGGGTAATGTTGTTAGTCAGTCCTGTTGATAGAGTTGTGTGACCTCATCGGTCTGTGTGTTTTTGTGTAAGTGACCTTAACGGTCTGTATTATTATATTGTTTGACCCTGGCCGGGCAAGCATTTGGTTGTTTATGGACGTTTAGCCTGGTAGATCCTTGCGGAAAGGGTTTACGGCGTGTAATATTCCCATATGGTTTTGGGGGTGTTACAACGCGAAAGTCCAATGATACTAGTCTGATGATGATGATTTCAAATGAGACATGACTCATAAGGTAGTATTCAAAGCCACGCTCCGATACCAACTCTGTAACACCCCAAACTAGGCGGATGTTACAGTGCCGTGGACCCCCGACTGGGACCCACCAGGCGAATGAAAATTAATGAATTACACAATACAAATGTAATACCGAACCACATTACATCATCAATTACTCCGATGAGGAGTTTCAAATACAACACACCCACGGAACACTCATACATGTATATTTTATATGAAGATAAAATATACAACATTGGACAAATGACAATCCAAAAGGAAGTGCAGCGGCAAAATACATAACAAGAAACATGAATAAAATGAAGAGACTAGGGCCCCCTACTAGTATCACTGGGACTCCTCGCCGTCAACATTCTCTTACCGTGCTTTTGCCTTGCCATGACCTGAAAACAATGTCCCCCAACGGGGTCAGTTACACAGAACAACAATCCTCAAGAGTTGCACAATCACCATAATTACATATCTTAGTTATGAAGTCCAGCTGAAGAGGGGCATCATAGTACGCCCGTAATGGTATGTGTAAGTGCACAAGATGAGTGTCCGGACACACCCGCCCTTGTGCCTAATTAGTCTCACGGAGGTACGTTACCGTGTGCACAGTCTATTATGTCGGTGAACCCGATCACATGACTATCAAGTGTCCGACTAAAATTTCCACACATCCCCACCCGGCCACGCAATATGAACCCAGAAGGCCACAAGAACAAAAGTGACCAATGAACATTAATGAATAATAATCCGACAAGGGTCAAGAATGACTCACCGAAATGAAGTAATAATGAAATAAATGGTAGCTCATTGAAATGATTGGAACCGTCGTTCCTCGTGAATTGAATGATTAGTTGATAATTACAAGTATCGACATGAATGATATATTATGAGTGAATTTCATGTATGAATGAACAACAACGTAAGGAATGAATATCTCTTTAACCGAGTAAGAATTAACTTACTCAACACCGGTGATGAAATGTCTTCTCACGAACAAACGTCTCTAATGGAGAGTACCGATCACTCGAACAACCTTGAATAACATAATTACCAACAAACGCTCAATATACGTACTAAATACGATTATCACCAACTCAAAAGTCGTTACAACAATAACCAAAACTCATAGGGGCATTCTAACAGATACGTTGTAAACATTCTATCGTTGGTTACAACTATCCCTCAACAATATATCGAAAACCAACCTCCGAAAGTAATTCAATCCAACAAAACTTCATTATTGACATTAATGATCCAATAGGAAACCACAACTCAAGGTTACGACAACATCAATCGGAAACCCCCAAAATGTCCAAAGTCAAACCCCAAGGGTTCTTGAATAATTCCCCAAATATTCATCAAATCCGCAATATACACCAATAAATCCATAGGAATACATGTATTCAAGGTAGATAATCCATATCTAACATCTTACAACATCATAGCATGCTTAGATAAAGAGATCGGAAGGAAAACGCTCGAACTCCGAAATTTTAGATTCAAGAACGATTACCTTGATTTGATGTGTTGGAGAGAATTAGGTGATGATTAATCTGACTTAGAAGCTTGAAGATGATGATAGGTGAATGCAGCTCGAAAAGATCTCTCCAAATCGCCCGAGAACGCCGAAAAACGAAGTGAGGAGTGAAAAATGACGAACTGGACTGGACTGTCCAATTGATACTGGTCCAGTTTAGTGCACGCTATGTCCTGATATGTAGCGTGTGCTAGCGGGTTAACCGGACAGTCCAGTGAGCTCTGACTGCCTCGTTAGCGTACGCTACGAACTTGGTAGCGTGCGCTAACGTCTTCCCGATAGCGTGTGTTAATCCAAAATGTTAGCGTGTGCTAACTGATGTCTGATGCCCAATAACTGAAGTCCATAACCTACTGTCCTCTGGACTGATTGAGCCTTAGCGCGCGCTACCCAATTATTAGCGTGCGCTACCAACAAACCCTTGCGTACGCTATGCACACTCTTAGCGTACGCTACGAATTATTTTAACTCAGTCCAGTACCCACTGGACTGTCTGTTCCAATACGCTAGCGCGCGCTGATGGAATCGATAGCGTGCGCTGCACAACGTACGTTATACTCCAATTGTAACATGCGTTACGAATCTCACTAATCTAGTCCAGTGCCTTCTGGACTGTCTGCCCAAATGCATTAGCGTGCGCTAATACTAAGAGGTTAGCGTTGTAACACCCCAAACTAGGCGGATATTACAGTGCCGTAGATCCCCAACTGGGACCCACCAGGCAAATGAAAATGAATGAATTACACAAGATAAATGTAGTACCGAACTACATTACAGCAATAATTACTCCGACGAGGAGTTTAGTTACAATACACCAGGACAATACCGAATACTAGTGTATTTTATATGAAGATAAAATACACAACACTGAATGAAACGGAGTATTCAAATGAAAGTCTGCAGCGGAAAATAAAGGACAATAACATGAATAACTGAAAGATCGGGGCGCCCTACTAGTATCACTAGGACTCCTCGACATCAACATGCTATTCCCGTGCATTTGCCTTGCCATGACCTGAAAAACAAAATCCCCAAATGGTCGATTAAACAGAACAACAATCCTCAAGGGTTGAAAATACACAATCATGATTATATCTCAAGTTATGAAATATCTTTAGTTATGATTTACGCTGAAGAGGAGTATCATAGTACGCCCGTAGTGTTCTCGTGCGAGTGTACAAGACAAATGACCGGACACACCCGTCCTTGTACCTAATTAGTCTCACGGTGTAACGCTTTCCCGTGTGCACACCCAATGTATCACTCCCTATACATGGCCATAACGTGCCCGACTAAAAATTCCACACAGCCACACCCGCCACGCAATATGAACCCTGAAGGTCATATGAACGAGAATGACCGTAATGAATATCAAAGAATAAATAATAATCGACAAAGTTAAGAATGACTCACCGAGATGAGAGTAATAATGAAGTGATGGATAGTTTTAATGGAATGGTTGGAACCGCTGCCTCAGTTAATGAAGTGATTGATCAACAATTACAAGTCTCAATATGATTAATACAATGATGAATGAGTTATGATTATGAATGATCAACAACAAAAGGTATGAATGTCCTTTTAACCGAGTAAGAATTAACTTACTCAACAACGATGAAGAATGTCCGTCCACGAACAACGTCCTAATTGAGATATCGGTCGCTCGAACAACCTTAAATAATACAATTACCAACAATCCGTTCAATATACGAATCAAACACGAATATAACGAACTCAAAACGTCGATACGACTAAACCAAGTCCATAGAGGCATTAAATCAAACACGTAGTATCCAAACTCCGATTGTTTACAATCAAACCTCGATATACCAATATCAAATCCCCCAAGAAGTGTTTCAAACCAACAAAACATCTCCAATATGATCAATAATCCGTTATGAATATCCAAAAACGTGATTATAACAACAATTAGTCGAAAATCCCCTATTCCAACTCGATTTTCAAGGTGTTCTCGAATAATTCTTCAATAATCCAATGAATCCTTATACAAACTCATAATCATATACATATCCCTTCATATAACATGATTATAACGTCCAAAACATCATATCTCAATACAAAATCGAAGTCCAAAGTGTTGAAAGAATTACCTCTTGAAGATCCAAGTGTTTTAATCCGAAGAATACGCGTTAGATTGATTATCCGGGCTTCACGATCGAAAGGAGATGAAGAAAATCAAACACCCAAATGATTTGTGAAGGAAAAACCCTCCCTCAAGCTTCCTCTCTCGGTTGCAAGTGAAAAAAATGGGAAAGGAATGGAAGAAATGCTGAAAAAAACGAATTTAAGGGAGTTGATCGCTGCCGACACGGCCCGTGCCGATCGGCACGGCCGTGTCGCGCACTGCCGACAGCGACTTCGACCGTGTCCCGCTTGACACGGTCGCGCGCGAGGGCCTCCCGACAGATGACCCGTCCGACAAATGACTCGGCATGACTGACTCGCCGTGCGACACGGCCGGGCGTGCCGGGCGTCTGGCCCCGCTTAACCGGAAGGGTTCGACTCGGCCGTGCTGCAGACACGGCCGGGTCCTGAGGCGCACACTTCGGCACTTTCCGGACGAGTACGGCACGGGCCGTGTCGGACGACACGGCCGAGTTCGTTCGGCAGTGATCGGCCAATGAGCGGTTGAGCTAAAACGACCATAACTCTCTCGTCCGGACTCCGATTGACTCACCGTTTGAACCATTGGAAAGCTAACTCGATGCTCTATAATATTGCAAAGATTTAGAATTTTTGGAATTACCAAAAATTAATGGTGATCTAACAAAGTCGAACTCATATGAGGAAAGTTGAAACAATGAACAATAACGATACACAACTCGAAGTTTTTCCGAACGGTGAACACGGTGAATGAACATGATTGATGAATGATTATAAATGAGTAAAAATCCACTGAGTGACAATCACCGAATGAAATTACTGAATGATGATGACTGAATTACAACCGGGTATTACATACACCCCCCCTTAAAAGAGTTTCGTCCCCGAAACTAAGGGTCAAACAACTCGGGAGAACTCTCCCGCATACTATCCTCGGTTTCCCAAGTAGCCTCTTCGACTCCGAGTCTGGACCACTGAATCTTGACCAAAGGAATTGACTTATTTCTCAACTGTTTGATTCGCCGCTCCAACACTCGTACAGGACGCTCCTCGTACGAATGATCATCCGCGATCTCGATTTCGTCGAATTGAAGTATGTGGCTCGGGTCGGCAACATACTTCCGCAACTGAGAGACATGAAACACATTATGAATTCGGCTCAACGCCGGAGGTAACGCCAATCGATAAGCTAACTCGCCTACTCGATCCAAAATTTCAAACGGTCCAATGAATCTCGGACTCAACTTCCCCCGTTTTCCGAAACGGAAAATACCTCGACTCGGGGATACCTTGACCAAAACATGGTCACCCGTCTCGAACTCTAGTGGTCGACGACGATTATCTGCATATGATTTCTGTCGACTCTGAGCTGTCAACATACGACTCTTGATCAAAGCTACCTTCTCTCGGGCGGCTATAAGCATATCGGGTTCGGTGCCGATTGATTCTGACAAGTCATCCCAACACAAAGGAGATCGACAAAGACGACCGTACAAGTCCTCGTAAGGTGCCATATTAATGGAGGCATGCCAACTATACTGTACGTGAACTCGATCAGTGGTAGTTGGGCTTCCCAATCGTCCTTCCAAACGAGGACGCATGCCCTCAATATGTCCTCTAATGTCTGAATAGTTATCTCTGATTGTCCGTCGGACTGAGGATGAAAGGCAGTACTGAGATTAAGCTGAGTTCCCATAGCACGATGAACTGATTCCCAAAAATGTGACACAAACCGTCCGTCACGATCGGAAACGATACTTTTAGGAGTACCGTGAAGTCTCACTATCTCTTTGATGAACAACAGGGCCAGTCTCTTGGGACTCCACATATCCTTGATTTCAAGGAAATGAGCTAAATTAGTAAAGCAGTCCGCGATCACTCATATCGTACTTATGCCCCGACGACTCGTCGGCAATTCGTGATGAATTCCATAGAAATGTCTTCCCACTTCCATTCTGGAATAGGGAGCGGTATCAGCATACTCGCCGGTCGCTGAGGTTCCATCTTGACTTGTTGACAGGTTAAGCATCTCGAAACAAATTCTGCGACTTCTCGCTTCATATTACTCCACCAGTAATTTTGTTTCAAGTCTTTGTACATCTTGCTGGACCCCAGATGAACAGAATAAGGGGTAGCATGAGCTTCTCTCAAAATAGAGTTTTTCAACTCGTCATTCGCCGGTACGCACAACCGGTTCTTAAACCTCAAAAGTCCATCCTCGTGGACCACGAATCCGTGGGCTTTCCCCGAGCCACATCCTCACGAATGCGCAACAATGCCGGGTCTGAACCCCGATTCTCCCCGATTGCATCCTCAAGAGATGATGAAATCTCTAACATACAAAGTCGTCCCCGACTCCGCTGAAGCCAGACCTCGATCTCGGGTCTAAGGAATTCCTGTTGGAGCTCCTTCTGAATTGTTTAACGAGCAAGCATCTGCTCCTGAACGGACTTACGACTCAAGGCGTCGGCGACAACGTTCGCCTTCCCCGGGTGGTAAAGGATCTCGATATCATAATCTTTGATTAATTCCAACCACCGCCTCTGTCGCATATTTAACTCCTTGTGAGTAAATATATACTTCAACTCTTGTGATTGGTGAAGATCTGACAGGTGATGCCATAAAAGTAACGACGCCAAATTTCCAACACGAAAACCACGGTTGCTAGCTCCGGCCGCGGGTTGGATAATTAACCAGCTAATCCGAGGAAACATCGGATTTACTTAACATCTTTCGGAGGTTGCCAATGATAGCCTCCGTCTTCTGAGGGTCGACACGAACTCTGGCAGATGAAATTACATGTCCGAGAAAAATCACTTCGGACATCCAGAACTCACATTTGGAAAACTTTCCATAAAGTTGCTCTCGTCTCAACACGTCGAGAACCTGATGAAGATGAACCTCGTATTCCTCTCGGCTACGAGAATAAATCAAAATGTCGTCGATGAAGAAAACAACAAACTGATCCAAAAAGTCGATGAAAACCCGATTCATTAACCCCATGAATACCACAGGTGCAATAGTTAGCCCAAACGGCATAACTACGAACTCATAATGACCATAGCGTGTATGAAACGTTGTCCTCGCGATATCCGACTCGAATCGCAGAATCGGTGATATCCGGATCTTAAGTCGATCCCCGAAAATACCGAGGCTCCCAAGTTGATCTAAAAGATCATCAATACGGGTAAAGGATACTACTCTTGATCATCACCTGCTCAACTCGGTAATTTATACACACACGAGACGAGCCATCCTTCTCCTTGACAAATCACACCGGTGCTCCTCTCGGGACGCAATCGGTCGGAGATGACCTTTCTCGAACTACTCCTCAAGTTGAATCTTCAACTCCGCGTGCAGTCGGGGCCATCCGATACGGTACCTTCGATAAAGGGGACGTGGCTCCAACTCACTCCCGAATTCCCTTACTCTATGTGAAGGCAACCAGATAACTCGTCTGAAATAAATCGTCAATCGATGACAATGATACCACGAATGATTGAGCGTTTGATTGCCCTAGAATGGTCAATCGATAAAAAGAGATACCAAGAATGATTGAACAACTCAATTGCCTTAGAAAGGCCAATCGATGAAGATGATACAATGAATGTTTGAATAACTCGATTGCCCTAGAAAGGCCAACCGATGAAAATGATACAATGAATGATTGAATAACTCGATTGCCTTAGAAAGGCCAATCGATGGAAATGATACAAGGAATAATTGAATAACTCGATTGCCTTAGAAAGGCCAATCGATGAAAATGATATAATGAATGATTGAATAGTTTGATTGCGGAATTTCTGTGCTTCCGCCATAATAGAAATTCTCTTTGGAACAACGGGGATTACTTCCCTGAAGCACACATTCGACAACCAACGACGGAAAGATAGTGACCGAACGCTAACAAACACTGAGGATAGTATCAAGACGGTTAAACCAACTAATACCGAAAATTACATCGTCCTAAGATAAGTTCACCGCGATTAGATCCATCAACCAATCGCGGTCATTAAGCTTAATTCGGTATGATTTCGAAAATTCTTCCATCGTCAGGTAGACCGATGGTATGATGTCCACAAGTAATAGGACTATCCCGAAATAAGTCTATTCAAGCATGATTCGAAAATGAATGAATGCGGTGTACCAGCATCAAAAGGTACACACAAGTTGAAATAAAATTACGAGTATACCTGAAATCATTCGGACCACCGGATCGTCGATCCTTCTCATCATATGAATCTGGGACTTGCTGGTCCCCGAACCGGACGCTCCCGTCTGATAAATACGAGCTCCAACTCTATTTGCTTCCATTGACTTAAACGACGATGACAAAGCAGTCTGATTCTGAAACGCTGGTTGCTTCGGGGCCTGAGATGACGCCGGAGCCGACTTGGAGTCCTTTCGGCAAAAACGGGCCCTATGCCCCGCAATTCCACAGTTATGGCATATGACAGTCTGCCTCGGACATTTAGCACTGACATGACCCTGTTCTCCACAGTTGAAACAGGTGATGGCCGAACTGGCCGCTCGGGATTGAGATCCCGCACGATTATGCGCCGTAGGAGGTCGCTCAGAAACGATAGGACTCACACGAGGCTTCTTGAAGGTTGACTGACCGCCTTCGGATTGATTACGCTTCGTTGATTTCTTGCTGACAAATGAAGGTTGTTGTTCAGCACTTTCCTTAGTAGCTGGCTCATACGGGAGAGTTCTCTCGATTAATCCGGTCAGAGTGGCGCAATGATGATTGAGCAACTGCACATGGGTCATCATGGCCTGTATAAAAGTAAGTGGATCAGCCCGAACATCTTCTGATCGAGCCGAGTCCTGGGCATGATTTCCTGGCAGCGAGTGATTATTTCTCGGGTTTCGGTCCGCACCGCGGCCTCTCCCCGTGCATCCCCTGACAGCTCTCCCCATACTGAAGTAGGAAGGTCGCATAATGATTATATTCCCCGCATGATTATCACGTTATGATTATGTCATGAGATGATGAAAATGAGTATACATGTTCTAACTTAGTGATTATATGAATAATTTACTGAAGTTACATGATTATCTGATGAAATTCTTGAAATGATTATCTTGAATAACTTAACAAGATTGATAATATGATCATCCAGATTGACAACTGAGTAATGAAATGAATTGAGTAATTAATGAGTTAACATGATCGTCCTGATTATTAACTGAGTAATGAAATGAATTAAGTGATTGATGAGTTAATATGATCGTCCCGATCATAATGAATGATGATGTTTGAGGATTGTTAAATGATGAATGATGAATGAATGACTATTGCCGTAAATTATACCATGGCGTTAGAAGTCTTACGCTTCTTTCGATCCGATTGGCTCAAGATCTGCACAGGTCACACGTGACGCGAAAGTCCAATGATACTAGTCCGATGACGATGATTTCAAATGAGACATGACTCGGAAGGTAGAATTCAAAACCACGCTCCGATACCAACTCTGTAACACCCCAAACTAGGCGGATATTACGGCCGTAGATCCCCAACCGGGACCCACCGTGCAAATGAAAATGAATGAATTACACAAGATAAATGTAGTACCGAACTACATTACAGCAATAATTACTCCGACGAGGAGTTTAGTTACAATACACCAGGACAATACCGAATACTAGTGTATTTTATATGAAGATAAAATACACAACACTGAATGAAACGGAGTATTCAAATGAAAGTCTGCAGCGGAAAATAAAGGACAATAACATGAATAACTGAAAGATCGGGGCCCCCTACTAGTATCACTAGGACTCCTCGACATCAACATGCTATTCCCGTGCATTTGCCTTGCCATGACCTGAAAAACAAAATCCCCAGCCGGGGTCAGTTAAACAGAACAACAATCCTCAAGGGTTGAAAATACACAATCATGATTATATCTGAAGTTATGAAATATCTTTAGTTATGATTTACGCTGAAGAGGAGTATCATAGTACGCCCGTAGTGTTCTGTGCGAGTGTACAAGACGAATGACCGGACACACCCGTCCTTGTACCTAATTAGTCTCACGGTGTAACGCTTTCCCGTGTGCACAGTCCAATGTATCACTCCCTATACATGGCCATAACGTGCCCGACTAAAAATTCCACACAGCCACACCCGGCCACGCAATATGAACCCAGAAGGTCATATGAACGAGAATGACCGTAATGAATATCAAAGAATAAATAATAATCTGACAAAGTTAAGAATGACTCACCGAGATGAGAGTAATAATGAAGTGATGGATAGTTTTAATGGAATGGTTGGAACCGCTGCCCTGTTAATGTAGTGATTGATCAACAATTACAAGTCTCAATATGATTAATACAATGATGAATGAGTTATGATTATGAATGATCAACAACAAAAGGTATGAATGTCCTTTTAACCGAGTAAGAATTAACTTACTCAACAACGATGAAGAATGTCCGTCCACGAACAACGTCCTAATTGAGATATCGGTCGCTCGAACAACCTTAAATAATACAATTACCAACAATCCGCTCAATATACGAATCAAACACGAATATAACGAACTCAAAACGCGTCGATACGACTAAACCAAGTCCATAGAGGCATTAAATCAAACACGTAGTATCCAAACTCCGATTTACAATCAAACCTCGATATACCAATATCAAATCCCCAAGAAGTGTTTCAAACCAACAAAACATCTCCAATATGATCAATAATCCGTTATGAATATCCAAAAACGTGATTATAACAACAATTAGTCGAAAATCCCCTATTCCAACTCGATTTTCAAGGTGTTCTCGAATAATTCTTCAATAATCCAATGAATCCTTATACAAACTCATAATCATATACATATCCCTTCATATAACATGATTATAACGTCCAAAACATCATATCTCAATACAAAATCGAAGTCCAAAGTGTTGAAAGAATTACCTCTTGAAGATCCAAGTGTTTTAATCAAGAATACGCGTTAGATTGATTATCCTAAGCCACGATCGAAAGGAGATGAAGAAAATCAAACACCCAAATGATTTGTGAAGGAAAACCCTCCCTCAAGCTTCCTCTCTCGGTTGCAAGTGAAAAAATGGGAAAGGAATGGAAGAAATCTTGAAAAAACGAATTTAAGGGAGTTGATCGCCGGACACGGCCCGTGCCGATCGGCACGGTCGTGTCGCTGCACCGGCCGATACCGCCGACAGTGACTCGACCGTGTCCTCGCTTGACACGGTCGCGCGCCGAGGGCCTCCGGCGATGACCCGTCCGACAATGGCTTCGGCATGACTCGACCGTGCTGTGCGACACGGCCGGGCGTCTTTGGCGATCGGTCTGGCTTAACCGGAAGGTTCGACTCGGCCGCGCTGCACGACACGGTCGGGTCCTGAGGCGTACACTTCGCACTTTCCGACGAGTACGGCACGGCCGTGTCGGACGACACGGCCGAGTTCGTTCGGCGTTGATCGCCAATGAGCGGTTGAGCTAAAACGACCATAACTCTCTCGTCCGGACTCCGATTGACTCACCGTTTGAACCATTGGAAAGCTAACTCGATGCTCTATAATATTGCAAAGATTTAGAATTTTTGGAATTACCAAAAATTAATGGTGATCTAACAAAGTCGAACTCATATGAGGAAAGTTGAAACAATGAACAATAACGATACACAACTCGAAGTTTTTCCGAACGGTGAACACGGTGAATGAACATGATTGATGAATGATTATAAATGAGTAAAAATCCACTGAGTGACAATCACCGAATGAAATTACTGAATGATGATGACTGAATTACAACCGGGTATTACAAGCGTGCACTACCAGTACTCAATTAGCGCGCGCTAAAAAGAGTACGTAGCGTGCGCTATGCCTCACGCACAGTCCACCACGAAGAAGACGATGAAGATAAACTCGGCTCAAATCTCAAACAAGGTAGAAAGACAAATGATAACTGATCCAGGATTCCAAGTGCGTCAAACAGTGAACACGATGAACGAACATGAATGATGAATGATTATTACTGAGTGAAATATTACTGAATTAAAATTAATTGAATGATAATGAATGAATTTACAATCGGGTATTACAAATATTAAGGTTACGTTTTGGACCAGCAAAGTTAGTGCCATCAAGTTTGTTTTCTTTGATAATTACAGCAAGTGGACTGAAAGACATGTAAGATAAAATTAAAACATTCATCACATAATGCATATCAAAATATATTGAAAAAACTCAAAACACAACATATATGCTAGCAACCAACATCTCAAAAAATCCATACACGCAAGTCACGATCATGTGGACGTTTACACGCACATTTTTTTATGTCTTTAATTTTACTATCTAGTCAATTTACGTTATAACAAGTAAAATTAATAATTGATTCCTCTTGGCCATGTATTAATTGACATAGACTCCGATGGGGAGCTTATTAATTAATACACCTAAGTGATCACAATAATTTAACGACCTTTAAAATATAATCTTTTAAATAATAGTCATATAGATTGAGAGCCTATCATAAAAAATAATATTTAATTTTTGGTATCATTTGAAACTTAAAACCAGTGAACTTATAATTAGCACATTCGGTATGGAGGAAGACCCGAATTTCAGCTCACATGCTAATTACTTCACAATTTAAATTAATTATGGAGACAAATTTGATTTAATCTAAAAAAATAAATTAATTTAATAACTTAATTATTTGGTCTTAAGGTGTTTAATTTTCTCATCCGCAAGAAAATAGATCATACATAATTCATACATGTCATACATTCAAAACAGTAAAATCAAAAATAAATGCAATGATAATAAAATTATCCAATTATCATGGTCTTCGTCCTCGAATTGAATCCGAGAAAATCTTCGACTCGATATCTCCCACTGGATCAAGCATCCCATCACCCCTCCCCCGTCGGGCCGTGGATCTCTAAAATTATAATTTTCACTTTTATGCAAAATTAATTACAAAAAAAATAATTTTCGAATCCCGACTCTCCGACGGACTCAATGAACGGCAGTCAAATGGACTGGAAGACGACCCGATCCGAATCGGTGAACTGCCCGAACAAATGGCCGCGGCCCTCGCAGAAGCTTGCGTTGCCGGCAGCCGCATGTCTGCGCCGCCACCCTCCGCAGTTGTCTAGCAGTCCGGATGCCCCGTTTCTGCTCTATTTCTTTGTGATTTTGTCTTTTCCAAATTCGATTACAATTTTATAAAAATAAAATAAATCGAATTACAACATAATTACACGAAAAATAATACCATTGATCTACTCGTGGATTTTCTCACAGAAAACATTACATGCCTAAAAATCGGGCCAAACCAACAATTGCATAAATAAAAAGATAACCATTCATATAACCATGATAATTGGATCATATTCCCTGCAAGCAAAATACATATTACATGAATATTTAAAGTGTTAGCAATTAATCACTAAAATTAATTAAAATAGCAAAAGCCTAAAAACCTTGCTCTGATACCAATTGTTGCACGTAAAACACAACTGAAGATTGATAAGCAACTTAATTTATTATTAAGATTGATAAGCAACTTAAATATAATTTATTATTTATTAAATAATATTATAGGTGACTTTAATATCCTTATCTAGATCTAATAATCATAAGGTATTATCTTTTGAAGTGAGGTGGTTGATGCTTTTGATCTCTTCCTCAAAACCTTCTAGAGTATGTTCCCGCCTTAATCCAGACGTGTGAGTATCGAGCTACCGAATATTACTAGATAGTTGAGATGGATCGGCCGAAACAATTTTTTCACAACTCTCGATCTTTCTTTTCCTTCAGGCAATTCCGATTGATAACAAGAGTTAAAATGTTATCTTAATTATGGAATCAAACACATAAGTGAAGATCCACACAAAACACTTGGAAGAAAAAATCAAAATCCCTTGTGTAATATGATAATCACGGCCGAACGCCCTCTTCAGTGTCCTATTTATAGGCTTTGGATTACTCTGGGGATCTTAAGGAGGATTAAGGTTAAGACTCCTAGTATAACCCAACCTTCCATATTAAGCCCTTCTTAATATGGTTGAGTTTACTAATATCAGTTCAATCCACTAAAGAATTAATATTGCACTTCCAACCCAAATCCCAATTTATGAAAACGGGCTCCTTATTTAAATATATTTATGTGTTTAAGATACAGAATGTCCATTAATTAATTTAAGCTACCGATAGCTTTAGTTAATTAATTTCTTGCCTAAGAGTAGTACCACTCAAATCTTATTATTATATCGGAATTAAATCCGGGTCTAATACAATAATCGCACCTCAAGGGAATATCATCAACCCACACGAGTCAGGACTAAATTTCCAGTTATAATAATAATTCTTATATAAATAATATTATTTCCCAAGATACAAAGCATATTGTGTCTGTAACCATTTATGTTAGAGAGAAAACACACATCACCAAGACAAAGATTAAGTAAAACACCCGGTACAACCGGTAAACCAGACATCAATGAAATTACAAATGACATTTAGTATACAAACCATTTTCCGAATCAAATCGCCTAAGTACTCGGGAGTACGGCCTTTAAGTTTACAAGTCGAAAATAAACGTTTAAATGGACAACCAAAATAAAAGAACTCATTCGCACACGTCAACAACCCTGGACAGCATCCTCGTATTGCTCCAGTGCTCGATCGACCGGCTGAACGCAACCAGAAATTCATAACACGAATTTCTCCAAAATGGATCCCCAAAGGGGTTAGCAGTTACGCTAATACAAGTAATCAAGGCAAACCATTCGCTTACACATTTCATAATACATGCATAAAATCATTTCGAAATCAAAACAAGACATGTCTTTTCCCGGAAAACAAATAGTTAAATAATCACGGTTCAAACTTGCCTAGAACCGGGGCTAAACCACTGGTCCCATCCGAGGCCTCTATGGACCCTCCCGGACTGGCCATAGTTAAAGATCAAAATCACGCAAATGCATCGCCTAGGACCGGGGCTAAACCACTGGTCCCATCCGAGGCCTCTATGGACCATCCCGGACTGGCTAGCCAACAAGCTCATGAATCAGGAGCGAAATCACAGATTCCTCCGAGGCCTCGTCTGACCCTTCCTGAGTGAGCAAAGCACACACATATTATACATTACCATTTCATGTTAAGCATAAGGGTTTCACAAGAATACTTGCCCTGAGTAATTAACGACGAAACAGACGGAACGGAAAATCAACCATGATCGCTAGGAACCGACAATCCCGAACCTAATGATTCGAAGAATACAATCACAACCATTTATACACGAGTACGAAAATGGAAGACACCCGAAAACCCACCTACTATTCATGTAAATTCGTACAAAAACAACAACGAGGGTGGGTTGCGACCGAACCCTCTCGATTTCATAAACACCATGAAATTTACCATGAACTCGTAGGGAAAACATGAATACCACCAAGATTAATCATATACATCATGGATTAATCAACAATACGGAACGAATCGGTCATATATGTAACACCCCCAATCCGCTCAGGGATATTACACGTCGTAGAACCTTTCCTCAAGGATCTACCAGGCTGATAACAACATCAAACATCTCAACAATGCCTTTAAGGCAAAAATGACTCAGCAGGTAAATTTGGTCTTTCAATAAATACATACAACTCAATCTCAATACATGCCCACGCAGGGATCAAATACAAAAGACTCCCGTATAACGGGGAAAATACTGCAGCGGAAACAAAGTACAACTGAACCAATACAACAACGTACGGGTCCTCTTGTGACTAGTATCGATTATATTTCATCATCCTTCGTGCCGACCCTGTAATATGCTCCCCAAAACCTGAATGCAATACAGACATCCACCCCCCCCCCCCCCAATTACTCGGGGGTTAGCAAAATTCCACTATTTTGCTAGTGCAAGTACAAAGTGCAAATACGAGTCATACAAATTATATTCCGAGAATAATCAAAATCAGGAATCCTCAAAGATTCAAACATAACGAGAAATACTTCCCGAGGCGAGAGTTTGAGTAAAACTTTCCAAAACCGAAAGATCACAATTCAGGGGAAAACAATTTACAAAATGGTTTACATCAAAACCCCACAACCAAAAGACTGAACATAACCGACAAAATACTCCAGTGCCATCCTAGCCAAGTAGGCCAAATGAACAACTTACCTCTTACACACTTAGTCAATGCATGCACACATTTCCGGAAACGCCATAATTCAAAACACATCTGTAAAATGCACCACAATTAACCGTTGATCCACGTCTCTGTGGACCCCTACCGAGACCCGTTGGATCTAACCCGTAGTGGTTAAAAGCAAGCTCGTCGATCCACGTCTCTGTGGACCCATACCAAGACCCCGTCGGATCTAACCCGTAGTGAGCATACACACACACACACACGTTACTCATGCAATACTAATATGCTAAGAATGTAAGTTCATTAAGAATACTTACTAGAGATGGCCACTTACCCGACACCATTATCATACTCATCACAAAACCTCCATCATGAGCAATCACTCTCAACACGACAACACAATTAACACGGAATACACGATTCCACAACATTAAACAAACAGGGGTATCATTAAAACCCTCGACGTTCAAATTAATCAAATCATAATCCATTCTCAAAACACAACATTCACAAAACACACACGCGTTTTGAAAGAAAGCCTTTAACGAGGCCAAACCGAAATCTTTTGAAAATTCATTTCAAACAACCAAACAAACACACCAAGACGATCACCGATCATCATATCCACAAAATACGAAATGTATGAGCAAGGTACTTGCCTCAAAACTACGATCGCAATGAGACGACGGATAGTTTGCGGTCGAACAGCCCCGAACCCCCGAACACTATCAAGAACGCGATAGCACCACGATTACTACGAGAATAACACCACACGAATTATCAATCACCAAACGGGATTCAACTCGGGATCCTCGAGTACCTATAATCCTCCGGAAGGAACAATAAAAACAACGAAGATACGATTACAATGAGAATCAAGGTCAAGAACAACAGAAATCCCACCAAACTAACGAAAGGAAACTCATTGGGACATTTAATCGAACACTCAACGTTCGATAACTCCCAAGAACACTCGAATTACCAATCGAGTTGAACAAACCTGAAATATGGATATAAAACCTATATAACACGCTTATTAATGCTCAATAACATCAACCGATTCATCAAAATTGGACGAACAACGAAAATCAAGAAGGAAATTTCGAAAGTTAATCTTAGGAGATTTCAAGAAATTACCTCGATCCGACAAAGAACAAGGATTAGATGATGATATAATCGACAAGAATCTTCCGAAACGCCTGGAAATTGAGTGGAAACGACTAAAAACTCAACTCCTCGACTTCTCCCGTCGCCAGCCGCCACCCGGGTGAAGAAATGGGGTAAAAATGAGGTATGGCCCGTCCCTGGCCTATATATGGCCGGTAGTGTTACGGCCGTAACCGGAAGTGCCTTACGGCCGTAACTCGGTCAACAGCCGATAGCGCACGCAATGGCCGAAGCCTTGCGTACGCAACGATCGAATCTTACGACCGTAATCGGCATAGCCTTACGGTCGTAACCAAACATCCCAAGGTATTGAATGAAATCTGTCGAATCATTACGGCCGTAACCGGCCAGAGCTTAGCGTCTGTAACAAGCCTTACGGCCGTAACCTGGTGGACCTTACGGCCGTAACCGAGTCCTCCCAGGCCAGGGCGTGCGGACGCCTTACGGCCGTAATCGGCCCAGCCAGTCCTCCGACTGCCCAGCTCGATACTCGACGACGTCTCGATCATGCGAACGCACCGGCTATGATCCAAAACAATAACGAACAGGCTACGAAACTCAATGTACCACAGTACAAGCATGCGATTCCAAAGACGCGGACGACAACAGTCCGTTCTACCGAAGAAAATTCAACAAAACCGGAATGAAGGTCTCGGGTATTACATTACCATAACACGCGCTAACCAATAAGTGTAGCGTGCGCTAGCGACTCAGAAGGACAGCAATAGTATTCTCGGAAATGGGTACGACGACGGATACCCACAACAACAACAACAACAACAACAACATCTAAGCCTTAGTCCCAAAATGATTTGGGGTCGGCTAACATGAATCAAACTTTGAAACCGTCAATAATCGTTACATAAATAACATAAAAGGAAAAAAGAGGGAAAAAGTAGAGAAAAAAGCAAATAAAAAAGAGAATGAATGAAAAAAAAAAAAAAAAAAAGAAAAAAAAAAAAGAATCAGACTCCATCCACCATCCGTATTCTTTCCCGCCACATTTGCCTCTCCATCGCCATACTTTCTCCAATTCCAAGAAACCGCATATCATTTTCAATCATCTTTATCCAAGTTTTCTTGGGTCTTCCTCTACCTTTCACAACATTACTTGCTCCCCAACTTTCTAGACTCCTCACTGGGGCATCAATAGGTCTTCTTCTCACATGACCAAACCATCGTAATCGATTCTCCATCATCTTGTCTTCTATAGACGCAACTCTTACCTTCTCTCTGATCACCTCATTTCTGAGCCGATCCTTTTTTGTATGACCACACATCCATCGTAGCATATGCATCTCTGCCACATTCATCTTTTGAACGTGACACTGTTTTACAGCCCAACACTCGGTGCCATATAACAGCGCAGGCCTAATTGTCGTGCGGTAAAATTTACCCTTTAATCTATGAGGCATGCCGGGATCACATAAAACCCCTGTGGCACTCTTCTACTTCAACCACCCTGCCTTTATTCTGTGAGCCACATCGCCATCTAGCTCTCCATCCTTTTGGATAATAGATCCAAGATACCGAAAGAAAGTGGATCCATGAACAACTTTCCCATCAAATGTGATCACAACTTTGGGAAAATTACAAAATGGCCCAAAATGCCCGAAAATCACGATACGTGATCGAATAACCAAACCGAAGTTCACAACACGTCTAACAAAGTTAAACGGACTTGCGGGAAACTCGAAACAACTGTTTCAAACAAGATTTGCAAGAATCGAACTCAAGTGCGGAAAAGTTGCTAAGAAGCACGGAACTCAACAAAACGTCACCGAAACGAACTCGGATGTCAAAAAGTGCAGAATGAACCATTCTCAGAATGACCAAAGGGTCACAGGTGAGCCGTTAAAACGACTCTTGCTAAAAAAAATAAATTTACCGAAAATCGAAAATCGCGGATATTACATTCTACCCTCCTTAAAAGAAGTTTCGTCCCGAAACTTAAAACAAGTAGGGAGGAGCAATATCCCCCCAGAAACATCTCAACCAGATACACAAGAATTGTGCAACTTACGCCCACCGACAAAACGTTACAAGAAACGCGAAGGAACGTACGGCGTGGAAACACGCTCAACGACAACCATCACAATGCCACAAGCGGGGCATAACACGATCAACAAGTGCCAAGCACCACCAAATAGATAACGCAACCAAGTCAATTATCCGAACCATCAAGAGAAAAAAATCACCTATTATAAGAAAACACGCACAGTCGAAAAATAGGAATGAAACGTACAACGATCCGCAAAGGTAACCACGGATAACTCCGACCACACCGAAATTCTCGAAAACTGCACTAAGCATCTCCGCGACCCTTCGGAGCAGAACACAAACTCGAACTCCCGACCTCTCAGCTACCATCTCGCAATGCACGGCTCGATGTCCCAAATGACCGCAATCGAAGCAGCTGACCAATGGCGAACGACAATTCTTCGCAATACGAGATCAGACAACAACAATCGGACAACCACGATTGAACAATAATGATCGAAAAACAACTATAGAACAACAACAATCAAACAACAACGATCGGACAACAACAATTGAACACCAACAACCGAACAACAATGATCGAACAACAACGATCAAACAACAATGATCAAACAAAAACGATCGACCAACAATGATCGAACAACAACGATCGAACAACAACGGTCAAACAACGACTCTGAAGTTCACACTTCAACTCAAGACATTGAAAGAACTTGTAGATCTGAAAGACGTTAATTTCGAACAAGGTTCATAATGTAATATCCGACTGTAATTTTTCATTTTTATCTATCGTTGTATATTCGGATAATTTGATTATCGTGGATCGTTGCATTTAGTATTATGTTGAGGTATTATAGATTTGAGCTTCATATCGTTGTTATTTCATCTCATACTTGATGATTCGATGTTAATTGGAGAGTTGCATTTTTGAATTTTTTTTCTGTTGGTATAGCGTACGCTACGTAGCTTAACTAACGTTCGCTAAACTCGTGATTTAACGTACGTAATACGTTGTCTATTGCATACGTTAAGAAGGAATCTGACATCAGTTGACTTCAGCATGTGAACTTGTTATCCGCTGGCATGCATGTGTATGATGTATGAGCTGTCGTATCGGCCAGAGTCAACTTTTATTAGCGTGCGTAACACCCTTTTAATTAGCGTGCGCTAATGGCCTGCGGATTCAAGACAGTAGCCACTGTAAGCTGCTTACGTACGTAACATTAACCGGTTAGCGTACGTAAGAGAGTTAACGTATGCTAAATTTCCCCGAGAGCGTACGTTAAGCCTGTACAGCATGTTTTTCATTTCTTCACAACTCTAAACCGATTTTCTCTCCATATATCGTCCCTCTGCACCCCCAAATCGATATCAACCTCCTCCAACTTCTGTTTAAGCCTTAAATCTTGGAGTGGAGCTCATTACCTTGAATATTAGGAGGTGTTCTTGAGCTTGGAGCGTACTTTCTTGTAGTGTTCAGAGTTGTTCATCATTTCTGGAGGTATGTGTGCATCTCTTCTCTGTAATTTTTGTATGTTGATGTTAATGAGGATGTATATTTCACCTAGAGTTAAATTAATCAAGTAAAACATAGTTTTAATCCAACTTTTTAAACACTTCTTGATGAATATGACAAATAAGGGTTTGAAATGGATGTATTCTTGATGATATAGTGATACTAACCATGTTGTGATTATCATACTCATCTTGCTGGATGAATTTAGCTCAGTAGAACGTCGTTGAATTGGTTAACTTCACCGTAGTTCGATTTAACCAATAGAATTGATATCATAAAGTGTTTAAACACCATTTTAGGTATTTAATTACCTTGGGAAGAACTTGATAATGCTGAAGATAGGATTAGATGATCTTGTTCAGAGGTCTTAGAATCTTTAACAAACATTATGGTTCAGATTCACAAGTCTTTGAAGAATAGAAAGGATCTTGCTAATTACAAACAATAACTTATCACTAATCTAATGTGTTGATAACTTAGAATGTTTTGATCGTCATACTAAATAGATAGTGATCTTAAGAAGGTGATGCTGTTTATGAATGATAATGCCATAGTAGATTGAGTATCGAATTCGTTATGACTATTCTTGTATAATAATAGATGTTGTAGAACATAAGAATTTGATAAACCAATTTTATTGGCGAATTGAAGATGTTTTGTTCATAGAATGACAAGATTATTAAAGGACACTTTTGGGATGGTAATCCGATTTTGGAAGATGAATTAGATGTATTGAAAGCTTTCATTAATTGTTAAGGTATTCATTAGGGTGGAATGAACTATTCGAGTAGGTTGCGGGCGTCGTTTCCTACGAATTGATATTAATATTATGTGAATGTGTTATTGAATGAATTACGTTTCATTCAAGGTTGCTTGTTCGATTGAGTGTTTAACCGAGGATACTGCCCGTTTGATCATTTGGAGAAGGACTATCTTTCGCTTACGGAATTGAGGCAAGTTATCTTGCTTGGTTATAATGATGATTAGATTCTTGTGATGTTTATACATTTCATGTTTATGAAATGTTTGTGAAATGTTATATAAATTTGATATTGTCTTTGACGTTGTTCCATCGTTCATCATGGGATTTGCATTCCCAAGTCCGTCACTTTGAATCGTTGATCTTGATGGTCCTTATTATCATTTTGGTGAGTTTTTCTTGATCCTTAATCGGATATGTATTTCGTTGAAATTCGTTGTCATGTTGTATCGTGACATTTCTAGAATCATATCTGCGTGCCGATTGGATATTTTGTAAGATTTTTAGCCGGGCATTTATATAGTCATACGTGGATGTTTCCGTATTGGACTGTGCACACGAGACGTAGTTCGTGAGGCTAATTAGGTACATTGTCACACGTATATTCTGGATTCCGTGTACGGGGTGGACATGTACACGGACACATGTGTCGTATTTTAGGTCGAGGCAAAGGAAAGGCACGGGAAGAGCAAGTTGACGGCGAAGGGTTCGAGGGATACTAGTTCGGGGGCCCAAGTCTATTGTTGTCCGATTATGTTTTAAACCGTGTAATATTACTTTAATTCTGCCTTATTTAAAACTTGGTCTGGTTGGATAAATGTTTAAGTATTTTCCATCTCCATATGGTTTATACTTGTGTTTTCGGATCCTGTGTATCATAAGGCCGTTGGCCATACTATTAAATAAACTCCTAGTCGGAGTAGTGACTAATTATTGTGGTTCGGTATCACAAAGATAATACTTATTTAACCTGTTTTGGATATCTCCTGGTGGGTCCCAGTGTGGGGGCCACGGTACTGTAATAGCCGCCTTTTGGGGTGTTACACATAAGAATCGAACCGAACTCGGAAAAGTCGCAACAATAAACAGATTGATCGGAAACAAGGTCACAACCCGTTCGAACAATAACTACCGAGATGCCGAACAGGTGCAGAAGGTACCAACGAACACGAGCGAGTCGATAGAATCGAGAAAGAGAAAGTGCAGAAGTAAAAAATAATACGGGTATTACATTCAACCTCTTTCAAAAGAAGTGTCGTGCCCGAGACTCACAACAATGGAAGCAAGGTAACAATACAACAAGCAACAGACACATCACGGAACAATCACAGATGAACACAATCATACGAACCCAAACCCTAACAGCTCGCACATGTGCGATAACACGCGAATCACCACGAGGCGACAACCTTCAACACCAACATCACACCTCTCACAGAGGGCTAACACAACAAATGTGTGGCGAATGACTCAACGCTCACACCACCCACCCAAACACAACTCAGGGGCTAACACCCTAACGAAAGTGCGAACATCATACATACATTCCCGGACCGCAAACAGGAACGATATGTTTTAAAAATGAAAACCACCTTTTCGAAAACAATTTTGGAAACATCAGTTGATCCTGAGTATCATATTTTCAAAAAGTTGTACAAACATCGTTGTCGAGCCTTTGAAAACCATCTTGCGTTTGATAAAACGAGAACACTTTTCTTTTAGTGAAAAACATTCAGAAATATTCGACTCTCGGGTCTAAGCAAAGCATTTATAAATAATTGAAAATGTCTCAAAATATTTTGGTCCTCGACTGGAATAATTTTGAATCGTACTGTGGCACCTTGAAAGTACCGCGAGAAAATAATTCATTTTAAAAAGTACGTCTCGAAATTTGTTTTCTAAGATACTTAAGGTTTTTAAAAATCCAGTAGGCCAGAATGCCCAAAACTCACACGTATCGACATTCACTTACATACATCATAATACGCGCATCAACTCATTCAAAACCAAGACAACACCTGTCTTTTGCCGGAAACAAACGATCAAATATTACAGTCGAAAACCGCCTAGGATCAGGGCGAAACCACTGACCCTACTCGAGGCCCCTAAGGACCCTCTCGTACTGGCTAGCGAAACAAACTCGTGAATCCGGATTGAAGTCACGGATTCCCCCGAGGCCTCTTCGGACCCTCCCAGAGTAAATAAATCGAACACATATAAGCACAATCCATGATAAGCACAAAGGTTTCCAAAAATACTTGTAACACGAGCAAATCAATTTGAAATGCACACGCAGCGGACGAAGTCAATAGTCAAAAATACATTAGCAGCGACACCACTCATTTAAAAAAATATGAGAGCCGAATAACCACACATCACGAAACCAAGAATCTACCTAAATATTCCATCACTTAACAAATAATCATACAAATAGCTCGTGTCATACGAGGCACAATACAAGGAAGGGAAACTTACAACCACAGGTCGCACGAAGATGATGATCGCCCCACGATACTAATCACGACCAACAAACTCAGACGACGCGTCGCGACACGACTCAGTTAGACAAAATCCGACGAGACAAAAACTCAACAGACACCACTAAACCCGACAGCCTAGGTTTCCACAACCTAAGCTCTAATACCATTTATGTAACACCCCCAATCCGCTCAAGGATATTACACGCCGTAGAACCTTTCCTCGAGGATCTACTAGGTGTAATACTCGTAATTTCGATTTCCGGTAATTTCTTTTTTTTTCGGCGGAGGTCCGTTGTGATGACTCGCTTGGGACCGTCTCATCATTCTGAGAATGATTAATTCTGCACTTTTTGTCACCCGAGTTCGTTTCGGTATTGTTTTGTGGAATCCCGTGTTTCTTAACGACTTTTCCGCACTCGAGTTCGATTCTTGTGAATCTCATCCGAAATTACTGTTTCGAGTTTCCCGTAAGTCCGTTTAACTTTGTTATACGTGTTGTGAACTTCGGTTTGATTATTCTATCACGTATCATGATTTTCGGACGTTTTGGGCCATTTTCGTAATTTCCCAAAGTTTGGGGTAATTACCTTCCGTTGTCGAATTTCGAGCCTTCGGGTGGTCGGTATCGTGTGTTCTCTTAGCTCTCATATTTGTCCTTGCGAGTACTTCGTGACCGTATCTTCGATTCGTATTCAGGTTTGGGTTTCGGTGTCGTTTTCTTGAGTTCAGTGTTATTAAACGACTTTTCCATGTATGAGTTCGACTTTGTTAAATCACCATTAATTTTTGGAAACTCCAAAAAATCTTAATCTTTCCAATATTATAAAGCATCGAGTTAGCTTTCCAATGGTTCAAACGGTGAGTCAATCGGAGTCCGGACGAGGGAGTTATGGTCGAAATAGCTAAGTCACTCACATGTTCCCGGTTTGGCCGAGCAGCCTGTCGGAAGGGCCGCGGCACACTTGGCCGAGCCGCGGCACACACACATTTTTCAATCTTCGTCCGATCCGTCTGTACCTTGTGCCGCGGCACATGCCGGCAGGGCCGCGACACACTGCCGAGTCACTGCCAGCAGATTTGGCCCTATGCCGCGGCACACTTCGGCTGGGCCGCGGCACACTGTGTCAGCCTATTTAAGGCTTGGCAGCGTGTTTCTTCAGCCATTTCTCACTCGTTTCTCTTCCCTTCCGTGGCTGGAGCTTGGCTAATCATGGAGAGATGTTGTTGGACAATAAATTCATGAAGTCTTGGAGTTCATATCATCAATCATCCATCCTATAACATCCTCTGATCTACCGAATCAGGTCAGATTTCCTAGAAATCTAATTTTGGGAATTTTGGGTATTTTGTTCGATTTCGTCCGTTTAATCCGATTTAACTTAGGATTGTGATGGATTGATGATTATTTAGATGTATTATATCATTTCCTTCATTATTCCATGGTTGGATCGTTTTGATTCGTTGTTTTGGTCGAGTTCTTAGTCAACGCCTTGAAGGTGTCCGGTAAAATGTCATAGAGGGGTTTTCGGGCGTTCTTCGATTATTCTTCCTCGTATGATCATTGATTTATTAATTATATATTGTTAGGGTCGAGTTTCTTGTGAAGAAACCAAGTTGAACCCTTCCGTTCGTAGTCGTTTTCCTTTTCGAAAGCATCGGGCGTTTCGAAGCTTTCTGGTTGAGCCGTGTTCGTCGGGATACTTGCGTGCCGATTTTGAGGCAAGTACCTTGTCCATACATTTCTTGTTTTGTGGATATGATGACTGGTGATCGTCTTGGTATGTTTGTTTGTTTGTTTGAAATGAGCTTTCAAAAGATTTGGCTAGCCTCGTTAAAGGCTCACTTTCAAAACGCGTGTGTTTTGTAAATTGTGTGGGTTGTAAGTGACTACATGAATCCTTTGGATATTTTTGGTGTTGATGTTTCACTTGATAATGCATGTGTACGTATATTATCTCTTTTCGGGGCGTTATGGTTTGACGTGGTGTTTTGCTAAGTGTTTGATGCCTCTGGGTAAATTGTTTGGATATCCTTGGTGTGATATGTTATTTGTGCATGATTGTTTCGCTAGCCAGCTCGGGAGGGTCCTTCGAGGCCTTGGGTGGGATTTGTGGCTTCGTCTCGGTCCTAGGCGATGCCTGTGTGTGTATGTTTAGTGAATGTATTTTACTCACTCCGGGAGGGTCCGACGGGGCCTCGGGGGAATCTATGACTTCACTCTGGGTTCACGAGTAAAAAACTTCACAGGTTGATGTGTATGTTTAGTGAATGTATTTTACTCACTCCAGGAGGGTCCGACGGGGCCTCGGGGGAATCTATGACTTCACTCTGGGTTCACGAGTAAAAACTTCACAGGTTGATGTGTATGTTTTGTGAATGTGTTTGCTCACCTCGGGAGGGTTCGACGGGGCCACGGAGGGAGTCCAATGGTTTCGCCCTGGATTAATGAGTGAAACTTCATGGGTGCGTGTGTATTTTATGTCCGTCGAGAACACGTGACGTGGGTTTTAACAAAACCTTTGGGCTGTGACCCCTATTGATTTTCGGAAGAGAAGGATTAAGTAATCCTAAATTGTTTTCTATTAAAACTCTCGATGGCATTTTAAACCGTTTTATAAATTGTTTCCCTTGATTTGTGATCTTTCGGTTTTAGAATGTTTTACCCAAACTCATGCCTCGGGAAGTACTTTTCGTTATGTTTGCATCTTTGAGGATTCCTGGTTATTGTTATTCGTGGAATGTGAATTGTATGACTCGTATTTTTGCACTTGTACTTGTACTAGCAAAACAGTGGAGTTTTGCTAACCCCCGAGTATTCGGGGGGTGGATGTCTATTTTTGCATTCAGGTTTGGGAGCATAACACAGAGTCGGCACGAAGGATGATGAGAGATGAACGATACTAATCACACGAGGATCCGTATGATGTCATTGGTTTAGTTGTATTTTATTTTCCGCTGTAGTATTCTTTGCCCGTTGTATGGGAGTATGTTGTATTCGACCCCTGTGTGGGCTTGTATTGTAATCGAGTTGTATGTTTTATTGAAAGGCCAAATCGGTCTACTGAGTCATTTTAGCCTTAAAGGCATTGTCGAGATGTGTCATGTTGTTACTAGCCTGGTAGATCCTTGAGGAAGGGTTCTAAGGCGTGTAATATCCCTGAGCGGATTGGGGGTGTTACACTAGGCTGGTAACAACATCGAACATCTCAACAATGCCTTTAAGGCAAAAATAACTCAGCAGACCGATTTGGTATTTCAATAAATACATACAACTCAATCTCAATACATGCCCACGCAGGGGTCAAATACAAAAGACTCCCGTATAACGGGGAAAATACTGCAGCGGAAACAAAGTACAACTGAACCAATACAACAACGTACGGGTCCTCTTGTGACTAGTATCGATCATCTTTCATCATCATTCGTGCCGACCCTGTAATATGCTCCCCAAAACCTGAATGCAATACAGACATCCACCCCCCCCCCCCCCCCCGATTACTCGGGGGTTAGCAAAATTCCACTATTTTGCTAGTGCACGTACAAAGTGCAAATACGAGTCATACAAAACATATTTCGAGAATAATAAAAATCAGGAATCCTCAAAGAATCAAACATAACAAGAAATACTTCCCGAGGCGAGAGTTTGAGTAAAACTTTTCAAAACCGAAAGATCACAATTCAGTGGAAAATAATTTATAAAATTGTTTAATATGCCACCGGGAGTTTTGATAGAAAACAATTTAGGATTATCAAATCCTACTCTTTCCAAAAGAAACCAAGAAAGGGGTCACAGCCCCAAAGATTTACTATCCGTAAAATGACCGTTATAAAACCATTGGGATCTCAACCCAAATATCATCAAATCACATTACACGAGAACAGTGATAAGGTCCATTTTCCAACATCAAAACCCCACAACCAAAAGACTGAACACAACCGACAAAATACTCCAGTGCCATCCTAGCCAAGTAGGCCAAATGAACAACTTACCTCTTACACACTTAGTCAATGCATGCAATCATGAAAACATTAGTTGAAACACACATTTTCGGAAACGCCATAATTCAAAACACATATGTAAAATGCACCACAATTAACCGTCGATCCACGTCTCTGTGGACCCCTACCGAGACCCCGTCGGATCTAACCCGTAGTGGTTAAAAGCAAGCTCGTCGATCCACGTCTCTGTGCACCCCTACCGAGACCCAGTCGGATCTAACCCATAGTGAGCATACACACACACACACGTTACTCATGAAATACTAATATGCTAAAAATGTAGGTTCATTAAGAATACTTACTAGAGATGGCCACTTACCCGACACCATTATCATACTCATCACAAAACCTCCATCATGAGCAATCACTCTCAACACGACAACACAATTAACACGGAATACACGATTCCACAACATTAAACAAACAGGGGTATCATTAAAACCCTCCACGTTCAAAATAATCAAATCATAATCAATTCTCAAAACACACCATTCACAAAACACACACGCATTTTGAAAGAAAGCCTTTAATGAGGCCAAACCGAAATCTTTTGAAAATTCATTTCAAACAACCAAACAAACACACCAAGACGATCACCGATCATCATATCCACAAAATAAGAAATGTATGAACAGGGTACTTGCCTCAAAACCACGATCACAATGAGTCGACGGATGGGATGCGGTCGAATAGCCCCGAACCCCCGAACACTATCAAAAACGCGATAGCACCACGAGTACTACGAGAATAACACCACACGAATTATCAATCACCAAACGGGATTCAACTTGGAATCCTCGAGTACCTATAATCTTCCGGAAGGAACAATAAAAACAACGAAGATACGATTACAATGAGAATCGAGGTCAAGAACAACGGAAATCCCACCAAACTAACGAAAGGAAACTCATTGGGACATTTAATCGAACACTAAACGTTCGATAACTCCCAAGAACACTCGAATCACCAATCGAGTTGAACAAACTCGAAATATGGATTTACAACCCATAGAACACGATTATTAATGCTAAATAACATCAACCGATTCATCAAAATCGGACGAACAACAAAAATCAAGAAGGAAATCTCGAAAGTTAATCCTAGGAGATTTCAAGAAATTACCTCGATCCGACGAAGAACAAGGATTAGATGATGATGATATAATCGACAAGAATCTTCCGAAACGCCTGGAAATCGAGTGGAATCGACCAAAAACTCCACTCCTCGACTTCTCCCATCGCCAGCCGCCACCCGGGTGAAGAAATGGAGTAAAAATGAGGTCTGGCCCGTCCCTGGCCTATATATGGCCGGCAGTGTTATGGCCGTAACCGGCAGTGCCTTACGGCCGTAACTCGGTCAACTGCCAATAGCGCACGCAAGGGCCGAAGCCTTGCGTATGCAACGATCGAATCTTACGGCCGTAATCGGCATAGCCTTATGGCCGTAACCGAACATCCCAGGCCACTGAATGAAATCTGCCGAATCACTACGGCCATAACCGGCCAGAGCTTAGCGTCTGTAACAAGCCTTACGGCCGTAACCTGGTGGACCTTACGGCCGTAACTGAGTCCTCCCAGGCCAGGGCATGCGGACGCCTTACGGCCGTAATCGGCCAGGCCTTACGGCCGTAATCGGCCCAGCCAGCCCTTCGACTGCCCGGCTCGATACTCGACGAAATCTCGATCACGCGAACTCACCGGCTATGATCCAAAATAATAACGAATAGGCTACGAAACTCAACGTACCACAGTACAAGCATGCGATTCCAAAGACGCGGACGACAACAGTCCATTCTACCGAAGAAAATTCAACGAAACCAGAATGAAGGTCTCGGGTATTAAATTACCATAACGCACGCTAACCAATAAGTGTAGCGTGCGCTAGCGACTAAGAAGGACAGCAACAGTATTCTCGGAAATGGGTACAACGACGGATACCCACAACTTTGGGAAAATTACAAAATGGCTCAAAATGCCCGAAAATCACGATACATGATCGAATAACCAAACCGAAGTTCACAACACGTCTAACAAAGTTAAACGGACTTGCGGGAAAATCGAAACAACTGTTTCGAACGAGATTCGCAAGAATCGAACTCAAGTGCGGAAAAGTTGCTAAGAAGCACAGAACTCAACAAAACGTCACCGAAACGAACTCGGATGTCAAAAAGTGCAGAATGAACCATTCTCAGAATGACCAAACGGTCACAGGCAAGCCGTTAAAATAGACTCCTCCCAAAAAAAAAAGAAATTACCAAAAATCGAAAATCGCGGATATTACAATATACTTGAAAACCCCCAAATTTCCAAAAAAATAGGGTTTTAGGAGATTACCCTGGATTAAAGACGAAGAACACGAGTAGATGTTGTTAATCTATGCCAAGAACTCAAGGAAGATGATAGTTGAGGTGATTGGAAGAAGAAATCACCTCAAAATCGCCTTTAGATCGCTCAAGCCGTGGGGAAGGAGATAAAATGAGAAAAATGACAGGAGTTGACCCGCACTGGCCCTTATATGCTGGATCAAATTAGTGCATGCTACTCTCAAGGTTAGCGCGCGCTAACAGGATCCTCCAGTAGTCCAGTAGCTCCTGACCTATGTCGCTAGCGTGCGCTACTGCAAAATTAGCGCGTGCTACAACCAGCGTTAGCGTGCGCTAAAGATAGTATCTGCGTGCGCTACCTGTTCAGTCCTGTCTGGAGTCCAGAACCTCAAAAACATTCTACCCTTACTGGAGTACCAGATTAGCGCGCGCTGCCAACCTATCTAGCGTACGCTAATTCCCACCATTGCGTGCGCTAAGAACCGTCTTAGCGTGCGCTAACGGGCTACAACAGATAACTGGAGGGTCTCTGGAATGTCCCGTTAGCGCGCGCTAAGGGCATCCTTAGCGTGCGTCAATGAGTGCAGACAGCAGAACAGATAGCCCTCAAAGTTGAAAAACGACGAATTCTCCCCCGGATGAAAACAACGTGTACTCGACACTAAACAATAGACTGAAGAAGACATACGCACGACGAGTTCGAGTCTGAACTAGAGTAATAAAATAAAACATGATTCCTGCTACCCAATGGTTCGGAAAACGACAATGATAGTAACTACCCATAACTTTGGGAAATTACAAAACAGCCCAAAACATCCGAAATACACGATACACGATCGAAACACCAAACGAAAGCTCACAACATGCATAATAACATAGGACGGATTTGTGGCAACCATAAAACGGCGGTTCCGGACAAGGATTACGAAAATCGAACCAAATAGCGACGAAAATGACATTAAACACGGAATTGAGTAGAACAAATCCGAAACAAGCTCGGATGGCAAAAATTCCAGTATTAAATATTCTTGAAATATCAATACGATTACGACCGCATCACTATAAACAAAAATACACCAAAAATAAAAATATCAGGAAAAGAAAAATACGGATATTACATTCTCCCCCTCTAAAAACAAGTTCCCGAAACTTAAAAAACAAACAACTCGGGGTGCCTAGCACGCATGATATCCTCGGTTTCCCAAGTTGCCTCCTCGACATCATGTCTCGACCACTGCACCTTGACCAATGGAATGGTCTTATGCCTCAGTCGCATCTCACGGTGCTCCAAGATCTTCAAGGGATGCTCTTCGAATGTAATATCCTCAGCGATATCGATCTCACCATATTCGATGACATGACTAGGATCCAGAACATATTTTCTCAGTTGGGAAACATGGAAAATGCTATGGACGTGGCTCAAAGCCGGAGGCAATGCCAAACGGTACGTGATAAGTGTCAGTTTTGTACACTTATCCATGGTTTGTATCGATAAAATTCACCCATAATTGAGCTAGTCTACTTGTTTTTTGCTTTTAATTAATTAGTTTTTTTATTTTATTTTTATCGGATGATGATCGGATTAAATAACTGATTTACTCAAGAAATAACATGTTTATTAAATATTATCTTTGTTGAATTTTGATATATTCATGTTGTAGGGCTTTTCGAGACGAATTCGGCAGTCTTTCCCGATTCAAAATCAGAGTTATATATCAAAAGTTATCATCCGAAGAAGATTTGGGGCAAAAACGCAAAGTCTGAGAAATTTTGGGCTGAAAACGTAACTCTCAAAGCAACCAGTGAACAAATTGACGAAGCCAAGTTACGGCCATAACTACAGGATGTTACGGCCGTAACTCTTGACAGATTGTTATGATTTGTCTAATTTTTTATACTTTTTGTGTATTATTGAGGGGATGGCTGGCATTGAATCGATCTATTGTAATAATGCTGGAGTTTTGGAGATATTAGATGACTTTAGGTGTATAAATAGACCCCTTAGATCCTTCATCATTCATCATTCATCTTATAATTTTCCATTTTTTGTAAACTTTTCTTTTTGTGTGAAGAACACACTTGTGTTCTTGAGTGATTTTTGTAAGTGTGGTATAGCATATGTTGTTCAGAGAGTTTATTGCTTCTATCTCCTTTATCTACTAAGGGAGTTAGGATCAATTCTTTCTCTTGATTCAACTAATAATGACCACCAAAGCTTGTAATATGTATAATAAACCCTTTATGGGCTAAGTTCCTTAAGTTGGGATTATAAACAAGGTTAGTCATGTTATTTAAGTTTGTATAAAGATCTATTGTGAATTACTTATTATTGTGTGTGATTTTCATTGTTTTAACAATCTTTATTTATTTGGCCAATAAATGACCATATTTATGGTCTTCATATGTTTCGAAAGAAAATATGTTTGATTAGATCAAATGATCTTCACTCTAAGTTATTCTAGGGGATAGAAATATACCTCTAGACCTTAGATGATTCTTTGAGTTATTTTCATAAATCCTAATGCTATGTATTGAAGCCAATAAACATAGAAATATAGTGGATTGATTCAATATGTAAGGGGCGTTTTATAGTTCGAAAGAGAAACCGTCTTTTTAAGGAAAATCGAATCTACACAACATAATAAGAAAATTCATCTTATGATATCCTATACATCTTTTATAACTAATGACGAACCAAGTTTGTAATCCCAACTATTTCATTTTATCGTTTAATCAATCTATTATTATTGCAATATTTTTATTTCCTTAAAATATTAGAACTATTATTGCATTTTCTTTGCAATTTTTAAACCAAACTTTTTAATTGTGTGTTTCACTCATCTTAGTATCTATAAAAATAGACTAATAGTGTATAATTCAAATTATAACCAAACTTCCTTGTGAGATCGATAAACCGGACTCAAAAAGTCCACTTTACTACTTGATACGATATCGTGCACTTGCGATAGTTACACTAAGAACGTGTTAGTACGCCAACTCGCCGACCCTCTCTAGAATCTCAAAAGGCCCAATAAATCTCGGACTCAACTTTCCCTTATTTCCGAAGCGGAAAACTCCCCTCGTCGGCGACACCTTTAGCAAAACATGGTCTCCCACCTCGAATTCCAAATGTCGACGACGAACATCAGCATAGGATTTCTGTCTACTCTGAGCAGTCAGCATCCTCTCCCGAATCAGTTCCACCTTCCTCCTCATCTCCAAAGCGATATCCGGTTCGGTACCGACCAAATCAGATGCCTCGTTCCAACAAATCGACGATCGACATCGCCGTTCATAAAGCGCCTCATACGGTGCCATCTTGATCGATGCGTGCTAACTATTGTTGTACGTGAACTCGATTAACGGCAATTGCTCCTCCCAATCACTACTCCAATCGAGAGCACAATCACGTAACATATCCTCAAATATCTAGATAGTGCGCTCTGACTGCCCATCCGTCTGAAGATGAAAAGAAGTACTCATATGCAAATGAGTATCCAACGCATTATGTACCGCCTGCCAAAAACGCGATACAAAACGGTCATCACGATCCGAAACAATAGACTTCGGAGTACCATAAACCCTCACAATCTGCGCAATAAATACACGAGCTAGCTTTTCAGGACCCCAAGTATCCTTGATGCCCAGGAAGTGTGCCGACTTGTCGAGACGATCCACAATCACCCAAACCATATTCATACCAGACTTCGATCTCGGAAAGCTCGTGACGAAGTCCATCGAAATATCTTCCCATTTCCATTCCGGAACGGGAAGCGACTGCAGCAACCCGACTCGTCAATGATGCTCGATTTTGACCTACTGACAAGTCGAACATCTTGCTACAAACTGTGCGACCTCCTTCTTCATATCATTCCACCAAAAGTTACTCCTTAGGTCCTTGTACATCTTACTCGAACCATCATGAACCGAGTAAGGCGTAGCATGGGCCTCACGCAAAATACTCTGCCTCAATTCCAAGTCGTTCGGTACGCAAAGTCGACTCTAGAATTTCAACACACCATCCTTGTGAATCAAAAATCCAGGAGACTTCCCATTGAGAACATTTTCTCAGATCTAAGCAATCATCGGATCCTCCAACTGCTTCAGTTTAATTTCATCGATTAGCGACGACGAAATTTCTAAAGCACAAAGTTGCCCGACAACTCCTGGCAATAAAATCTCAACACTCAACTCGATCAAATCATGTCGAATCTCAGATTGAGACGTAAGTATCTCAAGTGTCCGTAACGTAACCGGTTTCCGACTCAAGGCATCTGCCACGACGTTCGCCTTGCCCGTATGATAAAGGATTTTGAGATCATAATCGTTAATCAACTCCAACCACCTCCTTTGTCTCATATTCAACTCTCGCTAAGTGAATATGTACTTCAGACTTTTATGATCGGTAAAAATCTGACATGCAGAGCCAAAGAGATAATGACGCCAAATCTTGAGCGCAAAAACAACTGCCGCTAACTCTAGATCGTGAGTAGGGTAGTTGAGCTCATACGACCTTAACTGTCTCAACGCATAAGCAATAGTCTTGTCGTTCTGCATCAACACACACCCAAAACCCTGACCCGAAGCATCGCTATAAACAGCAAAACCCTCGTTGCCACACGGCAACGCTAGAATCGGGGCTGAAGTCAAACACCTCTTCAGCTCCTCAAAACTCGACTACCTTTTGTCATTCCAGATGAACTTCTCAGATTTCTAAAGCAACTGCGAAAGTGGCCGAGCCAGTTTCTAGAACCCCTCGACGAGCCTACGATAGTAGCCAGCCAAACCCAAGAAACTACGGACCTCTTCCACATTCTTAGGCGGTGTCCAATCCAACACTGCCTCAATCTTCTCGGAATCCACATGGACCCCTTCGGCTGAAATCACGTGACCCAGAAACATCACTTCCTTCAGCCAGAACTCACATTTCGAGAACTTCGCATAGAGTCGCTCGGTCTCAAAATGTCCAACACCACACGCAGATGATGTGCATGCTCCTCCTTATTTTTCAAGTATATAATGATGTCATCAATGAAAACAATGACACACTTATCCAAATACTCAATGAAAACCTTATTCATTAACTGCATGAATACTGGCGGTGCGTTAGTTAATCCGAAGGTCATAACCACAAACTCATAATGTTCGTATCTCATCCGAAAAGCTGTTTTCGGGACATCGAACTCCTTCACCCGGAGCTGATAGTATCCCGATCTCAAGTCGATCTTTGAGAATACCGCAGCTCCTTACAACTGATCAAACAAGTCATCAATCCTTGGCAAGGGATACTTGTTCTTAATGGTCACTTTGTTTAGCTCGCGATAGTCGATACATAAACACAGTGAACCATACTTCTTCCGCACAAACAGGACCGGTGCGCCCCAAGGCAAAGCGCTCGGTCCAATATACCCCGACTCAAGAAGCTCACTCAACTGCTTCTTCAACTCAGCCATCTCTGAAGGTGCCATGCGATATGGGGCCTTCGAAATCGGAGCCTCACTCGGCTCTAACTCCATAGAAAACTCAACCTCACGGTCCGGTGGCTGTAACACCCCCAAAACCATCCGGGATATTACAGCGCCGTGGGTCTCGCGCCGGAACCCACCAGGCTAAAAACCATTTCAAAGACGTTTAAAAATGCCAAAAGGCCACTGACAGTAATATTTTAAATACTCAAATATTTTCAAAAGCATAGTTTTCAAATACCATCATAAAATACCATTTCAAAATACAAGGCGAAGTGCCAATTCTCGACAGTTCAAAATGTACGTTAAGCTACCACTTAAACGTACCGATAAAATAATTTGGGAAAAAGAGTTTGACGAAAATAACCCAAGTTCGTAAAATGCCCAAAAGGCCATTTTAAAATACACACACGAGTTGGTAAAAATACCAAAGAGCCATTTTGAAATATACACACGCAGCGAATAAAGATACCGAAAAAGCCATTTTGAAATATACACACGCAGCGGATAAAAACACAGTTCAAAATACACATTTGCAGCGAAAATGAATAACCAGAAAAGAAATACTCGATACTCCAAAACATGCCACCGCCAGTATCACATCGGGAAGCTCATCCCTTCACGACCGCT
This sequence comes from Orobanche coerulescens, assembly GCA_033398695.1. NCBI lineage: Eukaryota > Viridiplantae > Streptophyta > Magnoliopsida > Lamiales > Orobanchaceae > Orobanche > Orobanche coerulescens. The sequence continues at coordinate 23,351,617 of CM065808.1, forward strand.
ACTAGCTCGATCTCCGAGTACCTAAAAATAAGGCCCACGACGGGGTCATCCACAATACTCAATAATGATACCGATCACATCATCATAAATAATTACATACCAATGTAATAATATAGTAAGAATACTACCAAAGTAATCTTACCGTTATAATCTTACCAATCCCCAACAATCCAATCCTTACCATAATCCACATTTCGCATCCTCGAATGACGAAATGAACTTAACAACTATTATCTGTATTGAATTTCAAAAATACCAACAATCCTCAAAACATTATCATAACTCACAAGTACGGAGTAATCCAATCTGTGTCAAATCCTGTTCGTCGGATTACACAATCAAATCTCAACCTGGATAAACCAATAATACACAACATTTCTGTAGATCAACTATCACATGACAATGAATACAAATCCCGAAACATCGACGTACAGTCCGAATGCTCATAAGATCAATAACAATGATCAACCAATACATCAACTGAGAATATCATCGACATGATAACTCCAATACGACCAACAAAGGATCAACGATAACCGAGAGTACCATCAACATGATAACTCCGACACGATCAACAAAGGATCAACAATAACCGAGAATACCATCAACAAGGTAAACTCCAAATGATCAACAAAGGACCAACAATAATCGAGAATACCATCAACAAGGTAAACTCCAAATGATCAACAATAATGGATCTCAAAGAAACAACCTCGACTGTCGAACATACCCCTCGGCGTATGAAACAACCAGTCACAAACCGTCGAACATACCCAACCATAAATGGAGGATGAACGACCAAACAATATGGCTCAAAGATGGAAGTCATAGTACGCCCGATCCGGAAATGTGTCCGTGCACAAGCCACCCCGGGTATCGATCAAATACACGTGTGGTCTTGTACCTAATTAGCCTCACGAACTACGTCTCGTGTGCACGGTTCAATGTGGAAATATCAACACATAACCATCATGTGCCCGGCTAAAAATCCTACACAATAACCAATCGGCACGCAGATATAACTCCAGATATGTCACGATGCAACATGACAATGAAACTCAAAGAAACACATATCCAATAAGGATCAAAAGACTCACCGAAGTGAACAACAACAGACTGACAATGAAAATTCGACACGACTAATCAATATCCAAAATATCAATCCTGGGATCATCATCCCCAAATGAATGACCAACATGATCTACGATCTCAATACAACAGTCCTGGGATCAACATCCCTCAACGAATAACCGATACGAAACTCATTACACGAACCTCAACATATACAACAACTCAACATACTAATTATCCACATGACTGAACAAATACTTAGATTACCTCATAGCCGAGGACCATATCCATCAACATCCCCCAATGAGACGATCAACACAACCATTAATACCAACAATAGTCCTGGGATCAACATCCCTCTGTAACACCCCAAACCAGGCGGATATTACAGTGCCGTGGACCCCCGACTGGGACCCACCAGGCGAATGAAAAAGGATGAATTACACAGGGTAAATGTAGTACCGAACCACATTATAACATCAATTACTCCGATTAGGAGTTTCATACAACACACCCAGGATAATATAGAATACTTGTGTATCTTATGTGACGATAAAATACACGACACTGAATGAAATGAGTATTTGAAAGGAATGTCTGCAGCGGAATAATAAAGAAAACATAAATGACTGAATAAATGGTGAAAGGATTGGGGCCCCCTTCTAGTATCACAGGACTCTCGCCGTCAACGTGCTCTCCCTGCGCCTTTGCCTTGCCATGACACGAAAAACAATATCCCCAAGCGGGGTCGATTATCTGAAACAACAATCCTCAAGGGTTGAAAATACACAATCATGATATATACGAAATTATGAATTATCTGTCGAACATACGCAATCAAACATGCTATATGAATCGACTATCGATGCGGCTCAAAGGAATGGCGCCACACTACGTCAAGGATGGAAATGTGTCCGTGCACAAGCCACCAACGATCAAACACGCGTGGTCTTGTACCTAATCGATCTCACGAGCAATCGACTCGTGTGCACGATCCAATGTGAGGCCGACAACCAACACACGACCATAATGTGCCCGACATGAAAATCCTACACATACCAAGCACGCCAAGATGACCGGAATGCCACAATATGACAAAAGTGACAACGAAAATGAATAATGACTCACCAAGATTAAATGATGGTGAAATGAATGATAGCTCAATGAAATGATCGGGCAATCGTTCCTTATGGTGAGGTGATTAATTGACAATGACGAGTTTTGATACGATTAATACAATGATGAATGAATTATGATTATGAATGAACAACGACAAAAGGAATGAATATCCTTTTAGCAGAGTAAGAATTAACTTACTCAATACCGATGATGAATGTCCGTCACGAACAACGTCTAACCAAGATACGGTCGCCGAACAACCTTAATTCAATCCAATTACCAACAATCCGATCAATAACGAATTAAACACGAATATAACGAACTCAAGACGTCGATACGATAAAACCAAGTTCATAGGGCATTATATCGAACACTTTGAGTCAACTTCGATTGATTACAACTAAACCTCAACAATACCAATCTCAAATCCCCAAGAAGTGCTTCAAATCAATAAAACATCTCAATACGATCAATAGTCCGTTAAGAATATCCAAAACGTGATTATAACAACTATTAATCGGAAATCCCCAAATCGACTCGATATTCAAAGTGTTCTAGAATAAATCCCTCAATAATCCAATGAATCCTTATACAAACTCATAATCATATACATATCCCTTCATAAAACATGATTATAACGTCAAAACATCATATCTCAACACAAAATCGAAATCCAAGGTGTTAAAGAAATTACCTCTTGAAGATCCAACCACTTCGATCCGATGAACACGAGTAATAACGAGTATCCAAGCTTCCCAAAGGAATGAAGATGATGAAGATTACACACTCAAGTGATTGACGATGATGAAATCTCTCTCTCAACCCTCTCTCTCGGATGAAGAAGGAAAAATGAAAAAGTGAAGTGAAATGACCCGGCCAAGTCATTAAGTACTGCCGGAAGTTACGGCCGTAACTCGGCCCTCTTCTGGCCGTAACTTTCCAAGTCAACGGCCTTACGGCCGTAATGCCAACTAAATGCGGCGTAACTGGCTCGTCAGAAAGCTGCCGACACCTTACGGTAAGCGATCTGAGTTACGGCGTAACCCGCCTTCGTCAAAAATATCCGTCGACACCCTTACGGCCGTAACCGCACACCTTACGGCCGTAACCGGATGTCTGGCCGTATCGGCCAAATCTTACGGGCGTAAGCCCTCTTCGTCAGCGGCCGGGCACCACACTGCGCGTGCGGCCAACTCGTACGGCCGTACCTGCCTCGACTTACGGCCGTATGCCGCAACCCTTACGGCCGTAAGTCACCCTGGTCGACAACACCCAAAACTTACGAACATTACTTACGGCCGTATCTCACCATCCTTACGGCCGTAACTCACCCTCGGCCGAAAAATGTCTCGGTAGCCTGCCGGACGCGTACGGCCGTAACCGGCCAGCCTTACGGCCGTACCTGCTCAACTTACGGCCGTACCACAGGACCTTACGGGAACAGCCGGGATTACCTCCCTGAAACACACATTCGACTCCATCGTCTGAAATGATAGTGACCAAACGCTTTCGGACACTAATGATGGCATCGTGACGGTCCATCCAATCGATACCCAAGATGACGTCGTCCCTCGGCAAATCTACTACGATTAGGTCCGCTGGCCATACACGACCATGGCCAGATGGACAATTACAGATCTCACGATTACGATAATGCGTCTACCATCGGGTAGGCCCGATGACATATGGCTCACAACTAGTAGCACTACCCAGACGTAGTCTACTCAAACATGACTCGGAAATGAATGAATGAGATGCACCAGTATCAAAAAGAGTGCACACAGGTTGAGATAGAATATCGAGTGTACCTGAGATCATCCGGGCCTCGGGGTCATCGGTCTTCTTCATCTCATAAATTCGGGGCTTAGGCCCCGACGGATGCTCCGTCGATAGCTCTTGGCTCGCCTTTAGCTCTGTCGTCTTGAGCAGCCGAGTGAGTGGCTCGATTACGCACCCACTGAATGACACAGGGCTTGAGATGACGCCGAGTGGGTTTAGAGTCCCTACGGCAAAAAGCGGGCCTATGCCCGGCAATCCACGATTGTGGCACGTGATGCGCCGGACACTTGGTGCTGAAATGACCTGTTCTTCACAGTTGAAACAAGTGATGGCGGGCGCGCTCGCGGCCCGAGATTCGCGGGTTTAGACGCCGGGAGGTCGCCGGAAAAGTAGAGCCGCCGCGGTTTCTTGAAAGTGGCACGACTACCGTCGGTGATTACGGTTCTTGGACTTCTTGCTAGCGGACGAAGGTTCTTTGCTTAGCAATTTCCTTAGCCGTAAGCTCGTAAGTAAGAGCCTTCTCAATGAACTCGGCAGTGGCACGATTATGATTAAGCAATCAAGTCTCATACGGGGTTTCACCTCTTCTTTGAAATACTTGATCTTGTCCGCTTAAGTGAATGATAGATGAGGCGACGGGAGAAGTTCACTGAAATTTTCGGCGATGGCGAGAACGTCATCATCCGCCGAAAGGTCGGGAGTGAGTAATTCCGACAACTTGGCCTCCCGAGTGGGGCCGGATAGTACCTCTCCATCATGAGAGTCTTGGTGATCCCAGTACATGTTTCCGTCAGGTCTCAACGATAACCACCATGAATGAGCGCTCTTCCGAGATAGTAAGCCGCAATGAAACTTTATGCCCTTGGGGCAATCCACCATAGCAAATAACTTCTCAAAATGCTCAAGCCGGTGAACAATATCCGCCGGCTCGGATGAGCCCTCAAAAGTAGGTGGTCGGCGAGAGATATCGCCGATGATATTGCTTACACCCCTCTCTTGCCTCGAGGCGGCGGCGGAGGAGCTGCCGATTTTGATTGACGGAGTTATGCATCGTCTCCATCAATCGATCCATCAGGTCATTTGGGCCATCATGCCCTGCATAAATGCGAGTGGGTCGACCGAACACCCTCGGCCAGGCCGTGTCAGTCGACTCACGGCGATGAATGATCGCGTCCGAGGTGAGTGAGTGGCGTCGCCGCCGATGAGTTAGCATTATTCCTGGCATTTGCACGGGTATTCGCACGAGTTCTCGGGATTCGGCCCGCTCCACGGCCTCGTCCCCACGTCCTCTGCCCTCTCCATATCGAAGTGGAAAGTCATATGATGATTATATATCTCGCATGAGTATCACATTATGATTACATTATGAAATGATGAAAATGAGCATACGCGCTCGCATACAGCGATTACATGAATGATTAATTGACGTGACATGATTATCTGATAAAATTACTGAAATGATTATCTTGAACAATTTAACAAGATTGATGATATGATCTTCAAGATCAACAACTGAGTAATGAAATGAATTGAGTGATTAATGAGTTAACATTATCGACTTGATCACAATTGAAATTGATGAATGAGGATTGTTAACTGATGAATTATGAATGAATGATTAATGCCAGAAATTATACCATGGCATTAGAAATCTTACAGTTCTTGGTCTGATTGGCTCGGCATTTGCACAGGTCACACGTGACGCGAAAGTCCAATGATACTAGTCCGATGACGATGATTTCAAATGAGACATGACTTGGAGAGTTGGTATCAGAGCGTGGTTTGAATACTACCCTCCAAGTCATGTCTCATTTGAAATCATCGTCATCGGACTAGTATCATTAGACTTTCGCGTCACGTGTGACCTGTGCATATGCCGAGCCAATCGCACCAAGAATCGTAAGATTTCTAATGCCATGGTATAATTTCGGCATTAATCATTCATTCATAATTCATCGATTAACAATCCTCATTCATCAATTTCAATTGTGATCAAGTCGATAATGTTAACTCATTAATCACTCAATTCATTTCATTACTCGATTGTTGATCTTGAAGATCATATCATCAATCTTGTTAAATTGTTCAAGATAATCATTTCAAGAATTTTATCGATAATCATGTCACGTCAATTAATCATTCATGTAATCGCCGTATGCGAGCGTATGCTCATTTTCATCATTTCATAATGTAATCATAATGTGATACTCATGCGAGATATATAATCATCATATGACTTTCCACTTCAAGATGGAGAGGGCCGGGCAGAGGACGTGGACGAGGCCGTGGAGCGGGCCGAATCCCGAGAACTCGTGCGAATACCCGTGCAAATGCCAGAATAATGCTAACTCATCGAGCAATGACGCCGCCACTCACTCACTCGACGCGATCATTCATCGTCAGGAGTCGTACCGACACGGCTCGTCCAGAGGGTGTTCGGTCGACCCACTCGCATTTATGCAGGCATGATGGCCCAAATGACCCGCATGGCTCGATTGATGGAGACGATGCATAACTCCGTCAATCAAAATCAGCAGCTCCTCCGCCGCCGCCTCGAGGCAAGAGAGGGGTGTAAGCAATATCATCGGGCGATATCTCGCCCGACCACCTACTTTTGAGGGCTCATCGAGCCATGGATATTGTTCACCGGCTTGAGCATTTTGAGAAGTTATTTGCTATGGTGGATTGCCCGAAGGGCATAAAGTTTCGGGCCATGCGGCTTACTATCTCGTAAGAGCGCTCATTCATGGTGGTTATCGTTGAGACCCACAGACGAACATGTACTTGGGATCGCTCAAGACTCTCATGATGGAGAGGTACTATCCGGCCCCACTCGGGAGGCCAAGTTGTCAATTACTCACTCCCGACCTTCGGCGGATGATGACGTTTCGCCATCGCCGAAAAATTTCAGAACTTCTCGTTCGCCTCATCTATCATTCACTCTAAGCGGACAAGATCAAGTATTTCAGAAGAGGTCAAAACCCCGTATGAGACTTCGGTTGCTTAATCATAATCGTGCCACTCGCCGAGTTCATTGAGAAGGCTCTACTTACGAGCTTACGGCTAAGGAAATTGCTAAGCGGCAACCTTCGTCTGCTAGCAAGAAGTCCAAGAACTCAGAATCGGCCGACGGTAGTCGTGCCACTTTCAAGAAACCGCCGCGGGCTCTACTTTTCCGAGCGACTCCGGCGTCTAAACCCGCGAATCTCGCCGCGAGCGCCGCCTGCCATCACTTGTTTCAACCGTGAAGAACAGGTCATTTCAGCACTAAGTGTCCGGCGAAGCATTCACGTGCCACAATCGTGGATTGCCGGGCATAGGGCCGCTTTTGCCGTAGGGACTCTAAACCCACTCCGGCGTCATCTCAAGCCCCGTGTCATTCAGGTGCAGAATCAACCACTCACTCGGCTGCTCAAGACGACAGAGCTAAAGGCGAGCCAAGAGCTATCGACGGAGCATCCTGCCTGGGGCCTAAGCCCCGAATTTATGAGATGAAGAAGACCGATGACCCCGAGGCCGGATGATCTCGTGTACACTCGATATTCTATCTCAACCTCGTGTGCACTCTTTTGATACTGGTGCATCTCATTCATTCATTTCCGAGTCATGTTTGAGTAGACTACGCCTGGGTAGTGCTACTAGTTGTGAGCCATATGTCATCGCCTACCCGATGGTAGACGCATTATCGTAATCGTGAGATTCGTAATTGTCCGATTGGCCATGGTCGTATGGCCGGACCTAATCGTAGTAGATTTGCCGAGGGACGACGCCATCTTGGGTATCGATTGGATGGACCGTCACGATGCCATCATTAGTGTCCGAAGCGTTTGGTCACTATCATTTCGCACGATGGAGTCGAATGTGTGTTTCAGGAGGTAATCCCTACTGCTCCCGTAAGGTCCTGTGGTACGGCCGTAAGTTGAGCGGTACGGCCGTAAGGTCAAGCATCTGCGGCCGACGCGTCCGGCAGCTACCGAGACATTTTTCGCCGAGGGTGACGGCCGTAAGGATGGTGAGATACGGCCGTAAGTAATGTTCGTAAGTTTTGGGTGTTGTCGACCAGTGACTTACGCCGTAAGGGTTGCGGCATACGGCCGTAAGTCGAGGCGTGCACGGCCGCACGAGTTGGCCGCACGGCCAGACGCGGCAGTGTGGTGCCCGGCCGCTGACGAAGAGGGCTTACGCCGTAAGATTTGGCGGATACGGCCGTATCATCCGAGTTACGGCCGTAAGGTGTGCGGTTACGGCGCGGTGTCGACGGATTTTTGACGAGGCGTTACGCCCGTAACTCAGATCGGTTACGGCGTAGTGTCGTGCTTTCTGACGGCCGAGTTACGGCCGTGCGAGTTGGCCGTAAGGCCGTTGACTTGGAAAGTTACGGCCGTAAGAGGGCCGAGTTACGGCCAGAATCTCCTAAGCATTTAATGACTTGGCCGGTCATTTCACTTCACTTTTCATTTTTCCTTCTTCATCCGAGAGAGAGGGTTGAGAGAGAGATTTCATCATCATCAATCACTTGAGTGTGTAATCTTCATCATCTTCATTCCTTTGGGAAGCTTGGATACTCGTTATTACTCGTGTTCATCGGATCAAGTGGTTGGATCTTCAAGAGGTAATTTCTTTAACACCTGGATTTCGATTTTGTGTTGAGATATGATGTTTTGGACGTTATAATCATGTTTTATGAAGGGATATGTATATGATTATGAGTTTGTATAAGGATTCATTGATTATTGAGGGATTTATTCTAGAACACTTTGAATATCGAGTCGATTTGGGGATTTCCGATTAATAGTTGTTATAATCACGTTTTGGATATTCTTAACGGACTATTGATCGTATTGAGATGTTTTATTGATTTGAAGCACTTCTTGGGGATTTGAGATTGGTATTGTTGAGGTTTAGTTGTAATCAATCGGGTTGACTCAAAGTGTTCGATATAATGCCCTATGAACTTGGTTTTATCGTATCGACGTCTTGAGTTCGTTATATTCGTGTTTAATTCGTTATTGATCGGATTGTTGGTAATCGATCAATTAAGGTTGTTCGAGCACCGTATCTTGGTTAGGACGTTGTTCGTGGACTGACATTCATCATCCATTGAGTAAGTTAATTCTTACTCGGTAAAAGGATATTCATTCCTTTTGTCGTTGTTCATTCATAATCATAATTCATTCATCATTGTATTAATCGTATCAAAACTCGTCATTGTCAATTAATCACCTCGACCATAAGGAACGACGGTTCCGATCATTTCATTGAGCTATCATTCATTTCACCATCATTTAATCTTGGTGAGTCATTATTCATTTTCGTTGTCACTTTTGTCATATTGTGGCATTCCGGTCATATCTTGGCGTGCTGGTATGTGTAGGATTTTCATGTCGGGCACATTATGGTCGTGTGTTGGTTGTCGGCCTCACATCGATCGTGCACACGAGTCGATTGCTCGTGAGACTCGATTAGGTACAAGACCACGCGTGTTTGATCGTTTGGCTTGTGCACGGACACATTTCCATCCCGACGTAGTGTGGCGCCATTCCTTTGAGCCGCATCGATAGTCGATTCATATAGCATGTTTGATTGCGTATGTTCGACAGATAATTCATAATTTCGTATATATCATGATTGTGTATTTTCAACCCTTGAGGATTGTTGTTCAGATAATCGACCGCTTGGGGATATTGTTTTTCGTGTCATGGCAAGGCAAAGGCGCAGGAGAGCACGTTGACGGCGAGAGTCCCAATGATACTAGAAGGGGGCCCAATCCTTTCGATCTTTTATTCAGTCATTTATGTTTTCTTTATTATTCCGCTGCAGACATTCCTTTCAAATACTCATTTCATTCAGTGTCGTGTATTTTATCGTCACATAAGATACACAAGTATTCTATATTATCCTGGGTGTGTTGTATGAAACTCCTAATCGGAGTAATTGATGTTATAATGTGGTTCGGTACTACATTTACCCTGTGTAATTCATCCTTTTTCATTCGCCTGGTGGGTCCCAGTCGGGGGTCCACGGCACTGTAATATCCGCCTGGTTTGGGGTGTTACACCCTCAACGAACAATCAGTACGAATCTCAATATACGAAGCCTCAACATACAACATATACAACAACTCAACATAATAATTATCTCATAACTGAACAATACATAAATTACCTCAAAGCCGAAGACAACATCCTTTTCACGAATAATATCCCTGAACGAATACACAGTTATACAAATAATCTCAAATAAGGTACCGTCCATTCAATACCAATAAACCTTTATCCCGATACTTATGTCATCACGATAACTATCCTCGATATCCGATATTCTATATCTTTGACCAAAGATAACTCACGTATTCCCTGAACATAATTAAATCATATACCTTATGATTTAATACAACCAGAGCACGATATACAAACCATTATCCCGACAACTTACATTTCTAACAACATTGCTATATGAATTATAAATGAAATGTAAACGAAACCATTCATCAAATATTATAAACTGAACAAGTATAAACTTGCCTCGATACCGATACCACGAAGCCGTTACCAAAATCCATTGCCTTTGTCTACGAGCTCCTCAGCCCCGACCAAGAGCAATCTACGAACTCTTCAGCCTCAACCGCAACACAACGATCATAAACCACGATCAAAACATATCAACCTATTGCAATAACCGATTAACACACATTCGATAAAAATCAATAACCGACATACCCAATCAACAAACTCAACGGTTCAACGAAACCTCGATCATATACATAAAACCAAATAATCCAACTCAACAAATACGAACTCATATCCACAATACAATCCGTAACTCGATGATCACAAATAACAATCAATAACCGATCAACAAACACAACGGTTCTACAATATCCCGATTAAATACAAATCCAAACAATCCGAACCAATCAAACACGGATTCAAAACTACAATACGATTACACAATCCGAAGATCATATCAATAAGCAATTTAAACCAACAAGGGTCTAACATTACCGATTCCAAATTCAATCTTAAATACGGATACAAGTTTCCTCCTTGTAAATTCATAATAGAAACCAATTACCGATTATCATCATCAATCCGGACGATCCGATTAATTCAACAATATAGATAACCATATTCCAAGAGTTTCAAATAATTCCATTATTCGATTTGAACACTTGTTCAATACGTATGAATTCTCAAACTCAAAAGTGAGTCATAATCTTATCAAACCCGGAACCATATTAGTATTCCTATACGAATATTGTACCAAAATACATAACTTAGTTGTAAATGTGAATATTCCATATTCATATCCAAAACACCAACACTTTAAAACGTATTCATCAAATCAATGATCAATTCATCTCGACATTAAGGATTTTATAACATATTCGATTCCAACTTCAACTCCAAATACGAAGACAAAACTCCTTCTTGTTCATACTTGTAAATTCGTAGAAAACAATTTACCGATTATTATCGTGAATAATCACATTCCAAAATTATCCGAAATCCTTCCAAAATCATAACATGTATAACTCAAGGGTTCTTCAAGAACACGAATTATCCGAATTCACGTTCATAATCCATAAAACAACGTAACCCGATGTTTTCTAACATCTAAACAACCCTTAATCATAATTCAAGGTGTATATAATCATGTTATTAAACATATACTTCTCATAACATCATGAATCGCAACAAACTACCAAGAACATCGGGGATACTACGATTCCATAATCATAACAACATAATCGAATTATTTGATCACCAATTCACTATCTTCCTTTAACAAAATTCCCATAATTACCAAGAATCATCACAACAATATCATTTCAACCATCATTCATACGAAAACGTGTAGAATTTTCCAAGTTCTACTCATTGTGACATTTCATCGAACACTTTGAAGGCATAGTCCAATTCAATCGATTATTCAAAGAAATACTCGAATTCTTTCCACAAAACTTCAAGAGTATTGAATGATTACGAGTATACAATCAAGTTCTATCAATAATCTGAATCAAAACGAAGTAAATCGGCCAAAACACCAAGAAACCTCAAGAACATCCAAAAACCAAAAGTTTAGGTGTTCTTACCTTCGATCCGGGTGGAAGATGATGTTAATCCATAATTCCAACTTCCAAAACACGTTGCTACCTGATGATCTTACTCAAATCCATCCACTTTTGCTGAAGGAATCGCGAAAAAACGAAGAAAAATGAAAAATGCCCAAGATGACTCGGTCCAGGCCTTATATAGGCCGAGACCTGCCGGCACGTTACGTACGTAACCGACGGGTCCTTACGTACGTAGCCGGTCGTGGCCTACCCCACTGCCCAGTTCGTTCGGCATCCTTACGTACGTAACTGGCAGCTGGATTATGTACGTAACTGGCCCTTACGGCCGTAACCGGCCACTGCCTTACGTACGTAATCGGCCAGTCCTAGCCATCCCTGCGAGTCACTGCCGACCGTGATCGGCCACCCCTACGAGTCACTGTCGACCATGCTCGGCCATTCCAACGAGTCACGACCGGCCATGCTCGGCCATCCAGGTCATCTCGGCCACGACTCGGCCAGCCGCCCCGTAACGTACGTAACACTTATTCCGTTGCGTACGTAATACGTACATTGACTTGCTATAGTATTATGGTCGTGTTAAGTATGTAACACGTCCTGTATAACGTACGTAACACGTACGTTGACTCACCTGTCAACATCCTCCGCCGAAAGTTGCCGCACCGGGTCCCACCTGCCGACCATGACTCGGTCTTGTCCGATGCCCTCGTTACGTACGTAATACCTTAGCCTTAACGTACGTAACCGTGCTAATCTTACGTGTGTTAGCTCACCTTGTTAACGTATGTAATAATTTCATACTTAGCCAATTTCAGCAATTCCTGTCCAATGTCACGGCATACCAAACACGAGCATACGGCAAAAATCAATACATATACTCAATCCAAAAATATTCTCATACGATATACCTGATATCCAAATCAGTTCAACCTGATACAGCAAATCCTCAATATAAATGTCAATCCAAAACGGTAGCCACACCAGTATAACTGTCTCGGTTCTCAATTTATTTTATCCATACTGTATAGATACCAAACTATACAGTATACCTCAGATAAAATAACGCGAAAAATTTATACTGAAAATCCGGGTATTACAGTGGCAACCCCGGAAACTCATCAGGAAAGACATCTGGGAACTCACTAACGACTAGGATCGATGAAAACTCGACCCCACCATCCTCTGCCTTCAAGGCGTAACACCAATAACCAGTAAACCCCTTCCACAGGAGTCTCATCGCCTTCAAGGCGTTAATTACGAACTTCTGGTTTCCCCTCTTTCGTCCCGCGAAAGAGTGATCGGTGCTGTCCTCAGCTAATATGGTGATGATCCTCATGCGGTAGTTCATGATCGCACCATGCCGCTCGAGCCAATCATCCCTGAGAATCAAATCCTCACCCTCAATACCCATAATAATAAGATTAGAGAGCCAAGCCCTCTCACAAATAACCACAGAACAGTCTCAGATATCCCGATCACCGACGATCCTATCACCGCTAGGGAGTTTAACGATGAAAGGCTCACAATACGACAAATAGTCAAGACTCAAACGGCGCACACACTCCAGAGAGATGAACAAATGCGTAGCACCAGAATTGAAAAACACACTGACAGGATGAGAACGAATATGAATGGTACATGTAGCCATGGTAGCCGTTGGATCATCGGCCCTCCTCATCTCATATACACGCGGATGAGCAGAGCCGACACTGGAAGCTCCCCCTCTAGCGGGCTGGCCCCGACCTCTCCCTCGGCTGGCACTCTACGGAGACTGCGAGCAAATGACCTCTGGTTCACACTCGGTTCTCTAGGCACTGGGAAAGAAGCCTGGGCACTGAGAGTCTGCCCTGAACAACCACAAAAGGAAGCCTTGTGACCCGACTGGCCACAAGTATGGCAAGTCAATGGCGGACAAGGACACTCCATAGTTAAAACATCTGATCTCTCGAGTGGGGGGCACTGGAAGTACCTCGGAAGCCCCCAGAAAAATAAGTTGAACCGCTCGCAGGAGCGTTAGCAGTTGAGACTTCTGATGAATTCCGCCCTTGTGACCCGAAAAATTACCGACGAATTTCTATTTCTTACTTTCTCGAGCTGCCTCACTGGCCGTCAAAGACATATCATAAGTCTACTCTGATAGTCCTTTAGGGTGATGCAGGCGAATCCAGCCATGTAATCACGAATCCTCGATTTCATTCGCCTCGAGAAGTGGCAAATCTTGTCACTCTCCTCCTTAACCTGGGCCTTCACGTAGCCCAATTCCCGATTGAAATCTGCAATGGCCTGAAAGACTGGAAGATCTCGAGGCTGAGCATCATAAAAAGCATGGACCCGCGCCTGACGAACTAGCCACAGACAGTACTCAGCTTCCATAAGGTCTTTAAACTCGGCCCACGAAGCATCATGATCCTGAGGCCCGACAGCCTACCACCAATCAGCAGCATCCCCAGTGAGAAAATACTGAGCGATTGAGACCTTGTGATCCTCAGGACAATTTGTGTCAATAAAGACCTTAGACATCTCTTTGATCCACCCCTCCCAGCCAATCGGGTCTGAAGCCCTAGAAAACTAGGAAGGATGCATCTTGGTGACATCCTGAAGCCAACGATTTTCTCCAGCCCAAGCAGGATGATCCAGAGTCGGGTTTTGAACTGTCTGGGCTATCGCAGCCATCTGGTTCACCATTTGTTGCATCACAGCTGCAACACCAAAGTCGGCTCCATTACCAGTTGCGCCATCTTGAGTAGCAGTATGGCCCTGATGACCATCAGTACTGCCGGCTTCGGAAGAGTGTGATGTGGCCGCCCCACGTCCCCGGCCGCATCCACGACCATGACCACGACCTCTACCTCGACCTCTCCCAGCATCCATACTGGAGATAAGAGGTAGCAAAAGCAACTCGATGATAAGTACAAGAGAAAACAATCACAGTTTGAGAAACGGAAGTACAATACGAGGAAACAAAAGAATCGAGCAAGGAAAACTTACGAACACTGGAAGTACCGAGATGCTGGAAGCGCGTTGATGATGTGGAAAATAAAACACAACTAGAGCCAAATAACTAACAAGCCTAGGAATCCATAAACCTAGTGCGCTCTGATACCATTTTCTGTAACACCTCCAAGATACTTAGGGTATATTACAACGCCGTGGACCCCTACGTGGGACCCACCAGGCTAAAATAATAAATACCGCTTGTCTAACCATTTCAGTTAGTGAGAAAACACACATCACCAAGACGAAAATTAAGTAAAACACTCGGTACAACCGGTAAACCAGACAACAACGAAATTACAGATGACATTTAGTATACAAACCATTTTCCGAATCAAATCGCCTAAGTACTCGCGAGTACGGTCTATTAGTTTACAAGTCGAAAATAAACATTTAAATGGACAACCAAAATAAAAGAACTCATTCGCACACGTCAACAACCCTGGCCAGCATCCTCGTATTGCTCCAGTTCTCGATCGACCGGCTGAACGCAACCTGAAATTCATAACACAAATTTCTCCAAAATGGGTCCCCAAAGGGGTTAGCAATTACGCTAGTACAAATAATTAAGGCAAATCATTCGCTTACACATTTCATAGTACATGCATCAAATCATTTCGAAATCAAAACAAGATATGTCTTTTCCGGAAACAAACAGTCAAATAATCACGGTTCGAACTTGCCTAGGACCGGGGCTAAACCACTAGTCCCATCCGAGGCCTCTATGGACCCTCCCGGACTGACCATAGTTAAAGATCAAAATCGCGCACATGCATCACCTAGGACCTGGGCTAAACCACTGGTCCCATCCGAGGCCTCTATGGACCCTCCTAGACTGGCTAGCCAACAAGCTCGTGAATCAGGAGCGAAATCACAGATTCCTCCGAGGCCCCGTCGGACCCTCTCGGAGTGAGCAAAGCACACACATATTATACATTACCATTTCATGTTAAGCATAAGGGTTTCACAAGAATACTTGCCTTGAGTAATTAATGACGAAACGGATGGAACGGAAAATCAACCACGATCGCTAGGAACCAACAATCCCAAACCTAACGATTCGAAGAATACAATCATAACTATTTCTACACGAGTAAGAAAATGGAAGACACCCAAAAATCCACCTACGATTCATGTAAATTCGTACAAAAACAATGAGGGCGGGTCGCGACCGAATCCTCTCGATTTCATAAACACCACAAAATTTACCATGAACTCGTAGGAAAAACATGAATACGACCAAGATTAATCATATACATCATTAATTAATCAACAATACGGAATGAATCGGTGATATACTCGAAACCCCACAAATTTCCCAAAAATAGGGTTCTAGGAGATTACCTTGGATTAAAGACGAAGAACACGAGTAGATGTTGTTAATCTACACCAAGAACTCAAGGAAGATGATAATTGAGGTGATTGGAAGAAGAAAATGCCTCAAAATCGCCTCTGGATCGCTCAAGCCGTGGGGAAGGAGATGAAATGAGAAAAATGACAGGAGTTGACCCACTCTGGCCCTTATATACTGGATCTAATTAGCGCACGCTACTCTTAAGGTTAGTGCGCGCTAACGGGATCATCCAGTAGTCCAGTAGCTCCTAACCTATGTCGCTAGCGTGCACTACTACAGAATTAGCGCGCGCTACAATCAGCGTTAGCGTGCGCTAAAGATAGTATCAGCGTGCGCTGCTTGTTCAGTCTTGTACGGAGTCCAGAACCTCAAAAACATTCTGCCCTTACTGGAGTACCGGATTAGCGCGCGCTGCCAACCTATCTAGCGTGCGCTAATTCCCACCATTGCGCGCGCTATGAACGGTCTTAGCGTGCGCTAACGGGCTACAACAGACAACTGGAGGGTCTCTGTAATATCCCGTTAGCACGCGCTAAGGGCATCCTTAGCGTGCATTAACGAGTGCAGACAACAGAACAGACAGCCGTCAAAGTTGGAAAACGGTGAATTCTCCCCCGGATAAAAACAACGTGCACTCGACACTAAACAACGGACTGAAGAAGACACACATACGAATGAGTTCGAGTCCGAACTAGAGTACTAAAAGAAAACATGATTCCGACTACCCAAGGGTTCGAAAAACGACAACGATAGTAACTACCCCATAACTTTGGGAAATTACAAAACAACCCAAAACATCAGAAATACACGATACACGATCGAAACACCAAATGAAAGCTCACAACATGCATAATAACATAGGACGGATTTGCGGCAACCCCAAAACGGCAGTTCCGAACAACGATTACGAGAATCGAGCTAAATAGCGACGAAAATGACATTAAACACGAAATTGAGTAGAACAAGTCCGAAACAAGCTCGGATGGCAAAAAGTCCAGTATTAAATATTCTCGAAGTATCAATACGATTACAACCGCTTCACTAAAAACAAAAAATACACCAAAAATGAAAATACCAGGAAAAGAAAAATGCGGATATTAAAGTGTCAATCACTATGACTCTAACGCATGGTAAATCAAAGCAACAATTATTATAAATGCATAATTAATTATTATATACTTAGAATTAATAATAATAATTATCTGAGATGTATCTTTTTCTTAGAGTCAGTATAAAAGACACTACCTCACTATGGTACAGTTCAACGTATGCAAATACGCTAATGCATGCTAATAGGCAATACCAACATCTCAAACATACATTACAATCTTTCATATATTGGTTTATAAGGTACCGATGATGTGATCTTTCGTGTGACACCAACATACCACATTATCTACAATATAAAATAAATAGACAATATATTTGCATAACCATAACATGAATAAATATGCAACATATGTGATAAAATGTATTTAATATTCTCATAGGCACGTATATGAAAATAAGGTAATACACTCA